>CM056574.1:124631282-125231282 GCA_029721435.1 Gymnothorax reevesii
ACGTCCTCAAAGAGCAGGCTTGTTGGCAAGGTAGCCGGGGCGCGTACTTACTAGGTAACACTTCCAGTGACAGGACCCTTCAACTGTCACACTTACTTGCAAATCAAATTATAAGAGAGAAACAGACACTTGGCCCTGGAACAGCAGGGCAACCAGTTGTCAAATGACTTTTGGTCAATTACAAAGGGAGACTCAGACTTTACTATCTTTGTGAGGTATTTCGGTCCCCAACAAGATATTAAACAAAAACTCTCTCTCTCTCTCTCTCTCTCTCTCTCTCTCTCTCTCTCTCTCTCTCTCTCTCTCTCTCTCTCTCTCTCTCTCTCTCTCTCTCTCTCTCTCTCTCTCTCTCTCTCTCTCTCTCCTATGCTCCTATCCTATGCTCTGTCTTTGGATGCGAGAGTTTAGTCCAAGTTTGGGCGTTCCAAGCAAAATTACTGTTCAAAACACATACCATAATTTGGATTTCCAAACCTGCAAATAAATAATAATAATAATAGCAAGGTAGAACTCAGTGCAAATGATTGATTGCTAGGCCCCTGCCTCCCAATGAACCCAATGAACATCGATACCAAATCAGTTCAGCTACCCTCTGTGGGAAGTTTCCTTGTCTGATTTAATGAAAATCCCTCCACTCCTTCAGTTACTATAGAATGGACAAGATATTTATAACAGACGATGTGATGGGTGCACAAACGGACTACCGAATAAAAAAATGCCTTCCGCACCACTGTGCGAATTTATACAGAAAAAATTGTGTAGTAATTCTTCGTGTGCAGGAAGACATAGAGAATTATACTTGAAGGAAGATTAGGGATAGTATTGCTAATTGCAGTGGATGATTATGTGGCCAGTCAGAAAGAGGTTTTTTTTTTTTTTCCTGACAAGGACCCTGGAGCCCACACCCCTACTCTTAAATAATAAAGGTCCTTTAATGAGCACGGCAAGTCAGGATCTCAGTAACCGCTCAGCTGTTATGAGAGGAATGAATATGAATGGGGATATTATATTATCAGTGCATTTCTAATGCAGAATCCGCAATGTGTGCATGTGCACTGCCATTGATCTGAATTTTGGAGACAATTCCACAAACATCATCCAAAATCGATACCCATCTCGCTCCGTAAATTGCTTTGTGTACATTTTATTATTTCGCCCATTTCTGCTTGAGTATGGAATTTTCTGTTGATCTACCTTTTGGAGAGCTATGACCAAATCAGTCCTGCAGTTTAATTGCAGTGCACATTGAAGCCTACAGTGTAGTGGAAAAACAGGATCGGGGAGGGGGGGGGGGGGGGGGGGGGGGTTGGGGTCAGTGTATTTATGCTTTTATGCAAAATACCTGTGGCAAATATTTTTATAAGTAACTGGACTGAATGTGACTAAAGTCATGCATTACATGATAAATCTTGAGCTGAGATACCAGTAATAAGGGTTCTGGTTTTCTGCAAACAACAAATCAAAACCATAAACATTCAGGGCAGTAAAATCCTCCTTGTGGTTCCCTGGCCTGCATTCACAATAGAGGGACACCATTTTATATTTTGACGCTTGGACAGACTTGTATTACAAAAAAAATTGACTTCACAGGGCTGTACATAACTTTCCTTTATGGAAAACAAGGAAGTAAGAAAAACTGCAACTGGTCTACACAATTACATGACAATTTTCAAAGGCTGAAATTGCCTTCTATCGCTATCTAGAACCATTTTCTCCGAAAGAAATTGAATATTCACTTCGTATCACTTTCAAATGAAGGCAATGGCAAGAAAAGATCCAAAGTTACCTGGCAAAATTACCTTTAGATTATGCTCTCAAAAGTAAAAATCTACCCAGATTTCCGATTCTAATTACCAGTATCTTTAAATTTGCACAATAGTTCAACTGAACCACCACGAGATCCATTAGTACTTGGACAGTGAAAGGATTTCGAAGGATACCAATTAGAATTGTTCTCTTTATATGAATATAAATCCTCCACGTCAAGTTTCATACCATCAGCTTTAATTTGAGGACGTGTGATTTCATACCACATATAACTGACCTCCAGCTGCTGTGATTCTCAAGTTGCTCTTCAAACCCTCCACCAAAGGTAATTTTCAGAACTTATTAACATAAAATGATGTGCAGATCAGTTTCATGTCTGGACATCAACTGTCCTCCGCTGCCCTGATGTTACAGAGCCATGCCTGCTGATTTCTGTTGCCGCGGTTTTGTCAATCTCTACCCCCAATGATCTCACACCCCTACAGCTGGTGGGATTCGCACTTCTCGAAGCAGAAGGTGTCATGATTTGTTAATGTGCTTTTTGCCTTCATTGTTACTCTCGTCCCTGATGACATCATTTTCTTTCCTCATCGGATTCTTTCCCCAGCTGACTGATTATTTCTGGGCGCTCCTTCCCCGGAGTCTATTTGAGCTGGAGGTTGCCACACCTCCTTCGCTGGAGTGTTTGACTTCACTTTGCTCACTTCGGCTCGATATATCTTTGGTCAGGAGTTTGCCGATTTATATATATATATTCTTTGTTTCTGGGAAGCTTTGCTTCTTTAGGTTATTTGGCACTATTGTCAGGTGCCTTGTTAGTTTTCTCTTCTATTCTTTACTATCTGGTTGCTCGCTCCGTTTCTGGCCCTTAAGCCTTTCGTTCATTCAGAAACGCGAGTTCCTTTCCTCTCGTATCTCGCCCTATCACTTTCAGCTGCGTCGGCTCTGTGCTTGGTGCAGCTTCGCCTGCCGCAGCATCTGAACTCCGCTCTGACCAGCCATTACAGAAGGGTTTTCTTCTGGTTGTTCGCTTTGCACTCTTCTCTTCCCAGAAGAGCTTCCTTGACTTCTTCCGTTTATTGAGTAGAAGCAGGCAGAAGATTAGTACTCTCTTCCAAAACCAAAGTGTCCGCGTCATTTTTTTCCGAGCTACAGCTGACTGACACTGACTGCAGTTCCCGTATGCATTCATTGCACCAATCGATTTGTTCTTAAGTTGCAAGGCTTGCTAGGGCCAATACTATTGGCATTTCACGTGTGTCACATGTGTCTCACTTCTCTAATTCCTCTAATTGCATAGCCAGTATAAGCTGTTGCATGTTGTGTGCTGCCATATCTCTTCCTTCTGGCTGTTTGATTTATATTTAGAAGATGTGTCTTCCGGAAGGGTTTTCCAGAAGGCGAAGTGTGTCAAATGGTACCAGCCTCTAGACACTGCCCACCCTCCCCCCATCCCGAGGGACCGCCCACAGCCTAACATCTCACTGTTTATGAACCTCTGCGTCAGAACCCACTGTCCGCCTGCAACTTACATTTTTGACTTTTTTTTCTTTTAGTATTTATATAGGATAGCTCTTAATACCAAAGAACTACTGAGAAAATACCCTACAGAAAAACAGAAGGGTTGCGTGGGTTTTGAAATACTAAGATAAAAAATAAAGTAAAAAAAAATAAAGTAAAAAAAACTTCCAGTTGTAAGAGAACTCTTTTAGCAGTTTAATAAAAAACCAAAACAAACAAACATTAGACTACCCAATAGAATGAAATCATGGCAAAACCAGGGTATAGTGGGGGGTGCCCAATTTTTGCCAGCCAGCTGAGTGAATGGTGATTGGATAAAAGCGGTAAGAAGACAATAATAACCGACTTCCCATCATGCCCTATGTTTTTGTTTGTGCTCCTCCTCGTATCACTCCTGTCAATTAATTACCTTTGAGCAGGCAGTTTGTTAGCAGCTCAGAATCTAATCTGCATTTAGAGGAAGGGATGTGTGCAATTGGACTGGGAGATAATGCTGCAGATTCAAGATTGCTCTCTTAATAGTTACCGCAAGGCCGACTTCGGGGTGGCTGCGACCATTAAGTGTTTTTTTGGGTATATTGTTCAATTACACCAAGCCCCATTGAACAGACAAACGGTTTGCAATTAATAAACGTGAATATCTAACTGCATTATTAATTTAAAAGATCGAGATGAGGAGAGTACAAGCAGATTATAGGATTCCCGCTGTGCCATCACGCGCAAGAACCACCCCCCATTGCTGTTACAAATAGCCGAAAGCTCTTAGTAGTCAGGTGAAGTCATAGGAATCAGTAAGCATTTACCCCCCCCCAAAAGACAAAAATACAGTTTGAGCCGACGCTAATTTCATCGTCTGATCAAGATTGGGAACAACAGTATTAAATTCTCATGATCTCACATCTTATTTTAGGAGAGTTGCCAAGCTCATCCAATGAATTGACAGTTTTTTTTTTGACAATGTACAATGAAACTGACTATAATATAAAAGTCAATCCATGGCACTCACAATTCATGGAAGTGACAGAAAATATCGAACACAGTTTTGCAATCGCAACTCAATTTCAATAAAAATGGACACTAGCTGCAGAGAGTGGGAGTGCAAAACAAGTTGTCATTTCGAGAGTACAGTTTTCTCAGATTTATAAGTAGCGCATGGTTTATTATTCTAGGCCTACACTGCATGGTGTTCACTGTACACATGACACAGTGCATAGTCTAATTAGAAACACTAAGCCTTCACAAAACTTAAGATCCTACCAGAGCAAGTATTTTGGAGTATAGGACCAGAGCTGAACCCTCTCAGTAGGGAGTGAGAACTCTGAATCGTGGGTCTCTAAGCAGTGGACATAATAAACCTTACCCTCCTCTCCTTCAGTTACCAGCGAACCGGCAGCACTAAATACGGACGGCCATACTTGCAAAAGAGATCACCTTTTAGTCATTTCACGCATCAAAACAACATTTCCTCAGAATAGGCAAATCCCCCGCCTCATGATTCATGTGAATCATTTGTATGATTCATTCATCAACAGGAGGTTCTGTAGGCTGTTGTGTGGCGGCTCAGACTCACAAGAACATCTGGCTTCTAAGGGTGGGTAGGAGGGCGGTAGCTTTAACAAAAAGAGGCACCTGTTATATTTCGATAAAATTTTAATATTTTTTAATAATGTTTTTTTTTTTACGTGAAGCCTGAGTGAAAAGCTGGCTGTGGTGATGAAGTTGGGAGCACAAATTTGAGGACGACTAATTTTCCGCACAACTCCTGATAACTTGATTTCAGAAATTCCCAGCAATCATGTGCAGGTGCAATAAAAAATTTGTTATTGCTTCATTTTTACACGATTTCACATTCATTTTCACTTTTGGAGAAACAAAGGGTGCAAAATGAGCCTTGCAAAATGCTCTCAAAAGCTCCCACATTTCTTGGAAAAGTACTGTGCTAATGTTCACATTGGAATATTTGCCTCATATCTTCACTCTATTTGGGTAACTTTTACCCATGTCTAACACTGTTAATACACTAATAATGCACTACTTTGTGTTATTCCAAAGGAAATGAACCGACTGACGATCACCTTCAATTCTACGCCTCTGCACATCAGATCATAAGGGACCTACAGGCCAGATGAGGTCTTCATCTCCTACAAATTGGCTTTTTTTTTGCCACAGACCAGCTTGCGTGATTGACAACAGCTAAAAAATTGATTCATACAGGGCTTTAATGTGGTATAATGACCTCAGGTGCAGCTGACCTGCACTGGCTACCCTTATGAGAGCAATAAGTATTGCAAAAATCCCAATAACAAGATAAGAGCCAGATGCCGCCAGCTCTATAAAATGCACACTATAGCTGGCAAGAGGAAAGTCTGCTTTGTCTTTATTGTGGAAAGGCAAATAAAATGCGATCCCTTGCCCTGTTATTTAGTAAGACGAATGATACACGAACCCCCATTCTAATAGAGAAAAATAGGACCGAGAGCCGCTACCTTCACCATGCTCCACTTCCATGGCACAGGTACCCGAAGATGGATTCGGCGCTTTGCGATAAGCCCCCTCCATCCGTGACCTTCTCCCCCAACTTGCAATGGTTTTCATGGTATAGCCTTCCAAGTGCAGCAATTAGGCTGCGTAAATGGGGCCCACACTTTTGCTGAAGAAAGCCACACTTTCATTCTTATGATCTGTAGGTCAGAAGAAGAGTTGCACTCCAACATCTTACCGAACTCTCCACAACCACGGAATAGCCTCAGATTGGCGAGATGCCAATGCTTCACGGCATCTCTGAAGCTAAAGATCGCAGAATCCTTCCTACCATAACTCGGAGAGGGTGGAAGACAGTATGGGTGCTGCATTGATTAAGGGTTTTTTTTTTTTTTTAGCAAGTCTGTTTCAACCTTTGTGTAATCATCAGCAAGAATAACATACTCAAACCTGGTTCCCAGCTTTTCCCAAGGAGTAAGACGACTTTGTAGGATGTGATCAAAACTGCATTTTGAGCAATCAAGGGGATATACGTTTTAAGGATATTGATACAGAACCAAGGGAAATCAAGAAGGTGGATCTATCGCCACAGATTTGCGCCTCCAGCCCACAATATTTGTTCTCATCGCAATAATCATATCTATGAAGGGATACTGAAATTTAAACAAAACATTTCACAAAGCAATTACAGTTATATTAACATCTCTGGGGGCATTTCAAATGTCAAGTCAAATTGACATTTGAAGCACCTATTACTAAAACACACTTGACTTGACTTGACTTGTGGGGTTTTAGTAATCGGTGCTTCATTTTTCATCTAGAAACTTGGCTGCCCATGTTGCATAGATTGTTGAATGCTTTATTTTCCCCTGTTGGCTCCAATTATATTGTTCCCAACAGCATATGAATGTGTGCTTTGTTATATGTAGTTATACAGTTGATCACATCGTACCAAAATATATTTGACTGATTTCAATATCCAGTTTCTTGCTAAAGCTGAGACAAAATCCAGGAAAATGCATGACAAAAATGAGTCATTTAGTGTGTGGTATTTCTTTAGGGGAAAAAAAAAACAGGCGAGTTCTTTGGTGAAAAGGGAGTTGCTTTTCAACACCCACGTTCAGAAGTTGCACCAAGAGAGTGACTAATTTATAATGCATACAGTGAACAGTGGGTTTCGGGGGGGTGGTGGTGGGTAAGCCGTAGATAGAAGATCCATCACTCCCGAAACCGCAAAGCCATGTCCAACTGCATTTCTAAACAAATCCTTTGCGAGGAACACAAAAAAATCCCACAACGCTAATATTTATAGAGAGCAATGATTTCAGACTGTGTGTGTGACGGCCCTCTCTCACTCTCTGGCTCGCCTTCTTCTCTCTCCCACTCTCTCTCTCCCTCCTCCTCCCTCATAATAATCCATCCCTCTCCCTCTCTTTATCCGTCAGCTCTGTTGTGACCCCTTGTGAAAGCTCCATTAAGTTAAACAGTCAAAGACAGCAGTCCCTCACCTCTCATAAACTGTCCACCGTCGGCAGCCAGCACAGCCTAGCAAGTCATCTCCTTACTGGTCGATCCCAGTGTCCCCAGCTTGGATGCGAAAGGTCGCATCTATAATGCACTGACGCCCTCATGTTCAGACACGTACACGACCGAAATCCAGCAGTCCCCATTTGCGCACACCTACGCAAATTGTGTATCTGCATTCCATAACAAACCAGCTGGCTGGACACACAAAACCAAGGGACCATTTTCACAGTTGATAAGGCTTAATTTTGTTATACAATTCTATCGCTGATGACTTCTCAGCTGCAGTTAGAAATAGATTTCCTGTGGGGTCCCCCCCCCATTCACCTTTCACATTTCTGACACCATGCAGCATGTTCAAACCTTAGAATACTTTAAAGCTTTGCAGTTGTACCAGAAGAGCCCAAATTGAACAAATATTCTGGAGGTAACTTAGAAATGTTTGCACCAAATCAAATATGCAGAATGTATATACCAAACTGAATGTTATGGATACATGCATTGCAAAATTTTAAATAATATTAATATGGGCAATACTTACCCAGGGAAACAGTAACAATTCGAAATTAAATTGAACAGTTTCTCATTTTCTGATCTTGGGCAGAGCCCTATAACTTAAGGGAACTAGTGACACATTGTATTTTCAAAACACATACATCGACAACAGCCTTTATTTTAAAGGGTATTTCAGACGTTGCAATTCAACAAGCATGACAGCAATTTATAGTGTAATATTTTGTAAATGAGCTGCCAGTACTTTCCAATGTCATGCCAGGAGAGTTCAATTTAAATTTAATTCCAATATTCACGGAACAAAAGAGCAGAAAAATAGTTTGATTAGTATGCTGCATGGACAAAAAATGGTTGAGACAGTCCCTGTTTCTCTACATGACAACACTGACACATAGATATAATGCCATGTCTCTTGCCTGCAGAAAAGTTTTTGTTGAATGTTTTGATAATTCATATGGTGTTGTGAAAAAGTTTTGGCTACCTTCCTGAATTCTACCATTTTTTAAATATTTCACCCTTTTTTTTCTGGGTCCTCAAAGCAAGATATGTACAACCTAAGTAAACACAAAATGCATAATTCATTGATCATTTTATTTCCTAAAAGAAATCGGGTAGCTTATCCATTTCCTACAAGGGCTTTAAGTCACAACCCTCGAGTGTTTCTCTTGTGTCTCATCACAATTCAGCAGCTTGCATGTCTATTAGATGCATGTACAACCCCAATTCCGAAATAGTTGGGACGAAGTGTAAATTGTGAATAAAATCAAAATGCAATGACTTTCAGATCACGAGCCAAAATGTTATTTACAATTGAACATAGTTAACATTTCAAATATTGAAACTGAGACATTTTACACTTTTTTCCGCAAAATGAGCTTATCTCAAATTTTCTGGCTGCAACAGGTCTCAAAAAAGTTGGGACACAGACAAAAATTGCTGAAAAAGCAATTAATATTGCAATTAATAAGAGAATCAGCTGAAAGAACTTTTAGCAAGTAATCAATTTAAATGGCATCAGGTGTGTAACATGATTGGCTATAAAAGGGAGAAGTAAAGATGGCCAGAGGCTCTCCAACCTGTGAAGGCTTGCGTAAAAAAATTGTGGAATACTTTAAAAACAATGTTCCTCAACTTAAAATTGCAAAGGCTTTGAAGGTCTCATCATTGACAGTGCATAACATCATCAAAGGATTCAGAGAAACTGGAAAAATCTCTGTGTGTAAGGGACAAGGCTGAAGACAATTACTGGATGCCCGTGATCTTCGGGCCCTAAGACGCCACTGCATCACTCACCGGCATGATTCTGTCATTACATTACTAAATGGGTCCAGGAACACTTCAAGAAACCATTGTCTGTGAACACACCTGAAACTCAATCATGCAAAAAGGAAGCCATTGTTGAACATGATCCAGAAGCGCCACCGTGTTCTCTGGGCCAAGACTCATTTAAAATGGACTGTAACAAAGTGGGAAAGTGTCCTGTGGTCAGAAGAGCCCAAATTTGACATTCTTGGAAATCATGGGCGTTGTGTCCTCCGGGCTAAAGAGGAGAAAGACCACCCCTCCTGTTATCAGCGTTCAGTTCAAAAGCCAGCATCTCTGATGGTATGGGGATGCATTAGTGCACATGGTTTGGGACACTTGCATGTTTTGAAAAGCACCGTGAATGCTGAAAGGTATATAAAGGTTTTAGAGCAACATATGCTCCCCTCCAGATGACATCTATTCCAGGGAAGGCCTTGTGTATTTCAGCAGGATAATGCAAAACCACATACTGCAGCTATTACAGCAGCATAGTGTAAGGAGAAGTCAGGGGTACACCTGTTGCAGGATGCAGAAGTGTTTATTAAACACAAAAACACTAGTAGAAAAGGTTGGCAGACATGCCAGAAATAAAACACCGCGCACAAGCACTGAACAAATGGAAGAACTGAGGTACACCGTCAAAGGCAGGGGGAAACAGAAATACTCTCTCCAAGAGTGGATAAACTAAGGAAACAAAAACTGAACCTAACTAGATTGACGGATACACTGGGAGACTTGAACCCGGGGCAGACAAGACAAGGGCGCAGTAAATGAGACTCGGGAATAATACACGGGAGAAACTCGGAAGGAACGAGGAGCTGAGACTTCACCATGTAACACAGAGGCAATACGGAGGATCCGTCTGACATCCGATCTCCTTACTCTACCACATATTGTCACGAGAGGAGGCGGGGACTCGGAATGCAATCTTGGACTGAAACAGAAACACATGGGATAATAAACAATTACACGAAAACCGGGTTAACAATAATGACTCGAGACAAGATGCTGAGACCATCAATCAAGCGAGACAGTTTAGATTAAGGTAATCTAAACGTGACAAGTAAAAAGCACCACAAGAAAAGCTAAGGAAAGCACACGGTTTTAAATGCAGTTAATCAGATGGCTCAGGCGGAATATACTGAAGCCAGAAACACATATACTCACTAAATAAATTAATCAAGGTTAATACTACGTGACAAAATATTTACAATCACTCTCAAATAAGTGCCTGTTAGTACTGGTTAGTAATATCCTATCAGAGAACGCATTCACTCAGTTTCGCGAGACCCAGAATTGAACACAGCTGGAAACAATGAATGAAATACCAGAGCCGAAACCGAAAGAGTATAAAATATAAAACGAAAGTAAAGCACAAATAAGCACGGGACAACACACGAAAGGCAGAATCATAACACATAGATTCGTAGTAGAAGAGTCTTTGTGCTGACCTGGCCTGCCTGCAGTCTTTCACCGATTGAGAACATTTGGCGCATAAATAAACAAAAAGTCCGTCAAAGGAGACCCAAAACTCTCCAGCAGCTGGAAGCCTGTATTACACAAGAGTCGGATCAAATTCAAATGTTTAAACTCAAGAAACTTCTCTCCTCAATGCCGAGACACCTCCACTTAAAATGTTAAAATGTAGAGGGGATGCTACACCATGGTAAACAGGCCCCTGTCTCAACTTTTTTGAGTCCTTTAGCTGCCGTCAAATTTGATATGAGCTCATTTTGTTGATAATATTGTAATATTTCTCAGTTTAAACACTTGCTATGTTATTTCTGTACTATTGTGAATAAAATACTGGCTGGTGTGATTTGAAAGTCATTGCGTTTTGATTTTATTCACAATTTACACTTTTTCCCAACAATTTCGGAATCGGGGTTGTATGTTGTGGTTGGTTCACATCTTGTGTGTCTCTCCCCACTCGGCTGAATCTTGTCACATAGTTGTTACCTGATGACCGAGTGACGAGTATTTAAGCCCTGGAGTTCATGGTCAAGCTGCTGGATTATAATGTTGTGTTCATACTAGAATCCTTGTCATATGCTTATTAGAGAAGGAAAATAGATAGATAGACGGACGGACGAACAGACGGACAGTCAGTCAGTGAGACAGACAGATAGATTTTATTTCAGAAATTTCAGTCCATATACATCGTCCCATATAAAAACCAAAAGGTGCATACAGGTATACATAGAATGAAAAGCATATAGACACAAAATTTAATTAAAATTAAAATCAAAGGAAACGGATATCACAGATATAAAATGCTTTGCCACTGCTGACGTAGTCTGGCATTAAAGAATACACGATGAAAAATGGTTTGCACAAATGAGTTGTTGTAGTTAAATTCCCTGGTCTTAAATGCCAATCTTCAGTTCCCTAAAAGAGTTTCCAGAATGAGAAACAAACATATTACTGTCACTGCAATGAATAAGTAAAGCATGTGTTTGAAAGTCTTACTGTAGGCTACAGTCAGTTTACGTAAAGTGGCCTGTTTATAATTGGACCACACCGGTGCACAATAAATACTGCTACGATAAGAACAAAATAATTGGATATTCACCTCATTACTGCAAGAACTAAAGTTTCTAATGAGTTGGTTACTTCTCAAATGGAAAGAACACAGTTGTCTGTTCCTATCCTGATCATTAGTCCATGATTCAGTTATATAATCATTCATACAAAAAAGTAGCTGCTCACCATAAAGAGAAACACAAAACGCATGGAATAATTTGGTCTTATTTGACAACACAGACTTTCAAACAGTCTTGATACAGTTATATTAGATGTGATTTTCTTCACCAAAATACTGGCGAACTGTCACGAGACGTTGTGACCCATTAATGGAAGGAGCAAATGGCACAAGATCATGTGAATATGCGAGATGGTTTACGCTCTGATTTCCACTTTTAGATCCTATATGTAGCTTATTTAATAACAGGCTTATATCATCGATATAACAATTAAACAGTTTGGGAGTAAGAATACCACCCAGTCATACACGATTTTCAATAAGAAACGGGTCAAACAATACTGAACCTCAGCAAATCTGACCTTTTTTGAGTCCCATGCCATACTTCAGTGACAGCCATTCCACTCTGAATTTTTTCCTGTTCATTAACTATTGACAGCGTTAATGTAAACAAGCTTCCATTCCTAATCAGGGTCCAGGTTTGGGACTGAGCTCAGGTAAACTCAACTCATTCCTGTTCAACTACTCACGTTTTCAAGAACAAGCTTCCAATTCTAATCAGGGTCCAGGGCTATTACCACATTCTTGTTAACCCTTTCAAGTCTGCTCTCTTTGTAAAGTTTTCCAGGGACAAGCTTCTAAACCTCATCCAGGTCCAGGACAGGGACCACGTTCCTTTCATGCAACCGTCTCCTCCTCCAAAGCAATTCAGTGTTGGCGAAGCCTACAGCATCCCGAAAGCCACTGCCCACCAACTGCAGCCCAACTTAGCCAATAACAACTGAACTGTCACTCATTATCTGGGGTTCCATCCCTGCCTATTCTCTCTGGGGTTCCATCCTCATCTTGAACTGTATTGCTGTCAATTAACTACCAGTTAGACTGAACTTCTGACTCCAC
Source organism: Gymnothorax reevesii (assembly GCA_029721435.1). Lineage (NCBI taxonomy): Eukaryota > Metazoa > Chordata > Actinopteri > Anguilliformes > Muraenidae > Gymnothorax > Gymnothorax reevesii. The sequence goes on from CM056574.1 coordinate 124,643,995, forward strand.
ACTTTATTCCTGGTCTGGACCATAAAACTCTGCACCTGCACTGTTCATTAATCATAAAAAAATATATATATATATTATTATAATCAATAATTGGGTTAAATCAGACTAGACAAATACACTGAAAAAAGTGATTTTGACCCCTAGTAAATGTTCCGTATATTAATTAAGCATATTTTAACAGAAATAGGTGTGTTATTTAACTCCACTTAAAAAATATAAGTCATTTCAAATAGTCAACATAATAAAAATATCTAGCTTCAGATAAAAATTGTTTGTGCAACCACTTACCTTAAAAAAATTATGTTCATTCAACAAAACATTTTTTTCAGTGTACTAGCTTGATAACTACAAGTTCCCTGGAATCAAGAACATCATCATCTAGTTAAATTTTATATCGAAGTCCAGCAATGTGAAGAAAGTAGAACGGTCATAACAAGCTACATACCATCAAAAGAAGTTTCCATAATCAAAATTCCAGAAGAAATGAAATAAAATGATGGAAATATATCGATCCTCCCAGCAGTGGCTAGCCAACCAAAATTCCCCAAAGACCTAATCGTCAACTCATCCAGGAGTTAAAAAAAAACCCAGATGACGATCAAGGTCCTGCTTGCAATGAAAAGATCAGCGTTCATGACTCTACAAGTAGACACTTAGCAAGAATTTTAACGATGGGAGAGATGCAAGGCAAAAACTGCTGTAAACCAAGAGGAGCACAATGACTTGTCTTACTTTTGCTGAAAAACATCTTGATGACTCAAAGCCTTTTGGGATGATATTCAATAGACTGATGAGTTAAAAATTCAACCTTTTTGTGAGACACGAGTCAGAGTCCCATTATGTCTTGGGAGAGGTTAACAACACTCAATAATCAAAACATTGCACATACAGTCAAACATCCTGGTGGCACTGTGGCAGTGTGAGCCTGCGTTACTTGCAATAACTGATGGAGCTATAAAATTTTACAGTCTTCAAGCAAATTCTGAAGGGAGAATGTCCAACCATCCCTGAGCTGCTGTGGCGGGAATGAGCAGTTCACAGTCAAAAACTCTGCATTATCACTGAATAAAGCTGCTCTGCAAAAGTAGTGGGCCTAAATTGCTCCATGACAATGTGGAAGTGAAAGACCAGTCATAGCAGTCCCAATAATGGCAGTCATTATTAATGTTTTCTGGCAGGTGCACTGCTAAAATTAGCACAATCAGTTATTTTGTCATGGGAAACAAATACTTTTCCGCAAGGGTGACATGTGCGCTGAATAACTGATTTCCTATACTGTTAATAAAATAAAAATAACTATTTTTGCATCCTTATAGTCTCCTTGTTGTCTTGCATTGGATTTTATACGAAGACCTACAGCCAAATAGTGTGACAAATTTGAAAAAATAGATAAAATCAGGATTGAGGCAAACACTTAGTCACTGCACATGAAAAATGCTATTTCATACCCCCTACCTGCTCGTTTGGGGACCTCAGGTTAAATGTTTACAATTTTCTAGTTTCCTGCAGAGAGTCTTCATGACACTCGGCAATAAGCACCATTCCACTGAAAATGTTTTTAATTGAATTACAACATTGCCATGTTGATCGAAAATTAAAATGGCGAATCTTGTCTCTCTCAGTTTAAACCGCGGCATCGCAGGTTTCGTCCAGACGGACCAGACTTAATCAGAACAGCCTGTAATTCAGTAAATTTGCCTTTAAATGGACTGGGTCAGCTGCATATCCCAGAATTTTGGTACAGCTGAGCAAAGGAGCAGGCTGCGTTGAAAATGACACATACCATCCCAATTCCAACGACCACCTGTCACTCTGTAATAGGGTTTAAAAATTACAATTACACCTGTTGCCGCAGGCATTTCGACTCCGCCAACATCCTGACAGTTTTGTTACAGTAGACATTAGTCATCGGACACATCCGATCACTCTGTGTCAGTGGCGTAAATGAGCGCCTTGTCACTGGAGAAATTGCGCAGAGCCAGTCAGCTCCAACTATGTCTGTCCACCATGCACATAGTGTTAGCAGTTAAAAAAATAATTCTAAGACATGGCCCTTTTCAGCATAATCAGTTTTTTTTTACGCCAGGAAATCAGCATTTTGATGACAAAAAGCCCAAAAATCAGGACTCTGGGTGACCCGTATTTGAGGGAAGAGGTAAGAAGCAATGTAGTGCAAACACTTAAATCTTGAGCTGACGTAACATTTTGACACATCTTTTCTCGAGAATATTATTCGTAGAACACTTTCACATCTTACATTTAAGCATAAAAATCTGTGCGACTCCAAAAATTCTAAAATAGACTTAAGATCGTGCGCGTTCTTCAGAAATAATTTGTTGGGTTTGTGTTTGACTTTATGTGTCAGAACAGCTAATATAATGTAGATTCACAACTCATCTTAACAGCAACCAAGCAGACTATGGAACAGTGATGTGGAAAATGCTCTTTGTCATAGACATCCGTCTGAGCCCTGTATGCACAAAGTATGTAGCAACATGGAAGTAGATTTAGTGGGATAATTATCCCACTGGATAAGCGCAGCTGCGTCTCTGAAACTAACTTCCGGAAGCAGAGTTACCCAATCAGGATCGCCCTTGATTACGTTGAGCAGGTATGAACAACCTCGGGAACGCAAATGGAAATTGAGTTGCTTTCCCCAAATTTGGGCGCGTTGAGACCGAATACCAAATAAAATCTGCCATTTTATAATTTAAAAAATACAAGTATGGCATGCATAAAACATCTGTGACTGATCGCATACTTCAGGGGTATTACCAAATTATGCATATTTATTTATGATGCTAAAATCGAGGCATTAGAACTGTAAAATGAGTGGACACTGACCAAAATTAACAAAGTACTTTTGCTGCCACTTATTTGCAAGCCACAGTACTGAGAAATTGACCTCTTATTTATATTTTCTATGCAAAATGAACATTTGTAAAAGGAACTGCTGGCTAATATGAATGGATCTGGATAGTACTCTATCACTGAGATTATTTTGAATGGGGAGTTGGGATGAAAATTAATGCATATATTTTAACTACAGATGCAACAAATAAATATGTTAAAACATTAATTTTGTGCGATAACTTTTATTTTACTCATTCTCAGGTAATCATTGTATGACCCTTTTAAAAACATTAACAGTTGCTTTCCATATTGCTTTAGATCAAAGATATTATTATTGATGATAAAAGTAAAATAGGCACCATTCTCAGGGATGCAGTTGAATCTGAAAGCCAGGAGCACTAATGGCCTCATGACTTTAAAAATCCTTCCCATTGTTCTTCTGAGTGTGCGGGGAATTACTTGAATTTGAAGGGTCGGAAAACTAACTGTGAGGCTATTAACATTGATAAAGTACAGCATTTCTCTCGTTGGTATTGTGAGTTGACCTCTGCGATGTTACTGTATTTTAGTGAATTTCCACTCAGGAATTCCATTAACTCTGGAGCCTGCAGTGACTGGTTTACTCATTCAGAAAAATACAAGAGCGATGATAAGAGGTTGAGACTAAAGGATTGAGGGTGTCCATACTGAGTGAATACTTAAATAAGGGATAGATAAATAAATAAATAAATAAATAATCCCCAGACCAGTGCTAGCCATTAGTTAGTGATAGCTGCAAATGCATTTCGATTCGGTATCAAATGCAAATCTATTTTTCAGATTGGCAGAGGTGTAAAATCTAGCGGTCAGAAAGTAAAAGTGCTGCCAAGTTTTTCTCCCTCCCGCAAAATGAGCTGATCACTCATATTGGCTCTATCTCCTGTCCGAAGTAAATCCAGGTGGTTGGAATAATTCACTTTCTGAACCAGGACTTTACACCCTTGCAGATTGGTAACTGAATGGCCTGTTTTGATGGAAAACAATTAAGGGCTACTCGCAGCCAGAAGGCGAAGAAACAAGGAGTTTGAGATTTATAGGAGACTTATATAGCTTCTTGCTGTGCAGATTGTCATGCCCTGGCATCCAAATATGTTAATCGGACACCAGAGTAATAATTGGAAACGGAGACCCCAAATGCAGGGACGTGGATTTTTTTAAAGGTGCATAACAAAAATAAATCCAAAACTTCAAGGACAACAAAAAGAAAGTGCACTAAACAAAAGAGGGGAACAGGCTATGGCTACCTGCCTGTGAAGGGGGAAACTAAGCTTTAAATAGGAAAAGGGAATGATGATTAACAAAGGGGAAACAGGTGAAGCAACAAACTAAGGTAAAAGAAGTGAAATAGAATAATTGAGTTAGGGCAGGTAGCCGAGGTTCTGGAATGCCAAAAGGGAAGGGGCGTTACACAGAGTCTGTACCACTCCCAGTTAGAGAGTGGTTTCGAAGTAGTTGGATTTGCTGGTGTTATTGTGGATCACAGGCTATGACAGAATTAGAATTTGATTGCTTTGTCACTGTTGTGCTACAATGCCAAAAGTTGTGTTTTGCAACTTCTGCATTTCAATCTTTTCTTATGACACTCATCTCTGGGTTAATGTTTTATTTTTGATCCCTCAATGCAGTTATGAAGGTTTGTAGATTGTATACGGTCTGTGATGTGCAAGTGTATTGTGCATTTTCTGCGTCTAGGTTTATGGTTTTCCAAAGGCCTCCAGAGAAGCTTACTTGGGCAGTTTCTATTAAATAGGGCAGGAAGTTGTCAGTTTTGACTGGGCAAATAACTGTCAATCTGACCAAGCAATTCCGTCATCTAAAAAAAAGTATTATTAGCAAATGTGTTGTTGAAGTGCACTGTTTTTCATTCTAGTGTCGCAGTATGGCCAGCTGCTAGAAAGAGCATTCAAAATGCATGTGTACACTGTAAGTACTTCTGTCACCACTAGTCTAGTTTGTAAGAAGTTTAACTAAGGCCAAGAGCCCGGGTAGTGTAAGTCTGTATAGTCAAATTTAGATCAGCGCAGCTGTTGGGCTTTTGAGCAAGGAAGTGTTTGTTTGTTTGTTTTTGTTTGGAAGTGTACCTGCCGAAGGCCACGTCGGCCGAAATGTGTAAAATAAACTCACTTGGGGAGCTATTTAATCAGTGTATGGACTTTTGTTCTTTTTTCTTTTGAGCAAGGTCCATAACCTCATAGGTCTGCATAGTCGCATCAGCTGCATTTCACTTAAGCAGAAGTGTTAGCTAAATTATTGAAATGACAATTAATCATTTCTTTGTGTTTTTGATACATTGCCTGATACCCATAATAATTTCTTAGTATGTTTTTGATACATTGCCTGATCCCCATAATCATTTCTTAATATGTTTTTGATACATTGCCTGATCCCCATTTTGTTTCACTTATAAAGGTGGACTTCTACTTCAAATTCCTGTCATCCGTGTTCATCACAAGCACATTACAGCATCAAATTATGCTCAACTGGGAGACAACCCTCTCAAAAACTTACGGTTAAGCACTTTGCTGATTTTTCAATGTTCAGACACATTGGTATTTTCAAACGCATCACTTAAGAATTGGAGTCTTATATTGGTAAAGTAGGGGCACTGCTTAGACGTGACACAAAACAGCTTCCAGCAGTGAGCAGACTTGATTCCGGACAACAAAAATCGGTAGACGTAATTAGATAGCAAGAAACCAATCTCACAAACTGTAACTTCTGTGTCTTGGTGATAATCAAGAGAAAGTGCGCCAGGGATTGAAGTCCAGTATCAGTTCAGAGGAAGTTATTGTGAATTCCGGCGTCTGAGCTCAGTTCATCCCGAACACCATTGGTATTTTCAAAGGCGCTTCAGGTCACGGAACGCTCAAGTTCACCGCTAATGGTATGCCAGAAAAAACTGTGGCAATCCGGGCACAGAGCGCAAATCTAATTTTAGGATCTGTCGATACTGCGGCGGTTGGACTCTGCGAGCAAGAGACAAAGGTGAGGAGAGTAGCATGCCTGCTGATGCGAACCCTCCTGATACTGCGCTCTGACTTCAGATGAGCATTTACAGCAACACGGCAATCAAATCGCCGTGCGAAATTACCATATTCAATGCCAAGCAGTGCCGTCTTGTCACAACAAGACAGATCAAAGGGATTAAGCGCAGAGATAAGCCCATTAACATGTCTGGCTGAGTTTCCCCCGGTCAAAAACCTGCCATGGCAGCACAGATAAAAATTCATTACGCGGCACATTTGGCGTCGACTGTCCAACGATAGGAACGAACCAAAACGTATTTTCAGCCTGCGGGAATTGCCGTTACTTAAGGTCACAAATTGATTGCGAGGTGAAACTACCTGGAGCTATTTCCCCAAAATGTTATTTTCACAGACACCATTCTGTTGGTTTATGCTTATCTCGATAGCTGGGATGCCACAGAATTTTTTATCAGCAGCACAGTTCATGATAAGTTTGACAAAGCATTAAAACTGAAAGGCCGCACAGAGGAGTATTGTGATATTGACATAGCCAGGAGTGTTGTTAAATACAACTGAAAGCAAGCTCGCCTCATTAAAGCCGTTCTCCGGAAAGTCAATTAGATTGCTATCTGCCTCCTTATTGCAGAGGCCTCAGATCTTGTCGGAGATCTTTGTTCGCGCTTTCATTAAAAACGAAGCCCGGCTGATCCAAGGTGGTAGGAAAACCTTTTCATTTTTCAAGACAGGGATTCTTAGATTAGCAAAGAATCGATACTGTTTACAAGGCCTTCAGGAAAACTGGTGTTTGACAGTTTAATTTTAAAGGGTTTCTCTTTTTTTCGCATTTATGATGTTCAAGTCAATAAGCGTGACCATGGATGGACATTTCATAGCCCAGAATACGACACACTGCAAAAAGTATGTGCTTTATTATCAAAATATGAGAACAAAAATGTTGTTATTGCTGGCTGTGAAAGAGCCTTCTACACTGATGCCAGTGACAAACCCATTTCATCCATCCATCAATTTTCTAAATTGCTTACTCCTGGCCAGGGTCACAGTGCTGCAGTATCCCATCTCAGCAGGCAATAGGTGAGACGCCCAGGGACCAGTTTCCAATCCGCCATAGGACCCAAGGCCCATTCGCTCGCACACTCCCAGCTACGGACAATTCAGAGTCTCAGAGCAGCCTTCACTGCAAGTCTTATGCCTGTGAATGGAAACCTTAGTACCCACTGGAGACTGGCGTGATACACGCAAACCACACACAGGCGAGAGCCCTCAGTCAGTAATAGAATTTGTTACAAGCTTGTGAGGAGACATTGCTTCCCGCTACACAACAGTAGCATCCGCTAGAGAGAGAATGCATAAAATCGAGAGTGGGAATAATTCCTATTTATAGCCTGTTCGTGACGCACCAGGAGCACATGGGACCTCATAACAAAACAAATGCGGAACATGCACTCATGTCTAATCTGAAGTTTTTCCTTTTCTTTGCAAAGGGGGAAGTTCTTTGATGTCGTTGCGATAGCTAATTTTTTTCTAGTGAGTTTTGATGTGACAGTATTAATTATCCTTGTGCTCAATCTTTTTACTCAATGTAATGATAGTGTATGAGGCTTATATCTTCCCAAGAGTCATCTACATTAACGAACATGCCAAAAGCTTTCTGAGCATTGACCCCTCTCTCTCCGGAGACCCAATTAATTGGGTTAAAAAATTTTAGGTGGACATTAAATTACCTTCGTAACAGACAAGTTGAGCAAGTCACCTATATTTAGTATTTTGAAAGCTTAATATTGACCCGGAAGTGTTCAGCTCACTTGTTTGCAACTAGGAAATTAGCAAATTAGTTGTTTGTTTTTAATTGTATTGTCATTGTTTTTGAATTAATTTTGTCACATAAGTTTTGTACTTTTATCTTGTGAAGAATAAATGAAATGAAGGGAATAAAGTTTCTCAGGAAAAATCTGGATGGAAAGGGTTAAACAGTGTATTACATGTATTTTGATCCAGTATTAAATAGCCTCTTTTGCCTGAAACTTCAGAGGCAGGATGAAGAGCCTGTCATTTCATAAGTGCAATTTAATGGATCAAATGGGGCTGAAGGACATAAAACCCAGAGTTGCACAATTTTTACAAAATGGCTGCCAAATCACTCTAAATAGCACACTGTATCACAAACATTCCCCAGTATTACAAAGAATGGACTAGTAGACATGTCTTTGAATAGGAACAGTATCTCATGTTCAAATGCATACGTTAGCTCTATACTTAAATTGAATCGAAATCTTCCAGGACTCCTTTCAAATTTTTTAAGCAATGCACAGCAAACATTGGGGGGGCGGGTACCCTTCCGCAAATCAAAGATACTGAGACAGCGCAGCCACCATTAGACGAACATGGTAATTTGTTAGTGTCAATGATGCGAAGTGCAGAGAGTTTTACTACTCCTTGATGGTCTAATACAAAGCATATCCTATACTGCATAACTGCTTTTCTTTCCAGAGCAATTCTGAACTTTTCCCTTCACTTGATTTTCAGCCACACAAAAGCAGATCCTCTCTCAAAATCTGTGGTTGAGATGTTAGGGAAAGAGCTCATTTAACATGTATGCAAGCTTGCCAGAGAAACTCAAAAAACAGTAAAGTAAACTTATATTTTGATTTTTTTCACTACACTGTTAAACTACTTTAGTGTACTGTACTATACTGCGGGGAATCTTAGTGCATGAGGACAATAGCATGCGACAAACCTGCAGCCAATTACCTTATTCTCATAGGCTGAATTTCTGACCAATGGCATGAACAAATTGGAAGGAATGCCCAGCAGTTTGAACTGAATATTTGAACAGATACTGAGAGGAACCAGTTTGCAAACTAAAGTTTTTCTTGGCTGGAAATCGTAGTCAATGGTCCAATGAGTGGAAGATTTTTTGGGGAAAATTACAATAGACTTCATCTACATAAAATATTTACGTGAATGTTGGATTTAACACTTGGCTGCACTCGTCCGTGTAATCAACAGATAGTCCCATATGCCGGCAAGTACTAACAATTTTACATATGACATTTCGATCCAAAATCACCAGGACATGACTATTCCAGCACATCATTGCATTTAAAGCAACAAATTAATGTTTGATGGTATTCACTTAGTATGGTAATACTGCAACACATTCATTTCATATCTACAATGCGACAGATGCACAGTATAAAATAGATGAACAGTTTCACAGTAAAACTTATCAGTGAATTTATTGCACTCAGAGGCTACTTTTTACATCAGATACTCAGTTGTGATCCATGAAGGAAGACAAAATGTAGCAGTCCACCAAGCAATATCAAAATGCATATCAAAATGTTCACTCACCTGAGCAATAATATTCAGGGACTGAATCTGAAAACCGATTAAAAACACAATTGTATAATCGGCTTTATTGAGAATTTACAATTGCCATAGAATGGCAAGAAAAGTAATGTGAATACTTACCCAAATTGCCAATCAACAGACACCCAGCGTATTACATACACAAACAACCCTTCATTGGAATCACCTGCTGGGTCTTCTCATTTGATTCACAAAACAAAGAAATCATTTTGACAGTAAGTTGTGGATCAATCTGAAAGCATAATTAAACTGACAGAATCTTTAAAAAGCCATTTTGTGCTTTATTAACCAAACTTTTCAGTCTGGTTTGCGGACAGCAGCAGGATTGCAGCAAATTCATCTCGTGAGCGTCTCGTGATTAAACATGTTTAGTATGAGCCCGCTTATGAATCTTAATCAGTTTCCCCTCACTGTTGCAGCACCTAAACTCCCGGCCAAGTTCAAAATTTCTGAACTGCACGAAGTGTGTGCCAAGAACTGGAGAAAGGAAAAGATGGATATCACAGGATGAACACAGTCCCAAATGGATGGGCCCAGGGTAACTCACTCACCTAAGGAGGGATTTAATTTAATTGAGGCATTTGGAATGAACTGATTCCAGGCTGGGGTTGAGTTCATTGTATAGCAATCAAATGATTTTAAATCTTCAACAAAGCTCGGCCTCTTTTTTACCCCAAAGGAGCTGAGTGACAGATTGCATTTTAAGAGGGTGCCGTAGTTAAAACGGCCTCTTAGACCTTTGTGTAATAAAATCATTTTCACTGCACAGAAGCCCTGAAATGGAACCTGCTTGATGACACAACAAATTTGAAAAATAAAGGCGACATTTAATTTGTAAATAATGAATCAGAAAAAATGATAATATTTGTAAAATGATGAGCCCCATATTGGCAAGGCATTCTGATAACACTTTACAATAAGGGTAGAGTAATTAACATTAGTTAATGCAGTAACTAATAGTTGATTAAAATTTAACTAAAGAATCTGGTAATCATTTACAAATGATGTTCACATCAACTAAGGTTTTCATTTATACATTATTACATTATTAACTAGTTTAACACTTCATTATGGTTGCATAATCCTTAGTCAGCTATCTATTGCATTAGTTATCTGCTAATTAACTGATGAATAATTAACTAATTTTAATTAATGTACCCTAATTGTAAAGTGTTACCGGCACTCCAAAATTCTGCAGGACCACCAACAAGCTAGAAAATGCAATGGACTATGAGCCATTCAAAGTGAATTTTATTTTTAAATAAATACTTACTTGCAAGCTTTTATAAAAAGCTCATTTGACATTTTTTTATATTAGTTATCAACATTAAATGTATGCAAATGTAATGGAGCTCCAAGCAGCTCCTGACACAATAAGTTACCCTTGGCAGCCTCATTTTTGGATTGTTTGTCAGAAAGACAGAGAAAAGAAAAATGTTGTACACCCATGACCAAAATAGAAATCCCATCTGTCGCTGCTCAGGGGTCATCTTCTGCAATATTGCTGTGACTTTGTCCCAAACTGGATGAAGGCTTGTCTGTAGTGTTTCTGAAGGACACTTCACTCCTAGAGAAACTGCAGGCGAAAAGCAAGAACAGGGCTACATGCTCATAGCTGGAGGTTTGTCATTGCCCAACTCTCTCAGACATTTTCCATTTTTAAAAATGTGGCATCTCCAATCCCACCTGTGTCTCAAGTATCCAAACCACAAACTATGTGCTGGCATACCTGTTCGTGCCGCCACCTCAGGAGAGTGCGGACAGTTTGCGGTTTTCCTACAAAACATGCACCTGTCAGCGCCAGATCATTTCTTTTCTCATGTGCAACAATCCTTGCATGCAACAAATGAGGGTGGAGGACACTCTAAAGTGTTCTTACTAAGAAAACAATTGCCATGCACTCAGATGATATGAAGGGGGCACTTGATCAAGAAACAAGGCTAACTAAAACCGACTGTATCCCTCCCACATCCCCGATCGTCGCAGAGCCATTTATGCACTGCTCTCATGAAGCTGCGGACACAGCTGGATTCAACCGAAGGCCATGGTTGCTACTTTCACACAACAAGCGGCTCTGAGGAACCTATATCTTTACCAAGGGAACCAAAAGATTTTGGTCCAACATACCATCCTCCAGCAGCAAGATCATAGAAATCACATTTTCAGGTTTTTTCAGGGTTCATAATGAATCGCATGAGAAAGACATTCAGGTACAACAGACTCACTGTCCCTCTGGGTTTAACCATCTCTGCATCTCTCTCCCCTTCCATCAGTCTTTCCTGTTCTATTTCCCTACCTCCATCTTGCCTTTCCTCGCCCCCGCCAAGGAGTGCTGTACAAGGATAACAGTTGTCAGAAAGTGCTTATGACTTCATATTTCTTATCGTAAAAATGAAATGCCATCACAATATAGCACTGCTCATTAATCGCCTAATTTAATTGCCTGGAATTACGGCATGTTCCCAGCATACAGCCCTTCTCATTGGGGAAATTTATACGGTCAGTCCCAGATGGATGCATAGCATCCATTTTACTGTGGGGAAAAAAAACTTCACCTTCCAATGATCCTTTCATTAAAGTGCAAAGCAAAAGTACTTTGGACTGCTATTATCCAGAATTACCATCTGCAAAATTTCACTGAAGTGAAGAAAACTTTGAAGTCAAAGAAGTTATTTTAAATTAAAATTAAAACTGACAGCAGTGATTTGTTAATTATCTTTGATCTGTCTTACATTGCAAACATTACTGCAGCACATTAACTTGATATTTCATCACAGTCATTTTATTGATTTTTTTAAATAAACACTACTATTTTGATTCTTGTAACATTAAAAAAAGAAAAAGTTGGGACAGTAAAACATTCATCACATAATGTAGCCATTCCTTCCCAACACTTAATAAGTGCTTAACAACTGCAGACACCAAGTCATTATTTCACTTCTAATTTTGTCCCATTTTTCCAGCAAACGACTGTTACTCTGCGCAAAAGCAACAGTATGTGGTCGATGTTGTCACATTTTCTGATTGAAAATGCACCACATGTCCTCTTTTGAGGATAGTTCAGGGCTGACAAGCAGGCCAGTCCGGCACCAGAACCCTGATCATGCACAGCCATATCTTTGCAATTTCTGCAGAAAGCCGTTTTGCGTTATCTTATTGAAATATTCAGGTGCGTCCCTGAAAAAGATATCATCTTGACGGCATTATTTTTTGCTAAACTCTTAGTGTACTTTTCAGCTTAAGTGGTGCCATTACAGGAGTGCAAGTTACCCTAGCCGAGGGTACTGAGTACTGACAAAACCCCACAGCATGACAGAGCGTGGCTTTTGGACTTAATAACAAGATACATGGTCCGTCACTTTTTGGGTCTAAAGCTCATGGCATCCATTTCTCCCAAACAATACCTGAAATATTACAATAGTAACATCGTCTATCCCAGATGCCTCCAAGCCAAGAGAGGTCAACAGCCATTCTGGACACAGTCAACATACAGCTTACTTTCTGCGCAGTGACGTTTTATTTGGAATTTATGACGGAATTATGTATTGTAGTGCTTGACAAAGGTTTTACCAAAGTAATCCTGAGCCCATTTGGTTAGTCACTCACAGATAAATGACAGTTTTTGATGTAGCACAGCCTGAGTGATCGAATATAATGGGTATTTACCTTTGGCCTGCACCTTTTCCCTTAATGCGCAGAAATTTTTCTAAATCTTTTCCTATCTTTCTTTCAGGAACGTTGTTTTTAAAACTTTTCTCATGCATTTTTGGGCAAACTGATAATCCTTAGCCCATCTTTGCTCCTGAAGGACTAAGCCTTTCCTGGATGCTGCTTTAGTACCAAAAGATAATTACGATCGCCTGCTGACATCAGCTGTTTAAAATCACATTATTATTCAAATCTTGCCTTATTTCCAGGCCTAAATTGCCCTTATTGCAACATTTTCTGGAATGTGTTGCAGGTGTGAATGGTAGGAATGGATGCATATTTACAAATGAAATGAAGTTGACCAGACAATATATCTCGACTTTATTCTGTCTGCCATGAAATACAAGCCAAGATAACTTCAAAAATCACAGCCGATTCTTGTTGCAAGTTGGGGTTCTGTGCAATTCTGTGTATATATATATATATGAATAACTGAAGTTGTATGCTTAATTACATCATTTGTCCTGCTGACTCATCTTAACAACTACATTAATGTTCTGTCAGTTAGTGCAGTAAATGCAAACATATTCTAAAGTGTTACCCAGAACCCAAATTACCTATAAATATAAAAATAACTGAACATAAAACATGCAATCAATGTTAGTCGCTCCATATAGTTAAGGATGAGTAATGAAAGGGCAAAAGGTCACTTCAATCAAAATGAAAGAACAAACATAACTCCTTCTGAACAAGAATATAAAAAGCATTCACAGCAGAAAACCCCATCCTGAGCTAGTGATATTTGTTGGATGAATGATCCCTTCAGCCTGGGATGCACAACAAGAGCCGGCCGATCTCTGAAGTTCTACAAGTAGCTCAATCATTTCTCAACAGGAAACTTCTATATGCACAAGATATTGCTGCATATTGCAAGTATATCTTCAATTCGAGTCACAGCACTACAAACTACAAGGGAACACTCCTGTGCGATATAATGCTACGGTAACTGTTTGAGAGGAAAACCAGTTGGCAGACTGGGCCTCCAGTGCAATAGTTCTACACTCCTGCCTTGCAATGGACAGCTCAACTGTAAGAGAAAACCAGCAGACTGTCACATCGCATTCTGGGACCTAATCCCTCATCATGTACAGGGCCAAGATCATTGTCATACCAGTGAACCAGTGCAGTCCGGAAATCATTTTACAGACGCTAATGTTCCTCAGATAAAATAGCCACTGAGAGAATATCACCAAATTCATCAATGTCCTGGATCTCTCCCTCTCTTCTCTAAGACACAGAGACTGTATTTCAGCAGTACAATGCTTCTACCATGAGGTGGTTTTTTCATAAATGAGTTTTCTCTGACCAGAAAAACTACAGGACACAAAAACAAGAGAAATAAAAGAAAATCCTTATATTTCTTGAGAGTCAAAGTTAACACTTTACCATATGGGTACATTAGCTAATGCAGTAATAAGAATTAACTACCAATTAATTTACAGTTAAATAATGCATCAGGGAGCTAAATAAGCATTAGGTAACTTTAACTTACCATTTTTTAATGCTCTTTGACATCCTTTTTATGAGTTGAAGACATCCCTTAAGTATCCCTAAAGTAACACCTCAAACTATTTAACTATTCAATAAAGTATAATTTGATACCTTAGTTAACATGAACACCATTATTAAGTGATTAATAGACCCATTAGTTTACTGTTAATTAACAGATAGTTAATGCTTCTTACTACATTAGCTAATGTTAATTAATGCACCCTTATTGCAAAGTGTTACCGTTGCAAAAATGGAAGCTAATATCAGGAAATCTGAATGCAAATGGTGCAAGGTGTTGCATTGATGTTAGCTCACAGTATGATTGGTCTGCAGGAATAGCATCCAAAAATGAGAGACTTTCTGGTATATGTTTTGAGCTTCAGTGAGAAAAACCTGAATTTATAACCTGATCAGACTGGTCTGGAGACTGGAGCCAAAAAGCCTATGTCGAGATGACTTGGGGAAAGGAAGACATTCTATTAAAGTTTTTGCCGTTTGTGTGACACCCGTAACAATCTTCAGACGAGAACACTCCGAGGCATCAGTCACAGCTTGATTACGTGACAACGAACAGGCTCAGCTGCTAAAGGCATCTTTTATCTCTTTAATAGCATTTTTTGCTACCTCTATTTCTATGGGACAGAAAGGAGAGAGGAAGCGCATAGTAATTCACTGCAGGGGCTTACATCAGAAGTCTGGCAACGGTGCGAGAACAACATTCGCGAAAACTTCGGCAAATTTAACAAATTTAAAGATTTAAAGACTCGCCCGTTTGATCCCAACCATCAGCAAGCTTGTTTCAATTAAGAAAATTACCTTTCAACCGGGGCACAGTGTAAGCTAAGAGAGCCTGCCAGAACATAACCGCCAGGAGCACTCTCTGCAAAGGTAGCAGGGAAAGAAAATAAAAGGAAATGCCTCCGATTCTTCGGATTAAGGAGGCAGTTTCTTTATTTGTTTTGGAAGCAGGAATTCATTAGGCATGCCAGAAAAATTCCATTGTTCTCGGATGCACAGCTCAGGATTGACTGGATTTCGCTGCCATCTCTAAAGGATTTGCGACGGGGAAGAAATGGGTGTCCAAGGAAAGAAAGTCTTGCGCTCAGTCTCTGGAATAATTTAAGCGGGCCCTCGCTCGTCTCTGTGTGATACATTAATTACTCGTAGCCAACAGGCCTAACCCCGGAACTTGGGGTGCAAGTTAAAAACAAACAAATGAAAGAGTTGCAGAAAAGGCAACACTGAAAGCCTTAAATGTTTAAACAGCATTTTGGAACGCGTCAATTGAGTTGTAATTAAGCAGTTTTCTCGGCCTCCCTCGTCGGAAAGTGTATTTTTACAGCGATGACGGAGTTTCTCCATGCATTATTGATCGGTGTGTGCCAACATAAATTTGTGCACCGAGCGGAAGATAAGCTCCCCACATTAAGCATTAATGATGAACAGTATCGCGTATATTATCTGTGAGCTCCACAGATGACACACTGGCATTAGAGGCTTTCTTATGCGTTTCTCTGTGCTGCTGGCAGTGATACAGCAGAAAAGCTTGTCTCGATATGCGGTCTGATTCACATGAAGAAGCAAAACAAGAAAGTCACGGATAACGGCGGGGAGAGAGAGAAATCAGTTTCATTTTAGATCTCCCATTAACATCTCCATCAAGATGAAGATGAATAGCGTGCATTTCATTTTAAATTGTCTCTGCTGTGCTTTCAAAAATAAAATTGAGCAAAAATCTTTTCTTTTTTTTTTTTTTTTGCCACAGGCCAGCGGTACAGGTGCGCACACTCCTGTTCCTGCTCAGCTTTTAAAACCCCTTTTTGTTGCGGCAGATGAAAGCTGTGTGCTTCTCCACCATCGAGTTCAGGCAGCACGGCTTCCTTTCAGGCATCTGTTTAACCATCTCGGCCCGTTTAGCATTCTACAGACGAGACACCCGCTCAATCATCCCACCTTGTTTGCCGAGGGCTGCAGGCACTTGTTACGCAAATGGGCTGACTGAGAGCATTTTACACTTTTTAATTCCCTCCAGTGTTCATAAAGTGAGCTTTTTGAGGCCCCCTCTGCAATTATCTCGAGAGAGGGCAGCCCCACCTGCCTAAGAGAATGGAGGCTAACACCGAGCTGCTGCTTCTGTCTCCACAGCTCACGGTCTGAGGTCAAAGGCACGTGTATATGGTGGAAACCGCGTGTGCAGGCAGCACTACACTTGTCTGGGTAACATCAAGGGAGTCATCGGGGCATGAAAAGAAAAAATCCTGATTACATCATCATTTTAGCCCTTAATTCACTGGAAGAAGCTGAAAAAATATCACATCTCCCAGCAGAGCCGAGAGAAATATCCGGAACTGGATTCAGAGCCAGGAAGCGGGACCGGTTTACACAGTGGGAGTGTCATGCAATCCGATATTCCCATACTAGTGTTGCTTTGAAATTAACAAAATAATACTTTTTCAGGAATAACATTATAGTCCAACAACGAGTAGCAGCTCTGGTATGATGAGTAATGAAACCACAAAGGCTTTATGACCCTGCATCCCAAGCAGCTAGCAAGGACCTTCAGCTAGCAATTCGAACAAGAACCAGAGAAATCCAATAAGCTGAGCAATGGAATTGTGAAACTAATGCGAAAATTATATAAAAGTCACAAGGCACTTTGTGGAACTGTTTTGCAGTGTCTTGATAAAACGCATAACAGCAAGTCTCTCATGATCTGCATGAAAAGCTTGTGAATATTAGCTAGCAAACGTTAGACAACTAAAATGCATGACAGATGTTAGTGCAGCATAAAGATATCAGTTTCTTTTCATTTATCGACTGCAGAGTTACTCCTGGATGAGCGTAATTTTGTTGACCCAGGACAGCACTTACGCAACAATATCAACTTGCGCTTGAGAGCCCCTGTAGGATGAGCTCTCCACCAAACCCTTAGGCCCGTGTGCATGAACACGGTCTGACTTGTACTAGGTATAAGCTTATCCCAAGAATAGTTATTGCAGCCCCTGTGGTGTAAGAAAATTGGAATTCACGAAATGTAGTTTGACTACTCGCGGAACAACTATCTTGCGGATAAGCTATTCCGTAGTCGTAGGGTTATTCAATAATTTATTGCTGTTGTTTACTGCAAATTTATTAATAGGCTCGCCCTCACGCTTAATTACTCAGAATATGGAGTTTTCGCGAGCTAGTACGCGAACACCAATCTATTGACCGACCGCTGTTTCTGTGGTCAACGCACAAAAGATGGAAGCTTGCGTACACGTTTTGGGGGAGTTTGTGGAAACTCCCTAATTACAATAGGGTGACGCTGATGCTGAGGACGATGCGGTACAGCCAAATGAACATGTCGAGGACAGTATGCAAGGGGTTCGAGTCAAGACCAGGCTGGTTGCCGATCATTTCACTGGTTAAATGAATATGCACTGCAACCTTGAATGTTTGTTCAGGCATTCAGATAACTGAAAGTATCTGAAAGTATAGTATAAATTTTTTTTTGGTAAAGACGAGTATAACATGAGTTGAATATTTACATCTCCAAATCAGTGTTAATCTATACAGGGTAATTTGAACATCACTTCACGCCAGTATCCTGAAAACAGATGGCACAGTTTTGAGACATCCACTGAAAGCGGACTGCAAATTGTCTTATTCCACTCCTTAAACCTACCCCTTGGTTGGTGTAAGTTACACCAGGAAATCTGCGGTATTTACACCCCAGATTAAGCTATTTCATATTTGTACATACGGCTCCCTATTCGAGGGTTAAAGTTATACTGCAGTTTAACTTATACCACGTTCATGCATAGCAACAATGGTAAAACCATTGATTTATACCTGGAATAGGCTATTTTGTCACTATTCCGCTTTCATGCATATGGGCCTTAGAGTTTTAGACTCAAATAAAACTTCAATTCCTCATTCCTGGGCAAAAAAATAAATTGGTGAGCAAGAACAGGATCTATAATTTTCAAGAACAAATGAACCAAAGCTCCAACTGCATGTCATTCCAATAGTAGATGGCTGGTTGGAAGGTGACATTTACATCAGGGAGCAATGCTGTAGGCTATTGGCTGCTGAGGAGCTGAGAATACTTTATCATTATTACAATTCCGTTTTGTCCTATTTTTCTTTATTTGTCATGTTGAAATGTTTCAGATTATCAAACAGATGCAAGACAAAGACAATGTCAGTAAACACAAATTGCAGGTTTTAAATTATCATTTCATTAATTAAAGGTAAAGACTTTTTCTAAACCTACATCCATTATGGGTTTATTAATAATGCCAAATCTCCCCAGTCCTGAAGCAGCAAAGCAGCCCCAGTCCCTCTCACTTCCACCTCCGTGTTTGACTGTTCGTATGATGTTCTTATTGTGGAATGCTATGTTAGCTTTACAGCAAAAGCAATGGGACCATTTCTTCCAAAAAGTTCCACTCATGACTTATCAGCCCACAGATTATTATGTCAAAAGTCTTGGGGGTGATCAAGATGTTTTCCTCAAATGTGAAACAAGCCTTAGTGTACTTTTAGTCAGCAGTGGTTTTTGCCCTGCTACTCTCCCTTGGATGCCCTATTTGCCCAGTCTCTTCCTCACTGCGGAAACACAATCACTGACCTTAACTGAATTAAATGAGGCCTGCAGTTAATGAGGGCTATTTTATGACCTCCTGAATGAGTTGTCAATGCACTTCTGGAGCAATTTTGGTAGACCAGCAACGTTTCCTCCGATTGTAAACAAGTGCTCTCATTGTAGTTCACTGGAGTCTCAGAGATGTAGAAATGGCTTTATCATCATTTATAGACTGATAGATGTCAACAACTTTATTTATCATCTGTTTTTGAATATCATGGATCACGCCATCATGTGCTGCTTTTTGCCAAATTCACATCAGGGACAGGGATTGCAAATTAGCCTTGGCTAGAAATCCCATATGCAGCACATATTGAGGTTTAGAGCACAACGGTGATAGGTCCAAATTTTGTGATTTTGAGATTTTTACCTCCTGTAACACATTTCTATCTGCTAATTCTTGGAACACAGTAATTATGTGTCCGTGCGCCTCAGTTTTAAACAGAATTCAAATTTTCTTTTTGTGGTATGTCCAACAAAATCTGCTTATATGAATTAAACATTAACATTTTGATGAATAAACATGAATAGTATTATAGAATCATCTGTCTTCCATTGCAAATAAACTTAACTTCAATCTGTCACCATGGTGTTATGTCACATCAAGTGCTAGAATTGTTGGAGCAGGGAGGTGAGGTCCATTTTGGCCATGGTATCGCAGTACCACGCTTATGAAAACTTACATGTTCAGTATACTTATGAACTATGCCGTAAAAGAGTGACTGGGTAAAAATGATGTAAATGATGTACCTGAGTCAATAAAACATCTGCAAACCTAGAAATCAGTTTTTCTCAAAACCTCTAAAATGGACATATAACCATTGCGCTTCAAACCCATAATATGTGATATGTTATTTTAACCTGTTACAATGTTTTTTGCATTGTCCCTGACAAATAAACTCATATATAAATAAAAATTGTCAGACAGGTTTGATTTGAGATGATGTTTACATTCAACAGGGCTGCCAGTAATCTGGATGTGTTTATTAAGACTACGCTTGATCTTAGCTGAAAGGCAGAGAAGTAAAACTGAACCAAATCATCAATTACATTTGTTTAGTTGGTTAATATGATAACTTACCAATTACCTTTTCACATAGGCCAGGTATGATGTGATAGCAGTTTTTCTTAATAAATGAAATGATCATATAATAACCTGAATAAACAAAAAATGCAGTTATCTTTGATGAATATCAAAATTAGTTTGATATATGAAACACTGAAGTTTAACAAATAAGCATATATAGAAGAAATTGGGAAGGGAGCAAAGATATTTTCACAGCCCTGTAAAATCTTGAATAGGGAAAAATATTTCAAAAAGAGATTAGCAGATACATCAAGCAAGACATCGTTGGCATCGTTTGTTTTGCTGAAGGCATGGGCTCTGTCTTAACTGTATGTGAAATGCACGCTAATCGAAGAAAGCCTATTTTTGTATTACATATATGCAAATTCTTTCATTTAAAAAAGATTAAAAAAAACATCCTGTCCTCATGCTAATATGGACAATGCAGTTGTGCTATAACATGTTTCTTCTTGAGGGGTATTCGAACTGGCTCCAGCTCATAGTGTATAGCTTGATGAAATCAAATATTGTTCATAAATCAAGTGTGAAATTTAAATGTGTATAAACATCTACCCCCCACCCAACCCTCCTCATGGCATTTGTGTGTCCGCAAAGCAAAAAAATTACAATAATCATACTGAAGACAAATTGCTACATAATCTGCAGAAGTAATTAGGGATGATGACATTTTCCTCTTGGAAACAGAGTCAGTAGAGTGACTATGGCTCACACATTTCTACGGAAATAATCATCCACAACAGCAAAAAAAAAAAACTTCTCTAAAACTTCTCTAAAATGCAATTCTATTAAAAATTCATTATCATGCAATGGCTAAATTGGCTTCAAAATGCCTTTAGCACCATCAGCACTCAGCACACATAGCAGGGCATCATAGTTACAGATTCTGCCCCCTGGAGTGCTGGGGAGGCACTGCACAAGCAATGCTCAAGTTCTCAAGACGAAGTTGTCATGAAAACAAGCACAGCTGGTAATTTCTGGAGAGGAAGAAGCACGCGTGATTACACCATTTCAATCTGACATGTTTGCTCCCGAGAAGTGGAATGACTTGGCGACCTTCCTACAAACCGCTCGGTCTCCGGAGATCTTCTTCTGTCACCTAAACATGTATTTGTTTCAACAGTACTCAACCTAAAGCCCCACCCATATCAAAAACCTGCTCTGCAGTGTTTGAATCCATTTGCTCTTTTTCTGCATTCTTAATTGCCTACTGTCTAGTCTACATGATACTTGTTCAAAACTTACGGCAACTAATGGTCTCTACAGATTGTACCTTCTCTGTTCTGTTGTGTAACCGTTTCAATGACCATTGTATTGTATGCACTTGCCGTGCTTTTCTTTAGATAAGAGTATCTGCCAATTAAATGAAATGTGCTGTAATTTATTGTAATGTAATGTCCTATTAAAAGGTGCCTGCCCAATTGACCAGCAGGCCGGCAGGAGCCTCTGCTGGCATTTTTTTCTGCCATTATGTGATACAAGGGCTCCTATTTCTGCAAAATCTCAGCAACTTTACCCTTGGGTTGTACCATTTTTTCTTATGATTCCAATTTCCACAGTTCTCTCATAAATTGTACATGAAAGAAGACAAAAAGATGGAAGAGAAGAGAAGGTCTCATTAGTTTCCCATACCCCGCCTGCCTCGCAGTAGAGACCAGGCTGGCCGAACACCTGACGTCCCCCTCGGTCCTGGACTCCGTAAGGCTGACCCAGCAGTGACCTCCTCAAACCAATTTACTGATGGTGGAATACAGAGAAAGGAACTGGGCTGCAGATGCGGTTCGTTTCCGCCTGTAGCCGCGGCCCCTGATGACGCAGGCGGGGCAGTAGGATCTGAGGTGACTCAAAGGCCCCCTGTCAGGAAGACGAAGTGCCACACCTCCCGTGTCCTCCTTCCCAGCATGTTACAGAAACCAGGGCAGCACTGCGGATCTCTCGACGAGAAACCTTCAAGGAGTGCGCTGGAGCTGACTTGGCTTGTCAAGGCTTGTCTCCGGAGCACCTCTTGCGGGATGAAGACCGGAGCATTCGAGTTGACGCTCCTGCACAGTGGCCACCGGTTTGTTCCAGTGCAGAATTTGGTGAGTAGTACAGCGCAACAAAATTGGGCCATGAAAATACCTGCTAGCGAATTCATTTTGCCCGGCACCACATACTGCTACGGTAATGAGGGCTCTAAATATCTCTGATTTTCATCTCCGTTGTGGCTCTAAATCCTCCCCCCCATCACTGTTTGCCAAATAAGGGGCACGGAGAGGTCGTGCCTGAGAGAGCCTTACCTTCAGCAGGAGGTAGCAGGTATTCAGTACAGTGTTCTGACCTTGTCAGACCCTCTGCTCACCCCACTGCATCCTGTTTATCTAACAAACACTCTCTCTTCATCTCTATCCGGAAGCCATACGCACTACCACACTGATGCTGGCTGCTCATCCTCAGCCACAAAAGTTCTGACATACACACAAACACACACTCACAGGCATGCTCAAAAAATGCACACACATCTAAGCTCATGCACGACGCGTGCAGACAAAAAGGCATTCACACACACACACAGAGACACACTCACATTCAATACGCACTCACAGGCATGCACAAAAATGCACATATACATTTAAGCTCATGCACGATACACATGCAGACAAAAAGGCATTCTCACACACACTTACACACGCAAGCACTCACGTAGGACGCACAAACGTGCGGACACTCAAATTACAAGGGTCACAGTCTCCTGTTAAGTTCTGATGCTGAGCTATATCTAACTTACGTGTTTGCACAGGTGCCAGTGAAAGTGAACCAATTCACTGTTTCACTATTTCATTTACTTCAGTCATGGAAGCCCCATTAGCTCATGGCTTCTGGTAAACAGCAAAGCAATGGAGTCCAATTTGCAGACCATTCCCTTACAGCGCTAACACCAACAAATGTAACGCAATCCCTAATTTGTCTTCCTGAATTGCCCGTTTATAAAAAAACAGGAGGAGTTTGTGAGACAGTGGCACGATTGCCCAGTAGCATGTTTTAATTTGTGTGAGGGCACTACAAGGGGATTCCTAGAATTGTCGCAATCAGACATCCACGTAATGAGACAAACACTTCGATTAACATAAATTGACTTGATGGCAAGACACCTATGCATATGTATTTTGAAAAACAAAGATGGTTACAGTGCTAAATCCTTGACAGATTATATTTATTGAGTGCCAACAAGTACCATACACTGTATGACTAATGTGTGTGACCCAGCCACTAAATGAACATGTCCTTTGGCAATCATGTGTCACAAAATATAGCAACCCCCAAAAAAGTCTGTTCCTGTTCGCATACATAGGTTTTTCTATCCTCGGGAAGCCTTTTACATCTGAATGTGCCGATGCAGCCCAGTGTTTAACTACCTACAGCAGAATGACGGGGCAGAAAATAAGCTTGTCAGGGTGACTGACGCTTCCCATTTCGATGTATAATTCATTGCAAACTACCACCTGAAGAGGCACAGACCACATAGCCTCGAAGGTAATGAAGATGGAGTGCGCGCTCACGGCCCGTCAAGACCCATAGCGCAAATAAATAAATAAATAAAAACAAAAATTGACTGGAAGCTTGGAAAATGACATTGTGGCTTCGCCTTCATTCAAACCAACAAGCGCATTGATATGAATGAGAAAGAGAAAAAAAATAGACTGAAAAGAGAAATAAATCTTATACTCCTCGATCACAGAGGAGTAAAGGGAGCAAAGAGCCGGGGCCTTCCACAGCAATACGTATCCCTCATGGGATTAAACAGAACATGGGTTTCCATAATCCCGTTTTATCCCGATGGTTTTCCATAAATACACAGCAGAGAATTCTTTTCTTTTTACTGCACACTCCATGCAAGGCTGGGCTGCGTGTGACCGGTTACTGAGAACACGCAGCCAGCGATCGGGAGACAGTGGTGCAACAGCGCCATCTGTGGCAGTAAGTGTAATTAGCATCCTTCTGCAGTGTGCAGTACTGTATGGTAAAAAGCCCACTGTAAAATGCTGTTATTCTTCCAAAATAAGCATTGGAATGGCCGTGACAATATCCTAATAACATTATTCTGCGGAGGAACAAAAAGCACATCAAATCAGTGGGGGTTAGGCACTCTGTCAGAAGCAGGGTTAAGCTTTTTTCTTTTTTTTCATAAAAAAGGAAGTTAGGAGTATGGGGTTTGGGGATCCTCCCAGCCTTCATAAATCCATGCATTTTCCCAATGAAGAATCAATAACTGACGTTCAGTGACAGAATTACTTCAGCACCTGTATCAATAAAACTGCACTGCAGATCAACAATCTCTGCTGGGTTATTTGTCACTTTGATCTCTATGGTTTCTGCGGAAAAGCTATGCAGCAACAATTACCAGTGGGACTTGGTTAATGATCGAGTCAAAAGGCATCTGAGCCATTGCTGTTTCCGGATTAGCTTCAGACAGACGTGCAAATCAAACGTACGCTAAATGCTCATTGGTTGAGAAGCATTTTCATGGCGTTCATGCAGGACACTGCTCAAGTTGATTCAAGAAAATGACTCTATTCATTATTTGGAGGTCAAGGCCAAAATGAAGGTCAGTTCTGTGGTCTGTGTTTATGTTTGTGCAAAAGATTGCAAGAAAGAGACAAAGAGAAAACATTTTTTACTTTTATCTGTATAATTTCCTCTGCCTGATCGACATACTTCTTTGCCTGCCTAGTGAAACTACCATTTGAGTTAATTCAAAAGAGTAAGCTGTTCATGGGCATTCAGTACTCGGTAAGCAGAATCACACAACTGGAATACAGAATGCAGTCCTCATACGGCATTTCCCTCTCCAACAAAAAGTCACAGTGTCATTCCGTCTCATCCAAGAAAACCACCCATCAGTTCCCACCTCAAAAAAGGCAGTAAAAATAAATAAATAAATAATAAGTAATCCAAACGTCTGATTTCCAATATCCTTAGATTTCTTGTCCTCGGTGCTTTATTAATCTCTTGATTGCTTGATGTTTTACAGCTCTGTCCTTGCAAAACATTGATTTCCCTCCCCCCTCCACTCCCAAGTTTATTTGTTTGCCTCGGCTTCAACCACTAGCAGCCATTACCATACTTCTTCTTCCTGACTTGGTGTAAATGAAGTGCTAAATGGAAGCCTGTACATTCTGACGCACCCTGGTGGTGGCACAAGCTTATTGCACTAACCCTCTTGCGGGCTGCCAGATAGCTCACTTGGTAAAAGCACTGTGTTGCGAAGCAGAAGTAACTATCAGGCACGGGTTCGATCCCCGCCTCGTACCAGAGTACCTCTTTTCAGAGTAGCATGCAATTGGCTAATGCGCCACAGGGATGCAAATTGGGAAGGGTCTGCCAGGATAGGGTATTGTAAATAAAAAAGTTCTCAGGCACCTCCTGTTGGCCAGACGGGCACAAGATTCTTAGCTCATTCATGTTCGGCTATCCTCCACCCTCGTTCTGATCTTGTGAAGCTTCAACCAATGAGTGTATAAGAAGCGGTGGCGATGGGCGCGTGCTTCGGAAGAGAGCCACGAGCTGTCTCACTCTATAGAGTTAGCAATAGGGGGCTGCATATGCAAAAGGACTTGTACATAGTTCACCAATTGTACATTCCAGATATGGGTGGGATTGGAGATGCTAAATTAAAAAAAAAAAAACTGACCCTCTCGGTCAGCCGTATCTAAGTATGTCCTCGAGGCTTTCAAAAGAGCGTGCTCGCAAATCATCAGTCAGACATGCCAAATTTTTTGGACATGGACAATATATACTTGGATTTCCCACCGCCCTCACAGTTTGAAGTGATTCAATTGACATCCATTATACACTGACCAAAACTTCCAACGCAACACATACAATTTTTAAATATTTGGTGTACGTAAGATGGGATATTGGTTTTGAGCCATGATACATCAACTACAACTTAAAAGCTCAGAAAATTGTATTAATTTTGTCGTGTGGGCAGCTCATTCCGCTTGATTGCACATTGTTTAGAATTTTGCCCATCCCGTTTATCCCCGAACTGGATTAGCGACCGTACGCAACCGCCTGCGTGAAGACGACTTGCACAACCGACGTCCCCGCCATGGTTTGGTGTTGACTCCTGCACATCGCGGCGTCCGTCTGCGTGTATGGCCTAGGCGATGGGAACATTATACTGACGCTACCATCCTGCAGCGTGACCACTGGGGTGGACCCAGTGTGATGGTTTGGGCTGGAATAAGCAGTAGACACAAGACAGACCTCATTTTCATCTATGGAAACCTCAGTGCGGCCCGTTACCGTGACAACATCCTTACCCCTGTCGCAGTTCCACTCGTCCATCGCTATCGCCTAACGCTGCAACAGGATAACAGGAGACCACATGTCGCCAGAGTCTGTCAGGAATACATGAGGCAGAAAAATGTTCAGTGTCTTGATTGGCCTTCATATTCCCCAGATTTTAACCCTATAGAACATCTATGGGATATTCTGAATCACTGGGTGAGAAGGCGTGATCCAGAACCAGCCACAGTCCAACAGTTGCGTCAAGCACTCCAGGAGGAATGGGACCGCATCAGACAGGCTGAAATTCGGCATTTAATTGACTCCATGCATCGCAGAATCCAGGCTGTGCATGACGCCAGAGGAGGCCATACAAGATACCGACTGCGGTGATCCAGAATTGTGCCTTCAACTGATGCAATGAATTGGAAACCAGGAAAAATCTGTTCTTCATATCTGACTCTAAAACTGTGTTTTTGATTTGAATCTTAATATTTGTTATGTATTGTTAAATTTATCATAAGAAAATTACATGTGATGCAACAAACCCAAGTGTTGCATTGGAAGTTTTAGTCAGTATATTTTATTTAACTGCAACTGCATGTTATTGATAAGAATGCTCTTTTATACCTCATGATGTGCAGTCCTCTAAGTGCACCTGGTGGATGATGGGAAAATAATTATAATGCAACCATGGAAACAAAGCAATCATAAAAAAAACCTTAAAGGGATGGGACCATCATTATTATAATTATAATTTTACCTGGTTTTTCCTTTGCCTCTGTGTTCTCATTCCCTTCTCTTATATTTTACAGGAAATTTCCTTAACTGAAACACTGCTTTCCAAAATGACATTTTTCTAGCAGCTATACTAGTTTTCATCATTTGAATGATTGCAGCTGAAGTAAATACCATATTTTATCCCTAAAATGGGAGAGTGTGTGTTGAACACTGCAGAGCTCTCAGTGTGAGATGTTTGCACAGGTTCTTTGGATTTGGGGGATAACAGGGCTTTCTTTAGCCAAGGGATTAGGCTATTCATCAAGGATTTTTCTTTTGATCGTCGATCCAACACAGGAGGTGAAGGCGTGCACCTCTGAGTGAGTTATTTCCAGTTAACCCACTGAGAACAAATACTGTGAGTACCGAGTAGCTGTCTGATTATACATTCATTGGCAGTTTGTTTTCTGAAGCCAGATGGCAAGCTTTGCACATCTGACAGGGGCAAAAATGTATACTTAGAATTATATAGAGCACAATTCAAAGCCTTTCAATCACTGGCAGTTCTTGAGAGAAATTAACACTTTTATGAACCAAGGTGGCATTAAACTGATGATAAAATAAAGGCAACACATTGTTAATCTGTCAAGTTACCATTATGTTTGGATTTTTTTTCTCTAATTCACTCTTGACGTATGATTGCACAGTCCCAATTTTAGCAACCATAATGCCAGAATACCTATATACAGAATATCACTTTATCATCTTATTCTGAGGTAACTGTGATTATATGATGGAAGTAGTCCCTTGCATATTATGAAGAAGCCAAAAATTATATGTCTGTCAGTTGCATTTAGAACTTGCAATGGCTTTTTAAGGTACACACCATGATCTAAAAAGAACATAGCTAACTGTGGCTTACCAGGACAATATGCGCCATGGACAGCCCAGATTCCAAACTACTTATGCAAAGAAGTACATTAAAGTCGATTTGAGAAATACAACATTCACTGGTCTTCAAAAAGTAACTTAAATTTCACTGTGCTTGTCAAACTTCTGAAACAGTGAGGAGCACCTTGGGAATCCTGGCCTAATTGGCCTTCTACCTGTCCAATCATTGTATTCTTATCCAAAAAAAAAAAAAAAATCAGAACCTTGTTTGCCCTTGTTTGCCAGTTTAAGAGGCGGCTTTTCCTTTGAAACTGTGCTTATAAGATTAGCATCTTGATGCAGCCTTTTCATTGCTGCAGATTCTTGCATGCTACATGGGAAGATATTAAATACCATTTGAGAACATATGCAACAGCCATTTCTTGAACAAGAAACACTGATTTATTCGTCCTTTTGCTTAGCTGTCCACCTGGTCCTTCAACTTCTCTTCCTGTCCTCCGTAGACCCGTCGGTGCTCTTTCTCAGACAGCAAAGCACATCTCCGTTTGAAAATATTCAATTAATTAGTGCCCTACATATGGAATAACCTTGTCTCAAAACATTTGACAAATTTCAAGAGAAAGTAGGTTTTTTTTTTAGATATTTTTAAACAAAACTGAAATTTATGAATGTCATTTTAATTGATAATGAAAACAACTCTAATGAAATCAATGATATCATTATTTTTGTGCTCCAGGGGCTTGAGCCATAAAGTGGGATTATTTAATTAGCAGGAAAATTGCACTGAGTAAATATGGAAACTCTGTTTGTTTCACTTTGAGCAGTTCTCTGGCTAACTCAGAAATCCTGCTTAATGGAACTGGCCCCAGCTCAGTAATACCACTGTTCCAGGTTTTCTGCATTTATGGATAATGGCTCTCACCGTGGTTTGCTGGAGTCCCAAAGCCTAAGAAATGGCTTTGTAACCCTTTCCAGTCTGATAAATATCAATGACTTTGATTCTCATCTGTTCTCTAATGTCTTTAGATCGCGGCATGATGTGTTGCTTTTTGAGATCTATTAGCCTACTTCACTTTGTCAGACAGGCTCTATTTAAGCGATTTCTTGATTCAACAGGTCTGGTAGTTATCAGGCCTGGGTGTGGCTAGTGAAACTGAACCAAAAAAATGTGGTTAATCTCAGCTAATTCATGATTTAATAAGAGGGAGAGGGAAAATTACTTTTTCACTCAGGGCCAGGTAAGTTTGAAGAGCTTTTTTCCCCTCAATAAATGAAATCGTCATTGAAAAACTGCATTTTGTATTTACTCGGGTTATCTTTTTCTTCTATTAAAATTTGTTTGATGATCTAAAACATTTGAGTGTGACAAATATATGCCAATAAATAAGAAATCAGAAAGGGAGCAAATACTTTTTCACAGCACAGTAGTTTGTACTTGTGCAAAACAAAAAAAGAGAGGATTGAAAATTATCTACTATCTAAGGCCCCAGAATTTCCACAGCATCCTTGAACCATGTCTACTGCGCCAAATGCTAGACTGCTGTGTGCATCCAACATAGCTGACATGGTATGTAGCTGATTATCCAACATCTCACTGGTCATCTGGTAGGTCTTTGCACTGGATGTTAGAGCACTGCAGCAAAGATTTGGGGTCATTCCATGCCAAATGTTCGAATGGCTCCCACTTCACCATCTCAGATTTGGCTGAAAAAATTCCAGCGGGGGCACTCACCTCCTAATAGGAGAAATCCAAAATTTTAGCTCTCAACTCCAAATAGTTTTGTCATAAATAAATGTCTTTGCAATTAAGTTTTTGCCCTTTTTGAACAGTGATTTTTGAGCCACTTCCACATACTCAGCAACAAAAGTTTCTGTGACACCATTTATGTGTATGTTATAAATGACACGCAAAGATCTCAATGCAATCAATATGTTTATTTAACAGGAGAAACACTGACTTTTCAGTGCCAACGTCACTCAAAATGAAAAATGTCATTTTCATGCGTCATGAAGCACTTGTCTGACGTCTAACCAATTGTGACCTTCACACTTCAATACCGGGTGTGACTTCCTCGTGCCATGATGCAAGCAACGCATCTCCGGCGCATGGACCGAATCAGATGTGCCAGAAATTGCTGTGGGATGTCATTCCAAATCTGACGTAGACGTTGTCGCAATTCCTGGAGTGTAGCTGGCGGGTTATCCAACCGCCGCAAACGTCGATCCATCTCGTCCCAAAGATGCTCGATTGGGGACATGTCTGGGGATCTGGCTGGCCATGGCAGGACATTGACATGTTGTTGCATCAGATACTGCTGTACAATCCTTGCAACGTGTGGTCTGGCGTTATCATGTTGCAGCGCTATTCCGGGACCATGTTGCATCAAAAACGGTACCACCAATGGCCGTAGCACTTCATCGCGATATCTTTGAACTGTCAGATTTCCATCAATAACAAGCAAATCTGTTCTGTTTCTAGCCGTGATCCCTCCCCAAATCATGACACTACCACCTCCAAAACGATCAAATTCCTGAACACAGTTGTTGGCATAACGTTCTCCACGTCCACGGTATACACGTAAACGACCATCACATCGGTTAAGCATGAATCTTGATTCATCAGTGAAGAGTACAAGATCCCACTGACGTTGGATCCACCGTCGATGTTGTTGTGCCCACTGTAGACGCAGTCGTCGGTGTTGTACTGTGAGTATTGGACGTCTTGCTGGCCGACGTGGGACAATGCCAAAATGACGGAGACGGCGACAGATTGTCTGTGCAGACAGTCGCCTCAAACCAGGTATCGTTCTTGCAGTTATGGTTGCAGGTTGGAATCGATTTCGGAGATGGGTTGTTCGAATCCAGTTGTCCTGTCTGGGAGTGGTTACTCGTGGACGGCCGCTGCGAGGACGGTCTCTGACAAGTCTTGTCTGCTGATGACGCTGCCATAAGTTCCAAATGGTGTATCGGTGGACATTCAGGCGATGAGCAACTTCCCTCTGCGAGGTTCCGGATTCAATCATCCCAATGGCCCTCCACCGATCATTTTCAGACAGTCTTGGCATTTAGAGGGTAGAGTTCCTGATCCGAAATGGCTGTGTTTTCGATAAGTGATGCTTCCGTCGTTCATCAGGCACAGTGTGAACATTCCAAAAATTATCCTCTTTTATTGCCATCCATAAGCATGATTTACGCACATTTTCACGTGCAAAGTCATTTTCTCGCATTTTCATGATTTCCATTTCAATGTTGTGTTTACGTGTACTGTTTCAGTCTGATATCACCATGTATGACAATTTCATAATTGCGTTATGAAAAATAATTAACAATATTGGTGTCACAGAAACTTTTGTTGCTGAGTATATATCTAGAAAAGTATTTCAGCTAAGTCTTTCAAATTTTCTGGGGTGAAAATCTGCTACTATAACTTGAGAAATATGAACTTATAAAGGTGTCCCTTCAGATAATCATATATTTTTGGGCACCTAAATTTGCTCAAAAAGTTTACTCTGCGCTCTCCGGTAGCATACTTGAAGGACTGTAAAAAGCCTAATTTCAAAGACAGGGATTTGGTATTGCATATACAGCTTCCCATATACAGTGCCGTGAAAAGTATTTGCCCCCTTCCTGATTTCTTCTTTTTGTTGCATATTTGTCACGCGTATATGTTTCAGATCATCAAACAAATTTTAATATAAGAAAAAGATAACCCAAGTAAATACAAAATGCAGTTCTTAAATGATGATTTCATTTATTAAGGGGAAAAAGCTATCCAAACCTACCTGGCTCAAAAAGCAATTGCCCCGCCCCCTTGTGAAATCATTAATTAACTGTGATTAACCACATTTTTTTGAGTCCTGTTTCACTAGCCAAGTTTCACACCAAGAGAAACATTTAACTGTGGAAAATATGCAAAAAAGTAAGAAATCAGGAAGGGGGCAAATACTTTTTCATGGCACTGTATGTTGTGTATTTTGTATTCTAATTTTGCCTCCCTCTTGTAAATAATCTAGAAAATATTGAGGCTTGAAAATGAAAAAAAGTGCTATTTTTAACATTTTATACCAAAAAAATGACACCATCCACCAACATCAAATTTGGATGATGTTAATGTTAATTTGGATCATAAGAGAGGGGCAGAATTAGAATACAAAATACACAACATATATGGGAAGTTGTATGTGCAATACCAAATCCCTGTCAATGAAATAAAGCTTTTTACATTCCTTGAAATACACTGTAAAAACTAACCTATAGAATTTACCCAATAAATTTGAGGTAACAATTCGCATCCACTTTTTTTGGGTAGATTTAATTCCATATATTGAGTATAAAATAACTGAAATAAAATGCTATGAAATATAAATTGGGTTCAATTTACCTCAGATTCATGCATATATTCAACAGCTACTTACTCAATAAAATTGCGTAAAATAATCTCTTAATTGCTAGTAGGTAATACCTGATCATTACTAATAAAAGTTAATTAAGATCAGTTAGTAACCAGGGGCGGACTGGCCGTCTGTGTGTTCTGGGGAATCACAGGATGGGCCGGCGGCCGCCAGGCAATGATCGCCAGTACCCCCCCTCCGGGCGGACTGGCCATCGGAAATACCGGGAGTTGTGAGCGAGAAAACCCGCCATGAATTCATTAGCACCCCTAAGGCCCACGATGGGGACCAGCGGCCCGTACTGAATCATGTACTACCGCAGTGGATCAACCTCATAACAATTTGCTATCCTAACAATAAATCCCTGGTGAAGACATAATAGAGTGAGATATTATAGTTGGCACGATTCGAATACGTCTGACCGTCTATCAACGAAAGATGCAAACCTGTATCATACTAATATATAATACTTTAAGTAGTTCTACTTCACTATTCCGGTTGTTTCAGGTTACGGTCTATTTAAAAAAATATATTTTCATATTTGCTTTATGCTACAGGAATGACCTAAAAACTATTTTCTGGATGTACAGGCTTTGGCTATTCACAATTAATTTAATTTTGTTGTTTTCGTCCTAAAAGTTTAAGAAGGGAGGCTTGCTGGGAATTTGACCAATGGCCTTGCTTGTGCCCTGCTGCGGCTACAAACGCGGTTCGATGGCAGCCGGAGCGAGAGGAAGATGGCCGTCCAAGAGTTCCCTGTCCCGTTCGCTCAAACACACGGTCTGACGCATGCGCAATTTGGAGCACAGGACTCACGGCTTTGGGGTATATTTTACCATATTTTTTCATGTAACAGTTGTTACTGTTCACGAATAGGTAGTATGTCTAAAATTTACCCATTACTTTTGAATAACTTGGCTGACTACAATAATCGAGTAAATTTTATACGGTTTGCATAGATTATATTTACCACTCTCCAAAATCACTTTTTACAGTGTACGCTACTGCAGAGCGCCGAGTAAAAATTTCCAGCAACTTTAAGCACCCAGAAATATATGATAAACTAAAGCTGCACCTTTTTAAGTCTGTATTCCTGGCAGTTAAAGACAGCCAAAGGTAAGAAAATCGATGGTATGGAAATGTTCCTCTGTCTTGTCTCATCTCGTCACTCTGCTGTAAATTGGAAGGTTTCAGGGCAAGTTTCAAAACCTTGTCAATCAGGCCTGACTGAAAAATTTCTTTACTTACTTCATAAAATAACATGTCATGAATCAATATGTTGATAAAAATGTATAGTTAATTATTAAAATAATGGTAGTACCAAATGGGCTCATTGTTACAAATACCCGATCCAGCTATTCGAGCCAGTATTGGAGCAATATCCGATGTCAGTGTCAGTGCATCTCAACATTCCAACCAGAGAGGCATTAATAACACCAGGTGGTGTTATTGAGAGATTATGCTCAGCACAAAGACTGAATTTCAGTGATCCAAATGGTGTTCAGTGTCAAACTGAGGTCAGGGCCCAGTGAAGGCCAGTGAAGGTCAACATCATTATCAAAAAACCATGTACAAACCATTCTCCATGTATTCTCTAAACAATTGGGAATGCAGAACCTTCAGGGACATTACCGCACACAGTTGCATCACATTTTCCGAGTGCCTCAAACACTTATATACAGCTACAGACACACAGCAGTATGCACGCACTTGGACACACCGAAAAAATTGAGACTTTGGTAAAAAAAAAAAAAAAAAATAGCGTCAACTTGGTACAGCAAATTTTTTTCGTTTTTCTCAATTGAGAAAAATTACCTTTGTAAAAATTTTTTGCAATTGAGAAAAACTAAAAAAAATTAGCTGTAACAAGTCCACAATTTTGTTGCTTTGATCCAGTGTCTCAATTTTGTATTGTACTGTAGATGGACATGTTCTGCTACCAAATTCATGTGGCAGAGAATTACTGAGTCGCTCATGGCCAAGACGTTTGTCTGGAAGCCCGGTGGTCAGATGTTTGAATCCTAGTCACTCCATTACGAGCTATGGCTGGAAGTTTGCACATGCAGGGGAATAACTGACCTAGCCTTGTTTGCAATACTAGCAGTTAAATAGTTCATTGCTCTCTACAGACACCATTTCTGGTTGACCAGGCTCATGTTCCTGCACAAACTAAATTGTACGCTGACTGTGTGATCCTCCGAATGCATATTTATTGTGCAATTTGTGGTGCAACTGCATGTGTAAAGAGGGAGTTAGGGAAATCATGTGCCACAGAATCTTCCTCCTGTGTCGATAGGAGGAGGTTACTGACCATTGGACTAAACAGCTCAGCTGAGTTTAGTTTGGGGAAAAAAAAATTGACCGAACAGAAAATTTCCTAAAGGCTTATGATTCAATGGAACACTAACACCCAAATCCCAAAAAAACAAGTGTTTGCCACTAATATGGTAATATCCCTCGCCGCCTCAATTTTATGCGTCCGTACAGTTGGACTTACGGACGGACGGACAGAGCCCAATGCTATATCCCCCGCTTCATGCTAATTGTGCGGCGGGGATAAAAAAAAAAAAACACGATTGTTCAGCAGTATCATAATCTTAATGATACAGTTAAATGAAACTATCACACACTGAAAGAAGAGCAACGCAGCGTGGCAGATGCCCCCGCCTGTATGTTGATCAAGGGCATATTGAGATGGCTACTGTGGCGGCCATATTAGATATTGCACAACACTGGTTTTCGAAAGGAACCTTCCTCTAGCCACTCCCAATATGCCATTAAGAAATGGCATCAATCCGACAAGGGATTCTATAGTTATCCCACGGAAACGAAAAGTTAACGGACGACGGACAGACGACGGATGGACATGGTGTCGACATAATGCCCCCCTTTCCTCTTTGGAGGGCAGGGGCATTAAAAGGAACCCCTTTTATTCATCATATACAATAGTGAATAATTTCTCAACTACAAGAAATTCACTTAAAATTACAATTATATGTCATGTTTTGGAGGCTTTGAGAGCTTCCTTTGTTGCTCTCGTCCGGGACGATATCGTTTTGCTCTCAATCGGTTTCCTGGGCCAGCTGGCATTAATTGGGGGCGTCACTCGGACTCTATTTAAGCCTTAGTTCTGCCACAATTCCCTTGCTAGAGTGTCAGTGTTATGTTTGCACTTCAGCCGGTAAGATCTCTAGTAAGAGAGTTGTTGAGGGTTTAGCTGCATATTTGAGGAGAAGTTCTAGATAGCAAGGGAATCTTTCTGTTTTTTTCCCTTTCTTTTCGTCTCGTCGAGCTCGCCTTGCTTCCTTGCCTCGGACTACATCTAGGTCCGTTGGTAGCGCGAGTTTCACTCTCTTATTTTATTTGTGTGTCTCTCTCATCTGCAGTTCCCCCTTTTATTCTGGCCACTGCGTTTGCTGTTTCAAACTCACTAGCCATCACATAATACAAGTACTACACAAATGGAATTTAAAACATTACCTATAGAACAACAATAAAACTTGTACTGTAATAACACGTTTATAACATGGGCATTGCAGATATTCTCTGAAATAAGGACTTGTGAACCAAGGTCACTCAGTTAGTGGCCAGAGGTGAAGGCATTTGACAGGTATACAGAAGGGTCACAGCGAGAGCTCCAGTGTGTGACAGAGGTGTGTAACCACGGTAAGACCAATACACCTGTCCAGGCAAAATGGGCACCGGCACAATATAGCTGACTCAAAGTCGCTCTGGAAAAATAAATCATCAGCAGAAGGAATTTAATGTATTGCCTGGGTGTCATTGCTTCAACCCCATGTTGAAAGGAGATAAGATTGTCTTTTCCCCTTGCCAAAGTCGCTACACACAGCAGCTGTGGAAGGGGAATGCACAGAGCATCAGTGAAAAGACGAAAGCTAGAAATCCTTTGTCCCTTGTTGCAACATCCGGATGGTTGACTCAGATGTCAGGGGGTTTTGCTTCTTTTCGGTGGTAGAGAGCCGGAAGAGACTTTGCAGAACTGTGTAGGCCAAAGCCGACCAGGCTTAATGCTACCGCTCTATCAAGTGCAATCTGAGTCCCGCTATTGAGTGAAAACACAGCCAATCGATTTGGCTTTCAGGTGTGCGAGTGTGTGTGCGCGGTGGGGAAGGAGTGTGTGGGTGTGTACCATTGTGTGTGTGTCATGTGGATTTTGCCGACAGATTCTTTTTTGTCCTTGCCCATTTGAGAGGATAGAATAATTGACATTTTTCACAATGCCGCAATGCTCTCATGAGACTGAAGATAACCCAGGCATGATCTTGGTCTCAGTTGCAACTACATTACTTACTAATACTATGACATCTGATGGACAGTTTGTGTTCCAATGCATAGCTGGCAGCGGATTTCTGCAATAAAGTGAAAATAAAAATTACAGAGAACAAATTGTTTCAGTGGTAAAGATTTTTTTTTTTTTTTAAGCCCGCCACCACCCCCCCTCTTTGGAGGACAACTTTGTTTTTATTTCCTGCTGAGAAAATGCAAATTCAACAGTAGAATGAGGTTTGTAAAGAAAAAGGAAAAAATACAGATGTATAGTACATTAAGGAAAAAAGAAAACAAAGAGAAAAATATTGGACATTGGCGAATGAAGTATGTAGAAAACGTGGGGGGGTAAGGGCGTGTATCCATGGCAGATGTGTAGATGTTTATTGTGTGAGGCGCGGGCTTTTACATTTACATAAAGGACACATAAATAAACAGACAGATAAAATGACAGACAGAAGTTGATAACTAAAGTGCTAATGTGTGTGTGTGTGTGTGTGTGTGCGCGCGCGCGTGTGTGTGCGCGCGCACG
Source organism: Gymnothorax reevesii (assembly GCA_029721435.1). Classification (NCBI taxonomy): domain Eukaryota; kingdom Metazoa; phylum Chordata; class Actinopteri; order Anguilliformes; family Muraenidae; genus Gymnothorax; species Gymnothorax reevesii. The sequence continues at coordinate 124,681,247 of CM056574.1, forward strand.
CGTGAGAGATTTGTGTGCGTGCATGTATGAGTGTGTTTGTTGGGGACAATAGTCAGTAAATTGTTTTAGAGTGAGATAGAAGAGAAGTGTTCGAGCCAACATGAGGTGCAGGGGTAAGGATTAGGTTACGATTGGTTCTCAGGAATAAAGCGTCAAAAAAATGCTGTTGTATTGAGGGAGATGGCTGAGTCAGGTTTGTAGGAAGTTTATCATTGGTGACCAGATGGAGTGGGGTTCAATATTGGGGTGTTGTGTATGGTACTCCAAAGAAATTTAATCCAAGAGTAAGTTTTTCCATTAGCAATATTTGTATTGTTTTTGGATTTCCAGTTCATGAGAATAGTTTTCTTGGCAACAGCTAGGGCAATGAGGAGTAACGTATTGTTTGTTTTAGTTAAATTTGTGTTAGATGTGTCAGCAAGTAAGCAGAGTGATGGGGATAAAGGCATATGACAGCCCAAGAGGACTGAGAGTGATTTGGTGACATCCCTCCAAAATCGCTGTACCGGTGTACAATACCAAATAGCGTGAATGTAGGTGTCTGAGATGTTTTGAGTGCAGTTCGTACAAGTGCCTGGAGAGAACCCCATTTTAAACATTTTGTGCCCAGTGTAGTGAGTTCTATGGAGTACCTTGAATTGAATTAGTTGTAGATTTGCATTTTTTGACATGATATAGATATTTTTGCAGATTTGACTCCAGAAGTCGGCATCAGGAGTAATTGACAGGTCTTTTTACCATTTTATGGTTGGAAGTGATAATGAGTTGTCAGACTGCAAAATTATTCCGTATATTTTAGAAAGGAGTTTTTTGACTGAACAAATATTGATGAGGTCTAAGCATGCTGCTGGGTGGTCGAGGTTGGTGGTTGTGATATTTCTTGCAGCATGAATTGATGATTTAAGCAGTAAATATTCCAAAAATTGATTTCTCCTGATGCCGTACTCCTGGACCAGGTGGGTAAATGGGACAAGAGTATTATTCTGGAAAATGTGTCTCAAGTGAGTGATTCCGTTATCAGACCATGTGCGAAAGTAGAGTGGTTTCTTGTTGCTGAGAAAGTCAGGGTTGTACCAGATTGGAGTGAGTTTAGATGGACCTAGTGTAGAGTTTGTGATATTGTGGAATTTCTACCAGGCTATCAGGGTCGTAGATATTGTCAGTGTTTTAAAACAGGGGTTGGTTTTAATGGATTGACTCAGAAATGGTAAATCAGAAGTGAAAATACTGCGTCTAACCACATAGTGTCTGATTGCTGGGGATGGATCCATTTGAATATGAATTGTAGTTGATTTGATAGATAGTAATGATGAAAATTTGGTGCTGCAAGGCTTCCTTGTGTCTTTGGTTTTTGTGGAGTTGTTAGTTTGATTCTTGGTGTTTTAGTTTTCCAGTAAAATTTTTTTACAATTGAATTGAGAGATTTGAACCATGAGAGTGTAGGTTGGGCTAGAATCATCGCAAAAAGATAATTAATTTTTGGAAGTATCGACATTTTAACTGTTGCGATTCGGCCTGCTAAGGAGAGTGGTAGATTCATCCAACAGAGGAGGTTGTCTGTTATTGTTTTAAGCAACGGAGTATAGTTGAGGTTGAACAGTTCTGATAGCCTGGGGGAAATGTTAATGCCCAAATACGTGATATGATTTGTGCATAAAGGAACTGGTGAAGCGTGGGCTGTCATATCCCAGTTATTACTTTGCCAGTAAACAGAGTAGTTGGAGATGCTAGAGAATGTTTCTATGAGCTTAATTGTTTCTGTAAGGGATGAGTGGGGATTTTGGATAAAGGGTAAAATGTCATCAGCATAAAGACTAATTTTGTGGTGTATGTTTTGTGTCTGGACTCTCTTAATGATGTTGTTTTGGCGGACGGCTGCTGCTACAGGCTCGATGAACATGGTGAATAAGAAGGAAGAGAGTGGGCATCCCTGCCCAGTCCCCCTGTGCCGAGTGAAAGGTTGTGAAATTAGTCCATTGGTGATAACTGTGGCTGAAGGTGCAGAGTATAGAATTTTAACCCAGTTAATAAATGACTCTCCAAAGCCAAATTTTTGCAATGTTGATATAAAAAATGACCAGTTCACCCTGTCAAAAGCTTTTTCAGCATCTAGTGTGACAATTGTAGTTTGCATTTTTTGTTGAGAAGAATATTCCATTATATCGAAGAGTCTGCGTGTGTTATTTGAAGAGTACCTGCCTTTGATAAAGCCGGTTTGGTCGGGATGGATTATGGAAGAGATAACTTTTTCTATTCTATGAGCAAGTGTTTTAGTAATTATTTTTAAGTCCGCATTAAGCAAAGAAATTGGGCGGTAGCTTGATGGTAATGATGGGTCTTTGTTAGGTTTACAGAGAAGGGAAATTGTGGCTGTATTCATGTTTATTGGTAATTTGGAGCTCTGTTTTATTTCAGTGACGAGTCTGCAAAAGAGTGGGGCAAGAATAGACCAGAAGTGTTTATAAAACTCAGCAGGGAAGCCATCAGGTCCGGGTGATTTGTTATTGGGCATACTTTTAAGGGCAGTGGATAGTTCATTCTCTGTTATCGGTGATTCAAATGAGGATATTTGGTCATGAGAAAGCTGGGGGAGGTCGATATTATTGAAGGAGTTGATATCAACTGGGTTTGGATTAGTTTCTGGAGAGTATAATTTGGTAAAGAAATCTCTGAAAATACTATTTATCTCTGTTGGCGAATGTGTTGGCTTCCCTGTTAAATCTTTCATGACGGGGATTGTGGATTTTTCTTTATTTTGTTTGATGAAATTTGCACGGTATTTTCAAGATTTATTGCCATGGTGAAATTGTTCCTGCCGAAGTCTGTGAATTAGGAATTGAGTTTTTTTTATTTGTGATTTCATTCATCTGAAATTTGTATTTTCTTAATTCATTCTGTGTTTTCTTAGTTTTTTTCTCCAGTTCAGCTTCTTGATGTTGTTCTTTCTTTTTTTTTGTATGTGGAGAATGAGATGATTAAGCCTCGTAGAACTGCCTTACCGGTTTCCCATAAAATAGATGGAGATAACTTTGGAGAGTCATTTATTTCTAGGAAGGATGCCCACTCTTTTCAATAAGACTGTCAAATTCAGGATCAGTGAAGAGGGATGTGTTGAAGCGCCATCTAGAGCTGGTTTTGTGTGGACTGATGTTGTTCCATGTGAGTGTTACCGGGGCATGGTCAACTGATAATGATGGGATGAGTCTTACAGCCTGAAATATTAGATATAATTGAATTACTGGTAAGAAAGAAATCAATGCGCGAGAATGACTGGTGAACCGGTGAGAAAAAAGAATACTGTCTTCCAGATGGGTGTCGCGAACGCCAGCTATCGCCAAGACCAACATTACCCATGAACTGCTTAATTGTTTCTGTGGAATGCCAGGTACGCTTTCTTGAAGTTTGGCTTCTATCCATTGTTGGGTTAATAACAGTGTTGAAATCGCCTCCTATTATGATTGGGCCTCCAGAGTTAATGGAGATGGAGGAGAAAAAGTTATTAAAAATGGATGGATCATCAGTGTTTGGGCCATAAACATTACCAATTGTGATTGGATTATTGTTGATTGAAATGTTAATGATGATAAAACGTCCTTCTGGGTCAGTAGTGGTAGAGTTGTGAGTAAATGAGATTTTGTTGTTGATTAAAATAGAAACACCTCTTTGTTTTGTATTGTAGTGGGCAGAAAATATGTGATTGAATTGTGATGATTTAAGTTTGTGATGGTCTGAATGGGAGAGATGTGTTTCTTGTAGTAAACATATATCTGCTTGCAATTTGGCTAAATGATTGAATATTTGAATTTTTTTAGCCTGAGAACCAATTCCATGGATGTTCCATGTTACAAATTTTATTGGTGACATTTGAAAATAAATGCAATGGGTCTTATATTAGTGCTGACATTTGTGTGTGTATGCGTGTGTGTGTGTGTGTGTGTGTGTGTGTGCATGGATAATGAGAAAGGGCCTGCAGATATTAAGCTTAAAACAGTGAGAAAACTACATACAATTTCGAAAGATTAAGGTAAAGATTAATGTAGACTGATGAAAGATTCTGAAAATATTGAAATTTATCGATGAATGTAAGAGCATTCTGGAAGGAGACACAATGAATATTTTTTACTTTATAATAGCAGTAATTTTCGAGTCTTGAATTCATTGGTGAATTCAAATAAATCCAAGTCAACATTTATACTTGTACTATGCCAACAACAGATATTAGTCCTCAACTCCGACCGTGAATACCACCTGTTTCATAAATCTCTTTCTGCCATTCTGGGAGCCCCACAATGTGACAGAGTAATGAAGCTCTCCTTGAAGTTTCAATGAGGAAGTCTCTCTTTTTGCATTGTTCAGCTGGTAGTTTATTTTCATTCAATCAACTTTCGCTCTTATGCATACAACCTGTGATCATGCAGGGCAGTCAATTGGGACATCAGCTTTCCTGTCAGCTGATCCGATTTATCCAATACCAATGCAACACACCTATGTCGTTAGCCTATCATAATGTTCCTGTCTTTAGCTGTCACACGCTATCCATAATACGCCCATTTTCCGCAAGGAAAAGCTGGTCATTCTGAAGCAATAAGTAAACCATTACCACAGGCAATATCAGAAGAGGCCGTTTAGCTTGGAGCTTTCGCCACTCCGTCATATACCAGTGCGGAAACTGTATGTTTCTCCACGCTAACAAAACACCACAGCTATGCACACGAACCAGCACGTCCTAATACAAACCGAAGCAGTTCATTAGCTGTTGGTCCACTTTTCACTGCCCCTCACTGTCAAAGTTTCCCTCTAAACTCAGACCCAGTAGATTTCTACGGTCTCCGGTCTACACTTGGGCATGTCAACCCGTTCTACAAATGTGTCTATATGGTATGGATTCTAGCTTCCCCTGCATCCTGGCTAGGAGTAGTAAAACCGCTGTACTCACCAACTGCTGCCATAGCAAACTGTAGCCGATAACAAATTCGTGTTTGAGCTGCCAGACTTTCGCACTGCGTCCTCCACTTTTGCCGTTGCGTCTATTAGAAAAAAATTAATTTTATTAGATCTATACACATGTACCGCGTTTTATAACAGAATTTCCCCATTGATTCCTCAGCTCACATGGCAGACGCGTCTCACGTTTCACTGTGACACTGCATCGTACCGCCAAGATTCACTCTCCACAGAGCTGGCCAGTCAGAAGAAAGTGGGCACACGGGGAGTGGGGGCAATAGCGGAAGAGCCACCCCAATGAGGCGTTTCAGGCAGAGACTACTATGGACTACAAATGGGGTTTTTTGAGGATGGCAGTACAAGCGATGTAAGTAGGGGAGACTGGGGTAAGATGAGCCATTTTTCATATTTAGGAGCACTACATCAAAGCAATCATAGTTTTGTCAGTAACTACTATATCTGCATATATTTCAGGATGTTGTGCATCCCTTCAAACAAACAGAATGAGTGTAAACATAACTGTTTCAATAATACAGAATGTTCAAAAAAAGTGGTCTTGTGGCACAACTTACCCCGTGAATGGGGTAAGTTGAGCATAGGAGCGCGGTAAATTGAACCATATCCTTACTCACTCCCATGGTCCTCCCCACCTCCATCACACCCCTCCCTCACCTTCTCCCTCCCTAAATAACAGTCACTTCTTCACATTCATGCGTATTTTTATTTATTATACACAATTGATAATGTTTATTAGTTAAAAAAAATGATCAAACGCTGTGCTTGGGGTAAAATTAACTCCGATACGAGGTATCCCGAGAGGCTGAGCGATGGGGTGTATTTTATACCCTTCCCAAAGCCACATCATAACCGAGAGAAGTGTCTCTTCTGGATAAAGCTGCTTTCACACCGGACGGGAAACATTCAAAGTCATTGCAAAGACGCGAATACACGCTTATTGTTGTGTTTGTATTGACTTTGATTGTAATCTGTCTTCGAAAAATTTGTTTTGCGTCCGGTGTGAAAGCAGCTTAAAGCTTTGTGGAAGACCCCACTATCAGCTTAAAGTAGCTAACGAAGGTCAACAAGATTGTCTAGATTTGTTCCGAGCTAAGTCAACATTGTGTTTAAGGTGACATCTTGTCACTTCGCTGGAGATTAATGTAAAGTTATCTTTTACATCGCTAATTTCGCTAACAATAGCCAAAGTTAGTAAACTCTGTGGCTAACTTCAGTGCTGACGGACGTTGGCTTAACGGGACCTCCAGGCTGCGTTGCTCACCATGTCACCTTGTTTACTTAAACAGAGTTCAGTCACGGCAGGTTAGATTTCTTAAATTCAGCAGCAATAATAATATGTAAATTAAATGTACTACCCTGAGGTGCACGAACAATGCTGATCCTCTATCTTGTTGTGTGAGAGGGTGATGGAAACGAGATGCCGTGGATCGTATTTGCATTGAGACCTGAAAATTTTAGCTACTAATTTAAACTTTTCGTTGACCTTCTCCACTCTAAATTCATTAATGTATCCCTCCAATGCATAGTTTAACCCTTTTGCTGACTTCTTGATGATATTTAAGCCTTCAATCGCAAAAATTCATCGATAGCATCCTGAAAAATATCTCCGACTGTGATACCATCCATTAGCACCTGTTCTAAAATGTTGATTGTTTGTCCTAGTCAGTGGAGGGGCCAGGGCTTAGCCATAGGTCAATTCATTAGGAACAGTAAATTCATTGGTGGCTCTTTCAAGAACACTAGTGGTGCTCCCCTGCTTGTTTTGCGCTTATATACCTGAGGCATGATGTCCACCTTGTAATCATACAAAAGCAGAATCTTGATTTAATATTTGAGACATATAGGCTACAGCCAAAATACAATTGAGTGTACCAGCTCAACTTACCCCCACCAGCTCAACTTACCCCTGGCCAAATGGCTCAACTTACCCCAGAGCTACCATTTTGACTTTATTAGTCCCCACAGCTAAAATGGCGCACTTTTATGCAAGGTTTATGACCTCATGTTGTAGTTCATAGATACAACAATTGATGTATAAAACAAATTTAAAATGATATATTTTGGTCTGAACACAATACACATGAAACTTATGATAGACTAAATTCACTTTCAAGAGTGAAAAATGGTTATTTTGAAATAAATGTCTAACCATTTTACCCATGTGGTTCTTACCTTCACAGACTCCATGAAATGATGCCTTCCTCCTAAGTATTTGTTCACATGATCAATGTTTTTTACCGTTTCCTAGCAACAAGGGGTGGCTCAGCTTACCCTTTGGCTCAACTTAACCCACTCTCCCCTACCCTTTTTTTACTTTGCGTGATTAGGAGTACTCTAAAGGAGTCCATCCATCCATTTTCTATACCCGCTTATTCCTCACTAGGGTCACGGGGTGAGCTGGAGCCTATCCCAGCTGACTACGGGCAAAGGCAGGGACCCACCCTGAACAGCTTGCCAATCCATCGCAGGGCGCACACACCATTCACTCTCACACTCATACCTATGGGCAATTTGATGTCTCCAATTAGCCTGATATGCATGTCTTTGGACTGTGGGAGGAAACCGGAGTACCCGGCGAAAACCCACGCGAACACGGGGAGAACATGCAAACTCCACACAGAAAGGCCCCAGGCCGGATTCGAACCCACGAACGTCTTGCTGTGAGGCAGCAATGCTAACCACTGTGCCATAAACTTGGAAAAATAGCATATTAGGTGCCCTTTAACTACTAATTGGGATACAATTTGCTCTCTGTAGCTGAAGTGGTTGCTGCAGAGCACAACGATTATTTCTGTTGCAAGAGATAATTTTGTTTTAACTGCTGGATAGACACTATGGTCAAGTATATTGAACAGTTAACACATTAGGCTTGGCTGAGGAGTTTTATTCAGGTAACTCCTGAAAAACAGGGATTGGAGTGAACTCGTCCATATTCTAAACCCCGATGCTCGGCTTGCTCGTGAATATTCAATAACTGATCCTGGTCTGCCATATAGTGATAGAATATTGTATCTGCGTACATAAATTTGCAGCTCCATGTCCGCTGGTGGACACATCTGCAGAAAGATACCCTGCCGAGCACCGTTGCTCCTCTTGAACACACCAAATCCAGATAATCCTTAAATGATGAATTACATTCATATTTTAATTTGTAACGAAGCAGCCAGTGTGAAAGTAACGGTGTGAAAGTAGACTTTTTATCTTTTAAATGTAGTACAGTAAAAGTCCTGGTAAAAAAAGAAATACTCAAGTAAAGTACACATCCTCAAAACTACTTTAGTGATGTAACGAAGTAGGGGAGACGGGGTCTAGTTGTTACACTTTTTCTTTTAACGGCTGTAAAATTGACATTATCAGGTTTGTGTTATCAATATGCTCTGTATTACAAGATAGAAAGTTTATTAGACTACATGACTGATCTGCAGCAACCCCTATATTCTGCGCATGTCTAATGCTGGTGAGGAAAAAAATAGACCCCTTTGACCTGTAACAAACTACCCCGTATATGGAGGGGTACAGGAGAGGTAGTTTGTTGTAGGCTGTAGGGCATTTCGTTACACTGAGAGTTTGCTTAAGTGAGACGTGTTTCCCACTTATGTAGGCTAGTGAAGGGGGATGCCTTACTACTATTATCCCACGAAGCCACAGTAAGGAACCTCTTGAGTCATCCTCTAATGGCAATGCCACGTTTCGTTATTCGTTTGTAATTTCAAGGCATCTTTCTGAAAAGCAGAAAGTCATTCAGTGAGGTAATTTGATCTTGCCCAAGTTGTTACAGGGTTTGGGGCAAGTTCTTACTGTCACAACTTGGTTGTATTAACTAGTCCATCAGCAACCCTTCGCCATTGTCCCGAAATTTTGAAATGTTCCAGTGCAATCTTTACACGGGTGTGTCATGTCACAGTGGCGAATGAATTCCTCTCTCATAATCCAGAAAATCTCAGGTATGTATTACAAAAGTAATTACACTTGATGTTAATCAAGATCTCCCAAACACCAAAAAAGTTACTTTTTCGAGCATTTTTCTGAAACACGAACCTGCAACTTTCGATGTATGTCCTTCTGTCACGTAAGGATGCAGGTCACCTTCGCAGAGCAGCAGGAAAAATTAGAGCGCCATCTGTGTTTTATTATCGGAACTATTTAGAATGTAACAACATGGACGGGTAACAACTAGACCCGGTCTCCCCAATATGTACACCTCTGTATGATAATGTATCCCAAGTCCCTTCATTGTACCCGATTTCTGTCGTATACGAAGATTAAGGAAATAATCCTGGTAACGGCTGCAAAATTCAAAAGGAAGATAGGGGAATGTAACACATCATACCAATCTATCGTCAAAGAATCTTTACAATGGTCGGAACTTGTTTTTAATTTCCCTATTCAATCTCACAACCGACACTGTTCTCTAAGCTTGTTTTTTCAGTTGCAAGATTGAAAGGGGAAATTGAAAAACACATTCTGACCATTGTTATGATTCTCTCACACTAGATAGTTACAATGTGTTACATTCTTCTATCTGTATGGAAATCGCAACCGGTACCAAAGAAAACAAGCATGGAGGACTGAAACAATCCGAACGAGGGCTAGCGAGGGCAAAGGCAGCACATTAATCTGCTAAATTAATAGTAAATCCTCCTTTTGCTGTCCATTTGAAGAAAATTTGAATTAATTTTTGTAAAATGGTGACCAATACCACCAAGAAACATTCACTGGCGTCAAAAATTGCACATTGTGAACATTCTATATGTACATAAGAGTGTTTTAATAGTGCATTCGTCTGATTATTCCAGCATGTTGCTAGGCTGGATTAAAGTTGGCAATTCCACGACCAGCCAGCCAGCCAGTCGTTGAAGTTCTTCCCTGCCGGCCAATCAATCACTGGACAGCCAGCCAGCCAATCGTCGGCCAAACAATTGTTGAAGTTCTTCCCCGCCGGCCGACCAATGGCTGAACTTCTTCCCTGCCAGCCAGCAAATCGTTGAACTTGATCACTCAGGCACTCGCTCACTCACTCACTCCCTCAGTGACATTCGCGCTCATAGGGGCAAAGCCACTGCTCGGCCCAGCCCAAAAAATTTTATTAAACGTCGCTGGTTTGCTTGTAAATGGCTGCATTGCCATAGCTTTGTAGGTGCTGGGAGTTCAGTTTAGTCACAGCATAAGACTTGCTGTTCTACTCTTTTTCAAAACAAACATGATGTCACTTTCAAAAGTCTTCAATATTGAAATCATTCTCAGGTGGCACCAAATGATAATAATAATGCATCAATTTTATATAGCGCTTTTCTGCTTTCTGGGCACTCAAAGACACTTCACAAGGATACATTATTCATTCACTCACGCATTCGTGCTCTGACGGTGGTAAACTACGTTGTTGTAGCCACAGCCACCCTAAGGCAGACTGTCGGAAACATGGCTGCCAGTATGCGCCTACGGCCCCTCCGACCACCACCAAACATTCACACACAGCCATACAGGAGTGTTCCTATATTGCATGTTTTGTGGGTGGGAGAAACCGGAGTACCCGGAGGAAACCCACGCAAAAGGCCCCAGGCCAGATTCGAACCCACAACCTTCTTGCTGTGAGGCAGTACTGGGCACTCTGCCCAGAAGGAAGTATCACCTATAGTGGGTCCCCTCTTGAATCATTGGCATTCTTCTGAACGACAGGTGGGCAACAAGGGCCGTATCTGTCCCTGGTTTTCACACCAATTTCAGGCTTACAATTAGTTACTTAACTTAATTAGCCAAACAATTTATGAAATTGGTCATTTCTGAATGACCAGCAAAGTCTGATCTTATCTCCATAAATGAGAATTTCACTTTTATCTAATCTATGCGTAAATCTATCAATGTGTTTACAAAATTAGCTCAATTAGTATAGGTATTTGACAGAAATAATCTGCATACACTCTGGCTTTCTTGGACGGAATTTTGCCCGCCACTTCTCTGAACCATTCTTCTTGCAGTCATGCAGTAAGCCTGCCAGGTTCCACATGCAAATTGTATAGCAGCCTCTACCCTTTAATCCCATGATTTTGCTTTTAAATTACATTTTCATAATTCCAGTAATTTATTATAGTAAATACAGTAACTTCTGGGTGTTGTTAAATGTATCAGCAGCTTCCGTTTAACATCTGGGCTGTTGGTCACCCTCAGCTCAAGCATTCCAAGTGTCTTATGTACTGCCATTGTTAGATTACAACATTAAGTAAGCTATTGATGGTTGGCGGTTGTTCTTTGCCATTCTTATTGACCACTCTTAATTTTCAGGTCATGAATATTTTTTTTTCCCAAAGCGAGGCTTAAGACACATAACTGGATTGCCGGCTTTGTTTACAAGCTATTTGCTATGGCTTGTCCGTGGCAGAACGCCATGATTTGGCATTTGTTCCAGATCTTTGTTGCATTACTATAGTACTTTTCTCATAGCCTAACTCATTTTGATATTACCCTGGGTGCATGTCACTTTTGTGAAAATTTCATTGTCTGGCAGCATGAGGAAAAAAAATTGCTCCATGTCAAGTCATGCTATTAATATTACCCAACTAAAAAGTGTATTGGTTAAATTGGAATGCTATAGGACTATAGCAAGCTAGCTAAGTGGCACACTCATAACCAAGTAAATGTTACTCAGCTAGTGTGCTAGCAGTACTGTTCCATAACCATTATGTAACTTTAGTTTGTTAGCTAGCGAGCTAGAGTCAGCTAGCCATTCAGTTGACCATGAAAAAAAAAACGTGATTGGCATTTGTGCCATATTTTTTCTTGGTAACACTTTCAATTAACGTCCTAGAAATAAGTAGTAATTAATAGAACCAGTTGCTGTGAAGGAGAATTGTTTGTTGTTAATAAGTCCATTGTAAATGATCAATTGGAATTTATAAGGCATTATTATTATTTGGGCTGTCGCGTTAATTAATCGCGATTAATTTAAGCGCAATAAAAGTAACTGCCACTATGAGGCAGACAGACGTGATTTCTGATTACCTTTTTTATGACACTTACCTAATGCGGTCATTTGAAATGCTTCCGGGAAGAAAACTGTGATTTGAAGTCCGCTAATTACCAGCGAGGTTGGACAGCCTCCATTGCCTTGGCATAATTAGCTAACCTTAAATCAATTCCCGTGTACTTTGCCTGACTTGCTATCAAGCCATTTATTCAGCCAACTGACAAATCAAAACCAAAATGTGGCCTATAATAATTAAGAAGAGATAATGAGAAGCAGACAGACCTAACCAGGCTGCCGCGTTATATTGAAAGATTTACAAAATTGTTTACGATTTACATGTCACGTTCTATACGCTTAGACAAAATGTTTTCCACCTTCACTGTTGGTTATTTAGATTCTCAAAAGTAAATAAAATCAAGTGCTATGAGTTACATTATTTTAAATTACTCTCGTTCAATTATCTAATAAAAAATGCCTCAAATTCGCGGCAAAGATTCGCCTGAACGTGAATTGCCAAATCTTCGGTGCATTTGACTATTGCCTGCAATGCAAACGTATTCTCTCTCACATTCATGTTCGGTATGTTTCACAAAATGTTTTCCACTTCACGTAGCCTATATTTTTAAGCTCTTAAAACCAGGGCCAAGATAGAAATATCTTTAATAATGCATACAAAATTCCTTGATGAAAGGTGGAATTCAGATTATTGAAATTTTTTCAATCTAATACGGCAATCTGATTAGGTCCGGCTGCTTCTCATTATCACTTCTTAATCATTATAGGCCACATTTTGATTTTGAATAGTCAGTTGGCTGAATAAATGGCTTGATTGCAAGTTAGGCAAAGTGCATGGGAAATGATTTTAGGTGAGCTAATTATGCCAAGGCAATGGAGGCTGTCCAACTTTGCTGGTAATTAGTGGACTTCAAATCTCAGTTTTCTTCCTGGAAGCATTTCAAATGACCGCAATAGGTACGCATCATAGAAAAAGTAAAAAGCAAGAAAGTCCGTCTGCCTCATAGTGGCAGTTACTTTTATTGCGCTTAAATTAATTGCGATTAATTAACGCGACAGCCCTAATTATTATATGATGTGAGGATTTGCTCTCGCCTGATTGGTGGAGGCTGGCTACTTTGGTCTCTGTCAACAGTGATATTCACCGTGCGAAAGTGCGCGAAAGGTGAAAATAACAATCCGACAATATGGAGCTAAAAATAGATTAGGCTTCACTGCAGGAGCTCCTGACAGTGTCCATATTCCGTGTCACTTCTTCCCTGTAAGGAACTTTATGTTAGAGTTTCCACCCTTCTCTAATTCTATATTTTCAAGTAGGGTCATATAATAAAACAATCATTGACTACAGTTATCATTGAATCTAACGATTTATCCACCTTGAACATATTCACCGAGGTGCAATATCACTTGTCCAAGGTGGATAAATCATTGGATTCACCTCAACTGAACTCAATAATAGTATAAATTTAACCTCTTAAAGTGTTATTACTGTCATTAAATGTCTTACTATAACTGTTATCAAGTCTCTAATTATTGCTGAGCATTATCTTACAAGCCAAGAATTAATTTTATCCTACTATTATCCTACTTATTATTAAGTCTTATTAAGGTTAATAAATATCTTATTAAAGTTCATAAAGTATTAAATAACTTACTAACAAGTTTAAAGTTAGTGCTTATATAAGCAATAATAATAATTTTAGTTATATTTTAAAGGAACACTTCACTCATCACACTGATTTACTAACTGTCAGCAGCATTTAGCGCTCCACTCATATATTACTACTAATTGGAAACCAATTATGGCTCTGGACTTCTCATGCTTTTGTTCACTCATGGGTTGAAAGCAATGCATGTGTTTTGTGATCCTTTAAATTGTTCAAATGAAATGAGATAATTGAAAGCAATGGAAGTGCATAAAGACAAATGATTTCAAAATGATCAAATTTCATTTAAACAATTTAAACGATAATGAAACACATGCATTGCTTCAAACCCGAGTTTAGAAAAGCGTGGAAAGTTCGGAGTCATAATCGGTTTCCAATTGCTAGTGAAATCTACCGTAACATGTGAAACTGATAAACCTCCATGCACAAGGACTTCAATTCCATGAGAGAATCTCTTACATATGTGTTGATTTAATAATTGCTGACTACAGCAGGGGAATGTAAATATGCCACTAAAACTCACCCCAAATGCATAAGAGTTGACAGGTATGCATTACTAATGAAAACTGACCACACCTGATAATATTGAGAGTTTTCGGAGTTTCTGTAATGGTAACTTAAATGAATGATTGAAAACAGGTCATGACCAATAATTATTTTTAAGGGATGGGTTTTGAGATTCCCCAATCGCCAGTTCATCAGCCACCACTAATGCAGGGCAATCATAGCATCCTTGTTTTTGCCTTAATTTGGCTATAAGAATTAGCCTACACAGGCATTTTGTTATTTGTTAGCTTATTATAACATACACAGGTGTTATAATGAGTTGGATAAGTTTGTTTTAAAGATATCATGCTGCAAGGCCCAATCATCTAATTTTGGAATTTTCGGGAAAAGCCAGCGTGTAAGTGCAATTATTTGCCAATAAGTCAAAAAGTGCACTTTAGAAAAACCTGTATTTTCAAAACCTGATTTTTTAAAGTTATTCAAGATGTTAGGGAAACATTGAGCCCAAAAGAGTGGGTTTGTGCGTGCGCAGAACCACGAGGAAGCATATCTTGTTAGGTAGCGGAAACCGACAGAGCATCGGCCGGGATGTAATGACAAGCAAGCTCAGGTTTGCAACAAACTGGATTACCTTTCACAAAAGCACAGATGCTAACTTACATAGCTGGAATCATTGACTGGCTGGACAAATGTAGTTAGCGAAAATGCTTTTGGGAAACGCACCCCTTGGGAAAGGTTCTATAAGGAATACTTCACGGATTTTCAGCCAGCATTACATTATTACAATGTGGTCAGTGTATTCTAATGAGCAATGTTAAACTATTGTCAACATTGCCCGGATAAAGAATTTTCAGTTTTTTAGCAAAAAAAAAAAAACAAAACAAAACTGTGCGCTGATGCATTTTAGGTCATCTGGTGCAGTTTCTGGCTCTCGGGCAGTTAAACAAAGTACAGATTGTACGACCGCATTCTTGCATCCTGCGGGATTGGGAATCGAAACTAAAAAAAGCCTATGCCAGCAGGGCGAAAATAACATCTCTTGTAGAGCAAGTGCAATAGCGATGGTGTTTCATGACTAACATGGCAGTGATACAGTATGAAATCATGCAATACGCATTTTTATTTATGCTACCATAACAGTATAGCCGAACATTACTCAAGTGGTGTCACTTATATTGTCATATATTGCAAGATCATGTGACTTGATAAGATCGGCAACACTCATCATAAATGCACATCGATGGCCAATAAAAATCGATTTAAAATCGATAAAAAATTTCAGAATTCAATGAGAGAATGACAATCTAGGAAATAATTGTGCCTTTTTCCAATGATAAGTGAATGAGTTGTCTCTTTAATTGACACATACATACTCTTATTAATGTCAATAATGAGGATGACTAATGATTGTACATAATGGACATATTCCCAATGACAAATAACCTGATCCTGATTTGATAGTAAAGTACGCTGATGACACCACTGTTATCGGGCCTATTAACTCTAGTGACGAGAATTATAAATTATAAATTATAGATCTGAGGTGCAAAATCTTGTTAAATGGAGTGTGGTGAACAACCTTATTCTGAATTCTTCAAAAACTAAGGAGCTAGTAGTCGACTTTCGCTGTGGTAAAACCTCTCACTCTCCCATTAAAATAAATGAAGTTGAAGTAGAGATGGTGAATAGTTTTAAATTCCTTGGAGTCACCATTTCTAATGATCTTAGCTGGCGCGCTAACACCAAAATTTGTGTTAAGAAATCTCATCTGCGGCTCTTTTACTTAAGGAAACTTAAAGATTTTATGCAAAACTGTCAGATTTTGATCAATTTCTATTGGTGTATTATTGAGAGTATTCTTACCAGCTCTTGTACTGTTTGGTTTGGTAATCTTACAGTCCAGGAGCGAAAATCCCTGAACAGAGTTATACGTCGTGCACGCAAGATAGTTGGTGTTGACCTTCCAATTTTGGAGGACCTGTATAACTCCAGGCTCCTGTCTCGGGCCACTAATATTATAAATGACCCTAGCAACCCTGCTGCATGTCTTTCCGTCCCCCTTCCATCGGGTAAATGTTATTGATCAATTTAAATGCTCTACTTCTCGTTTTGTGAGGAGTTTATTTCCAAGTGCAGTACGTAGACTCAATTTTTAAATGCGTATAGACCGTCCTGATGTGTAAAGTCGGTTTTCTGATGATGTGCACTAGGTAATTGTGTCTATGCTCTTTGGCCTCTTATGCACAGGCACTTTATAACTTCTAAGCACTTTTTTAATTGTCTTGTGCCATATGACTGCTGGAATATCCATGTGAGCTTGTTTTCTTATTATTTATATTGATTCTTAACCTGTTTTTTACTATTTGTATTTTAATTTTTATTCTGTTTCTGTCTTAATCTTGTGCACCCATTTCCAAAGCAGTATTACTGTGAATGGCAATAAACCTGAACTGAACTGATCCAAATATTCTTCCCATCCCTGTGTTGATTACACCAAGATTTACTCAGACCAGATCAAAGCGGTCTGTTAATGCCCGTAACTTAAAGTTTCACCATAGCCTATTTCCACTTTATCAGTGCTTGGATCCTCCACAACCTGCTTTGATAATCCTGATACTTTTAAATCCAGAAAAGAGCTTGATTTAATTCATCTGAACATCAGAAGCTTATGTCAGAAAGAACAAACTGGACCATCTAAATATACACAGACTGATCCTGATATTTTAGTCTTAACAGAAACATGGCTCAAGAAAATTATTAAAAGTGTTGATGCGGCAGTTAATAATTATAATTTATTTAGAATTGATAGAATTGCTAGAGGTGGGGGGTGTCTCAATTTATGTAAAAAATGGCTTTACAGTGTCTACTCTGTATGCTGTTACAGAACCTAAGTGTTTTGAATTTATTGCCCTGAATGTTGACTGTGGACATAATAGCTCCGTTGAGGTGGTAGGGTTATATAGGCCTCCTTCAGCTGACCCTTGCTCCATAGTCAAGTTGGGGGATCTCCTATCTCAGTATGCTCACAAAGAAATGATTATCCTGGTTGTTTTAATCTTGATTGGCAAACTGATGTATCTAATGATCTTAAGATATTATGCTCCAATTTCAATTTATAACAACTTATCACAGAGCCTACCAGACCAAATCCACGAAATGTTAACAGATCCACATTAATTGATCTCATATTGACAAACAGGAGTGAGAAAATTGTGGGTTCTGGTGTTTTTAATGTGGGAATAAGTGATCACTGTCCGGTTGTTTGTGTTAGGGATAACCATTTGAAGAAAAGTAAATCAAGAATTGTTCTTAAAACATTTCAATGAAGAGGCTTTTGTCATTGACCTTTTTAACAGTGCAATCCATCTAACATCAGATATGCCTGATGTTGACGGAGCATTAAACTACTTTTTGAAGAATTTCCTTTTAATAGTTGATAAACATGTACCAATGAAAAGACTCAGATTAAAAGACAGATGCAATCCCTGGTTTTCCTCAGAGCTGTCTGCTCTCTTTAGACAAAGAAACAGAGCATGGTCTATTGCAAGATGTTCAGGCGACCCATCCCACTGGCTTGCCTTTAGGCAATTGAGAAATAAATGCACTGCTAATGTGCGTGAAGCCAAATCGAATTATTATTTAGAAATTATTCACCGATCTCAGTCAGATCCAGCAAAATTTTGGAGCGCAGTAAATTTGTTAACAAATAAAAACAACAATTCTTTACCCACACACCGCTGCACCCTCTCCTCCATGTTGTCCTTGAATATGATCTTGACCATGGTTTGCTGTGCTGCGTAGGGATGCTCCAATCGCTGCGGGGCTGAGTACAAATGTACAGTTTGTAGGCTCAATTCAGCAGGAGAAATCTAACAATCATTCAAAATTACAACAACAACAAAAATATGAGGTGATCATATTCAACACTGCACATGCATTTTTTCACAACCAAAGACCACACAATTTGGAAGCTTATTGACCAGTTTATCAAAAGTAAAGAACAGGGAAAGGCTTGGACAGCTTAGGGAGTTAAGACTCAGGGTGCAGGGTGAGAGTGGTCCGTCTCATTGCAGGGACTTCTCTGGCTCTTATTGAATCACCTGCACTTCTTCTTCTGAGAGAGAGAGAGAGAGAGAGAGAGAGAGGGAGAAAAAGACAGGAGAAAAGGTTAGACACACCTATATGGGCTTGGATGGGAAATGGTGCTGAGAGATGAGGCTGGT
The DNA here is from genome assembly GCA_029721435.1 of Gymnothorax reevesii. Classification (NCBI taxonomy): domain Eukaryota; kingdom Metazoa; phylum Chordata; class Actinopteri; order Anguilliformes; family Muraenidae; genus Gymnothorax; species Gymnothorax reevesii. Next base: position 124,699,582 of record CM056574.1, read on the forward strand.
CTTTGTCTCCCAACTTAGCTTATGGAACTTAAGAAGTTGTGATCAGCTATGCTGCTGATGTTTATGAAAGTATGGTGACTGGCATCAGTAACATGTAACATTACTGGAATTAGTATATGGATGGATCATGTTCTTTGCAGTCTTTCAGACTAGTAATACAGTACAGCTCAATATTTATACTATTCAGTATGACTCTCCACTTAGTCGTCTATGCTTAATTTTCCAAATTTCCAATTGCTTTCGGTTTTCAATTTTCTGTTTGGTCCTCCAGCTTTCCTCCCTTAACCATCAATCTAAAATTAGCAAAACGAGCAGCGACATACTATTGACGAGAAATAGTCAATAGAAACTCAAATTCTAAAAACTCTAACTATAGATGACGTTTTAGATAATTGAATAGCAGTAAAGAAATTAGCTCATACAATCAATACTAATAGCGATGTATCACAGAAACGGATGGCTTTCTGCTTTAACATTGTGTGACGTTAACTTTATTATAATAGCTAACATTAGCTACCTTGTACTCAAAGAGAACGTCTCTACACCACCTCCACCACTATAGCCAGTGTGATGTTATACTTATGTTAATTCTCTAACATTTCACTCCTCCACCCCACTCCGCAAAAACATCACTTTAAGACGCCTTTTTCTCCAATATCGCGTCGTTGGATAAAATGAGACTGAGAGAACGGAGTTTTCCATTATGCTGCTGGTCGTGGTTAGCGTTAGTAACTGTGTCGCTAACTGTATCTAGCTAGTATCCTAGCCTAATTTTCTGCCCTTAAATGTTCAATATATCTTGAATTGTACAGGGGATAATCCAGGAAAACGCTTTACTGTACATGTTAATTTAATTCTGATGTGCTGCCAATATACAGTCTAATTCTTTGATCATCTTACCTTTTGAAAGATCACGAGCGGTCCATTCCGCTTCATCTCAGCCGCTGGACTAGTAATCTTCGTTGCTAACTTCCAGGAACTATTGGGAGACTCCACGACCCACCATTGCTGTAAAAAATTGGTCTGGAGTGAACAGAGTTGACGCGACTCTCACTCTACATGGCTCCGCTGTTCAACATCGACACTAGGCTGTATGCCATGTTGAGTATATCGGCTAACTGCGCCTAGCACAAAGTAACCGATAAAGTTACGTAACTAGAAACAAAGGCTATCAACGAAAGTAAAGCCGCTTTATTTTCAACTCCATAATATTTTGCAAATATCATTTTAGAACAAGTAAAAAGAGGTTAACATTACCTGATTGCTTGCTGTGTTCGCATCGTCTGCCATCTTGGCGCTATGAAATTGAACCCACGGTCAAATTTCTGACAAATGCGCAGTTTGTAGAATTGATGATATCTTCCACTCGATACATAATGCCCGTGACCTCGTGACGTAGTTTTGACAGTTATTTCATGCTATTCAGAATCGTATTCACTCTGAAGAAAGTGACGTCCGTAAACTGCAATCCGTATTTGTAATTTAAGGAAGTTGTAACTTTATTAGTTGTATTCTCACAGAGAATTTATACACTGCATAATCAATGCGTGATTTGACTTAAACAAGAGTTTACAAATTTTTTATTTATGCACAACTATAGACTAACACGCGTACATTTTTAATACGTGCACGATTTGTATGTGTACACGCATGATACTTTTGACAGTAACCTTACCCCATAGCTTTTACAGTCAATCTGTGAGTAATATAAGGACAGATACAGTGATCTGTGGACATAAGGGTTACATCCTCAATTCATAATAAAAAAGGGTGCAAAAATTTATAGGCTACATTTTCGTTCTTAATAACTGATAGTGTCGACATCAGAGCAGCTGTCAGGTATGCTGCACCAAGGTAAATTAAAAAAAAAAAAAAAAAAAAACAATTTTAGCACCAGCTGCCACTGGAAGAGAGACACTAGATCACAAAAATACCAACAGGGCAAACATAAATTACATCACAGAACACCAGCAGTATAAAGAAACACTACATAACAGAACAGCAAAGGAGTAAAGACACTGTACATAACAGACATGTACTGGGTAAAGACACATCACATCACAGAATGCAGACAGGGTAAAGGAACACCCAGTCATAGAACACCAACACAAAAAAGAAAACATCACAGCAGTCCAACAGGCCAAAGACACACTACATTGCAGGACAAAAACAGGGAAAAGAAACACTACATCACAAAACAGAAACAGGGAATGAAACATTACATCAAAAAACACCAGCAGAGAAAAGAGACACTTCATCCCAGAACACAAACAGGGAAAAGACACTACATCAAAAAACACCAGCAAGAGTAACATATTATATTAAAGTCCTTGGGCTCTAAATTATAGAGCCTATATATATATATATATATATATATATTTATATATATACATACGTCTGTGTGTGTGTGTGTGTATATATATATGGGAATGGGTAAAGAAAATACATACTGTACTGTTGTAGTCTCCGTATTTGTGCGGAATAGTACAAAGATTCTGTCAGAAAACAACTTCGAAAATGAATGTTGCATATTTAGCAGATAATTATTCGGACAATACCTCAAACAAACTAGTTATGCGTTTACATTCTCGCGCTATTCAAGAACATGTAAATTGCCCATGGACTCAGTTTGACGCACTGGGAACACAAGGCTGTAGCTCAGGCTAGGTTTCTGCGATTAAGGTGCTTTAGAGTTCATTGTAAACATCAGGAGTCATAGAATCAAATGCCTACCGGCAATATCTTACTGACAGCATCACTAGCCACAGACAGGAAAATACATTGCAAGCAAGCTGAATGCTTAGGAGCTGAGATCTTTGAGGCAACGCCCTGGGAAAGAACATGCTAGGATACTGGCAGAGTTTCGTTATAAAACAAACACATTGGGCTAACAATAGCAAGCGCAGATTTGCCCTCAAGCAGTTTTTTTTTTTTACAAAATATCAAAGGTGAGATTTTTTTTTTGCTCATCTCTGTAGACTCTAAAGAGTATGCCTGCTGTTCTTTGAGTGTGGTTTCGGTTTAAAATGGGCGGGTGACCACCTCTAATAACTGTTGTGAATCTATTCCAGAAGACAAAATATCATCAGCAAAAGCAACAAATTTTTGCAAATCTACTTTTCAAATGTCATCGATATATAAAATAAACAATTTGGGACCCAGTACTGAGCCCTGTGGGACCCCACAAGTAATATTGAGGCACTTTGATTTGCCCATTTACAATATAACTTTTTTAAAGCTTAACCTCTGATACTATACCGCTCCATTTTTTCAAGTCAAATTTCATGGTCTATTGTATCAAATGCTTTTTTATGATTAATAAATACTCCCACAGCATTTTTTTTTTGATACAACTCGTTAATTCCTCAACTAACTCCATTAAAGCCATTGAGGTTGATCTGGCTGATCTGAACCCATACTGACTGTCCATTAATAAATTGTCTTGTGCAAAAAAATTGTCCAACCTTACAACAAAAAGTTTTTCAAGTACTTTTGAGAAGTAGAGATATCAGCCTATAATTAGTATAAAGATGTGGGAACACTTTACTTCAAGGTATCGTCATAAGAGTGACATGACACAGTCATGAACGTGTCATAAACATTATGTAAATGTCATAAACGTTGTCATGAAGTGTCATTCGGTTTTTGAGATGACACGTTGACATTGTTTGGGTTGTCTTGATTATGACAACTTTGTCATAAGAGTGACATGACACTGTCATAACTGTTACATGACATGTAACAGTTATGACAGTGTCAAATCACTCTTATGACGGTACCTTCAAGTAAAGTGTAACCAAAGATGTTTATCATTTGCTTTGTATACTGGGATAACCTTGGCAATTTCCATTTTATCTGGGAATGTACCAGTTTGGAATGATAAATTGCATATATGAGTTAGTGGATCTATAATTTCTTCAATTGTCTCCTTTATGAAACTCATGTCAATGTCATTCCTATCTGTTGACGTTTTATTCAAACATACATTAACTATTTTCAAAAAAATTCTTTTTTTTTTCTATTGTTCCCAACAGGATTGAGTTTGGATTTCTTTCTCCGTAGTCCTCAGTAATGTATTTCTCTCCAGTATTATTTATTTCACTTGTCAGTTTTGGACCCACATTGACAAAAAAGTTATCAAATCCTTCAACTGCCTCATTCATGTTGGTAATCGTTGTGTCATTATCAGTAAAAAGTTCTGGATAGTTTGGTTTGGCTTATTTGTTCCTAATAATTACATTTAATGTATTCCATATTCCTTTACTGTTGTTTCTGTTATTATCTCATATTTTGGCATAATAATCCTTTTTACATATCCTTATTATACTAATTAGTTTGTTTTTTATAATTCTTATATTTTACCTCTAACTGTTTCGTTCTGTGTTTAATAAATTTCCTGTATAGAGAGCTCTTTTTCTACAAGCATTTTGCAGTCCTTTGGACATCCATGGGTTTTCTGGAAAGTTATTCTACTATAGTGTTTTGATGGGCAATTCCTGTCATATAAAGTTATGGATATGTATGTATCTGAAAATAAATCATATGCTTTGTTTACATTGGTTTCTTTAAATACATCACTCCAATTATAATTCAGCAAATCATTTCTAAATGCAGATATCGATTCTTCACTCTCCTGTATATGATTTAAATAGACTCCTTCTTTTGATAATTACAGTCATATATTATAAAGACAGGCAGGTGGTCGCTAATGTCCTTCATTAATAATCCACTCACAGTGTTGTTATCCATATTGTTAGTGAAAATATTGTCTAGCAGAGTGGCAGCATGAGATGTTATACTGGTAGATTCATGCTATACATTGCTTCTGTGAATTCATCTATCTTTTTGGGTTTGTTGGGATTTCACAAATCTATGTTAAAATCCCAACAGATAAAGCTGACTTTTGCTTTGTGTTGGTAAACAACTTTTCCATATTTTTAGTAAATATTTCAATGCTAGATCCTGGTTTTCTGTACACACAGCTAACAATGACATTTTCATTCTTTCCATACATATCCCAATCGTAAGGCATTCCATCACATCATCAATGATAACAGACTCGCAGCTGACAACTTTGTAGTTGAGTCCTTTGTCCACAAAGAGAGCCACACCACCTCCACTTTTGCTCCCTCTATTAATACAATTAAAATCATAACCTTGTAGATTGAAATCTGCTCCCTTGTCTGCATTAAGCCATGTTTCAGAAACTGCTATAATATTAAAAGATTTTTTAAATTGTCCTAAAAATTCTTTTATAGAAAGAATGGATGTTTGCAGATAGACTTCCACTATTAAAGTGAATGATTGATATTCCATGCTTATATTTGATATTTTTTTTTATTTCTGCCCTGTGTATTAGCAGCAGTTAGTATTTATGATATTGTAGAGGTTGTATTCTGGATCTACATCATGTTCCAATTCCATCATGTAGTATGAATATACAATATGCAGATATGATATACAATATATTTCCCATACTATGGCATTATACAGAAACCATGTTCAATGCAGTTTGCAGACTCCTGGTATACTGGGCTTTAAGATCTCTCAGAACTTATCTAGCTGTGCAATGTTTCTGGAGCACAGAAGTTTAGCTTGTTCTGGTGAGCCTTCTGTTTTAATGTAGACCTTGCAGTTGGCAGAACAAGTAGATTGGATCTTGCCCTGTTTCCGTAAGAAGCGTGCTTCATGTGCAATTTCAGCATTTTTCTTAGTGAGGTGTTCATTTATGTACACATTTGAGCCCTTAAGTTTCCTCCCCTGCCTAAGAAGGTCAACCTTGCATTTCCTATTTGTAAAGCGGACAATTACAGCAGGTCTATCCTTCTGGTTCGTCATTGGGAGTGTGTGGCAGGCCTCAATATTATTTTTGTTTATGGTTATGATCTTGCCAGAGAGGAATGCAACCACCTTATTCTCTGTTGAGTCCTCATGGTCAGAACTGTCTGTCCCCCTGCCCCTGTCCCCTGTCAGGGTTTGGGAGTACGTCCTTGGTTTGATGGCTAATCCAGTGATTATGACATCATTTATTCTCAAGTACTGTTCCAGGTCTGATACCCGGTTTTACCCCTGTTGACTTTGATAAATTATGTCATAGCTGCAATTTTGCCTGTCTGTGCGCATAACAGTTATTATACCCACTTGAATGCATACATTTGTAAACCACCATCATGCTCCAATGCGACAAAGGCGTGGGTTTTTGATACAGTGCCCCCTACAGTTTGGGATAGTATTGGTTTGCCAAAAGCAGAGATCCACACAGAGTACAAAAGCTTTGCGTGTCTGCTCATCACGATTCTGCGTCCGCTTATGTCAATGCGTCCATCCTTGCGGAATGCTTAATTCAACTTTCTCACATCTTCCATCTGGCAGGAATTGCCCAGTTGAGTAGGAAATTTATAATGGCTCAAAAAAGGCTCAGCATTTTATTTATAGATATATTATTTTTTCAAGATGATGTTCAAAGTCCTCCAAGGGAAGTCTTCATTGACTCTCCTATTTTTCAAAAGTCATAATGTTCAATAATATGATAAAAATCATAAGCAAATATAAAACATACCTGAATCTAATAACACATTAACTCAATACATACATGGATAATTCAGTCCTAATTCATAACCATAAATGTCATGAAATAACTGTGAGCAATTACAGAGATTCTATTCTATCCCTCTCATTTCAATGAGATATGCAGTTCACACAGCAGAAAGGGCAAATCCATTCAACACCTTGCGTGCTAGCACACCTCCGCAAGGTTAAACCAGGGCAATTCTTCAACCCAACTAACCATCATTACATCTACTACCCTGACCCAGCAATCACTTAAGGGCGATATACTGTATGTATGATTTTTACTGGCAGCCAGGCATCCTGCAAATACAGCTTCTCCCAGTATAGATGCAGAAAAATTGAGCCATTTCCCTGAGTATTAAACTTTATACAACTAATTCACCCCTGAGTCCGAAATGTCAGTGTTATAAATTGACTGGATTTGACTGTTAAATTAACGCATTGTCTCCTTGTTATTTTAACTGTAATTACAGTCCTGCACGCACTTAACTGTGGTTTACAGTTAACATGCATGGAACCTCTGTTAAAAAGTGATTGAAAAATTACATTTGAAATAATTGGCAAAAAAGGTGACTGTTTATAACAGTGCAGGCAGCTGGCTATTTTGTAAATGAATTCCCATTTCAGCAAGTGACTAAGTTCAAAAAGTGTCCAGTGGCGGCAATCAGAACAGGCTGAGTTCTCTATTTTTTCCTGCCAGCTAAGTAGGTTCTTTCATTTTTTTTCCAAGAGACAAAGGAGTATGGGGAGTATAGGCCAGGAATTGGCTGGTATACGGATCTATCAAATGCAGCTGCTGTATTGAAACGTGCAAGACTTCAGGTCTAATTTAAGTTAACAACGATCCCATATATGTCTTGGTGAATTACAGTAAAATGTGCATAAAATGATGCACAAAATCTAGATATTTTTAATTTAATACTCTGGCCATAAAAACATGGGGCTCTAAATTCGTTGACCAGGCCCGGCAAATGGGAGGTGCACTGCGCCAACGGGGTGTGTCCAGGCATATATTGCAGTTTCCTGCTCGGCGTAGCCTGGTGCAAGTATTCCTGTGTCTCGCCACGGTCCCTCCTGCCAGCGCAAGTGGCAAAGAGGGAGGAGAGAAGGTGTGTTTGGGTATAACACAGCTGAGTTAAATCTTCACCAATCAAATGAGCTCCTCTCCTCACCTTTAATGTGTTGGAATATAGAAGCCTCTGTCCTATATCTACATGATCCGTTAATGTTGCATTTTATTTGCTGCTTCAAGCATGTTTTCTGCACTGCTTGTGTCTATATTAAGCATTACAAATATGAGTTAGCTGGCTAGTCAGGGCATTCACAAATTATTACCATTAGCGAACTTGAATGGAATTTCTAAATGAAACCATGTCAAACTTATTAAGTTGGAATGAAGCACGACGGTTGCTCATTTATTTCTTCTGCCTGCATCATTGGGAAGAGAAACGATGGATAGTGTGTTCCTATTATTACACCCTGTTGCTGCTTAAAATTTTGGGATTAACATGTGTGGCCAAGTGGAAAATCCTGCGTTTCAACAAATGACCACATGATGGCACTACGCCCTTTTAGTTCGAGTGAGATGTGTGCTTGACGAACTATCGTGGTTTGGATACGGAAGTGGAATGTCTTTTGCAAGCTTTGCAGCGGTTCCTCATGTGTGGGCGCTTCATGTTTTAAGTGGGTGCTTGTGAAGATGATGGCTGGTCGGCGCACATACCTGTGAGTTAGCAACGATAAAGTTGCGATGCTACAACTACAGTTATTCATGTACGCTATTCCTGTACGCTATTCATGCACATGCACGTACGCTATTCATGCATGCATTTATTCAAGGATTTAGGCAAGTTTTATTTCACGCTTTTATGTACTCTTTTATTTCTGCCGAGTCACTTCGCCTAAAGTTACCGAGGTACGTAGAAAATTGCGGAATAAAGTATTTCCGGTGGACACTGAGCTAGGTTACAAAAAGCTTGGATTGCTCCAGTAAATCGATTCTAAGGTTTTATGGGCATTTTATACGAATGGATAAGTAGCATTTTTTTTTGTAGACCTTGTGTCTGTAATGGACTCATTCCAATGGTAATCCTGTAAATTTTCCACTAATTGAAAACTCTAAATAACATTAATGCTAATCTCCCTTCTATGAGAGCAGTCGGGTAATAAAGAACCCAAAATTTAGTGGCGTGTCCTGTCTTATGTTAAGTCGCCAGGCTACACATGCATGGACAACAATGCAAGATACGTTACAAATTTATTTTAAATATGTGATCTTAACTCAGTACGAGTTAAGGCTGTCAGGCTGTATACCTTTCCCCCACTAAAAACAATAAAATCTAGGTGACAATAATAGTAGCCTAGCATTAAGCCGCTTGCACACTGGACGCATAACAAATTTTTTGCACGGCAGATGGCATTGAACGCAGTGTCTACGTGTTTGAAAGTCTGATTGGGTTTTAATATATCTCCGTGTCCGACTGTCAGATGGTTTCAATATAATTCTGTGTCCGACAGTCGATTATTGTTTTTAATTTCTTCAAATCTACTGAATGTTTAAGATATTAAATGTGAAAGTTTTGATAACAGTGCTCAGTTCTTCAAGATGAGTACGGAGAATTTCAATCAATGTTTTAACCTCTGCTCAATAAAGTGAGTTGACATTGGCGCGTGAATGTACAATGCCTGTCGGACATTAAATGCAAATTTCCCAAAATGCCAGTGTCTGACAGCCAAAAAAAAGAGGCCAATTAGAACAGATTGATAACGAAATAAAGAATAAAAAGAAACATTTTAACAACAAACAGAACATCCAATGAACACTGCGATTTATTTATTTGGATTTTTGGATGCTGTGTTTGTTGGTGATATATTTTTATTCTTTACTTCGTTATAAATCTGTTCTCATTCCAATACTTTTACTTTTTGCTGGCTGCTGGACATGAAGTATTTTGCACTTCGCCTCGGACGGTCTTGATCGTGCATGCAATAATTTATTGACACTGTCAATGGTCATGGAATTGGTTTGCTCACTGACTACAAGCACTAATTTATCTCTGGTGTGGAAATAAAGCCTGAATCTGTTCACGCCATCTGACTAACTTTCAAAAGAGAGACCGAATAAAGACTGTTGTCAATCTTCAACGGAAGAAAACACAGGAATAAAACGACAACAAAGCTAACAATTTGCATTTTATGAAGGTCGAACATAAACATGGCCAAGTTTGCACGACTAACAATTCCTGGAATACTCAAAAAATTGAACTTTTATGACTTTCGGACATGAAGATATATTAAAATCCTGTCCGACTTTCACGTCTTTGCATTGACTTTGACTGTAATCAGTCGTGCGAAAAATTCGTTTCGCGTCCAGTGTGCAAGCAGCTTTACTGAGCATAGAACGCAAGCATTATATAGGCAGTTTGTGGTTGGCTGAGAAAGATGTGAAGTCATTAGTTTGCATCACAGATTCAGCTACGTTGATTATGCCAGGTGGAGTTTCCATTACGCGTACCAACCGCCTTTAATCTGACATCAGGACAATCGATATAGATACTACAATTTACTGTATGTCCTGATTCAGATAGTTACATTAAATAGTCGTTGCTTTAATTATTTATTGCATTGAAATGTGCCTGACATTCAGGAAACCTGCCTGTAAGGTTTCGGTGACGTGTGCGCACTGTGTGCCGGTGAGCCAAATTACCACTGCACAGAAAGTAAACCAGGTTGGAGCTGGCGAGCTTTCTGCGCAACTTCAGCGGAGACTTTTGCAACAAAATTGTCAATGCGTCATGATGAATATGTGACACCCCCCCCTACTACGCCGCCACACCCATCTCGGCGCATGTCCGTCTGCCAAATTGCCAAAGTGGCTGAGCACGGTGTTGCACCACACGAAATTACTACTGCGCGGGCTGCACCGGACGAAATTACCACTGCGTGGGCTGCGCCGCGCTACGCCACGCTGCGCCACCCTGCGCTGCGCCAAGAAATCAGAGCCCATGGTGTCCGGGTTTTGAATTTTTCTCTGAATATAAGTGGGATGTAACTTCAGTGAAGGACTGTAACCAGCAGATACAGGATATCCATGCAACACTGTCATACTGTCCAAAAAAAAGCCTTTTCTGACTTTGAACCTATTGAAGAGAAAATTAAAGTTACACTTTATGGGGTTAACATATTGCCTTTGGATAATTTTCCTTAGTGAGCCAGTCACAATCATCAATGTCTTTTGTACTTGCCTGAGCCGGCTTTTTGTTGAACCAGAACTGAAGGTAGAAAAAATTAGATACGGAGGTGAGTAAGGTGTGCACACAAATACTCCTTCATAAGTTTTATGCTCAGCAATTCGTCAACCCTTTTAAAAAAAAAAAGAACTAACCACCATTACATCAACAACCATGACCCAGCAATCAACCAACAGCAGTATGATTCTTATTCAAAGCCAGGCTTCTAGAGAGCACAGCCTCACTTAGCGAAAACTTGAGCCAGTGCCCTGAATGTAAAACCTTATAGGCAGAATTAAATTGCCTCCAACAGCAAAGTCGAAGGCATTCATGCAGCACAAAGAGTGTCCAAATACAGAGTAAACAAAAAATAAATGAATAAAAAATGTGCAGTCAATGCACTGAAGCACAAATTTTCTAAAACCCAGTGCTCTGTGAAAAGCACCAAGACTGCGGGATGCCTTTATTAATTTCAGTGATGGCTACGCGTTACTTGTGAAAATATGTGGATGCCGGCGCTTTGCCTGAATGCTAATCTTAGCTTTTTTTCTCTCCTGGAGTTATGTGGACTGCAAACACAAGATCTGTGTAGCCTACTCCATTCCATGATGGACACCAGATAAGACAATTTAGTCTCAGACTTAAAATCAACAATTCACCTCCTCTTCTCATACATCCAATTTTGTAGGCATTTACCTATTCATGCTTTATGTTTCTGACTGCGCATGTTTGTGGCGGCCATAACTGGCAGCACTAATTTCCAATGCATTGTACAATTTAATAACATTAAATTAGATCTGTAAATAGTAGGGATGGGATATTCTATTATCTCAAAATAAGGAGAAATAATATAATAGCATGATTTAAAAAAATAATGTGATTAATTATGTGACAAAAAAAGACTAAAACCCCTGAGGGTTATGAATGCATAAATGGAATAAAACAATATTCTGGAGCAACAACAAAAGTGGTCAAAAAATAAGAAAATATCCCATATGCAACTTTATTTGTTATTGTGGGTCTGTTATATGCAAATTTGTGAAGAGGCATAAAAGATTTTAAGTAGATCACCACTTCTAGGATTGCTTTTCCACTCAAGATTGTTAAAACTTGCTCTGAACGGGTCAAATTTGGGTTTGCAAGTGACTGTACACGGTTAATTTTAAAAATGGTAATTTTTTAAATTACAATGCAATTAGTGCATTGTCAAATCATGAACAGATTCCCAACACAAAACATGACAAAGTGGCTTCATTCTTTGACTTGTTGGGCAATTTAACACAACTAGAGCAGTGAAAGGTTGTATGAATCTCATTCGATTTTTTCTTTGCCCAAATTATTCTCAATATCATCTGCAGCAACACTGAATGCAAGAGTGGACCTGAATATTAATCCTGACTGGGCCTCTCTTTGGGGTGACATTCTCTCTCCCTATGTTCACATTGGTGGGTACCCCAGTTTCCTCACAAACTCAAGATGAAGGCCATTTACCCATTAAATATGAGGGAGTACTCAGAGTAAAGAGTCTGCCTCATGGTGGATTAGCTGGCTGTCCAGGAAATACTCCGGTCTCTTGCCAAATTCATTCTAGAACAGACTTTGATAACATGCTATGGAAAATTAGGCAGGATAGAAATGGCATGCTATTCAACACTTTGGCTTAAGTATTGTAAACGCCCAGCTTATGTGGCATTGAACATGGACACCTGCTGATCATTTTGCAAGAGAAGACCAATGTGTTCAAAGGTGCAGCAGACAGAGCAGCTGGATAGCTCGCTCGATTAAGGCACTGTGTTGCAATGCAGAAGTGACTATCACGTTGCGGGTTCGATCCTCGGTTGTGCCAACCGGCAGTGGTTCACAACTTCTTCAGAGTAGCGCACAATTGGCCATCGCGCTACAGGGTTTCAAATTGGGAAGGGACTGCCAGGTAAGGGAAATAAATAAACAGCTCTGCTCGTTGCTCATGCGCCTCTTGTTGGCCAGACCGTACTCGTCAGGAAGATTCTGAGCCTGGTCATGTCTGGGTATCCTCCGCCCTCGTACTGACCTTGCAAAAATTCGACCAATGAGTGTATAAGAAGCAGTGGCTGACAGGCACATGCTTCGGAGGAGAGCCGTGAGCTGTCTTCACTATCCTGAGTTGGCAGCAAGGGGTCACAAACGAGCAAGCTTTGTACATAGTTCACCAATTGGGCATTCCAGATTCGGGTGGGATTGGAGATGCCAAATTTATTTTAAAAAACTGAAATAATAACATAGACATTTTATTTCACATCCGCAAAATATTCTCACCAAATCATTCGCATACTCAACTTCGTTTAATATGGTTCTCGCATTATTAACCACTTGAACCATGTTATGAATGCCGATACTCCCTATTAAACGAACGACTGGAGAAGATAAAATTTTAAAAAGCAGGACATGACTGGGCATGTACTTGCTGCAACTAGTCGCAAGAAAAATGCCTAAGGTATATCAGAAATGATAGCACGCAGACGTACCTTCTCAGTGCACTCATATCTTGCACCTAACATTTTCTTTCTCTGATTGACATAGAGTATTTTAACATTGCAGCTTGAGAAAAAAAATCAAATAATACTACCTAGATTAGGTCCTGCACTATATTCAACCCATGCCAATCATACCACAATGCACAGAATGTATGCAGTTGCATGGAAACGCAGAGGTCTTTTGAGTGCCAGAATATTAAGTGCTATATATGCATTATAATTAATGTAACAAACATATTTTTCTGAAGCTTCACTCATCGGAAGCTTTACTGGGAGTCAAGAACCCCCACAATGCATCAGGCTCCATAGAGGGAAGGGTGCTCACCTGGTGGCATTTCCAAGCATGATGAAAGCTCTCACTTGGAAAAAAAAAGTTTGAACACAATCAGCCTTGCTTGAAAAGGTCAGACAGTCAAGCGATCATCGCTTTTAATAGATAATGGACAGACTTAGGGAAATAATTATGCGCACTGGCATCATGAGAAATGAGCACCAAATACAATGAGGGGAAGGTGCGACAATTAAAATTCTTCTCAGCTCTCCATCTTATCTGCTCAGGTAAATCTGATTCCACTTCATTTATAACGCTCATTTCCCAAAAGGCCAGCGTCTCAAGTCGCCTTTTGCAAACCGAGGGCAAGAAAGGAAACTGACCGAGAGAAAAGGGGGAGGAGAGCAAGGACAGATCCCAGATCATTGTTGATGACCAAGGCAGTGGATATTTGGGAGAAAGCAGCAAGCTGAATGTGGAGAAAGAAAGCATTATTCACCCCCCGCCCCCTTCTGGATTTGTACCTGTCTTCACCTGCCACGCCCTTTTATTGTCATCATTCGAATTTCCCGCCAAAACCCCCTATAGGTCATTCATTCATTTTCCTCTTCATTAATTTTTTTCTGTGTCCAATCAACATGAACTCTCTACTGTGAAGAACTTCTGGCTTCAAGGGACTCTAAATTCGTAAACCAGGCGCAGGCGCCGGGAATGGGGGGAATGGGTATAACACAACCAAGTCAAATCTTCACCAATCAAATGAGCTCCTCTCCTCCCCTTTAATGTGTTGGATAGAAGCCTCTGTCCTATACCTGCATGATGCGTTAATGTTGCATTTTACTTTGCTGCTTCAAGCATGTTTTCTGCATTGCTTATGTCTATATTAAGCATTACCGATATGAGTTAGCTGGCTAGCTAGGACATTCGCAAATTATTACCATGAGCTAACTTGAATGGAATTTCAAAACGAAACTACGTCAGATCATTCAAACTTATAAAGTTGGAATGAAATACGATGGTTGCTCATTTATTTCTTCTGCCTGCATCACTGGGAAGAGAAACAATGGATAGCGTGTTCCTATTATTACACCCTGCTGCTGCTTAAGTGTAGGGATTAACATGCACGGACAACAATGCAAGATACGTTCCACATTTATTTTCAATATGTGATCTTAACTCAGTATGAGATGATAGCAATCGGGCGGTATTCCTTTCCCTCACTAAAAACAATAAAACCTAACTGACAATTATAGTATTAGCCGCTTGCACACTGGACGTGAAACACATTTTTCGCACAACAGATTGTAATGTGAATATAGGCCACTAGATGGCAGTATTTACCTTTTTTTTTGTAAAGCTCAGACTGGAGTCATGTTTAGACATGTCCTGGACATGTCTGGGGCAAGTCTCAGAAAGTAAAAAAAAAGAGGTCTAAATGTGGGTGGGGTCTGCAAAAGAGTATATAAGGAAAAGAATTGAGACAGTAAAGTAGTAGGAGAAATTGCAAGAAGATGACCAGACCTGCCATTCTGTTCAAGACCTGTGACATTTCTTTTGTGGATTTCTTTGCCTGTGTTTGAGCATTTTCATTATCCAGGACATCACCAAGCCACCCCACAAAAAGGGACTGTAAATTTTTTTTTTTTTTTTTCCTAATCAATCTTGGTCTTTAGGTTCATTAGTTGTTAGTTAGTTGTTATTGTCTTTGTCTGTTAAATTAAATGTGTTTAAGTTTTAAAAACTGTGTGTCATCCCTTGCTGTTGCTGTTGTGTTGTTTTAAATGTAATAACAAATTGGGGCCATAACAAATTGGGGGCTCAAGGTCCGGGATAGACCATTTTGTGAGTCATTTATTAAAAATCTAACATTTCAAATTGTAAAAAAATTTTTTTTTAATTGAATACATATATATTGACAACAGCAATGGATGATTTCTTGGCATCACCAACCGTAGGGGTTTTGAAGTCTTTTAAAAAGACAGAACTGCTAGAAATTTGCAGACATTTAGAGCTGACAGAGGTGAAACCAGCCATGCGAAAAGCAAGACTGGCTAGAGAGATAGTTGAATATTACATTGATGAAAATGTGTTTGCACCAGGAGATCTGGAACAGTTTCCAGTGGAAAATCCAAATATAGAAATGGAACTTAAATTAAAAATGCTAGAGATTGAAAGGGAGGAAAAAGAAAAACAAAGGCAGTTTGAGTTGGAAAAATTAGCAAGAGAAGAGAAAAAAGAAAGGGAGGAAAAAGAGAAACAAAGAGAATTTGAGAGGGAAGAAAAAGAAAAACAAAGGCAGTTTGAGTTAGAAAAATTAGCAAGAGAAGAAAAACAAAGAGAATTTGAGAGAGAGAAAGAGGAAAGAGCAGAAAGAGAGAGACAGAGACAGAGAGATTTTGAATTAGAGAAATTCGATAGAGAAGAAAGACTCCAAATGGAGCAACTAAAAATTAAAATTGAAACTAAAAATAAATTTTGTGCCAGTCAGGAGGTAAAACTGGTGCCTCCATTTTCAGAAAAGGATGTTGACAACTATTTCCAGTGTTTTGAAAAGGTAGCAAAGAGTTGCCAGTGGCCAAAGGAACACTGGCCTCTGATGTTGCAAACTGTCCTCAAGGGTAAAGCTCAACAAGCCTATTCGGCTTTGTCTGCAGATGATTCCTCTGATTATGAGGTTGTCAAAAAGGTTATTTTGAGAGCTTATGAGTTGGTTCCAGAGGCTTACCGACAGAAATTCAGAGGTCTGAAGAAATCTGAAAATCAGACTTATGTTGAATTTGCTAATGAGAAGCAGGTTTGCTTTGAGCGCTGGTGTACTTCTATGGAGGTCAAGGATGATTTCAACTCACTAAAAGAGATGGTGTTAGTTGAAGAATTCAAGAACTGTGTTAAAGATGATGTTAAGACCTACCTTAATGAGAAGCAAGCACTGAATTTGCAATCAGCTGCCAAATTTGCAGATGAATATGTTCTCACACATAAGTCCAAATTTCAGTCTCGCAGTAATAATAGATGGTCCCAATTTCAGAAAAAGGGTTACGGTGATACCCAAGATTCCTCACCCAAAGACAAAGACAAATCTGGTGATGGTGCTCAGAAATCCAGTAACAGGTCTGATCAGAGTGTGAAAGCTGACAGTGACAAAAGTGGACTAGTTTGCAGTTATTGCAAGAAATCTGGTCATGTTACAACTAACTGTTGGTTCCTTAAAGCTAAGAAAGAAAAAGAAAAGGATACCAAACCAAATGCCTTTGTGAAAACAAGGTTAGAAACCCCTGTAGTAGATAACCGATCTGCTAAATTGCCTGCTTCATGTGGGGCTAAAAAGCCTGATACAGCTGACTTCGTGAGGGAGGAATTTCTTCCATTTGTGTCAGAGGGATTTGTGGCTCTGAATGAGCATACTACTCCTGTCCCCATATATATCCTAAGGGATACCGGAGCTTCTCAGTCACTTTTGTTGATGGACTCCTTGGAGTTACGTGATGAGACCGCTTCAGGGGATTTCATACTTGTACAAGGTATTGAAGGGAGGACTGTATCTGTACCCCTGCGCTCTATATTCTTGAAGTCAGATTAAGTTACAGGACAGGTAAAGGTGGGACTTATGTCAAGTCTACCTATAAAGGGTGTTTCTCTGTTGCTAGGCAATGACCTGGCTGGGGGCAAAGTAGTTCCCCCTGTACATCTTACTTCACAGCCGAGCACTGAAAATGGGGATGAGGACCCATCTCTGTATCCTTCTTGCGCAGTGACTCGTGCTATGGCCAAGAAGGCTAAAGAAGATGATGTTGTGGTGCCGTCCAGTACATTGAATAGTCAGGACTCAGGTGGTTCGCCTCATGACTCTGATTGGCCTACTATGGTTTCTCCGTTTGAGGACTTATCAGATACTTTTATCAGTTCTCTATTCAGCCAGCCGGATGGGTCTGGTGATTCTGATGTGTCTGGAGACTTGTCTCTGTCCAGAAAGCGGTTGATTGAGGAGCAAACTAATGATCCTGAAATTGGTGTACTAAAGAGGAGAGCCCTTCCTGAAAAAGAAATAGATGCAATTCCAGTTGGGTATTATCTCAAGGATGGTGTGTTGATGCGGAAGTGGCGCCCTCCTGATATCCCTGCCAATGCAGATTGGGCAGTGGTCAGGCAAATTGTTGTTCCGAAGGTCTATAGGAATGAGATCTTAACAATGGCTCATAGTTTACCTTTAGGAGGTCATCTTGGTGTTAACAAGACTGTTGATAAGATCATGAAACACTTCTTTTGGCCTGGGCTTCGGAAAGACGTTTCCAACTTTTGCAAAACCTGTCACACTTGTCAGGTAGTTGGAAAACACCAGTTAGACCCACCTGTAGCTCCATTGCAGCCTATCCCAGCATTTGGGGAGCCATTCTCTAGGGTCATTGTTGATTGCGTTGGTCCATTACCCAAGACTAGATCTGGAAATCAGTATTTGTTGACAATCATGTGCGCATCTACCAGATTCCCCGAAGCCATACCTCTACGTAACATCAAGGCAACTGCAATCTCGAAGGCTTTGATAAAGTTCTTCACCTTGTTTGGCCTTCCCAGGGAAATTCAGTCAGACCAAGGTACTAATTTCACTTCTGGTTTGTTTCAGCAGGTTGTGTATGAACTAGGTGCAAAGCAGATTCTTTCTAGTGCCTATCATCCAGAAAGTCAGGGTGCCTTAGAGCGGTTTCATTCCACTCTCAAGACAATGATGAGGACTTATTGTTATGACCATGAGAAAGACTGGGATGAAGGGGTTCATTTGCTGTTGTTTGCAGCTAGAGAAGCAGTGCAGGAGTCTACTGGATTCAGTCCATTTGAGCTAGTGTTTGGTCATGAAGTGAGAGGACCTTTGCTATTATTGAGTGAACAATGGCAAGAGGAAGAGCCGCAAATCAGTCTGTTAGACTATGTTAGCAAGTTCAAGGAAAGATTGCGCGCAGCTTGTGACCTTGCCAAAGAGAACTTGAAATCAAGTCAGGGAAAAATGAAAACTTGGTATGATCATAAGGCTAGAAGCCGTGAGTTTAAACCAGGAGACAAGGTCCTTGTGTTGTTTCCCTTGCAGTCCAATCCATTGCAGGCTAGATTTCATGGTCCTTATGAAATTCTGACAAAACTCAATGATCTCAATTACATTGTGAAGACTCCAGATAGGAGAAAACCAAAACAATTGTGTCATATTAACATGCTAAAGCCTTATCATGACAGAAATGCTAGGGTTGCAGCTGTCACTTCAGATTCTCCAATGGTCGAAACGTGTGAAGATGAGGGGGAGTTTCAAGATGATGAACCAAGAATTAAAGCTGAAGTTCTTTCATGTAAATTGTCAAACACTGAAGTGTTGCAAAATCTTGATGTAAAACTCCAGCACTTAGAACCCTCACAGAGAGATCAGTTTGAAAGGTTGATCAAGAAATATGAGGATTTGTTTCCTGATGTTCCAAAGAGAGTTACTATAGCCTCTCATGATGTAGATGTTGGTGATGCCAAACCAATAAAACAGCATCCATACCGGATGAATCCTGAAAAGAGAAAGATTGCTGAGAAAGAGGTTGAGTACATGTTAAAACATGATATTATCAGACCCTCCAACTCCGATTGGAGTTCACCCTGTGTGCTAGTTCCAAAACCTGATGGAAGTACTAGATTCTGTACAGATTATCGCAAAGTCAATGCTGTAACTAGAACTGATGTGTTTCCAATACCTAGGATTGATGATTGTATTGATAGTGTAGGGCAAGCAAAGTTTCTGACCAAGATTGATTTATTGAAGGGTTATTGGTGTGTGCCTTTAACTGAGAGGGCCAAGAGCATCTCTGCTTTTGCCACACCATCTGGATTGTACCAGTATGAAGTCCTACCCTTTGGCATGAAAAATGCCCCAGCCACGCTCCAAAGGATGATACAGTCTACAATCGCCGGATTGCCACACACGGGTGCGTACATCGATGACCTGATCACACGGAGTGACTCCTGGGAAGAACATCTAAAAGATGTAGAGACGTTGTTCCAGCGCCTGACCCAGGCTAACCTGACTGTTAACCTGAGCAAGAGTGACTTTGGTTGTGCTACTGTCACCTATCTTGGCTACGTCATAGGCCAGGGTAAGGTGGCACCCATAAATGCTAAAGTCCAAGCCATCATGGACTTTCCAGTTCCTGACAACAAAAAAGCTTTGCGCCGCTTCCTTGGAATGATCGGGTACTACCGCAAGTTCTGCAAGAACTTTGCTGAGATTGCTCTCAGTCTAACTAACCAACTGAAGAAAGGCGTAAAGTTCACCTGGGATGATGCATGCCAGAGAGCCTTCGGTCACCTGAAGTCTCTGCTGTGTCACTTCCCTGTGCTCAAATCTCCTGACTTCAACAAACCGTTCTCCATCGCGGTCGATGCTAGCGACCAAGCTTGTGGATCTGTGCTCCTACAGAGAAGTGACTCTGATGACATTGAGCATCCCGTGGCATACTTCTCCAGGAAGTTCAATCGCCACCAAAGGAACTTTTCCACAATAGAGAAGGAACTGTTGGCTCTGGTCCTTTCTTTACAACACTTTGAGGTTTATGTTTGTACAGGACAAAAGCCAATGATTGTGTACACTGACCACAATCCGTTAATGTTTTTGAGTAAGATGAAAAACAAGAATCGGAGATTGTTGAATTGGAGTTTGATTTTACAGGAGTTTGACTTGGAAATTAAGCATGTGAAGGGTACAGACAATGTAATTGCTGATTGCTTATCCCGTGTTTGAATGTGTATATATATATCATGTGTTTGAATATTGTATGATATGTATATATAGACAAGTGTTCACTTCACCATTTTGTATTGAAAAGAAAAATTTTGCCTTTATGAGTCAAAATTTTTCCCTTTTGGAATGGAGGTGTAATGTGAATATAGGCCACTAGATGGCAGTATTCACCTTTTTTTTTGTAAAGCTCAGACTGGAGTCATGTTTAGACATGTCCTGGACATGTCTGGGGCAAGTCTCAGAAAGTAAAAAAAAAGAGGTCTAAATGTGGGTGGGGTCTGCAAAAGAGTATATAAGGAAAAGAATTGAGACAGTAAAGTAGTAGGAGAAATTGCAAGAAGATGACCAGACCTGCCATTCTGTTCAAGACCTGTGACATTTCTTTTGTGGATTTCTTTGCCTGTGTTTGAGCATTTTCATTATCCAGGACATCACCAAGCCACCCCACAAAAAGGGACTGTAAATATTTCTTTTTTTTTTTCCTAATCAATCTTGGTCTTTAGGTTCATTAGTTGTTAGTTAGTTGTTATTGTCTTTGTCTGTTAAATTAAATGTGTTTAAGTTTTAAAAACTGTGTGTCATCCCTTGCTGTTGCTGTTGTGTTGTTTTAAATGTAATAACAAATTGGGGCCATAACAGATTGCATTCAAAGTCAATGCACGCATGTATTTGCGTCTTTGCATTGACTTCGAATGTAATCAGTGGTGCGAAAAATTCGTTTTGCGTCTGGTGTGAAAGCAGCGGAAGGACACATACTCACATAGCCTACACACGCACTCACGCGCCCACATGTACATCTCTCTCTCTCTCTCTGATCTGACATCAGAACAATCGATATGGATACTTTAATTTATGTTCAGATTCAGATAGTTACATTCAATGGCGGTTGCTGTAATTATTTATTGCATTGAAATGTGCCTGACATTCTGGAAACCTGCCTGTGAGATTTCGGTGATGTGTGCACACTGTGCGCCGGTCAGCCAAATTACCACTGCACAGAAAGTAAAGCAGGTGGGAGCTGGCGAGCTCTCTGCGCAACTTCAGCGGAGACTTTTGCAACAAAATTGTCAATGCGTCATGATGAATATCTGACACCTCCCCCCACTACGCTGCCACACGTCCGTCTACCAAATTGCCAAATTGGCTGCGCACGGTGTTGCACCATATGAAATTACCACTGCGCGGGCTGCACCGGACAAAATTACCATTGTGTGGGCTGCGCCATGCTACGCCACCAGCGCCACCCTGCGCTGCGCCAAGAACTTAGAGCCAAAGGCTCTCGGACATCAGTCGACTTTTTGTTTGTGACTGTTGATTAATTATTTACTTACAAACTGAATATCAAAATCAGTTTGATAAATGACTATTGGCGTTATCATCTTATTTCATCAGAAGAGCAAAGAAAACAGCAGACATTTTACCCACCCAAAGATTTAATTCAGTGAGGCCGGCGAAATGAACACACTCCCCTGCCAAACATACGGGTGGTGGTGTGTAGGGAGATGAGTCCCATTGAAAAATACCCCCCACACTATGGTTGAATTTTCAACTGATTTGACAATTCGCTAACGCTCCACTAACTGTCAATCGGCGGGGTGCAGCGCAAATCCTAAATTATGTACCCGGTTTTGTGATTAGTGGGAGATTCTGAACCATTTCCAGGTGTCAGGTGGCAAATGTTTGAGGGAAAGTCGGAGGCCTGTTATACTGGATACATTTGACTAGCAGCAAACCAGTCAATGACCCAATAGCAGTTCCAGCAGCAAACAGCTTAAGTCCACATAATTCATCTGGAGTAGGCTTGCATACTTAGCTGCATTGCATCTTCAGTATATATTGCTTTTGGTTTTCATTACAGTATGAATTTCGAGTCCTAATGCAAGACACTCACAGATATTAAACAGACTCTCCAACTGAAGGCCTGGTGGATAAATAGTTTGATTCAACAATCGCGATTGCAGGGATGGCACAAGTTCATTCAATTGAGAAAACTTTTCAGTAAAATGCAATTCACTTCACAGTTTGTCTCTCGCCCCATAATAAGCCAGGCGCCGATTTAACAGACGCCTATGTGAAAATGCAACGGCATGCTAAATCATCATAAACAAAAGCCCTCTGAGGTTTTTAAGACTCTCAAGATGCAACTTTGTAAGATTTATATGAACACGTTCATCAAGTTACCTTCGCAACAGCTTAAACATAAACAATTACAATCACTGAGGGCTATGAGGTTAGAGAACTTTATAAAAAATGAAAGTAAGTCACAGTGAAGTCACAGAGGAAGAGTTGGCAATCATCTCCTCAAAATGACAGGTGGCAACTAATACATCCCGAATGTTTGACTTGAAAAACAATATTATGTTAATCAGCAAAACACAAAGAACAGGTGACACACCTGCCTCCTCAAAAACTGACTTTTTAGAACTTAAAAATCCCCAAATAAACTGATTATTTTCATCATTAAAATTTAAAATGGAAGTCAGCATAAATACAAATCAAACTTGTTTCACACGAGCACACAGCTGTAAGCCTGTGAGCTCACAATCTTTTCCAAGCGACAGACCTGTTTGCATTTTGTGTCAGTTGCAAAATGCGATTTTTTTTGAAACAGATGTGACAGTTGAAGGGTCCTGGCGATGTGGTCAGCGCGCATGACTCTTACTCGGGAGTCTGGAGGTTCAAGTCCCCGTCCGGGCCCTCCTTCGGCCTGCTACACAAAGACACTTCAGACTGCATTAGTCATGTATGTGATGTGGATGACTCGTTGTCTAATGCAGTAAACGAGGTCTTCACACAAGCAGCATGAAGTTACTGCATAATACACATCTAAGGGTAAAGAATATTTTTTGGAGGAAAAACAAAATCCAGCCCTATTGGTGTGGGAGCACAACACAACTAAGCATTTGTGCTACTGCTGTCATTCCATATATAAAACCCTAAAGGGTTATTTAGAGAGTTTCTATTTGCCATTTACTCTAATGATCATGAGACAGCGGTACACTAATGACAGTATTCAGAAACCTAGACAAGGGTGCTTGATGACTAATCAAGACTAAGAGCATCATTTACAGTCATAAGAAGTGCATATTCTTTGAAAGTATATAAGGAATAATGTTTGACACGAGCTCAGATAGCTTATATGCTTATTAACTGCCATCACTGCACCTTCAGCAGAGGTCAGTGAATATGCAAAATGGACTCAATAATTGAGGCTTATCATTTTGACAAGCTGAAGAAGCGGCATAATAGAATGAGAAACATACATATGCACACACACACACATGCTACCAGTAAAAAGCTTTCGTACACCAACAATTTTCGAGTAGAGTTGAAAGAATTAAATAAAACACTTAGGGCCTGATTTATTAAGACCTTTAGCACATGCAAAATCTTTTTGCACAAGCAAAACCAATAACATTGCCCATGATTGGCCAGGGCACTTGCCTTGCACCAATCAGTGGCAATGTTATAAGTTTTGCTAGGGCAAAAAGACTTTGCTTGTGCTAAAGGTCTTAGTAAATCCAGCCCTTAATGTTTGACAAAAAATTAAATCTAAGATTGCACAAAATGGCCTCTTTTTCCCATTATGACTGCTCAGCAGATTCAAGGCATCATATAACTCTAAAGGTTTACAGCTGACAATTCTGGAAGTGTTCTTGGGAAAACTGCACTTGACGTTTGCTTTTTCATTTGTCGGTCCAATTCAGGTAATTTAGGTCGATTCTCCATCCATTGTCAGAAAAAAAAAATTCAGTTCACCTCTTAATTTATCACGCATTTTGTTTACTGATTTTTATTACTATTTTGGTCAGTAGCCTGAAATTATTATTATTATTATTATTATTATTATTATTTTACTGGTACAGTGTGCAAAATAAATTATGAGTCACAGCCAAATGAGATAAGAGAAAGCGATAGGAACATATTGCAGTGGACTTTGACGTATTAGAGACTACCGTCAACTTGGAGACAAAAAATAACGATAAACTGAAAGCTTGGAACTTTTTTGTCATAAAGAGCGCATTTTATGACTAGAACAACCGGTTTCAATTATTCAGGTGACTAAAGAAGCAGATCACAGCCTGAAACTGTCTTTTTCCCTCCTCGCTCTCCACTCATTAAAACATGCACACAGTCAGGCAGTAACTTGTAGAGTGTTCAGTGCATGGCTGTGATAACTCCTTTTAGTCATTAAACAATGACAGCAGTAGGTGACTTGGCTTTGAAAAGTGATGTTCCCCGAGTGATGCCTACATTTGGTTTTCATCAAGCAAATTTTTTTTCATTTGGAGCTTTTTACATTGTGTTCTTGAGCGGGAGCCCTTTCACCTTACCACAAGTGCACATCATTAGCGATGGCTACATAACCAGAGCCAAAGCAGCCTTTGAATTGGGCCGAGATAAGGCGGACCAGGGACCCGCATTCCCCCCCGAACAAAACACATTCCACCACCCATCCAAATGTGTCTGGAATGATGTACAAGATCATATTTTTAATTTTATGTAATGCTACGGCCATAAAACATGGCATCCTGGGTCTGAATATTTTTCTCAATATAAGTGTGATGTAGCTTCAGTGAAACGCTGCAGCCAGCATATACAGAATATGTACGCGACACCGTCCTACAGTATGGGAAAAAAATTGCCTTTTCTGACTTTGAACCTCTTAACGGGCAATCTCACTTGAAAAGTCAGAGTTTAAGCCTCTGGTTCCAGCAAGAAAGTTCCATTAAAGACAAAACTATGATTTTTCTCTGGCAAAAACATACAATTTAGGATGTTCTTATTACAAACAATGGCTTTATGCTGCATTAATTACACCCCCAGGACCTCTCCCTCCCCTGCTTATCACTTTCGCACCAGTTTCGCTAATACTCCTGCTCTGGTACAAAAAAGCCAAACATGGGAGCATGCATAAACTGCTGCATGAAGCACTGAACACCTGTGCAACAAGTAGATCAGAAGGATCTAATAGCTGCGACCTCACCTAGCATCCGTCACGAGGCCTAGTGTCCATGACTGGTGGTTTCTTGTACAAGTGTGATGTCAAAATTGGCAAATGACCTTGAAAATCAATAGGGGACCCTTCCTCTGTACCAAGAAGCTTGTTCTAAGATGTAGTAGCCATCCATCAAGTTAAAGTGGAG
Organism: Gymnothorax reevesii; assembly: GCA_029721435.1. Taxonomy (NCBI): domain Eukaryota; kingdom Metazoa; phylum Chordata; class Actinopteri; order Anguilliformes; family Muraenidae; genus Gymnothorax; species Gymnothorax reevesii. The sequence continues at coordinate 124,725,075 of CM056574.1, forward strand.
TTAGGGTGCGAAAACTATGAAATCTGGGCAAAATCGACACTTTTTTGACCGGTGTGACCTTGGGATTCAACAGATGACCTTGAAAATCAATAGGGAACCCCTCCTCTATACCAAGAAGCTTATTGTAAGATTTCATAGCGATTCATTGAATTAAGTTTGAGTTACGGTGCGAAAACCGTCAAATCGGGCAAAATTGATACTTTTTTTACCTTTATGACCTTGGGATTTGACACATGACCTTGAAAAACCATAGGGATCACTTCCTGTATGCCTAGAAGCTATTTCCAAAATTTCATAGCGATCCATGAATTCTAACTGGAGTTACAGCGCGAAAACCTGCAAACAAGGTTGTGACCTCTGTGAACTTGACCTTTGACCTCAACCTTGTGCATGGACATCACTTTGGTGAAGGTCAATAACTCCTGAAAATTTTATGATGATACGACAACAGTAACATGGTGAAAAAGGTGTCACAGACGGACAGACAGACAGACAGACAGAAGCGTTCATAGAGCTGCTTGGTCGCAGCTAAAAAAAGCAACAGAACCAGTTAGCACAACCTGTCCTGTGTGACGGAGCGTTCAGAAACCACTCGCGAGAACAGGAATTCCAAAAATCGTAAGCCTTTATTGAAAAAAAAAAAGGGTCGGGACCAGAAGACACAGGAATTGCCGAGCCAAAAACAATATCCACAAAGCGAAGTTGAAATAACAGGCTGGGGTCAGAACCAGTAAGGCAGATGTGCAACGGTACATAAACAGCAAGCCAAAAATCGTAGTCAGAATCCAGAAGGGTAGGTCATACACAGGGCATCCAAAACAGAAATAATGGTCATACAAAAATAGGTCAAAATCCAAATTGACAAAACAGGAATAGTTGCTCAAGGTTAGGCAAAACAGTCGAGAAGAAGCAATAAACAAAAGGCATCCAAGGCGCTCTGCACAAATGAGTATTGATCAATGTTCTGACAGAGAATGAACTGCAGTGAAGACTTTAAATAGACATGAGGGAAGTCACATGCTATGCAGGGAACAGGTGAATTGGATGAGGACTAATTACAAAGGTAAGCACACATAGGGAAGCCCTAACCCACAACGATTGGCAAAAGCCAAGATGCGGACAGGATCCACGCAGACAACCTATGACAGATAAACAGCTCCGGTCAAGGAGTTCTAAGTGCACAGAAAAAGAGCGCAGGATAGCAATTAAGCGCGTGCTTAACGAGAGATCTCACGGAAACACAGGGAGAGACTTGGAAAGTAAAGCAAGAGGCGGAGACTAGAACAGGGTGAGAACTGAGATTGAATTAGTGGTAATTAGTAGGGGTGCAGCTGTAATAATTAACCAAAGTGTACATTAGTAAGTAAGTAATATATACACGGATTAGTTAGGTTAGTAAACTGCGGTACAACATATAAATAAAAGCAAGGTGAAGGAAGTAAACAAGAACTAAAGTAATAATATGGAGGCAGCTGCTAGGGGTACGGCAGTTTTCCAATGCATTTCAATGTAGAGGTACGGCAGTCCCAATTTCAAACCCTGCCCTAACTTAACCTTGACACTAACCCCTAACCCTAACCCTAATCATAATCCCTAATCCCTTCAAATCGACAGCCGTACCCATCAAACTGCTGTATCTCTAGACACTGCGTAATCTACTGAGTACAAATGAAAACGCACCTCTCACGAAATCTGGAATACCTCCACGGATTGATATGTGAAGTATATACGTATGATGCATTTTAGATAATGAATGATTTAAGAAGACATGTGAACATCATTTAATTTCATTCACGATAATGTTAATGCACGAGAGAGGTTTAACTGGTGTAGCGGTCCAACAGGAAAGTCAATAACGGATGTGACCACCATTTGCATTGACACATGCAGTGCATCGTCGTCGCATGGAGTTGATCAGTCTCTGGATAGTGCTCTGAGGGATAGCATTCCACTCCTGAACAAGGGCAACCTCAAGTTCTCGGATGTTGTCCATCTGGCGTCGACGTGAAAGACGTCGTCCAATTTCATCCCATAAGTGCTCAATAGGGGAGAGGTCGGGTGACAGAGCTGGCCACTGAAGCACGGGGATGTTCTGCTGTGCAAGGTACAGCATGGACGCCCTTGCAGTGTGTGCCCTAGCGTTGTCCAGTTGGAACGTGTGGACATTGTGCTGTTGGTTGAAGAACGGCACAACATAGTTCTGCAGCACCTGGTCCCGGTAGTAGACGCCGTTCACCCTTCCTCTGCAGATTTGGAGAGGGGTTCTGTGACGGTAGCTTATTCCACCCCACACCATAACGCTGCCACCTCCCCAACGGTCCATTTGAACGACACAATCGGCGTTATAATGTTCACCACGTCTCCGCCAAACACGTATACGGCCATCTGCGTTCCTAAAGTGAAATCATGACTCGTTAGAAAAGATGACACCGTGCCATTGTCGTAGTCGCCAATTCTGGTGCCTGTTTGCCCACTGTAGACGCTGGTTTCAGTGACGATCCGTCAATATAGGGCCAAAATAAGGACGTCGTGCAAGCAGGCCTGCAGCTCGCAGACGGTTCCGTACGGTGTTGGGGTGAATGAATCCACGTCGTCCTTGGACTTGAGCAGCCGTTCTTGTCGCTGTTAGTGTTCGGTCTCGGACATGATCCCATACGATTTGATGGTCCTGACGTGCCGTTGTCACACGTTGTTGACCCGGTCGAGGACGGTCCCGAGTGCTCCCCGTTTGCAGAAACCTTTGATGGAGTCTTGCGATCGTTGTGTGTGTGCAGTGTAGTCGTCTGGCAATTTCCCTGGTGCTGGCGCCAATTTGAAGCATGCCTATGGCACGTTCCCGTTCAAGGGCTGTAAGTCGCAGCATAGTGTTGACGTTTCACAAGTGTCAGTGAAGAAGTGAAATTTTATTTGGATTCACATGCTTTTAAAGGCAATGTGAGCACAAATTCAGAGTGAAATTCATTTTTCTCGTGGTGTGCGTGCAAGATGTTGCGTTTTTGCAAAAAATTGCCAAGCGTTACAGTTAACTTGAAATTCTCGCATTTCTTGCACCTGGCATGTCGGGTGACGTCACTGTAGTGTTGTTTTTGTTGTATAATAATTATGTTGAAGTTCATTTGAACTTAAATATTGACTTTTTTCAAGTGGTGCGTTTTCATTTGTACTCAGTAATGAAACACCAGAAACCATTGCTATCACCCGAAGCAAGTAGGCACACAAACTGGGAGAACAGACTGAACCAAACTGATCACAAGACAGGTATGACAAGTGCAATGAATACTGAAATGGCATGAACAGAAAACCGGGAAGTGTAATAAGAAAAAAGAATAAAGAAAAGACATGGCAATGAACGAATGAACAAGGCATCAAAACACAGAACCATAACATTCTGCACTTGTTCTGCATTATAGCAGCTTGCCATTTTTTTGCCTGAATACTTGCTGTCATTTGTTAAAGCCATTCACAGTTGATCTTGGTACATACCCAGTTATTTGCCACAATAAACTTACCTTCAGGCGGTGTATCGTTTTTTTTTTTAACAACACCGAGAGATTACTCAGAATCCTCAAATACCTGGCAGAATCCCTCGTAGTCCAAGCTTCTTCAAGTTTAAACTACAAAAGTCAAATACATTTTGGATAAACTGTATTTTGTTCCAGCTGAGTAATGATAAGAGTGATATTGCTACGGTACTGCTTTAATAATCTGTTTTAATTTAAAACCAAAATGATTTGATTTCCATCAACAAGAAATATTACACATCAAAGGAAAGGAGAGCACTAGAGTTACAGCAAAACTGCAGTATTTGACAGCAATTTAAAATATTTACAGCCTTTCACCACCAGCGGAAAGAAGCAATGATGCTGAAAATTCATCATCTAACGTGCAAACAGCATAAAGATTTGTTAACAATCCTAGCGTCAAACCTATTATTACAACTCATTCATTATGCCTTCCTGCCCCCCTCTCCTCGCCACTAAACCCATTACAGAAAGGAATCATTTGGTCACCTTTAAGTCCAAAGCAATTGCATGAATCCTCCATCACATTCATATTTGGAGGCATTAGTCTAATGTGATTCACTTGGCTGCCATTTGCGGATGGTCAACCACATTTACGAGAGGAGGGTAAAACATAATATGTAATAAAATATGTCCTTTGATACATTTCATTGGCGAGGTGAACCTTATTCCAACAGACAGTCAACTGAGTAAGTCATGAGCCAATCAGGGGGGAACTAATGGCTGCCCTATATTCAGTGCATCCATTTGGCAAGATGGCTTCTCCCCTCCCCCTTTCCCCCCTGAAAGGCCTTTCTCATTTGAAGAGTCACAATCTTCCACTGACGGCCTGATCCCATTTACACATCACACTGGGTAATTGGTCTAGCTTAAATTCCACTTAAACTCCCATTTTTAAGGATATGCAGGACACAGACCCATCCAGAGGAAAGTTAATTTAAGTTTCGCTTGGATAGAGGTGGATAATTCTGCCAAATTATCATGGAAGGAGAGATACATTTATTACTTTACAAGATTTTCAGTTTTCTTCTCCATTACAGGAATAATGGCGTAAAATTATGACAATCGCTTATTAAAAAAAATAAAATAAAATGGACAAAACCTTAGGACAAGCATGGGATTGGAGAGCAGGGAATTAATCCACAAAATAGAAAATATAAATTGAAATTGTGCTTATTCTTCAAAGAGGTTCACATATTCACTCATGGATTTCTGATGCAACAAACTTTCACAGTGTTACTGGTGGCAGCAATTTAACATGAGCATTCAACAGTGACATCACATAGAACAATGATGCATCAGTTTGGTCGCATTACTTTCAGTAATCAAATTTTAATTTACTTTTTACTTTGATATGAATACAGCTAAAGAATAAATATATTCAGGCAGAGGATGTTTACACAAAGCTATAGTGCAGAGATTTGAAGCTATGAAATCAAGGTGTTGCCCGTCTATCAGTTCTCTCAGTACCTACTGTTTCTTTCTCTTGATTTTAGTTAGTTGGAGACACGTAGTAATGAGGGAAAAAGTTTGACATTCAAGAGAGTTATTTATGACATGACATTTCAGAAACCTGCGATTTCAATATGAGTTTCAATAACACTTTTTCTATCCGTTGTCATCCATGTTGCCTTGTGTGTCTGTAGAAATTGAACCTATTCTTGTATTCTGTCGAAAGCCAATTGCTCACTTGTTCTGCAAAACAAAATCGAGCAAGTTTTAACAAAGTAGTCACATTGAATCTTTATATAGTACACTCCTTACAATTAAAAGGAGCTTTGCACCAATTAAACTATTTTCTCACATTGCATCTTGACTCTGCTTCCTACAAATTAATTGATGGAAAAAAATTCATTCTGTGCGAAAAAATAAACATTCTTCATTTTACACTCATTCCAAATCTAGCTCGAGAACAAAGATGTTTCAAAGTTGATATTTTGGTTTCAAATTAAGGGCAGTTGTTCCTGAATACCTCAGGTTGTTGATTTTTCACAGAAGTGACATGAATAAGACTAATTCAAAAATTAAAGTCTGCTTCTTGTTTCAATTGAGACCAAGGGTCTTTGTATTAATATTAAAATTAATACAATAATATTTATCATTTCCAGTTCATTACAGTTCATTACAGCCAATTGTATTTCCCTCTGTTCTGCGCAGTTGCATTCCAGTCCTCTTCCAGAATTTTCGCTATGCAGCAATGACCATTACACCATAATTAAAATGTTCAGTTCCATGAATTTTAATTACTTCGTGGCCTCTTGAAACAGCAGTTTCTGCTCGTGGACACTGCAGGGGGCAGGCGTCAGAAGCAGCCCATCCATTTATACAAATTACCTGTGGCGTGATTAAAAAAAAAAAAAAAGTAAAACACAAACAAATTTACTTGGAGTCAGAATAAAATTACAATCTTTTTTCTCAGTAGCATGTTTCTTTTTTATCAATTAATGCAATATTTCAGAAACAGCTCCAGCTACTGTCTAATAAAATAATTAGATCATTACTGCTGCTGCATTGCTGAGTAGCTAGCCAGCTAGCTACCTTGTGTTTGAGTGATGTCATATGACCAAATAATGCGGTGTACTAAATTTTTGAAGTTCTATTCAACTGTACTGATTATGAGGAAAAGTTTCAACTTAAAGGGGAAGTCAAGGATAACGCATTATGATGTTTTATACAATTATAATTAGTAAATAAATGTTGTAAAATACAAAACCCAAAACCAGTGAAGTTGGCACGTTATGTAAATCGTAGATAAAAACAGAATACAATGATTTGCAAATCCTTTTCAACTTATATTCAATTGAATACACTGCAAAGACAAGATGCTTAATGTTCAAACTGAGAAACTTTTTTTTTTTTTTTTGGAAATAATCATTAACTTAGAATTTAAAGGCAGCAACACATTGCAAAAAAGTTGGCACAGGGGCCATTTTACCACTGTGTTACATCGCCTTTCCTTTTAACGACACTCAGTAAACGTTTGGGAACTGAGGAGACCAATTTTTGAAGCTTTTCAGGTGGAACTCTTTCCCATTCTTGCTTGATGTACAGCTTAAGTTGTTCAACAGTCCGGGGTCTCGTTGTCATATTTTACGCTTCATAGTGCGCCACACATTTTCAATGGGAGACAGGTCTGGACTACAGGCAGGCCAGTCTAGTACCCGCACTCTTTTACTACGGAGCCATGCTGTTGTAACAGGAGCAGAATATGGCTTGGCATTGTCTTGCATTGTCTAAGCAGGGGCGTCCAAGGAAGAGACGTTGCTTGGATGGCAACATATGTTGCTCCAAAACCTGTGTGTACCTTTCAGCATTAATGGTGCCTTCCCATATGTGTAAGTTGCCCATGCCTTGGGTACTATACACCCCCATACCATCACAGATGCTGGCTTTTGAACTTATAACAGTCCGGATGGTTCTTCTCCTCTTTGGTCCGGAGGGCACGACGTCCAAAGTTTCCAAAAACAATTTGAAATGTGGACTCGTCAGACCACAGAACACTTTTCCACTTTGCATCAGTCCATCTTAGATGAGCTTGGGCCCAGCGAAGCCGGCGACGTTTCTGGGTTCTGTTGATAAATGGCTTTCACTTTGCATTGTAGAGTTTTAACCTGCACTTGCAGATGTAGCGACGAGCTGTAATTACTGACAGTGGTTTTCTGAAGTGTTCCTGAGCCCATGTGGTGATTTCCTTTACACACTGATGTTGGTTTTTGATGCAGTACCGCCTGAGGGATCGAAGGTCACGGGCATTCAATGTTGGTTTTCGGCCTTGTCGCTTACGTGCAGTGGTTTCTCCAGATTCTCTGAACCTTTTGACGATATTACGGACTGTAGATGATGAAATCCCTAAATTTCTTGCAATAGCTCGTTCAGGAATGTTGTTTTTAAACTGTTCGACAATCAGCTCACGCATTTGTTCACTAAGTGGTGACCCTTGCCCCATCCTTGTTTGTGAATGAATGAGCATTTCAGGGAAGCTGCTTTTATACCCAATCATGGCACCCACCTGTTCCCAATTAGCCCGTTCACCTGTGGGATGTTCCAAATAAGTGTTTGATGAGCATTCCTCAACTCTCTCAGTCTTTTTTGCCACTTGTGCCAGCTTTTCTGCAACATGTTGCAGGCATCAAATTCCAAACGAGCTAATATTTGCAAAAAATTACAAAGTTTACCTGTTTGAACATTAAGTAACTTGTCTTTGCAGTGTATTCAATTGAATATAGGTTGAAAAGGATTTGCAAATCATTGTATTCTGTTTTTATTTACGATTTACACAACGTGCCAACTTCACTGGTTTTGGGTTTTGTACAAAAATGTGGATTTTTGTTTTCAAGGACTAGATAAATGAGGATTCTTTCCCCCTAATTAGCTGTGGTCCGCTACAAAGGTCGCGTGATAATGACGAAACATCGCCACTCGCCCAGAGGTATGCGCTGTTGTTGTGTTGGGTGACAAATGATCATTAAATATGGCCCATTGGCTAGTAGCACAAGATGGTGTTGAGTACTTTCCGAAATACCCAGGGTTGCTTTAACATTAACGGTTTGCTTCTGATATTTATCAGTCTATATCAGATGCTGAGCAGATGACAGGTATAGGACAGGTAATTTGCCTTTCCATCAAACACAAGAGGCATGAGTGGCAAGAGTAGCACAATATTCTGAACTCGCTTGTTCTTCTGGTCATGCCTGCTGTTTCACACACGAGGGGATTGTATCTCATGAATTTGCATTGATTGTGAATGTTAAGCACATCATTGAAAATGTAATGCATGCCATTATGTGATGGATTTCAATTTCTAATATTGCGGTTTTATCTTATTTTCCTTCTAAAAGTCACTGTAAGCACCCTACAGAGCCTTGATTATGTACAGTAAATATGCCATTGAATGGTCATTTGATTATTAAGTGATTAATGATTATTCTGATATATTTTTTAATAGAGATGATAGTCTACATATGTAGCTTATTCTAATCTATTTCTAATGGGCTGATAATGTTGCACATAAAAAGCTATATCATGAGTGTGAAAACGGTACCTATAAATCCACTTAAGATGCACTTTCAGTAATTAAACACAGACTCTCTTTATGGAACTTACACTGAACAAAAATATAAACACCATAGTTCAAATATTGATGCCACATGGAGTTAACAACTCTAAGTGAGAATATGCTGACTTTTACTTGTATAATAGGGATATTTCTATTGATTAGTGTACCATTTTTAATCCATCTGTCTGTCAGTGAGCATTTGCTCAGTGATGCAGTGATTTCACTCAGTATATGGGTGTGGTATTTCCAGACGGTGATGAGTGGTTCCAGACATACGGTTCCAGACAGAATAAGCAGGTGGAGGAGTTGGCCATGAGGGGAAGATTGGTGAGTGACTGTGGGCCAGTACCGCATTGTGTAGCTGCTCCCCTTACATCCCATAGCAGACATGGGTGGGGGCCGGCCTGCTCTGTGGCTGTGTCGGGATCTGAGGCAGATCCTTGTTTCAATTTTTCCAATTGTTCACTATTATTATTATTATTATTACCATTACTATTATTACTATTTTATTATTATTATTATTATTATTATTATTTATTACTATCACTATTATTATTATTACTATTATTATTAAGTGTTATGTTTGTCCCTGCCATTTATATTTGTTGCACGCACTCACCCATGCACACATGCACCCACGCATTCATGCACCCACAATCACTGATTGTTGTTTCCTCATGTTCTGAATGTCTCTGTATGTATTGTTTTCTTTCACAATAAAAAAAAAAAAAGAATGAGCAGTACCCAGACACTCCTTATACTGGCGACAATAATAGGCCACCCCAAAATGTCAAATTTTGTCAAAATTCATCATGCCTCAGATGTCTCAGGTCATGTGGGAACGTGCCATTGGCATGCTGGATGCAGGGATGTCCACCAGAGCGGTTGCAGTGCAGCTGAATGTTTACTATCGGACGATAGGCCGTTTGAGAGTTCGTTTCTGACAGACTAGCAGTACTGCAAATCAATCTCATTCACATCGGCCACATGCGACCACACTAGCACAAGATTGCTACATCTGGTTTCATCTACCCACGGGATCGGCTCAGATCAGCGACATGCACAGCGGATGAGACCGTTGGTCTGCACAACAGACGCATCATACCACAGACAGTCCGTAACCGCCTGCGAGAAGCCAGCTGGCAGGCTCGGCGTCCTCACCGTGGTCTGGATCTCACTGCTGCTCGGCGTGGGAATTGACTCGCATGGGCAAACGCACACCTTCGATGGCCCTTGGCACGCTGGAGAAGAGTGCTATTCACAGATGAATCCCAGTTCCAGTGTTTTGTTGATAAAAACTCAAAAATTTAACGTGGAGCATTTATATTTTTGTTCAGTGTAGCTTATAAACTGTAAAGTTTGTGAAATTGGAATTACTGTATCTGCAATGAGGTACAGATTAAACTTAGTTTATCAAATACATGCAAAAATATTCAATTTAACGGTCCAGGAAAATCACCAGAAGTGACCGTTGCATATCAAAAAGATGAAAAAACAAATTAAAGAATACTAAGAATGTGCATCAGGAGGATTTTTTCGGCTTTAAGCAGTACGATGTGACTACGGCTTTGGACATGGAAGCCATGATTAATACCATCAACGCTTGGCTGGAGAACCCAGTGAAATTCAAATGGTCGCACGGCATCAACAACACTTTGGATACGGGATGAGAGTGTCCACATCCTAATTGTTTATTGAACCAACATTACTTCATTTTCATTCCATATGAAGATGAAAAAAGAGGAAGAGATCTAGGAACTACCTGGTGCCAGACCCACCTGGTCTGTTTGACGGGCACGTCTGGCCCATGTACGGGAAACACAAGCACAAAACATTATTATTTTCCAGTGCTATCTGAGTGTGGTGCCACTTTGTCTTGTCATCTCATTTATATCCAAAAGGTTGACTGGGATAGAAGCTCGGGCACATAGCATGACAAAGTCGGTTAGTCTTCATTCTCAGATCAGGTGTTAACGTCAATTTAACTCATCTCTGCAGATGTAAATGCCTGCGGACATGGAGCTGCTCAATTGATGCACATTTTTTACGCCTTTTTAGTACTTTCAGCTAGATTGCGGGTAGAGCGAAATGCGAATGGGATATTCACAAGGAAGCAGTACCTGTGAACTATTCAGAATATGAATGAGCTAGGTCCCATCACTCTTACCCTGGAAGTGTATGGATTAAGCTCCTCAACCATGCCTGATCTGTAAACAGCCAAGCATATTTTCTCATGATGCGTTGGATGTGGGAGAATGGGGATGTGGGACTGAATGACTTTGACTAGGTTCACATTCAAGGTAGAGTGGCCTATTGTCAGCTATTTCCTCATTGTGGAGTATGTTTTTTGTGTATATCAGGTATATTTCTGATATTACTGTGAGTAGTACTTGCTCCTCATAGTGCATTGAAAGTGCAAGATCATTATGGGGTCTATTCTCCCATGCGCGTAAGTCGTAAAAAAGCGCGTAGCTACGCGCTTTTCAGCCTTAGCGTATTCTCCTCTCGACTTAAGTCTGTGCATTACGTGCCCCGAAGGCAGTTACGTGCTTGGGGTGGAGCAAGGCCAAAATCGGGGCGTTTCCAGGCGTTTCTCAGGCAAAGAATAGTTATGCGTATTCTTCCCCTGGCTTACGCGCTTTTTCTGTTAAGCGCTTTTGAGGGCTGTATTAAGGTCAAGCGCCAACATAAGGCGAAATAGAATATTGCGTTTGATGTCGGTTATAGGCCGAATTTTAACATTAATTTTATTTTATTTAACGTGATAAGGTTGCGACATTCAATTTTTGATTGTTTTTCCTTATTTCTAAACTACATTTCTCATAGCCATAATAAATAATCAAATGAATTCATCACATGATATTACACAACAGCCTCTTCTCCAATTAGTTCAATTACAAACGCATAGCAATTCATTAATACGAGTATACATAAGACCATCATTCTACCATGCCCTCAAAATCTAAAACCAAAATGCCAGTCCTGTATTTGCTTGCACTCTTGCGTGATTGGGAAAGAGTAAGAGGAGCGCGCCAAGCTCGAAGACGAACACGCATATATCGGCATCGTTTGGACATCCCGGGACTAACAAACACTGAGGGCATCCAGTGCTTTCGTCTGGACCGTGCATGAGGCAATCATCTATCTTTGCCGACTTTTGGATGAACAGCTGGCCAGGTGCAGCAATCACCCACAAAACGTACCCGTGGTCATCAAGGTCACAACTGCTCTATCGGTCCTGGCATCTGGGTCGTTCCAGAGAGTGTCTGGTGATGTCATACACATATCACAGGCGTCTGTGTCAAGGTGTCTGACACAGTTCGTTGACGCTCCAAGTTCTTCTCCATGCACTTCCACTGCAGAAAGAGTGGATGCCATCTCCTCCTCCTGTGCAGTGAAATGCACAGAGGATGATGGTTGCCCACCACCTGTTGCGTGTCCACTTCTCCGGTGTGCAGAGAGCCTGGCTTTTACAGCACCCCGCAGATCTCTCCATTTATGCTTTAAATCGGGGATACTGCGCTTACATCTCCCCACCAAAGCCACATCCAGAACGATTCGCAGCTCCTCGGATCAGCCTTCAGTGCCCGCTGCCATACAACACCAACATCTGTGAAATTTGGTTTTTGGCTTTGGCTCGACATCATCCTCATTGTCTTCATGTTCTATTGACAAATGTGACTGCCCTATATGTTCGTGATAATCTAAAAAAAAGTGATATTGTCACGAGTGAGGAGATTGATTTTCTAATTGAGGATATCTATATTAACTAACTCTTGTCTTTGTACATTTTTTTTTTTTACCATTGATAATACTGTGTATTTTAATGTGTGAATAAAGATATTATTAAATAGGCTACTCTAGATTGAGCCCTACCCTGGCCAATGCCAAAGCACTACCCATTTGTTAATCAATTTTAGCCAATAAAGAATTGCCGACATGGGAAGAATCATTATCAGTAAATGGGATAATTGATTATAGTAAAGTATTAGGCACAAGTTCAAGTGAATGTGTCGCTCAAATGAAATGGGACATAATAGGCTATGGATATGGAATTGTGTCATTGCTGAGGCGGTTTCGGGGCAAGGGGATGACCGCGTGCGGGGTAAGAATCCTTGTTAAAGCATTTTCATGTCCTTTAATTGCAAACCTGACATCGGAGTAGTTTGAGATTTCAAGCGCGCAATTTCTAAATGAGATCATATAAACTGTCTTTGATTGTCATTTTTTGTGTGACTAGAATGTTCCCTTTATTTGTCTTCTTCCACGTAACAAACAGGGTGGTGTAGGGGGGGCACATTTTCAATGATCTGATTGCGCTGGTTGAGAAGTGCTAAATTTTTCATTTTTTATTTCAGTATCGCGGCACTTTCTTTGTTTGCATGGCTTTAATGCCATGGAGGCTAGAATAAGAAATAAAAGAGAGATGTCTGCAATACTTCTTGTAATTGGCACAGACATACATCGGCCTACTATTACTATTACCGCATATCATGGGCCTGCTGATAAAACCTTGTATCTTCAAAATGATAAACATCACAGGAAAATAAATAAACAAAAAATAAGGAATATATATAAATTGATAATTTAAAATATAAATAAAATAAAACATGTTTAATTGTACGACATACGAGTTTTTGTTTCTTATCAGTTTGGAGATACAAGGTTTTATCAGCAGGCCCACGATATTCAAATTTAAAGTCTGGTTTGCGTTTTACATGGACCTCAACTGCATTTTCATGATTAATCAGAAAATCCTTGTTCCATGTTTTTCTGATGGCCATAATCAATGAGCTTTGTACAGAGTCTGCCTCTCCTTTGGATCAGTCGCACCTCTTTCATAAGGTCGCCTACTAGCGATGCGTTGGTCGGCCCGTGGGTCCCGCGGGTTTACTCGCTGGTCGGGCGGGGCGGGTCAATATTTTAATAACATTTAGCGGGTGCGGGCGGGTTGGGCCAAACAGTGACGACATCTAACTCCCACGAAATTGCGAATAAAAAGTATAATAGGCTATCGGCCACTTGAGGGCTCTAGACATACAGCCTAGATAACATGCTTTTGTCAAACGATGTAAAGCTACCTTAAGCAGGATAGAATGCCAATTGTACCTCTCCCTCTTCCTACTCTCGATGTACCCGCACTCACTGGTGCACGGCTTAATCCTCCACGGTTAGACTAAGGATCTAAAGGTTGAATGATAGCTCATCTTATAAATCGTTCTGCAGTCAGTACCGAAATATTATATAGTAGTAGTAATTTTATTGACCTGTGGGTCCAAACAACACATAGACAAAACATTTTTTCGCCTCTTTACGGTGAAAGGCATATCATGATTCTTATTCAAAAATAAAATCAACTTGTTGAGGTGCTTCCGTTTATCAGCAACGTGTTCTCTAACAGCAGAGCGTGTGCTGCCTTCGGAAGTAAAGACATTTCTTAGATATAGCCTACATTTCTATAACACCATTCTATACACATATCACCCAAACGAATAGGTAACTTATCATTACTGGAGCATGTATGGTCATAAACTTAGTCTTGCTCTCGTTAATTACCATACCATGAGACAAAGAATAATCGTGTAAAACTCCATGGTGGCCAAAGCAGTCCTCTGCGTCCCAGCAACTGGCGCAACAAGCGAGCGAACCTTCAGTTTCAGTGTCCTGGAAGTGCGCCGTAATCGCTGAAACCCTGGCGCTGTTGACGCGATATTGTTTTTGCATAGTTTGGGAAAAAATACGCCTAGGCCTACATTATAAGCTGTGTTGAAAAAATAGCCTAAAAGCCCCCCCAAAACAATCTTGAAATAAATGTATGAGGAAAAACAAATTTCCTCGTAGACAGGATATCGCAACACTGTATGGGAGAGTAAGCGATAGCGCCAGTGCGCCACTGTCATGTTAATTTTGTCCCAATAAAACAGCTTGTTTGCAATATTTTGCCTGATGGCTTTTCGTTTGGTTGCAAAGATCAGAAATCACGGTAAGGTTTAATTAATAGACAGCGCCTAAACTTTGTATCAAGAATTCGAGCCAAAAGCCAAATGTATGTTGTGCTCCACTCAAATCCATAGCCTAACAAAGGAATCGTTTTTTTCCATTGCAAATCATGTCACACAGACCCACTGTATTCTTTTTCTCTGGCCTCCTTTGTGTGTCAGGTCGGGTTGGGTTCGGGTTGAAAACCAGTGAAAGTTTTAGCAGGGCGGGCGGGGCGGGTTAGCTGTCACGTCGGGTCGGGTTGGTGCGGGTGTTAAAAAACCTCGACCCGCGCATCACTACCGCCTACATTCTGAAGTTAAGCGCTGTGGGCGTGATCGAAGCGAGTTGGGGAGAATATACGTGACTCAAAAGCGCTCAACTCGAATCGCGTAAAAAAGTACTTACGCGCTAATAGGAGAATAGACCCCTATGTGCTTATGTTTTAGGTGAATACTGGCAGATCGCTGCACTGATCCAATGAATCTTTGTTTGTCTGTGGAAGGTAGCGAGAAGGTATTTTGCCTATTACTAAGATTTCAGGGCAAGCGCAACTAAAGCGCAACTATTGATGTCTATCCCCTCCCATATTAATGGAATCGTGGTAATGTCCTGCTGAAAATCATTGATTCATATTGAGCTTAATGAGACAACGCTGTTGCTTTGTGGTAAAAATATGATTATTTTACCATTTTACTGAGCACAATTTGCTAAACTACTTGTAAAGCCACTTGGAGCTTGGAAAGCCTCCTGAAAACCCATTTGGGAAGCCACTTGGATAACCATCTTATTTGGCTCATAGAGGGCTGGTCATTTTCAATATCACACTCAACGTCACACACTAGTAGTCAAGGAGTTTATGATCCAGGAAATGTAATGTTTTAACTCCCAGCTTTTTTACAGTTCTCAGTTTTTTGTTTTTGTTTTTTTTTTTCAATCTGGAATTTTTTTGTTCCTGGCTTTTATTCTGTACTAAAATTTAAAAATACAACAACAAATTGAAATACAGAAAGACGACATTCTACAACGTACATGCAATAAGTGCCTTATCTCATTAAAGCCATTCCTCCCTTCCTCTTTTTGAAGCTCAAATCTTGAATTATAAGTCCTTGATTTGGGGAATGCATAAATTGCGATATCTGGCTGAGCGAAGGGGTAATTAGAAATGAAAAGGACCTCGCGCTTCATCAGCAGTCTATCATGACCACAGACCGTCAGAAAAACAGGTGAATTCTCAGCACCTGAGAGTCAGGTCACGGCATGGGGAATGAATTCAGCTGGAGGACGGCTGTACAGGCCCAGTATTAAATCCTGACGCAGCCCAGATCAATTACCCGACCAGGTCATACATGTCCGTGGGGGCATACCTGCATGCTAAACGCATTTCTTGGAAGAGATACTTTTTATTGCAAATTCTATCCATGGCAAGTGTAGCTTGCAATGCTCCAGTTATACTACGCATAAACAGGAGAAATCACCGTCACATCGTAAACCGCCACAAGGGCACGATGAGCAGAAAATTAAAAGAACGCAAACGTAGGACCTTGCACACTCATCACGGTACAACTGTGCTAAATTAAGTTCTGGAATCCCTCCCAGTATCCGGTAGATGAAATATAAGACTGCACCCGAGCCTATCCACTGCAGTCCCATTACACCAACATCTGTGCAGTGGAGGCTGCCAGGACTCAAAGCCTCCTCCATTCTTTATTCTGATTGGGCCTCCAGTGATTCCCAGTTTGGTCATTATTCGATTTGGTTTCTATTGAGTTTCTTTTTTATACTTATTGTTTCAATATACTTCACTTTCTTTTTAGCTTAATGTGTTTCCTTCACTTAAGGTCGTCAGCCTAAGTTTTAACAATAAGCTCATTCTTCATAATTAGTGCATTTTAATTGTCATTGTTATCATCATTAGGATAATTATTCATATTCGAATAATGCATGCTATTTGCAGAATACATGAAAACACTTATTATTATTATTATTATTATTATTTTTATGCAATTTCTGCATATCATCTGTAGAAAACATGAAAACACAAAAACGAGATTTAATAGGATGAACCTAGCAGATAAATAATGCATTTGGTCTCATTGAGTTTGGGCAATTTAAAACATTCACTTGTGGCTCTTCAAGTGAAATGCAAAAATCTTACCCACCCCCTATCCCCTCTCCCCCCTTCCAAATTCCTGCATTATATTTCAGTCTGGAATGAAAAATAATACTGCCATTACAAAAAGCAATTCTTCAGAAGAAAAATTTCATGATGACATTGCATTACAGTATTGTTTTAATTAAGGCGTGATAAATGCACATCATTACTGGAAAAAAAAATCATGTAATAATGTGCTCCACATTTTGTTGCTTACCATTGTCCATATTGCATTTGTTTTGGCATGTTTATTCAACAGATGGATGTATTCTGGAGCCATTCGAGCCAAATACCTTAAGAGAAGCAAAGTTAACGATCCACCAAGGATTTGCTCCTGACGTCTCTCAAAAGAAAAGAAAACAAAACAAAAAGCAGATCTTTCATAATTTTAGACAATGTTGTAATAACCAAACCAGGACTACCAATATAAGTTATATTATGTATTAGCAAATGAGCACAATTATTCAGTCATGGGGCCGCACATGAGTAAATCAAACAGGGCTTTCATAGCAGCGTGCTTGTCTTGGGCTGCTATTGGCCTTTATTTGGATACACGTCTAGATTCACTTCACACTGCAAACCCTGACAGTAAGGTGAGCTCAAATATTTTGTGGAAGCTAATTACCTCAAAAAAAAAAATAAATAAATAAATAAAAATGTGTAGGCCAACTTAATTGCATTGTGTTGAAGGAACTTAAAGATAATAAGGTAAAGTTATTTTTTTATGTTTTTAATTGTTGTGAACCCAAGATAATTAGGTTGGAATACACAATTTTTTTGAAGTAATCTGTTTCCACGAAACATTTGAGTTCACAACACTTACCACGGTTTACCGTGCATTTGATGGTACGGTAGGGATTTGTGTTTCGATTACAGCTGGGCAACCCACCTGAAGGTGCTTCTTTAAGTGATGACGTGTTTCCCTTGAGTCCTTGATGTTTAAAATCAAAGCCCTTATTGGCATTATCCACTATTGCGCTGTGCAACGGTTGTTAGTCCCTGAATGAAGACAAAGCCATTTGATGTCTCTACAGTCTGCTTGAGGGATGGGTCTTGCGTACTTTGGCTCTATCCCGGGGGTGGTCTCTCTCAGGCGCGACTCAGCACATCTTGGCATGCTTATCGTGACAATGGAATTGCAAATCAGTGTGGCACAGTTCAACTCTCTGCGGCTAATGGAACAACACCATATAGCTATGCAGAGGCTTTGTTCTAATTCCAATCCTAAGTCCTGCAGGCCACCTCAAAGTGCACTCTGGAGTAACGTACAAGAAGTGTGGGCTGAAAGCGCGAACCTCAGGTGCACACTCCTCAGTGGTGAATCATAATTTTTAGGGAAGAATTTAGGACAGACTTCTGTATGGCACTCTTACGACTCTAACTTGGAAAGTTTTTTCTCACTTTGACATGATTGCTGGATAGACTTCAGCAAAGTGCGGTCTGATGCGGGCTTGCAGGAGGGATGTATCATGAATGCATTGGGAGTGCCCATGGGTGCCTCTGGAGAGCAGCATTAGAGAAATGGGACACCCTGCAGTCTCGAGCATTTATGCGGGCAAGGACACAAGAGGGGCAAAAGGGTGCAAGTGTGAGTATTGAGACAAGCAGTGGGATCTCCTTATAAACCTCATTCTCTCTGTGGAACTACTGCACGAGCTCCATAGATGCAAACATGCATCACATTAAAAAAGCAAACTGTATGAAGCTTTTTATGGAACACTTTCACCAAGTGCTCAATACCTGTCAAGACACTCTAAATTAAAACCAGCCCCCCTTCCCTCCCCACCCACACTCAGATTGAACAGGAGCCTCTGGACATCTGTGCCCTGTTTGCACCTGTACCAGCACATGTGTGCGAGTGTAGTGGCGTGCTGCGTCAGATGGGGAGAGAACACGCACCATCGTTAATGCCGCCAGCGCCGATTGTCAAAATCCACTCCCATGAATCGGGTCACGCGATCTGCAAGGCTCACGCTTCATTACCTTCTGTAGAGTATCGTAATTGCAACAGATAAGATTATTCAGAGCTAGCACCTGTTCCACACCGTTAAATACAGTATTCCTCGCATGTCGGCTTCCGTGAGGCAGGAAAGCTCGTTTGTCCCTCCAGTGTATTCGTTCTTTGAACTAAAAGCAATCTGATATTTTCTCACACCTTCAGTCTCTGGCCAAGATGCAAACAGTGCCTTAATCACAGTGTAATGACACAATTGAAGTATGTGACATCTTATCTGTGAGTAGTACGCATCATTTTACACACCTACATTAGCTGACAACTGGGGAAAAAGGAAGCCATTCTGGAACAAAAAGAAAGGAGCAAAAACACCAGAACCACAGTATACTATAAGCTACCGTAGCACCAACATAAAATTCAACGTGCCACAGGGCAGACAGAAAAGAGCTGTGCTCTGCACTTGAACAGCATGCAGTAACAAGGGGTCGCAGAAAGCAATCCACCGCATCTGCCATCATATTCAGTACACAATTGTCAACGGGGTAGAAAGGTAGGGCTGAGGAACATTTTCAAACCAGACCATCCATTCAGCAGCGTGTGGCAGTCACGTCGCGCCTCGTAGCCAGATGCACCGGGCAGATGTAGGCTACACGGCGTGTCTGCTACCTTGGTGCTTCACAAAGGCTCATTACAGTAATTGTCGCTTAATGTTCCCATAATCGGTTGCTCAGAGGAAACAGTTTTCCTTTCTCTAATGTCAACACGGGGTCCCAGCGGCCTGTCATCTCCGCACCCATTTATTTAATTTATTTCCCTTATTCTGCCCCTTAATGAATTAGGATATCTCCCAGCTGGCTGGATTTCCTTGATAAAGAGCTCTTATTAAGAGAGATGGCGAGAGTGAAATCCAGGGAGAGAGAAAGAGAATGAGAAATCGTGAGATCAGATCGAGAGCGAGGGAGACAGATCGACAGATAACATTCGGGAGAAACAGATTGTGACTGAGTCAGACCCTTGGACAGAGAGAGAAGGATTCGGAGAGATTGTGCGTGAGAAACAATAATAATGATAATAATGATACTAATAATGTTTGCAACGTGCCATACTATTAGCTGCAATCATTAAGCGAATATAGCTTTCATTCTATGCATCCAAGTTCCTTGTCTTCATATCGCCAACTTCCTCAGTCACCATGACGATGATTTCTAACCCAACTGGCTGTAAAAATACTGTGAGTCACATGACTAAGTAATGTACTGAGGTTCTCAGTATGAACAACATGTTCCTGCTGCTATAGCCATTAGCATCTTGTTCACAAGGAGTTCAGTGCTTTTGGAAAGGGACTTGCAAGTGAAAAGGGCTCACATCGCATTTAAATAAATAATGCATTAGAAACCAAGAGAGACTGAGCAATCCTCACACAGCACTGTTTCAGGCACATTTATAACTATTCTGCTGGGCAAAGATGATTCAAAGTTCATGAAATAAAAAAGCTTCCTAACACTCAAGTATGTACCATAATGAGCCACGAGCTGTTAAAAACAAATCAAATCAATATTTGGTGTGACTACCCTTTGCCTAATCATAAGGTAGCCTATCCTGTGGTTCGATAGTTCTGTAAAACAATTGACTTTTGCTTGTTCTTAGCATATTGATAAACATGCCTCAGTTCCTTGGCAGACTAACAGTCTTACTTGCTTCTGCCTCTAGATAATCCCAGACAGCCTTGATGATGTTGAGATTCGAGATCTGCCAAGACTTTAACCATCAGAAGGGTCTCTACAGGCATATTGAGTTGGATTCTCTTTAAAGATTCAGTCCAATATTCTTTTAACTTCAACTTAACTTCTTTTAACTTTGTGGAATACAAATATCAGGAGTGTCTTTTTTAAGCTTTAGATGTACGGTACATCATTTGAATTTTTAGCTCTTCTAGTTCAGTGGGCCAGGTGAGCTATTGCCATGGTGCAGCGTCCCTCGTCTGTCCATCCATCAGTTCCCCAACCATTTCTTTAAACATCCAAATAACACCAAATGTATGCGGATGATACAGTGATTTTTACCCATGCAAGATCTAAAGAACAAATTGCAGCTAAACTGACTGCTGCAATGAGTGAGGTGTCAGATTGGCTAGACAATTCATGTTTGACCCTAAATGTCAGCAAAACTACTTGCATGTATTTTACAGTAAATAAAAATAATTCCAATAATCTTGATATTTTAATTAATGGTGAGGTAATTTAAACTGTGATACATGTTAAATATCTGGGCATAATACTTGATGCTAGCCTGTCTTTCAAAAAGCAGGTGAAAAAATAATTAGTTATGTGAGGTATAATCTTAATCTTTTTAAAAGCATCAGGCATCAGTTGACTATACCAGCTGCAAGGCTTTTTTATATACGATGATTTTTTCCCCAATTGTCCTACTGCATAACAACCCGGTCACAGGCAGGTGTAACTACCGTCAAGCCTGTGTATTCACTCTATGAATAAATCAAAAAAAAAAAAAAAATACTTGATAAAAAGCCAAGGGATTATCATCACTGCAATATCTTGAAAAAATATGATTTCCTTAATTTTGATCATTTCTTATTTTACTCTGATGCATGTTTGATATTTAAAATTATCAATAATCTTGCACCCCCTCTGCTTAGAAGGGGCTTTAATGATCCTGACGATAGGAGCAGAGGCAGCAGGACTTGAGCATCTACAAGGGGTGACTGGGTGGCACAGTTCAGAAGGTCAGCCTCTGGTCAGACCGCTTTCTCTATTAGAGTGATGGGAAACTGGAAATCCATTCCCACAAATATTAATACTCAGGAAGCTTTACAGTTTTTACAAGCAACCTTTAGCTTTGGCTGAAATCTATCCAGAGTGTCATCATTAATGATTGCCTTGAATTTATTGTATTAATTGTTTTGATTTGATTTATTTCATGACATTGGACCTGTGTATATTGTGCTGTTTAATGTAGTGTATTTGTTATTTGTTGTGTTTGTCCTTTTGCCTTCCTACCCAGGGACAACAGATGTAAATTAGCTGCTAGCTAACTCTGGTGCAATTACTTTTAATTGTGCACTGTCGCTGTAAAAATAAACAATAAAATAAATAAACTACTCCTTCTTGAGTTTTCCCAGGCGGATTTGAATCAGACTCTGTACCAATGTTCCTCTTATGGCCCAGACCAAACGTTGTTATTTTTCAAATCAATCCTAAAATCCGATGCGACCACCCACTCTGATTTCTGGATGATTTTTGACTTCTCCTCTATTTGGATCAGATGTGGTGTATATTTATGTCTCATGACCCTGACCAAGTGTTGTTATCTTTCAGCTTGGTTCAAAATCCAATATGGCCACCTTGTTCTCTGCTTGGCTGACGCACTTTCGACTTTCCTCCAGTTGAACCGGTCAGATTTGAATAAGACTTGACACATGCTTGTCTCATGGTCCTGAACAATGGGTTGTTTTTTTTTTTTTTTTGCTGAATTTTGGGCCACCCTGGCCTCTGATTGGCTGATGCATTCTCCATGTCTTGAATTCTACATGATTAGATTAGAATCAGACAAAGTGTATTTATTTCTCTCATGGTCCTGACTAAGGCATTGTTTCTTTGCTTGATTCAAAATGCACTGACTGGGTGACGCATGTATGACCTCTGCAGTTCCAGTGGTCAGATTTTGTTCAGAGTTAGTGCCAAAGTGGGCCTCGTGGCCCTAGCGAAGTATTGTCATTTTCAGGTCAGGTAGCCAATATGGCTACCCAAGCCTTTGATTGGCTGACTCATTATGTCTCTCCCCCCCCCCGCAGAGGGAGAGGGGAGACATATTGTTTTAGGCTCGGTTCGCGTTTGCATTCGCGTCGGCATTCCCGCTTTGTTTCTGGAGCGTAACTCCAAAACCATTTGCATGATTTAAACTAAACTTTGCATACTTACTACTCAAATCCTGAAGCGGAGCCTTTAGGTATCTGCCTGTCTGTCTGTCTATCCGTCCAGAGGGTTAGTCAGGGAAGGGGGCTGGGGTGGAGACATCCGTTTTTATGAGTCAAAACATATTCTAGTTTTTAACTTCTTAGCATTTGGTATATTTGGATCAAACTTGCAACCAGCTGTTCACATCTAAGCCCTGGCCAAGTATTGTTACATATTGGGTTGATTTAGAATTCAGTATTGTTGTCCTGGTGTCTGATTGGCTGACATTTTTATTTTTATTTTTTTTACTTTATCTTAAGTTGTAGTGGGCAGATTTGGATCAAACCTGCTAAATGTATTCAGTCTTGGTCCAGAAGAAGTTGAATTTTCTATGTTTTTTTTACTTCACAAATAAAATCAATTTAGTTTGGAACTCTCAAGACTGACTGGCCAACCCACATTTTCTTATATATCAGTGACTTCAAACCAAGTTGAGTACAACTCGTGCAACAACTGATTGTTTCCAGTTAAATATCATTTAAGTACTTGCTCTTGATGCTTTTGATGATAAAATGATTATGGCGGCATGCTGTCACATAGACTGACATTTACTTTTAAGTACTGCATAACTGAAAAGAACTGTTCCAATGTCAAATCAGGTCACCGTTACAGGACCTCTTTTCTTACTCTTTCTGTCTTTTCTGTTTTAGTGCACACCTACTGAGCAAAGCCAACTTTCTGTGTGCTGAGGTGGCAAGGCTCTTTGTTCATGAAAAAAGTTTTCAAACACTTCTCTTGAGATAGTTGTCCCAATGGGCAGATCATTTTTTCATAACCAAGTTAGGGAAAAATTCCAGTTACATACAATCTGATTGGTTTACAATTCCAGTTTAGTACATCTGATTGGCAGAAGTGTGGCTCAGGGCAGAAGAAGAAGCACCACAACTCTGTTAGGAAAAATAAGCTCATATCCCAATGTTGTTTAGTAGCAGTATGACCCTATTGTGCAATATTTCTATGAGCCATGAAGATGCACTGCAGCTCAGTAGCAGCTTGAGCCTCAATTAACACACCACAGAGACCAACAGATTGTGAATCATCGGTAAGAACAAGTAACTTGGAGTATAAGCTAGTCTAGCTAGCTAACTAATTTGCTAGATGTTGCTTAATGACCGTTCAGTGGGTAGGTCCTGTTATTACAACATGATTCAAAAGATCTCGCTGCAAGGGGTCCTCTTCCATTAGCAGCAGTTACAGTTGCCCATAGACTAGCGATAAACGCATGGCTAAACTGAAAGCTTACTGGTTAATAGACCAAAGGCAGATATCCAGTAGAGTTAAAGCATCCATTCAAAATACATACTGGAGACATGATTGCATCAACTTTAACTAACATCTTCCTTTGATTGGCTTGATAACGGACTGTAGTTTCAGCAACATCTGTGATGGTGGGCGTCAGGCCTAGGTGATTTAATGCAGAATTACCCTCCCATCTGTATGTTTAGCCATTAGTTCTATTGTAAATCGAATGTTGGTCAGGGCATCACTGAGAACATCTTGCTGCAATGATAATATCATCATACACTGTTATAAACTTGCACCATTTTTGGCAGTTAATTTAACTGGCAGCTCTTTTGCCAGTTATTTTAACTGTAATCTTACAATAAGAATTATGACAGTGTTCCGTGTATGTTAAGTGTAAACCACAGTTACAGTTAAAATTACTGGCAAAAAGGTGCAAGTTTATTGCAGTGTTTTTACTATAATATGATAAATTTGGAGATTTAATTCTCCTGACAGGGGAAATAATCACCTCAATTTTCAACAAGAACAATTCACCAGTTAAACAATAACTTAATACAGAAGTTTATCATTACAATAAGCCTAAAGGAACTATGTAAACACAATAAATTAAGATTAATTTAAATTCAGGTTTTCAGGTAAGATTTGTGGATAAAATGAATATAGGTCTTTAATTATGTAATCTAACATTTTGTGTGTTTTTTTTACTTATTCAGATGCATTAAGTATTGGCCTGACCAGACAAAATCCAATTATCACTGTCAGCCAGAGAAGTCGCGCATATTTTACGCAACATCACCGTGTTTATTGGCACTCATCATTCAACCTTGAGGATGACACTTTGCATGACTCCGAGCAATTGAAACAGGTCTACAATGCATGGTGTGAATTCTCATGTCTGGCAGGTAATTTGCACTTGTTATTTTTAACCTTTCCATCAAAAGTATACATCTGTCCATAAAAAAAACCCAAGTTAACTTTTTGGAAAAATCATATTGTTTTGCCTACAATATGAATTAATGGCTGAAGAAATTTTGACTATACGGAAAAGATTTGTATAAATACAGGTCAGTTTCTCTGGCATTATAGGCCATCGTGTTGTATATCATAATACTGAGCCGATGTAATATGAATTTACAGCAGGAGGAGAAAAGGTACTGCTCAGATTACAATGGTCTGTTTTTCACATTCGGACATTTCACAGAAGGGAAAACTCATGCATCAAGGGAATACACAGTGATATTAGCATTTGAGTGAGTAAATACAGCATACACAAATTAACAAGCAGAAAGATAATGGAAAAGCCAAAGGTAAAAGCCACGGGTTCCCATGGAGAGCAGTCGCTTCACTTTATTTCCCTCATTATCTTATGCACACAATCTCACAGCTCTCTCGTTACACTGGCTAATTTAGAAAGTCATAGCAAGCCCAAGGAAGCCAGGAATGATGAAGCTCATTGCTTTCTTTTTTATTTATCTGAGCCTTAATCAGCCTTTCGTTCCTTCTCAGAACATAAAACATAATTTGGCAATTGTCATCAGCGCCTATCACGTTTGAAACATAATAGCCCCTCTCTGAAGGTGAACGGAGGTTTGGAGGGCGTTGCTTCCCTTCGCTTCTTTTAACTGCACCTGATTAAACAGAGAACTGTTTATGAATCTTTACATCAGGCGCCACCCAGGAAAGCCAGGAAATTTCATTTTAAATTATTAGTCACCAGAACAGCCAAAGATAAGGAGGCTGTTGCAGTGTAAGTCCACATTTTAATGAATATCTTTATGTTCGTTGGTATTTTAAGTAAGCCAAAATCTTAGTGTTTTTCTTGTTTGTTTTCTTGTTGTTTACTGTCATGTTGTTTGTAATATTTCATGCTGACATTTTAGTCAGGTGTCCCTTGAAAAAGAGATCATTGATCTCAATGGGACTACCTGGTAAAATATGGGTTAAATAAAAATAAAATAAAACATAGTAAATCACAAAACAGGCAACTTATCACAAAGAATCAGTTTTGCAATGCTTTATGGCATATTCTTGGGCATGGCCGAGCAGCGGCCCGGCCCCTATAAACGCTAATGTCACTGAGTGAGTGAGTGAGTGAGTGAGTGAGTGAGTGAGAGGCTGAGTGATCAAGGTCAACGATTGGCTGGCCGGCTGGGAAGAAGTTCAGCGATTGGTCGGCCGGCGGGGAAGAACTTCAATGATTGGTTGGCCAGCGATTGGCTGACTGGCTTTCCAGCGATTGGTCAGCTGGCGGGGAAGAACTTCAACGGTAGGTTGGCCTATGATTGGCCGGCTGGCTGGTCGTGGAATCGAATGCGCCACACATTTTTGCGTATGATTATCTCATCCCACGTTAAAGATCCTTCAGTCCAACATGGGAGCTTACACGATGTTAGAAAAATTGATAAATAGCCAACTGTTACTGTGACTATAGCCGGATTATTTACCTACACAAAAGTGGTGCCCCTATTATTGGCACCCCTAACAATTTCTAGGAATTAAATGTAATTGAAATATTTCTGTCATTTCCGCAGTAGTTTACAAAGTTGATCAGAGTATCTAGTAACATTTAATTAGTAAATCATCACTTCCTGTTTCCCTGGGTTATAAATATGACGTGACACAGAGGCCATTTCTCTTATTCACTCTTCAACATGGGAAAGGCAAAGGAACACACCATTCAAGTGAGGCAGATGTGTGTCAACCTACACAAGTCAGGCAATGGCTACAAGAAAATAGCCACTCGCCTGCACCTTCCCATATCTACTGGCAGAGGAATCATTAAGAAGTTTTAAACAATTGGAACAGTGGGAAACAAGCCTGGACGAGGACGCAAGGTTATTTTGGCACCACGCACAGTGAGGAGGATGGTAAGAGAAATATAAAGTTATCCAAAGCTCACTGTTAAAGAACTGCAACAAATGGTAGCATCTTGGGGTCACAAAGTCTCCAAAACAACCATCAGGTGCTATCTACATGCAAACAAGCTGTTTGGGAGGCATGCACGGAAAAAACCTTTTCTTACTCACAATCATAAACGCAAACGTCTGGAGTTCGCTAAGCGATAATGGGACTTCAACTGGGAGTCAGATGAGACCAAGATAGAGCTTTTTGGCAACAAGCACTCTAAGTGGGTCTGGCGGAACACAAAAGGTGAGAATGCAGAAAAGCACCTCATGCCCACAGTGAATTATGGGGGAGGATCAGTGATGCTGTGGGCCTGTTTCTCTTCCAGAGGTCCTGGGAACCTTGTTAGGGTGCATGGCATCATGAACGCTTTGAAATACCAGGACATTTAAAATCAAAATCTGGTGGCCTCTGCCCGAAAGCTGAAGATGGGTTGTCACTGGGTCTTTCCGCAAGATAATGACCCTAAACATGTGGCCAAATCTACTCAGAAATGGTTCACCAGACAGAATCAAGCTGCTCCAATGGCCATCTCAGTCCCCAGACCTCAACCCCATTGAAAACCTGTGGAGTGAGCTGAAGAGGAGAGTGCAGAGGAGAGGACCCAGGTCGCTGGATGATTTAGAGAGATTGTGCACTGAGGAATGGTCGAAGATCCCTCTTTCTGTATTTTCCCATCTTGTGAAACATTATAGGAGATTAGGTGCTGTTCTGTTGGCAAAAGGGGGTTGTACAAAGTATTAACATCAGGGATGCTAATAATTGTGGTACACATGATTTGATGTAAAAGTATTATTTCTCAATGTGGGATTTTTTTCCCAATGAATAAATGCACTTGAATTAAAGGAGTTATATGTAAGTTTGTTGCCAAAACTGGTAGTGCAGTCACATTCAAAATAGTGCGGAGCGCAGTATCCCCTCCTCCTCTCCCCCAGACGAGAGGTTGCCAGCAAGGTTGCCGGATCCAGCAAGAAAGTTTACTACACGGAGCTACCATGGCTACATGGCTACAATAGTTTCAATATCATCAATGATTTGCTCTCACAGGGTTGTGTTCAGTTCAGTTCAGTTCAGAAAAGATCGAGACTAATAACTAACTTTAGCTATGGTCATATTGGTCAACTTGCTCGCTACTCTTCTGTATGGATCCACGTAAGTCCATACTGTAGTGGTCTCGCTACTGAAGGACTGAGACTGAGGCAGGAATTGCGGTTCTCGCATCGCCCGGGCCGGGCTTCGCTTTATTTGTTGGGCGGTTTCTTCATCTTTTGAGAACAGACTCATTTTTTCCAACAACAAAACACAACGCATTTCCGGTTGGCAACTCAGCCCTCTTATACCCCCCACCCCGGACCTGATTGGCTCTTTCTCCCTCCCCAGGTGCAGCCAATAGCGATACTCCGCTGTTTTCTTAGTTTAACCTTAACAAACACGAACTGGGGCAGGATCGCCACAATACTATTATATGCGTAATATGAATGAGGACTCATTTGACCAATGAACTGTCTCAATTACATTTCATATTGGCATAATGGCTGTGTTAATGTTGGAACGGTATCCACAGCGTCTCAGCATAATGCCAGAGAAACAGACTAATAATACATTGCTAATGTTAGCAACGAAAAGCCATGGTTTTTATCTCTCAAACAATTTGTTACCTAGTCAATTCGATGACCCACCTGCATACGCACTAATGTACCAGGAACAAACATTCATAACGTTATTCGACTGTAGAGAATATTTGAAATGTCCATGACTACATTAAATAGAATTAAGTTAGCCAAACTATCTTACCTGCCCAGGAGAAGATTGGCAACTTCGGCGTCCGTCTTCAAATTCTTCTCTGCTTCCAGCCATGTCCATTTTTCAAAGGCATGTGCTACACAGATCCTTGTCTTGTTTCTGACTTTGTCACAATGTATTTCGGAATCATAACAAGGCTTTTTAGGTTTAGTAACATCAGACATTTGTGCTCCGAAACGCTGGTAGCTGCAGCTCTGTGGTAACTGGCAGCCTGGATGCCGAAATACTACTGACTTCATGATTGGGAGATAGGTGGAGGGCAGCGCAACAGGCCAAAGCACAAAATGTCAACATAAACATTAGTTGTGGGCTGCAACTTCGTTTTTGTAGTGAGAATATTCTGGCTGGACTACTGTTGTCAGTGATATAGTTATTTGAAATTAACATAATTTCTTCATGTCAGGTGATATATCAGGGCCATTTCATGATTAAATAACATAAAATTCTTACATATTGCTCCTTTAAAGGTTGGATTTTCCTTTTTTTCGTTGTGGTCCTATATTATTTAAAGAAAAAAACAGAATTTATTAGAAGCTAAGGAACACATCTTAACGAGGGGTGCCAATAATTATGGAGGGCACTGTAAATAGTTTTTTTTGTTTGTTTGTTTATTTTTTTGAACCGGGACTTTTTCTGAATCCTGACTTCGCCAGCCTTCGTACTTCCGCTTAATTTCATTTCACTTCAGTACTCAGTCTGATCACTTGGAGTTCTGCCCCGTTTACCTCGGTAGAAAGTACGCCGGACCAACCAACAAACAGAAGGCGTGGCCGAGAGCCATGATATAGCCGTTGCGACAAGTTTGAAATTGTAGTCTCCAAAATCAAAAATGGCCACAGACATAGACACTGGAGGCCATTCGCTCTGTCGTGGAGAAAATCCTGGGTATCAGTGACTTATAGCCACAACAAGATGAATGTTTGGTTTGTTTTTTGAATGGAAATGATGTTGTAGCGCTACTCCCTACAGATTGTCATATCTACTTAAAAACCATCATTTAATAGACACCCTGTTCATCTCTGAATTTCACACAATTTAAGTTAGCAGCAAAGTTTTTAAAAGCCGTGTTTTTGTTCATGTCACAAGACCTATTTGCTGTCTCAGTGTTGTCATTATCTATGAATGAAATGCCTGTGTGAGACGCCCAAAGGCTTAGAGCCAAGCTGTGTTGCTGGAAAGTTAGATGGCGAGCTCGATATGATGTTAGCGCAAGTATGGTTAACGGTTTAGTTCTCATGTCAACGCAGATTTCATCCTGATGTAAATAATGCATTATTCTTGCCAATTCTGCCGTTGGTTTTGGGTCTCTTAGGTTTATTTATTTATTTTTTTTTTGATTTAGCAATCTGATTTATATTTAACATTTAGATTTAGTGTTTAATGACCTCTTTTTCCTTCTACAAAAAGTTATACAACAAAAAAGATATCTCCTTTTCTACACCAATTTACACATATTTGTGTGTAAAGGTGTGAAAAAGAGACAATTTAAAATGGCAACAATCTTTTTTCCCAGTTTTTGACGCTAAATGTGCAAAAACTGTACGGTATACAACAACACACCCTATTTTACAAACGGCACCCCATAGTCTATAAACTGCTTATTAGTCTTGACCTGTTTTCAGTCAATTTTCCTGGTAAAAGACACTTGAATTCTCCCCTCTCAGGTGTAGCTAATTGTCTTCATTAAGACGAGAAATCAAACGCACCAGTGGAACGCAAAAAAAGAGTGAATTTCAATCTTTTTCAATAAAACAATCATTATGCACAGGTTTGACGGCTTGCTTAGGATGTGACAAAATTTAACGGGGAAAATGCACAGGCGTTTTTTTGCAATGAGTTGCCTATTAAGGCATGTAAATTAAACATTTTTTTGAATTTATTATTCACTTGCCAAAACATTTCATTATCAGGGAAACTAACATGTTAACCAAGAACAATGATTGAAATCGGGTCACTCATCTCATTTGTTTCAAGGGATGTTTTCTGAATGAATGAATGAATGAATAGTCTTTATTGTCATTGACTCAACAATGAAATTGAATGTGCCACTCCAGTTATTTTACATATAAAAAGATATATATACACAGGGACAGAAAGTTTCAAGTTTAAAAGTTGCAGCACAAATGTAAAATCTACAGTAATGTAGCAGGTATCAGTGATTATAAATTGGCAGCGATTGAATATTGAACATCGGGTAAAAAGTGCAGAGGTATTTATATTAGCAGCGACACTATATAAATATAAATAAAATGTACATAAATAAGAATAAAATATGAATATTGCACAGGTAAGTTTCACAAGTGTATAATGAGGATATGCCTTTAAGTGCTCAGCTCACATGTCTCATATATGCATTACTATTGCACAAAAGTTGGAGTGTTTATGGAGGAGTATTCATGTTTAGTTGCGCCGGTCTAAGGTGGTGATGGCTCTGGGGAAGAAACTGTCTCTGAGCCTATTTGTCCTGGTTTTGTGGGACCTGTAGCGCCTGCCGGAGGGCAGCAGGTCAAAGAGGTGGTGAGCAGGGTGGGAAGAGTCCTTGCTAATGTTGTCAGCTCTGCTGTGGTAGCGAGAGCAGGCAATGTCCTCCAGACTGGGCAGAGAGCAGCCGGTGATTTTTTGGGCTGTGTTCATGACTCTCTGCAAAGCCCTTCTGTCTGCCGCTGTGCACCCAGCGTACCACACCGTGATGCAGTATGCCAGTATGCACTCCACAGTGGCCCTGTAGAAGGATTCCAGCAGTTTCTGATCTAGATTGTTTTTCCTGAGTACTCTCAGGAAATGGAGTCGCTGCTGGGCCTTCCCCACCACTGCTCTGGTGTTGGCAGACCAGGAGAGATTGAAGTCCAGGAAGAGCATCCTAACGTAGCTCCCCTGGTGCTCCAAGTGGCTCAGCGCAGTATGAAGTGCAATATTGATGGCGTCGTCAGTGGAGCGGTTTGCCCTGTAGGCGAACTGATGAGGGTTCAGTATGGAGGGTAGGGAGTCTTTGATGTGTTGGGACACTAACCTCTCAAAGCACTTCATGACCACAGGCGTAAGTGCAACAGGCCTGTAGTCATTGAGGCTGTCAA
Organism: Gymnothorax reevesii; assembly: GCA_029721435.1. Lineage (NCBI taxonomy): Eukaryota > Metazoa > Chordata > Actinopteri > Anguilliformes > Muraenidae > Gymnothorax > Gymnothorax reevesii. Next base: position 124,756,740 of record CM056574.1, read on the forward strand.
CCGCTGACTTCTTTAGGATGGGGATGATGGTGGAGGTTTTGAGGCAGAGTGGGATGGTGGCCTGTGACAGGGACTGGTTGAAAATTTTGGTAAAAACCCCAGTCAGCTGGTCAGCACACGCTCTGAGCACTTTCCCTGGTACTCCATCCGGGCCAGCCGCCTTCCTGGGGTTTACTGTTCTCAGCACACGTCTCACTTCATGTTCCTGAAGTGTCAGCGTGCTGCTGCTGCTGGGTGCTGGTGGGTGTGATGTGACTGCTGGGGGCCTTCCAGCTTCAAAGCGGGCAAAGAAGTGGTTTAGATCCACTGCCAGAGAGGCATCTGCCCCAACAGTCACCTGATTGTTACCTCTATAGTTAGTGATGTGCTGTAGTCCCTGCCACATCCTCCTTGAATCATTGCCAGCGAAGTGGTCCTCAATTATCCTCTTGTTGGCTGCCTTAGCAGCCCTAATGCCTCTCTTCAGGTCAGCCCTAGCCGTGCTGTAAAGGGCCCTATCTCCTGACCTGAAGGCAGTGTTGCGGTGTTTGAGGAGAGTCTGAACTTCGCTGGTCATCCAGGGTTTCTGGTTTGGAAAAACCCTGATCTTTTTATTGACTGTAACGTTATCCGTGCAGTTTTCAATGTAAGAGAATACAGTGTCTGTGTACTCCTGGAGGTTATGGTGTTCAAATACATCCCAAAAAGTCCAGTGAAAACAGTCCTGCAGCTGAGAGAGCGCTCCCTCAGGCCATGTCTGTATTGTCTTTATTTCAGGCTTTATTTTCCTCCGAAGGGGGGTGTATGAGGGGGTGAGAGAGAGGCATAGATGGTCAGATCCAGCCAGGTGGGGTAGGGGGGTGGCTCTGTAAGCATGTTTGATGTTGCTGTAAACATGATCCAGTAGTTTATCCCCTCTGGTGGCACAGTCCACGTATTGTACGAATTTGAGGAGTACAGACTTTAGACATGCCTGATTGAAGTCGCCAGCAACAATAAAAGCTCCGTTGGGGTGAGCAAGCTAAGTGCAAGAGGATAAGTGCGATGCTAACGTTAGCATCCGGTGCGATGTAAACAGCCATCACAATGACTACAGTTAGCTCTCACGGGAGATAGAAGGGTCTACAGGATACTGCTAAAACCTCAATATCAGGGGAGCAGAGTGTGTCGATGATCTTACTGTTGTTACACCACTCGTTATGCATATAAGCACAGAGCCCCCCTCCCTGCTCTTACCGGAGTCTTTATCTCGGTCTTGCCGGTGTAGCGTGCGACCTGCTATCTGGACTGCAGCATCGGGGATCCGCGGGTGAAGCCACGTCTCCGTGATGACATAGATGCTACAGTTCCGGAGGAAGCTATTTGTGGCAATCTGTAACTCCAGTTCGTCCATTTTGTGAGAATTGGATCTGGCGTTGGTCAGGAAGATACTCGAGAGCGGTGGTCTGTATGGTTGTTTCCTTAGCCTAGCATCTAGGCCCGACCGGCAGCCCCACTTCTGCTTCCGCTCCCTCCGCCGTCTCCGTCGCTTGGTGGGCGGGCTAGCCACCCACGGAGATCCTGGTATTCTCCGGAGGTCCCTCGGTATATAGTCGGTGTTGTTGAAATTGTTATAAAAATTGAAATTAAGTCTTAGTCACAGGTTGATCAGTTCCTGTCGACTATAGACATAATTGGCCAGGCATGTGTTCAACAGAGAAAGTAAAAAAGACAAAGGTAGAATAAAAATTAAAACAAAGCTGGAGAGCCAAAAGCCGCTGCACCTGTGCGCACCGCCATTCAAGCATTCACAAACAGGCCCCCCAGTTCTCCGTCCACCGCCCGCCACTGCGCCAATCCCTGTTTTTCAGGAGTTGCCTTAATAAAACTCCTCAGCCAAGCCTGATGTGCAAAGTGCTCAATATACTTGCCCAATGTTATCTATCCAGCAGTTCAAACAAAATTATCTCTCGCTACAGAAATAATCGTTATCCTCTGCAGCAACCACTTCAGCTACAGTGAGCTAATGGAAGTTTTCTGAAGCAAAAATTCGACATGGGATTGTTACTATGTCATTCTACTATTCATTATAGTCAATTATAGTGGTTTTTAAACTGCCAGTAAACTATTCAACTATATAGCATGCTTTTCATATGTTTTTCTTACTCTTCATATGTTTTTCTTACTCAGGACCCCCCCCACCTTCCACTCCCTCACACACTCTTAGGGCCGTGATATACTGGCTGCAAACAACGCAAGCGCATCATGGCTGCCACGCGCTACCGGCAATAGTTTGAGGCTACAGATGCGGCCAGTCTCACATCTCGACGCGAGGTACTGAACAAATTGACAGACCTGGTGCGGAGTGCCCCAAGTGGAGACTGCCGGCATTGTGCATTTTGGCTGTATAGCGCTGCAACAAGTATATGCACACACCGGCACTAACTTTCACTCACTCCCTCACTCACACACTCTCGATCACACTTTCACTCTTGCACACTCTAACACTCTACCACTCCCACACACTTGTGCTCTCCCCACATACTTTGCAAATAATTTCTCAGCTACAGCTCATCACTAAACTTGTACTTCATGTAATTGCATGAGCTTTGCCTCCCTTACCACCCTTTCATTAGGCCTAAATTCTCATACAGCGCTTGGCAGCCCAGCCATACACTAGGTTGCAGCTAGTCTTGTTTGATGTAGCAGTGATAGGCCTAAAGATTAATGAATCTTTGTTACGGCACAAGCCCGCAGACTGCTTCCTCGATCAGTAACTGGAGAACAAGCTTCCCCCCAGCTCCCCACATCGCCCCATCCCTTCACAGCATATGTTTCGATTTGCGCGCTTACATCAATAGCAATTTGAACAGGTTTCCCCTGACCAAAAGCTGACTATTACAGCTGCCAAAGAATGTAGTGCAATGTACATGCACAGGCACAGCGTTAGCCGGAAGAATATGCTCCACTCCGTTCTCATCAACTGGGTAATTTACTTCAATTCCACGCACCACCACGTTTTCCCTGCCTGCTCTTTGACTGTGTGCGGGAACCACAATTTCATACATTTACCCAGACATACCCTGCATGAAAAGTGTGCTGGATGGCGCCTTCATTCATGACACTTTTTTCCCTTAACATCGCCTTGGCAGCAATATGCAAACCTGTTGTAGTAGTTTTGTCCCGCAGCGTTAACATCACTGTCTACAGGCTACTGTCGCAGGCAAATTATGACAGAGCACGCATTATATTCAATGCTAGATCTAGTCTCATGTGTCATTTAATTTTCCATAAGTGCCGTTTTTTTCCGTTTTATTTTTTGCTGGAGTCTAAATGGACGAAACACGTTCATTATCACAGAACGGCGAAAATTAATAAGACTGTTCCAGCACTAGCCCATTGGCAAGGCTGTCATGTAGTTTCTCCCTGGTCTATAAATTGAATCAAGGGTCATAGGCTAGACATCAAGGTGGAATATGGCATTCTCCATTCCCTGGCAACACTCAGATTCTACTGTCAAATTAGTGAGAAAGACAGAAAAAGAAGACATTTATTTGAAAGAGGTAGCAGTAGGAGGAGGAGCGAGGGATGAGGGATGTCGAGTAAGGTCAGGTTATTGATTGACAAGGCAATTGGCCCGGAGTCTGTTCAAAATCTAACAGACCCCATAAGGCTTTTTGATTAAAACACTGCAGGCTAAGACAAAGAATGACTTGATGTTGGCATCGTCGAGACAATAACTTGTTCCAGTCATAACACAGAATGAGGCCCTACTCTGATGCTGTCTCTATTTGAGGCTCAATTTAAAGTGTGACGTTACCTAAAAAAAAAAAACACAGTTCTTTGTCTTCAGCGGAACTTCAGAAAAAAAAAAAAAAAAAAAAAACATTTACTAGAAGGAAATACCTCCAAGGATTCTACATTGCGTTACCATCCGAAAAAACATAACTTCAGCTTAATTTACAGAAAAGCCGTGCTAATTTACCGATGCAATCCCACTTGGCGTAGTCAATTATGCAAAATAGATCACTTTTATCCTGGATATTTAGGGATGCGATGACTTGGGACAGCTAATTAGCAGGGTTGCTGGTGTTTGATTAACATAGCCTTCATTTTCCTGCCTTAATCACAAGCAAGCAACAATCCATAGTGTGACACAGAATGTTTAATTACCTCGCAGTGCATGGTTCAGAAACCCAGTCATGTCCGGGTTAGGGACATTTTGCTGAAAGCTTATTACAAAACGATTGAGTTGCTTCAGAGCGGCGAATATTAATCCAGCAATGGGGTGCATTCAATTGAACAATTTCTTGAAAAGGAGAAGACAAGTCATAACATTTTTACTGCAAGAGACAAGGCATTGGTCATCATTCCATTTCTATTATGCATTAGAGGCGTTTAAAAACTGGAGCAGTCTGATCACCACCCTTCCAGTTCTGCTGTTACAGTCAAGACTTCATACCTGCTGGTTGCCAGAACTCAGAACTGAATCATATTTTGCCATAAAAAAATAAGATGAAGGTTTTAGACGCCCAATTACCTGTTGAAGACTAAACTTTATATCCAGGATTAACTGCACCTGCCTCATCATAAGAAATGTAATTTAGTCAAAGTTAAAATGCACAATTGCATTGTCTGAATTAGAACCCAAGTACAGTCCAAGAGTATACTACTCACACTATGGGAAATAAAACATGATATGTGATATGTGAAAAATGTCAATTTGGATTTTCCTTCTCACTGTGACATGGCTACGCAACACTTTTGCTTGGAGTACCTATATATATATAAGCAAAACAGGGTACTGCTGGCACTCATGACAAAAGCACTTTTCTGTTATGGTCCAAACAAGGAATCAAGTGCAGAGACAGACTTGCAATACAGCTGCTCATCTATTGGCAGCAATATGCTGATGATGGGGACAAAAAGCCTGGAGAGCAGGGGAGACAGCTCAGCACAGTAAGCGGTAATACTTGGGCTGCTGTCACCGGCCAGTGACTTACAGTGTGCTCCCAGATGCTGAAGTGCTTGCCAGCACTGGATGGCCCACGAAGAGGAGGATTGATGCTTGAGAGGAATTCGGTCCCAGTCCTAGCTCCAGCTCAGGGTTGGAAGCTTGTTCCTGACAAACTTGGTAAAGAGAGCGGACTTGCAAGGGTTAAAAAGAACATTTTCCCAGTCCAAGACCCTGATTAGGATTGGAAGCTTGTTCGTGGTACTTGGAGCTGTAGAACAGGATTGAATTTGGATATCTTGAACTTGGTCCCAAATCTGGACCATGATTAGGATTGGAAGCATGTTTGAATCAACTTATGGCAATTAAGACTTCAAACAGATTTTGGCTGCCACAGTACTGGTTGTATATGACAAAGATGAAGACGTTTTACAAACACACGTGACTTGGATCTGAATACGAATGCAACTTTACAATCCACCAAAAAGGCATGCACTAGAAGGCTTAAATACCCATCACTTAATATTTAGGAAATGAGAGAGTAATGAGATTCAGCCAAGAGGGGAGACATGGACAAGACATGCACCAATCATATGACACAAGCACCTAACAGGCACACATGCTACTGAGTCGCGAAGGGACATGATCGGGATTCACATAAGGATTGTGATACTTCTCTGTCAGAAGCAAAAGGTATACACAGAAAGCACAGTCTTATGCTGGCGGGACAATGCCTCAACTGCCTCAATCTGTAAAGAGAGCCTACGCCTTATTTTAAAGATGGATACTCTGCCGTCTCTGTCAGAAATCAATTATGTGGCACATTGTCACGTGCACCATAATTCCCTCTCATTACCAGCCAGTGAGAATAAACGAGCTCTAATATCACCACGTCATTGACTCTCAACTGTTTAACACATAGCGACATTTCTCATTTCATTTATTTCCATATGGCAATTTTCACTCAGAAGAATTCATAGCAAACCAGAGCAAAATGAATTGAAAGTTAGTTTTTTAAAAATAGTACTCATAAATTTGTTCAAACTTATATGCAAGAATCCACATAATCAGCGCACTCCGTCATATCATTTTGGATGTGATGACCGTACATCAAAAATGGTGTAAGTGCTGCTACTGAGGAATGAGTATTCACTCATACATTACATACCAAACAACAGAAAAATAATCATCAACCCGCCACTGCCATAAAATTCAAGTAGGAAAACCTAACTGCACTTTCCGCACTTATGTTACGATAATGCTTCCAAACACACTGCAATTCGTAATAACTATAACACTTATCATTAGAAAATGCAGTGGAGTGTCTACTGAGTACTGTCATGTGACATGCCATATCTGCATACATTTACTGCCCGCGTATTACACATTTAACGACACGTTAAGTCATAGGATGCTGTGTATAATCAAGTCGGCGCCGAAAACCCCGCCGCCACAGATGGACTAAACCAGCCATTTAATTTTAAAGCCAGAAGAATTTTAATGGAGTGAAAATATAAAGCGAGGGCACACATGAATAAATAATCAAATGCATTTTTAAAAAACTCTGTGTTATGAACTCGAGGAATAACAAATAGATATGATGATTAAGAGTGCGTTGGCTGGCAACCAGAAGGATAAGGGTCAGTGTCGGTTGAGATATTGTGCACACTTCATTTACCGAGCAAGGAGGGTCAGAGGGGAAACTATTCTAAGTGATGCATGCACCTCCAGTCTCTCAGCCTGCTTGCAAATATTCAGTAGAAACAGAGCCTAGGCAAATACCTCATTAATGATAACGCACGGCAGGGTGTTGTTTATCACACGAATGCGCCGCACCGGCGTTTCTCGAACTCAGTGCTGATGCCATTTGCGTAAGCCGGCATTCACCCCATCCCAAATTATAATAAGTCTGTTGCCCTTTTCTAATTGGATGCCCTCCATCCATTCAGAGAAACTTCCATCCCCACAATCCAAATTCAAGTCAGAGAGAGAATGTATGTTTGTGACACTGGCATCCAATATGTGATGAACTGAGACCAGAGCTGATGTTTATCTTCTGTTGATGCGTTGTCATAAAAGCGCATGGTTGAAAGTATATGGTAGTGACAATGATAAAAAAAGAAAAAACATTCAGTTAAAGGTATTAAAAGTTGACTCTCTGGTCTGAGTGACGCTTGATTGAAGCTGGAATGAAACATTTCAAAACTGAACGAAGTTAACAAGTAAGGTTCTTGTATAATACATGGGCTTGTATCTCTCTGCAGATGATAAATAAATTAAGGATCCCAATAAGAGCGGAAATGTCATCCCATGGCTCAAAGTAAAGACAGTTATGGAAGAAGGTCATAGAAATCTACCTAAACCAACCACAACTACAGCAAAAAGTCAAAAGTGTGCCACGTCTAGGATGTTTCACCCTAAAAAATTGACTAAATGACAAGAAAGACAAATGTGGTTTTAAATAGATTTTTATACGTTCAGGATTATAAGCGAATTAAGATAAAGCATGCATGCTGTTGGAAATCCCATCCACTTATTAGATTCTAGCTCAGAAAATGCAGAGATGCTAAAGATGAGCAAACAGCTGTATAGTACAAAAAAAAAAAAAAAACTGCAATAGCCGCTTCATTGTATGCACAATTGACAGCTAAAAAGAATTCACACTGGTCTCAAATACACTAATATGGCCCTGCAGCACATGACCATGTGAGCGGAACATGGTGACTCCTGCTCCAGACCTTACAGAGCTGCACCATGCTAAACGCTGTGTCCGCTGCAGAATCATCACCCCAGCGGGAGGTGAGCCTGCATGCATACACAATCAGGAGTGAATCCAATCTCTGCAGTTAAATTCACATCATGCATGCACACTCACCCACACACCCAGCTACATGCGTGCACATTCACCCACACACCCGGCAACATGCATGCACACCCCCACACACCCGGCTACATGCATGCACACCCCCACACACCCAGCTACATGCATGCACATTCACCCACACACCTGGCTACATGCATGCACACTCACCCACACACCCGGCTACATGCATGCACACCCACACACACCCGGCTACATGCATGCACACCCCCACACACCCGGCTACATGCATGCACACCCACACACACTCGGCTACATGCATGCACACCCCTACACACCCAGCTACATGCATGCACACCCCCAAACACCCAGCTACATGCATGCACACCCCCAAACACCCACCAACATGGAGGCACACCCACCCACACACTCGGCTACATGCATGCCCATTCACACACAATAACAAAAGGGCACAAAGGTCACACATCACCCCCCCCCCCCTCCCCCACCTAAAAAAAAACAAAAGATTTAAATTAAGCATACAGCTACATAACACAGCAATTAAAGAGCACTGAACCCTAAAAGTAGATAGGGATAGATTACTCTTCTTCTTTTGAAAAACACAGACGTGTGATGACATAATATATTGTTTGTATTTCTTTTTCTTCTTGTTTGTTTATTTGTTGTTATTGCTGTTTTTGCTGCTGGCTCTAAAACAAGTTGCCCTTTGGGGATAATAAAGACATCCTTGATTCTTAATCCCTCGAAAATACAAACTGGTCAGGCTGGGCTCACTCCGCAGACAGAGCTAATTGAATTCAGCATGCTTACCTATTAAGAGCAGAGAAACAGTGCCTGGAACATTTTTTTCATTATTCTATTTTACCGACTGTATTTTCATAGAACTTCAATTTGTCCTCAAGTGGGTTGGCTCAGAAAAGGGATGGAAGGGGGGGGAGGAAGAAAAAGGAATTCCAGGCAAAGGGACTCCTGGCAAGTGCCAGCTGATGGTTTCTTCAGAAGCATCGCTGCATCTCAATGCAACCAATAACTAACATCAACAATTAACTATAGTCCACAGCAGGGGAATGCAACCAGCTGACTTTGGGATGTGGTAGGTTTACGGTGGATAAAATACATTGAGTAATTTGTGTTTCACAGCAATGTTCCTTCTCTTCTGGAATACAGAGGTCATCTTTTCCACGGCTGAACAAGATCCACCAAACAGTGCTAAAATATTGAGGTACAATACTGAGGTACTGCAGCCTCCTTAGAAGAACACACAGATTATCAGATTTACTTTCAGCTAACTTTGTGCGAACAAAAGTTCTTTGGCAAATTTATGAGCTCTCAGTTCCCTATATCCTGCCAGTATTCTCCAGCCATTAGCCTTCTGTTGTAGTAGTACGCGGCCTGTTGGGGGAAAAATATATGACAGTCTCATGGGCTAATCCATCAGAAGGAACACACACACGCCCACACACACACTCACGCGCACACATGCACACACACGCACACACACATGCCTCAAATAATGCTGCTCCTACCATTCCGGCTCTGACGTTAAAGTATATTTCACTTCAAATGTTCATTTGAGGTTGTGCACATTTTTGTGTGGGCGTTTCATTTTTTTGTGACCGCATGCTCTCTCTCATTACCAACGTATACATCTTTAAAGGGGCAGGCATACCTTCCATGCTTATTGTACAGTCTGCTTTCACCACCCCTATACAATAAATCCTTTCAGAATATGCAGCAAATATTGTAAAAGGAGAGATTGAAATGGTGACAGATGGATACAGCAGCCTTGGAATGACCACCCCCCCCCCCCCTCCCCCATGTGCTCAGTCCAATCTCCCTTGAAAAAGGACCACTGAGATATTGAACTCCAGCTTTCGGTATCGAGAGGGCAATGGGGAAATATACCCTCTCGTCATCTCTGATCCGATGAATTGTATAGCAGACTTCAGTGGATGAACCCGGGCAATTCAAAGAGAAGACGATACCGTCAGTGGCCTAGGTCCCGAGGGAACCAGAGAAGTAACTCGATAATACACACAACCTTTTACTCTGACAGCCGGGCAGCCAAGACGACCACAACCGTGGAAGGAGAGATGCCTTAACCGTTGATAAGGGCACCCATTAGACTTCCCTTTCTCAGGCAATTTGAAGTGCTGTCAATGCCATCATGGTGCAATTACCACATCATTTTCTAAAGATGCATTCAATCCCATTGTTGCCAATAACTTTCCCTCTGACTTTGAACTGACTTAAGGGAAAACTTAAGTGAAAAATTTGAGTTTAAGAGGTCAAAGAACAAGGGTATAACAATTGATAGAGTTTCAGCAACATCTGGGTTGTTGGGTGTCAAAACTTGATTTGACACAGAATACCCCCCCCCCCCCCCCCCCACACCACCACCACCACAATATTTTGTTGTGTAACTCAAAATTTTTACTTAAGTTTAAAGTATTCCCTCCTGTACGTTCAACATCAGAAAAATTTTTTTTTTTTTTCATATTGCAGGACAATGACACTCATATTCTGTATCAGCTGGTTACAGTGCAGTGAAGCTACATCACACTTATATTGAGGGAAATATTTCAACCCAGGGAGCCATATTTTTATGGCCATAGCATAACATCAAATGAAAAATATGTAAATCTTGGACATCATTCCATACTCATATCCCTTGAATTAAGCAGGACATATTTGGGATTGTTGGAAACCAAGATAACTCACTAGAATGTACAATATGCCCACAGTTCCACAGGTTTGAATGGAGCAGCTGCATTTGACGCACTCATGTGTGGAACTGTAGTTTGGAGATTTTGTTTTTCTGTCACAAAAGAGTGTTCTGAGAGTGATTCGAGTATTACTGAAAGACATTAGAAAACTAAGGGAAATAAAAATCTTTCAAACTGGAATTTGAAAACTTCTCATCTCTCCTCAACACCAAGAGGTTTTAAGGTTCTAAACATCTGAAGAGTTTAAGTGGTTTAAGTATGTGTTTAAAAAAAGGTGTTTTTAGAGAGCACTTCCAAATCAACTCTTGCTGTGACATTAGTGTGACATCCACATTGTCATGGGTAAGAAATGTTTCACCTTATGATTTTATGGGTCACATGCAGATTATGAAGCAAATTTACAGCGTAGACACAACATGCTCTGTAGTATGGACTGACGCAGCCAGTGTAGCCTGATTATTATTACAGCCGACAGTGCAATGGGTGTATTTTGACCCAGAACAGTGATGTGCTCTGTTCTACGACTTTCTCTCTTAGTGCATTTTTAATCATTGCATTTTTCCTGCTTGTTTAAGTTAGATTCACTTTTAATGGTTAGGTCGATATCTGTTCACATAAAAGCTGAATAATAACCATGTGATCTCAATTGGTAATAAAATTGTTGATCAATCCTTTTAAATTCATTCTTTAGTCATTTTTTTTAATTCAGTCTTTAAACAATGCATATTTCTCACCATCACATTCACTTCATATAGGATTACAATAAAGACCTCACGGTTTGAAAGCCTATGTTTTTCCAGCTAAGTGAATACAGATCCAGTTTGCACACAGAGCATATTAATATTGCTGTTCCCTGAATTTATGAATTTCTCTCCAGGCTTCGACTAGGGCTTAAAGTCCTTGCTTTGCTTAACAGTTTCTAAAATGCAGAGCTGGCAATTGTAGGAAAAGTCACACGCATAATTTTCCAAGCTGCCGAGCAGTGAAAATGGGCAGATTGGAGAACATTTGCCTTTTGCATTTGTCAATTAAGCCATAAGTACATGAAGCCCCAGTATTGGCCATCTTGGATTCTGCTGGTTGAGTTTTATCTTTTTGGCTCAAGAACACTGGTTCCAAGACGGGAGGAGTTAGCAAACAGAAGATGAGGGAGAGAAAATAAACTAGTCGATGTCAGAGTGACTTGCAGAGCTTACGTAGGTACTCTACATAAACTCAATTTACACAGCTGGGCATCCACTTGCTCAAGGGTATGAGCACAGTCCCTGAGCAGGAATCAGATCTGTAATTTCAGTTATCATCCAATTCCCTTATATTATTCCATACTGTCACATTTACCAATCTTGGCTGATATAAAGTTGCACTGATACTGAATCTTTATAGCATTGCCCCTCGAGACCAAGAGGAAAAAATATATATTTTCACTGTAAGCACCACACAAGCACCTTGGATGACTCCTATTATTGCCTTGTAATAATGGTTTCAGTTAAGTAAAATAGGTCAGTTAGGAAAACTCACGTTTCAATAAATTAGAACAATTTATTCATGGGTATAAGCATGACATTGTTTTTAGGTGGCAGTTCTGCTCTGAAGGAATGTCCTACATAGGCACAGCAAACCTACATAGTCGTGAAAAGAAATTGAAATCCCCCGATGTGAGCAGAACCAAACAGGTGGAGGCTGGGGTGGAGGCGGCAAGCAAAAAACCAAACAGCATGTTGTATAGCATTAAAATTCATTGCAAACAGCAGCAGAAGTAAGTGAGCTTGACGTCTTTCAAATAGACCGCTGTATGATCTCGTGATGTGTATCCTCCGATTGTGTGCCTGCTAATGCTAACGTGCTGGTAGCTTACCAGGCTGCTGTCAGCTGATGTAGCTCTTCTCAAGTTTCCTGCCTGAACTAGTTACACTCGTTTCTTGAAATAAGACCAGAGAATGGTGACCATACAGCCGGGGGAATAAAATAATAGTATGGTCTCAGGAGATTACAGTTTTGTTAAAATGTCAGCATGCATTAAAATACCAAAAATATCAGCATTGACATTGAAGGAGCTGTGCCACAATTGAAGCACTGATTACTAAAACCCCACAAGTCAAGTCAAGTCAAGTGTGACTTATGGTGTTTAAGTAATAGGTGCTTCAATGACTGCGCATGCTCAGAACATTATTAACCCAATGAAGAGATCAAGCAAAGTGAATCTGCTCAATTGCAAGTCATAATTTGATTTTGTCCTTGCCAATCCATCTTGGTTTTGCATTGTATTTATACATTTGAGTGAGTCAGGCTCTATGCTTTTTAAATTAAAAAATTTTCTATGGAAATTTGAGGATTCAAATGGATATTTTAACGGTTTAGCCAAAGAATACAGTATGAAACGAAAAGAAACAAAAGGCTGCTTTGCATCAGGCTTGTTTTCTTCCAGCTTTTGTTGAAAAAGTGTTAGTACTTCGGAAAGAGTAAAGAAATTCATCCTGTGCAAATGGGAAGCAAATAATCTTGATTTTTCTGTCACCCCAAGACGTAGCTTATGCATCTGAAGTCAAAATGTGGTTGAAATTGCACGGTCAAAGGCAGTAAAAACACCAAGCAAAACAAAACGCAGACACTTACTGCTAAAGAGGTACCTTAGTCTGCCAAAGTTTTCAGATGGAAATCCTCAGTGAAATCTATAGTAAAACTATGATCAATACATACCAGCGGTTTTAACTTTTGATTTTGATGAAATTTTCAGAAAAGGTGGGTATTAAGTCAAGGAACAGGTGATTAAATTTTGGCATATCTAGGCCAAAGTACTGCTGAGATATACACCAAAGTTCAAGTTTTCAAGTCTTTCCAATGGGCCGGAGTTCCAATTGCCGTGCTTTTGGGTTTTGCTGCCCCCTGGCGGAGGTCTGCGCTCTCTGAGTGCTTTTCTAGTTACCTTCGCCAGCGACTTCACTGACGAAGGTAATGTTTTGATCCCCGTGTATTTATTTGTTTGTGTGTCTGTCTGTATGTGTATCGAATAACTCAAAAAGTACCAAACGGAATTTCATAAAATTTGGTGGGTTGATTTGGCATGACCTGAGGATCAATCGATTACATTTTGGGAGTGATCGGGTCAAAGGTGAAGGTCAAGGCCACGAAAAGGTCAAAACCGACTTTCGGCCATATCTCGATCAATTTTTATCCGATCGGCATGAAACCAACGCCAAAATGTGCAGAATTATATACCCGATCCTGTGATGTGAAACACGGTACAATGGGGTCAATACCCTTCTTAGCGGTTGGGGGTCAAAGGTCAGGGGGGTCATTACCTTTAGAACTTAAAGGCGTATTGATGTAAAAAAAAAATATATCGTACTCTTGTCATTCATCGATCATTTAAAAAAATAAAAATTGGTCCTCAGAGTTATGTGGCGAGGGATTCAGTGGCGTCGGCGAAGGTATGCGCTCTACCGAGTGCCCGTTCTAGTTTATTGGTTTGCATTTGTCAAACACGACCGTGCACAGGAATTGTGACACAGCTCCTTTAACTCTGTCTTGAAGGCACTGCCATAGATACAATCAGAGACAAAGGTTATTTAAGTTTCAGTGATTGTATTTATTAAATCTGATTACCTCCACCAAGGAGGTTATGTTTTTGCCTGGGTTTGTTTGTTTGTCTGTTGGTTTCCAAAATAACTCAAAAAGTTATGGACAGATTTTGATTAAATTTTCAGAATAGGTGGGTATTAAGTCAAGGAACAGGTGATTAAATTTTGGCACATCTAGGCCAAAGTACTGCTGAGATTTACGCTAAAGTTCAAGTTTTCAAGTCTCTCCAATGGGCCGGAGTTCCAATTGCCGTGCTTTTGGGTTTTGCTGCCCCCTGGCGGAGGTCTGCGCTCTCTGAGTGCTGAGTTACTTTGAGTTTTACATCAAATGAAAGATGAGAATCTGCTCTTTCCGATGATATCCAAATACGGAAATGTCCACCATCATTGGAGTATTACAGCTCCTCGTCGTGCGTCATTTTCTGGAAAAAACTTTTGTTAATGATCACTTGCACACGGTGAGCATTGTGTATGCATGGCAACCCATTTAATTTTTGATTATCATCACTAGAAAAACATCAATGAGAATGATGAAAAGTGACACTGAAAAGGCATCTGTGATGGATTTTGATGGAGAGTTTGACTCAAATAGTCGTCCAGAACAGATTTCTAGTAGTGTAAATTCTTTGGAATGGATCAATATTTCCTTGGAAGATGAACAGCCAAGGACGTAGAAAAATATCATCATGAATTTTTTGTATGGAAACTGATTCTGCTTTGACACTTTGTGCTCATGTGGGCCAGTTGGGAAAACATTAAACTGTGCCTGAAATTCAAGTCACCGTAGAGCAGCATTATCATGCTGGGCCTGTGTAGAACTAGGTGGACAAGGTCTACCAGCCTGGCCAGTCACTATGGGGCGTGGTGGATATTCCTTGAGAAAGTGCTGGGCTTCTCCCCAGAGAACTGAAGAGACCAACGTTCGACGTTGCTTGAGTTCATGTTGAAGTAACCTCAGTATCCATAGAATGCTCCTTGCTCACTGTGCGCCCTTGCAGATGCTTGTTTTACGCAGAATATACCAGAATACCTTTAAAAGGAGAGAGCCTGGAGATTTCTCAGGTCATTTGCTCAGCTTCCCACACAATAGCACCAGACTGAAGCCCCTCAAAAAAAAACTAAACAAAGAAACAACATCAATGCAGTATCCCAAACTGCTCTTATGCTTCATTAAACGGTTTTCATCTTAATTAGTCTTGAGAAGTTAAAAAGAGAAATACTGCGAGTCCATTTTGTTTATCAAGCCTTTGCAGAAGTATATAGATATAGATTACCATATACAAGCCACAGCCGAAAGCCGTTAATTAAAAATGATTTTCTGTCAGTCTTTGCAGCATGACATCATACTCGGCATATTAATGCATCGACTGATAGATCCAATACTCCCAGTGCTGCCATACCAAGAAGATAATCATTTAAACTTGGCAGTAATAAAGACATTACCCAAGAACAAACTGACTTCCCTTTTTTTTAAAATTACAGTAGAAATTAACAACAAATAGTCATAAGGCATATTTGTGCAAGAATTTCACAGGCTAACTGTTCTTGATTGATACAGCAGAGTTCTTCTCAGTGTTGGTCAGATTGATGGCCGGTTCAGCGTACACATATCCTGTAATGAAAAGTCTGCCTCATTCACTCTGTCAAACTTTATAATATTGGATAACGTAAGTCTTTTACATTATTAAGTCAGTTTACAACATTACATTAAAATAGACTAAAACTTTTGAGGGTGTCATTTTTTATACCATTTTCTGGACTGTGTTACAAATGTAGAGATATTTTCAAGGCCATATCAATGTGGAAGATATTATGTTGATGGACCTTGACATGGGTAAATTATTGACTGATGTGTGGGTGATGTTTGGAGTTTCTTTTTATAGAATGTTTACCAGCCAGCGGAGATAATTTCGCGGAAGCAAGAGCAGCAGGAGTGGATGGCTTTTAATCATCCATTTTGATCTAAATGATGTCATTGCCACCATAGCTCATGGAATAAAATATTTCCGCTTATCAAGGTGCAAAAGCAATTTAATCTGGGATACAGGCATCTGTTATAATATTTTCAAAAACCAAACATTTAATCTATCATCATTGTCGGGGGGGATAAAACTTGAGTCTACATGAATCCTAGCATTGAAGCCAGGTAAATGGTGGCATCACTGGCCCTCATTACTCAACATTCATCTCCTTGTGACCTTCAGGGCATTTACTGAAAATTCTGGACCCAGATTAATCTCTGGCTAGTCAAAAACCTGGGGTCTCGAGAATATCCAGAACCACATCAAGCCTGGCCTGTGTATTTGTGCAGATTCTAGGCCAGGGAGTGCACACACAGACAGAATGGTGCATCTCAATAGTCCAATTCTGAACCAGCTGCAAAAGATAACTGGTCATTTTCAGCCAGCACTACAGGGGTAATTCTGCGTCAACTCACCTTAGCCTGACATCCACCATCTCAAGTGTTTGTGAAACTCCATCAGACGGTGTGAAATGATGGAGGTAATCCTTGAACTTTTTTTTTTTTTAATGTTTATTGGTTTCATAAATGACACTGGTAAACATCAAATTTATTGTCTAAGTTTTTTTTTTTAGCTGATTTAGGACAATTTTGATGTGCTGACTCCAAAAATCATGATGGTTTTGCTCAATCAGGTCACCTTTTTGAAATATCACCATTTTTGTTTACATGCACGGGTATCTTCGCTTTATATGATGCAACATTCTCTTTTATTCCTTGAAATAAACTAACTCTGAAGAGTTCACATGCGCCAATTTATGACTAACAGGTATATTTATTTTCAGGTGAATGAAATGGCTTCGGGCAGAAGATCTTGCAAAAATAAGCCCGATGTATTGTGCTGCATCTGCGGCGAATACAGCGTTGTTCCTAACAGGAATCCAGTCACAAGTTTCATGAAGTGCGCTTAAGATGCTTATTACCTCAGCCAAGGCTGGTTATGTTTTAGGCAGCGTTTGTCTGTTTGTTTGTTTGTTTGTTTGTTTGTTAGCAAGATAATTCAAAAAAGTAATGCACTGATTTTGATGAAATTTTCAGAGAAGGTGGGTATTATGTAACGGAACTGGTGATTAATTTTTGGCATATCTAGGCCAAAGTACAGCTGAGATATACGCCAAAGTTCAAGATTTCAAGTCTTTCCAATGGCCCGGAGTTCCAATAGCCGTGCTTTTGGGTTTTGCTGTTCCCTGGTGGATGTCTGCGCTCTCTGAGTGCTTTTCTAGTTTTGGTATGAAATTTGGTGACCAGGATAAAGCTTGGGTGCCACACATGGTATGCAAGACATGCACTGGGTATCTGAGTCAGTGGACCAAGGGCAAGAAGAGTCGTCAGAAGTTTGGAATTCCCAGTTAATACATTATGTTAGAAAACAACTTCTTCTCTCAAAAACCTATTTCAGATAAGAAATATTAACAAAAATCAACCACTAATGTCACAAAAATGTAATCAACTTAATCAGAAGATTGGAAAATTGTCCTTAATCAGTTGAAAAAACTGAGACAACTTACAATTTTTTTTTTTTTTTGAAACGCAATGTTATTTATAATATTTTGGTCCAAGTCAGCCATTTTGACCGCAATTTTTTTAAAACTCCCAAAAACTTTAAAATTATGACTACAATTTGGGCCAACACTTGTGATATTACTAATTAAGATATAAAGATTTCAAAACAATTAGTAATGATCCCTCAGTAAGCCTCAGAACCCCAGAATTTGAATGTTTGACTGGACTGTATATAAAACAGTATGTGGGAGAAGACATATGGAGCAGAACTTCTCAAATGAATTTATGTGCACTTGATAGATTGTTCTCCTTGAAAATTGTGATGATTATTTATTTATTTCTTTTAGGTCAGAAGAATTGAATGTCTAAATTTATGACTTTATTTTGACCGCTATCATTGCAACACCTGCATCATCCTCTGGGGACATCTAGTGCACTATACATGTGCTGCAATGATAATGTCCATGATGTACTTTTTGAGTAATTTGAAGATTATAATGCAACTGGGAAAGGAGTTGAATCTCTAGGGCATAGTTCTATTTTGGAGTTTAAGCCATGTACATTTGATCGCGCCACTGGGAGGAGTCATTTAACTGCCTTCAGGCAAGTCCATATTTCCTATGTTCATTAAACATAAGGCATTTTGCGAAAGACTCGTGAGAATCACAGCTTGACTGAAGCTTAACCTATTTCTGATCCTAGTGTTGAGGATCATATTTGAATATTTCTAATATTCATCAGTAAATTAATTACCATATTTAATAACCATAATCAATAATCATATTACTTATTTTGTAAGCAGCAGTAACCAGACTTACACACACACACATGCACACACACATACAAGCAGTTCATGCATGCAGGAGCAGCACACACACACACACACACGCACACACACACACACATACAAGCAATTGGTTTGGTTTGGTTAATTCATTAATTCATGAAACTTTAAACACATGCTCTCAGCTTACAGCTGTTTTTCAGCAAGTCTGTTAAAATACAAGGTATTTACAAATAAATAAAACATAGTTATATGACATTGTTTGCGAAACACATACTTCAGAGTACAAAATATAATTCACTTGACATGGTAAATAAAAAGTAAAATTAAATAGGCATCACAAAGAAACAAATGATTCAATTCCCACATGCATGAGCACCTCACACACACATAAGCAGTGCGCTTCTGTAGCTTTGATTAGTAAGCAGGCTTTTTTTTTAGTTGATTTGAAAACATAATCAGGTGATGTATTTGATTTCTGTAGCTTTGTTCAATAAAATCATTAGTTGTTACTCAAAAACAATCAGTTGAATCATTTATGTATCTACTTGTATCCTATTCCTTTGACTGTATTTTTCCACTCTTGACTGTAATTTTCCTCTCCATTTTAGTGATGTGCATGCTTATCTTTTGGCTGCAGTTTTCAAGGCAAGTTGGCAGTCTTTTGGTTTGCCTGTCCTGTTGTAGCACGAGAATGAGAAGGGGGAAAGACTATATTTGGAATTTCCTGTGAAGGTATAAAAACTGGGTGTGTCAGTTCTTGTTGCACAAAATGCAACTTAGCTTTATATTCATCAATATGCCTCAATAAAGCTTAATTGTCTGAAGAATCAGCCTCTCTGCAATTGCTTGAGGATGGGGGA
Organism: Gymnothorax reevesii; assembly: GCA_029721435.1. Taxonomy (NCBI): domain Eukaryota; kingdom Metazoa; phylum Chordata; class Actinopteri; order Anguilliformes; family Muraenidae; genus Gymnothorax; species Gymnothorax reevesii. The sequence continues at coordinate 124,775,968 of CM056574.1, forward strand.
ACCTCATGATATGAAAATATGCCTGAATGAAAACCACAACACTACCACGAGGAAATGTGTCACATAATTAAAGGTATAATTTGGAATATTAATTTTTGTCACAAAAAAATTCCGTCGCTTGACAGACTAAAGCCCAATTCCCACAGGGGGTGTATGTCAGAAAATAGGCTCCATTCATTTCAATGAAGCAACGCCCACTGGCAACGTGTAATGTGTGTCGACGTGCATCAGTTTTTCATTTCTCCGCACTTTTCTAGTGCTTGAGCGTTAACGCATCAAGGAACCATTTGTCTTTTAGATCATTTAACAATTTTATTAACAATTTTGCCTTATCATGATTGGTGGCACACATTTAGCAGAAACCTCACATGCAGCTGTCGAAATCGAAAACCACTTTTTAACCCCATTGCAGTTTTTGAATGGAAATAAATTACTTTGCAGGTATTTAAGTCATCAAGCGATCTACAGTTAGACAGTACCAAACTCAAGGAACACTGGTAAGAGCTGAATACTGCTAAGCTATTTAGCTAGCCAACTTGCTGCTGGGTGAAGTAAAGTAAATCATGATCTTACCTCACTAGACGGCTACATATAGGAGGAAAATAATGCCTATATACTTTTGTAGAACGTATAATGCACAATAAGCCAAACGTCACACTTTGCCATCACTTAAAATAAGCTTTATTGGTAGATATTTTCAAAATTAAAGGTTGTCTCGTTGAATATTTTGACAGTGACACCAATGGATTGGGTCTCGATCCTGTTGTCATCTGTAAATATTGATGTTACTGATGCTTCCAGTGGGCGTTAAAAACGTCTGCATTTTGACACATCACTTCACCGCCAGTGGGTGCTGAGCTTAAGAATTACATAATAGCAAGGAGGAAGAGACGCATTTATGGTCAAAGTGTCTTCCATCAAAGACTTTTTTTTATAAACATAACTGATGAGGAGTGTTGGAGGCATAATTTTCTGTTGGTCTTGACACTTCTGTGATCGAAATTCCATTACCGTTACTGTCAAAATGTAATAGTTGTCCTGGTCTCATGGGCTAACATTTTAAATTTATTCTATTATTAGACATAAATTCCCAAACTGAGCTTTGGTCAATGGCCATGTTTGGAATAGTCTACTACTTGTCACTCGGGGTCACAGTAGCAACTTATAAACAGTATGTGACCAACATCAAATGACAACACAATGACCAGATTTCACAGTACGCTGCCACAGCAAGCAGTATGCTGCACGTTATGGGTAAACATAGAGGGAGAGCCCAAGCACAAAGTAGCAGCCAAAAACTGGTTTATTTGTCATTGTGCAAAGTTAACAATGAGCATACAATCACAAGAAACAATGGCAAATAGAAGACAAGTGGAAATGCTTACAAACCCCAGAAGGGACAAAAAGCTAATTCCAATTAGGCAGTGGTAACCCAGGTGAAAAAATACTATACTTGAATTATACTTTTACAGACTGTATTAAGTATGGTGTATGTTTTTTTCGCCCCCTTTATGTGTAATTAAGTGTGCTCAAGTAGTCATTGAATACTACTTGTGTACTACTTCAGTACACTTAAAGTGTACACTTTCTAAAAGTATATATTAAATATATTACTTTTTGTGCTTAATTTGCAAAAAGTATATTTGTAATAACTTTTGTATGCAACAAATATACTTCTAATATAATTAAGTGTACTACTTTTTCACCTGGGAATGCAGAGACGCAGATACGCGAGCTCTGAAAAAAAATGTAATTTAGAAAGAGGAATTGAGATGCGCTAAAACATGCAAGCGCTCATAAGAGAGAGAATTTAGTTTTGCGAAGGGAGAAAGCTAAACCAGCATGAGTAAGGAACACAAATGGTCTGATCGACAAAAGAAAAGTGAACAAGGCAGTAACTAAATACTAAAGTGAGGTGATATCTAAACCAATGAGAGAAACAAACTAATAATTGAATAATGGGTGCATGTGGCAGCAAACTATGCAGGCAGGCAGGGCTGACGAGCTTCAGCTGACGCTTGTCACACTGTATTCCACAATAAAATTTGATCAATATTTATGTCCCAAGACCTAGGTGACCTTAACTTGGTGGTCATGTGACTGAAGTACAGTATTGTCCAGAGTTGTGACCAGTCATCATGTCCAAGTCAAATCAAGTCACTGGTCATTAGTTCAAAACTCAAAGCAGACGAGGGAGAGCAGTGAGGAGTGAAAGGGGGCAGGGAACAAATTAGACAATGGGCTAACTAATTAACAAGCAGAGTGGGGAAAGCTGAGAGACTTAAAAGCCTAAGGCCCGGTCCCACTCGCGTTCAGGAAGATTTGTGCATGAATTGCGCACAAAATTGGTTTATATTCGCTAAACATCCGCAATATTCATGAAACATACTTCTATGAGTCGCCCAACATCTGCACACATCCGCAATTACCCGCAGAGGCACGTTTTTCCGTTGCCAGGATTTTTGAGCTGCACAAAATTTTTGTTGCGGATGACATCCGCCTTACATACGCAATACATACTCAGCCTATGCGCTGTATATCCGCTGTTATCCGCTGATATCAGCAACTGACAGGGTATTGTGGCTTGGCAGCGGACTGGGACAGTGTGTAAAACAGATATATAGCGTGGCTATAATGTCCACATCACAAACTAAAATAATTTGTAGTGAATGCATACAAATAATGCGTTGGTATTACGTCTGCTTTGCATCTGATTTGCGAACAATTTGCGAGTGCATAAACACTTAACGTAAACCCAAAGTACTATAAAATGTGGCAGAAATCAACATATTTGCCAGTCATTGCCAGTGCAGCTGTGGAGAAGTACAGATGTAGTCATGCATCCCCAAAGACGTTGTGTGATAGTTGCTGCCATCCAACAACATAACAGTCAACTTTTCCAATTGCAGCAATTGCTCCAGAGGCGGAGAAGAAGGAGAAGAAGAAATCAAAGAGCTGTTTGGGTGAGACCATGGATTGGTAGAAGACTGGACCTGGGCATTTACAATAAGCTGATGGTGCAGCTGCGTAATGAAGATCCAAGTGCCTTTCACAACTTCACGAGAATGCCCCCAGCAATGTTTAACGAATTGGTGAACCGGCTCACTCCCAGACTGACCAAGAAACAAACCAACTTCAGACCTAACTTGGAGCCTGGTCTCAAGGTGGCAGCCCTCTGTTCTGCTTCAGCAGCAGCCTTCTCCCTCTTCCTCCCATGCTTCTTTGACTTTGTTCGTGTAGACATGTTGTCGCTGTGCTTTTGGTATCAATAGTGATGCCGAAAAGCCCGAGTGCGCTTCTTTTATGACCGCAATGCTGATGCCGCGCGTGCGCAATACGACCGCTGTTTCCGCTACACGTGCGCAATGCATTCTCAATACATTAGTAATACTTCCGTGATAATCGCAATGAATCCGATCCGTTTCCTCAATACACGCGTTATACATCCGTGTTATATATCCGCAATGTTTGCAATACATTTGTCAACATTTACCTGTTGTACCCCTCATGAAAGCATCCGCAATCGCATTCGCTTTTATTAGTTAAATATCCGCTTTTATTCGTCATATATTCGCCATACATTATTAATATATTGGTAATTCATACATAAGAAATTTGTCATTTTTGGCCAATTTTGTTGCAGACGACAACGAACGCAACGAAATTTGTATACTCAATTCATGTACAATTAATCCTCTCCCCAGTGGGACCGGGCCTTTAGATACATTTAGGATGCGACACGGTTATTATACGTTCACGGTTACTTTGACAAACGCAGACATTTCCCTGCGTTTTTGCCCTACGTTTACACGCAAATGGAGAATTCACCTCTGAAAACGATTCTTTCTAAAAAGTCCGGTCAGAGTGGAGATTTTGGAAAACTTCGGTGGCACGTTTGCATGTAAACTTAGAAAAACGGAGTTTTAGGCAGCCGATGTCACAGTATGCGCCAGAACTTGCACCTGCGCCAAAAGTGCGACCAATGTTCACATTTTCATTTGGCTGTGGTGATTGGATTTGTTTCTGTTGTTGCTATTTTCAGGATTCTGATTGGCTAATGTGGGTTTGATCTTATCGTTACACTGGCACCTACAGGTTTGATATGCTCTTGACGGAATATATATACGGGTATGTGTAAACAAAAACTTTTCTGAAAATTGATGCGTGTGCATGATATTATTTTTGAAAACAGAAACGGTGAAATGTTCGTTTATGAAAATAGCCAACCAGTGTAAGTGTCAGAGAGGAGTCAATGTCAACATGAAATGCAGCACATGACTCTCTCAGCTTTCCCCACTCTGCTTGTTAATTAGCTAGCTCATTGTCTAATTTGTTCGCCTGCCCCCTTTCACTCCTCATTGCTCTCCCTCGTCTGCTTTGAGTTTGAGCTAATGACCAGTGTCTTGATTTGACTTGGACATGATGACTTGGTCACAACTCTGGTATTGTCACATACTGGCTAATACACAATACTGCAAAAGGGAGCATGAAGTATTCAGTATACACTTGCACAGCATGTTGTAAACAAGTGTCCAACTTCAAACAAGCTGATATTTTCAAGAAACATGACCTCGTGACTTAATTCAGTATTGTGAGAACACCACTTTAACCTCAAATATGAGTTTTATTGTGCGAGTACATACACGTGCCTGTGCGTGTGGTTCAAAAACTGGCATTTACTCAAGATGTATCCAAAGCTTTTTAAAAGAAAAAACATTTTCACGCTTTTTTTTTTTCATATGAATCATGCAGTCACCTCCTTAAAAGCCAATAAATGCCCAGTCTTTGAGATTAATCATCAAGCTAAATTGTAATCAACGCAATCAAGAAATATACAGAAGTAATTTCCCAATTAATCTCACACTTGATAGACTATAAGGGTAATTTGATTTTATACTGGCAGTTTTCATCCTCGGTTGAAGTAAATGGGAGTACCACTTCAAAGAACTCAGGCAGTTTTTTTTTTTAAAAGAACTTTTTATTTATTTAACCTTCATATAACCAAGTAGATCAATTGAGAACCGGTGTTCATTTTCAGTGACGACCTGGCCGATTGGCAGCATAAGAGGCAGAAACAAAAAACAAGGACATAAAGGGAAACATAAAGACAGGTAATACAATTGTAAAACACGTACAAAACATAATAGAAAATAATATTGACAGTATTTACGGTGTCATATGTTACAAAGGAAATGGTAAAAAACACGAAGAGCTTAATGGCTGAAAGCAAGTGCATTGATCTTATATTATTGGTTGGACTGAGTTTTTAAAAGAGGAGAGTAGAATGAATGAGTTGAGCTTTAGAGTCTGTTGCAGATGATTCTAGTCATCTGCAGCGGAAAACTGAAAAGAGAAGCAACCAAAGGAGGTATGGACCTTGGGAAAAAGGTTAATGAAACTATTGGAACGCAGGTTGCGATATATTTTGTGAATATTAAGTCATGGCTGCAGGTATGACAGGGTTTTCCCAATGAGAGTTTTGTAAATGAACAGAAACCAGTAAATTTGTCTGTGAGAATGGAGATAAGCTCAGTTTAGCAGAGAGTACAGGCAGCAGTGGTGAGTGTTAAAAGAAGCTCCGGTCACGAAGCGGATAGCAGCGTGCGATATGACATCCAATTTGTGAAGGACAGTTTTTGAGGCTGACTTGTGGGCTACATCACCATAATCCAGAAGTGGGAGCACTGCTAGATTCTCACTATCACGATTCACAGCACGATTGAAATCTTGGTCTTAATCGTGGAGTAATCGCAGTGATCCAATCAGATCTTAAGGTTAGTCGTGGCAATCGTGTTGATCGTAGAAAAGTTTTGGACGGTTCAAAAATTTCCAATGATCAACACGATTGACTGTCAATCGTGATCATCGCATCACCTTGTTACCAAACCTGAAATTTTAAGCCGCTTTCACACTGGGCACGAAATGAATTTTTCGCATGACGGATTCCATTCAAAGTCAAAGCAAAGACGTGAATACACGGGAAACGCATGTATTTGCATCTTTGCATTGACTTTGAATGTAATCCGTCATGCCAAAAAAATTAGTTTCGCATCCAGTGTGAAAGCAGCTTCAGAGAAGTTCCACAATCAGCTACGAATGGCCCATCGTGGCGTTCGTAACGGAGTGCACGACAGTGGAAAATGAGCATTAACAAGAAGTTGTTTAGCAGAAAGTGTTAAGGGGGATTTGTTACAGTAAAGAAAACCAAGACGAGATTTGATCTTTGTGAGCAGTACATTTATGTGAGCTTCAAATGAGAGTTTACTGTCAAACCAGATACCGAGACACTTGTACCTTTCAACATACTCAATATCAGTGCCATCCAAGGGCAAAATTTGGAGGGGACACTGTGGTAGATTTTGGTTAGAAATCATGCATTTAGTTTTATTTGTGTTTAATAGTGAATGGAAACTGAAGAAAGCTCGTTGGATGCTATTAAAACTGGCCTGCAATGAAGTCAGTGCAGTTGTCAGGGAGGAACTAGAGGTATGTTGTATAAATGATGGTGTCATCAGTGTAAAATATTTACAGAAGTGTGCCCCTGTCAGTCCCCACGTGAGGAAACAGGACTGTTTACAAAGCTGATATGCGGGGGTCAATAAGGGAATCTTGTTTACTAATGATGTCATGTGACCTTGTCATGATGCTATTCCTGCAAGTTTCTGTTCTTCACCTCAGGATGGTCAGCATTGTCTAAGCCATTTTGTAGTCTTGTGTAATCATGTGGGAGGGTCATCTTTGTTTGTATGACTTGGTTTGTATGTCAGGCAAGGTACAACTGATGTGCAAGCATTCAGCTCATGTGATTATTGATGTTTCTGTTTCCTGCTCATCTGGCCTCAATATTGATGACTTGGTTTTCCTTTGATCTTTGGGTATCCAGGTGGAAGAGTGGAATGGTTCTGGGAGACTCTTTTATATGCGCTCTTGCGCAACATTCGCGTGTAGTCATTTCAATTTCAATTTCAATTTCAATTTATTTGTATGGCACTTTTCACAGATAAACTGTCACAAAGACGCTTTACAGTGAGAGATGAAGTTACTGAAAGGGCAGTACCCAGCCTATTCAGCAAATAAGGCAAAAAACTCCCAGTAGGGAGAAAAATCCTCGAACAGTGGTGAGAAAAAACTCCCCAATGGGAAGAAATCTCAGGAGGAACCCGGCTATCATTTATCTCACTGCATTCTGTGGCTTAATTTGCAGTTCATACATCTGTAAATAAAATAAATTAATCTTAACCATGCATTCTTCTCCACTTCACAGCTATGGGCTTTCAGTTTTGATGTGTGCACAGGTCTTTGGGGATCTGCATCCTATAGTCACTCGCCTGCACTTAGTGCCGTCGCAAATACATTTAATTGTATTACTGCCGGCTATATCAGCTATAGGCACGTCCGCATCTATATTGCTAGATTGTTGTCCTTGCAGAGCCACACTGCGGTGCGTGCAGCCTTCTGTGTGTTAACGTTAATGCAGAGGAAGGTTCAGTATAAATTCAACTGGAGTCAGATCGTCATAATAAAGCTTTAAATAACTCTCGATCCAGCAGCACAGTTAGACAACATGCATTCCTTCACCTCTCAGATATTTCCAACTTTTGGTATGCCTGAGAGGGAGTTACACAATGGGTGATGCCATGGAGTTGTGTTTTCACTCATAGCGGTTTATCATTGGTTGACTCACCATTTGTGGCAATTCTAGATCAGCATATTGATGTATATGAGAATCACCTACAGCAAGGGCAATGTTATTGACATTATTATTGAATAGTGCAGGACCCAATAAACTCCCTTGTGGTACACCATTAGATAGGGGCAGGGGATCTGAAAGGAGGCCCTCCACCCTCACTGACTGAAGACGACCAAGACCGAAGCTCTTGAACCAGGTCAGACAGCTCTCAGAAAGTCCTATAGCTCGTCCTTGCAGGAACTATTAGTATGTCACAGGATAGGTTGTAGGTAATTTTGCTATTATTTAATTTTTTATTCCCCCAGAATTGAAGATTCGGGGGCATAAAGTTTTGCACCTGTCCAATTGTCTGTCTGTCTGTCTGTTTGTTTGTCTGTTTGTCTGCAGCAGCAAAAAAACATTAACCTTCGCGGTAACTTTTGATTGGTCAGAGATAGGCCTTTGATATTTGACATGTGTATCCCTTGTCACAAGAACTTTCGGAAGAAGTCATCATTTTTGACCTTGTCATCGGACGCATTTTCCACAAACTTTAACCTTAGCCGTAACTTTTGATTGGTCAGAGATAGACCATTGATACTTAACATGTGTATCCCTTGTCACGAGACCTTTCGGATGAGGTCATCATTTTTAACATTGTGACCTTGACCTTGGAGTAGGAAGCATTTTCCGAAAACGTTAACCTTGGCCATAACTTATCATTGGTCGGAGATAGGCCTTTGATACTTGACATGTGTGTCCCTTGTCACAAGGCCTTTCAGATGAGTTCATCATTTTTGACCTTGACCTTGGTGTAGGACACATTTTCCGAAAATGTTAACCTTGGTGATAACTTGTGATTGGTCAGTGATAGACCTTTGATACTTGACATGTGTACCCCTTAACATGAGACCTTCCGGATGAGATCGTAACTTTTCACCTTGTGACCTTCACCTTGGCGTCATTTTTATTTCACAATAGTTTCCTGGAAAAGTTTTTCAAATTTTATTCATTTATTTAACTCTTTGCAAGTCCAAGTGATTCCATCTGGTCCTTTTCCATATTATAAATCCAAACTATGCTCATATCCAGGGGCATCAGTGTTTCATAAACACATCTTTTTATTTAAAAAATTACTTCCATACACAATCATCATCTGTGTGTTTCTGATTGTGTCTGTTTTCACAGTAGCCCTCTTCCAATGTTCCCATTAAAATGCAGATGTATTCCATTACTAGATTCTAGAGGTGTAAGATATCAGCATTGTAAGTTTCATCAGATAAGACTGCCAGATAAATGAGCAAACAGCATTATCTCTAATATTTGTGCACAGAGGCCTCTTCCCCAGAGATATTGTTCGCAGTCTTATCCAACTGATTCACTACAGCATGAGAAGTACTCATCTTAGCTTCCATTAAGGGCCACCTGCTAATATGGCTCAAGATTCATTGTCTCACTGCAGCGTGACCATTCAGTAATATTGCATTAATTGGATCCGATGCCGCATCCTTTGGGTAATTACACAAATTCCATGCATGCAAAAACATTAATGCTGATCGACAGGCCCTGCAGTAGGAGACGCCTTCAAATTACCCGACACAAAACTCAAGAGCTAAACTCCCCATTTCCCCAAATAGAGCCCAGCTGTCATTTCAGGGTTTATTAAATAAAGCTGTGACTTGACTAAAACCAATACACGAGAGACTGCATCTTTTCCCTTTAAATCTTGATTGGTTTTAGGACTGGATGACAGCAGTTTTTTGATTGAATGCCCTGCACTGGTAGACAGGAAGAGACCGACATGCCTTTTGCTGAGGCATTTATTTATTCCAGTCATCTGGCCCGCCCATGGTCCAACATTGCCAAGACATTACCATTTGCATATTTCCTCACAACTGAAAGGACGCGTTATGCGATCTGACCAACCTCCAAGTAATTTTGGCCATTTTAGGTCATTAAAATCCCAGAACAATCTCATATATTTCCATTTATGGGGGCAAATTAAAGACCCTGGATTCCAGAACCCAATTTCAGCTCTGTAAATGTATTCAGTTTGAAATAAATGCAGGTTCACCTTGTACCAAACGTCCTTTTGCACGTTATTGAATAATAGTGGAAAAATGGGATTCTTGTGAAGCTGTTCTACGCAACCAGCCTGCCACACACTTTACATGGCACTTCCCAGAAGGGGATATTTCACCCTGAGAGGTTACAGCCATGAGAATTTCTCAATAAGCTTAGAGACAAACCAGTGTGGGTCACTGTTTTCCATCAATCAGATACTCCATTACTACAGTCTGCTTCAATAAATCTTGGAGAGATTGCATTTCTAGCAGAAAAAAAAAATCCGGCCACTCGAACATAGAACTGAAGAGTAGCAATTAAGTGAATATTAATAAGACTGGTTATAATTTTGTGACATTTATATGCATCTGTATTATTTAAGTACTGAATTGCTCATCAGCTCCGGACACATAAGGTGATGGAACAAAGAAATATTTTCCTATGTGTACAGCCATACCATAGAACAGCCTAGCATATTACCGTGCTTTGTTTAGAATCTAATTAGCACATTGTTGGGAAAAAAAAAAAACACGCCAAATTTTTAATAGATTTTCGGCGGAGCCGAACCACAAAAAACATGTCTTGTCTCAAACATTTCTTGATAAACAGTTTAGCTCTTACACTCTTTTGTTGGAAGTTTTGCCTTGACCCCTTAACAGCCTGCTCCCCTTTGGTCAAGCACAGTTTGAGTTGGTTTAAAATTGAAAGATGTGTTGAACTTAGCCTGATGAAGCATTCTCCAATAATCATTTGCAGTCTGTAATGCTGAAAAAAATCTGTTGAGTTTAACAATTCTTTCAATTAGAAATAGTGACTCTGTGCTCTGCCAAAAGGTTTAGCAGGCAGTTAAATGGTTAAGAAGATTGAAAGTCAGATAAAGCTTTTTTTCATAATTTAGGGCAATGGCACCTACATATTTAGTATCTGCTGGTTGCTGCCTGAAATTTATATTGAGAGAAATGTGTAAACCCAGGACTCCATGTTCCTATGGCCACAGCACTGCATTAAATGGAAAATATCTAGATGTTGTACATCATTTTTTACACATTTCTCTGTAATTCAGCAGGACATGTTTGGAATTGTTGGAAACCTTGAGATTATCTTGAGAATTTGATGTAGGACTGAAGTTCCACAGGTTTGAATACAGCAGCTGCATTTGACAGACCCATATATAGGCTCCTAGGTTTTATAAGGTTAAAAAAAGAGATCTGAATGAAAGAAAATTCTGAGGTTTTGCTGTAATACCCACGGTTTCAGCAGCACTCTGGGATGCACCCCCATCTGAATCACAGCTGCACAGATAGACTGTTTGTGACATTTGCCGTGCTTTAGATATATTAATATACAATTGTTTATCAAGTAAACCAGGGAGCTATTGCTACATAGAAATTCTGGAAAGTAGAAATCAAGTGATTGGTTGCATAGCCAGGTCAGGGCAGGCCTGGAGTTTGACATTTCTCTGGTCTGTTGATCATGACCAGTCTACTACCATGGAGATACTGGAGGACAATCTACACTATCTAGGGGAGCTTGTTCACCCCAGTGCCTTTAAATCTTCTAGGATTGCAACCAATTCCATTAACTCATACCCTACAGCAAGCCGCTGCCAACGGCGCGTCAAATTCTACCATTCCCTATGGTAAGCTGGCGCCAGCGGCGTGGATGACCATTCACAGTCAGATGAAAACACAAAATCAGTTGACGATTGCGGTCATGGGCCACCTGTACTTCAAAACTTCATATTGTGTTATTTTCAGGAAAAGTATTCCATACAAACGTGACAATTTTACCTAAAAGTATTCTGTGGGAATGAGTTAAGAGAAGATAGGCAAGTATTTGGAGCAAATATGAGTTGCCCATGAATCTCTACATAGGGAAGGATGATGATAACACACAGGTCAGTAGTCGCACAGAAAGGCGGTGTAGCAGGACCGAATATACCCTTGGCCAGAATATAACCCGGGTATATTCCGGCCTAGGCCAGATTATACTCAAGGTAAATTCTGGACTAGGCTAAAATATACTCCCCCAGGCCAGATTATACCCCCTGACTCTAATTTAGTAGTCTAGATTATGTAATAATTTTACATTATGCAATTTATTTTGTAAACTTTCACTTTAACTATAACGTCAATTGATGGTAGTCAAAAGATCACATATTTGAAATAGATTTGCTTCACTTGTGCTGAAGATGTTGAAGTACATTGTAAGGGTCAACTCGCACTTTGCTATGGTATTCCTAATCTGCTGTCGAGGAGCTTACATGTAGTAATACAAAAAGACTTGGTAAGTTGCAAGTGATACACTGTAACACTAACTTTATGGTTGCTGAACTTTCTCCCTGCTGAGGAAGGATTTGGGCACCAAGTTTGTAGTATTAATGGTGGTAGGTACAATCCACTGTCCAATGTACTGTGTAGCGATCCTGATTATGCACAAAGAGCAAAACATTGTTTGTTCAAGACAAAAGTGGGTCAGAATAGTTTTTTACCACATCATCTTCTGGACTAGACATTTTACACCCCCTTATATTGTGCTCCACACATTCAGGCAGAGGGTTTTAGTGGGCCAGCCTGTTTCTCACCCAAGGTATGTTCTAGGCTTGTCGAGTTCAAATACCCAGGGCATATTCTAAGATAGGCAATTGTTACATACCCTTCTAGGCCAGATTATACCCCAACTCATGTGTACAAAATAATCAATACTACAGCATATCTCAATTTTTATTTATTTCACAGGTGTTAAAACATCTACATTTCTTAAGGAGAAATATTAAATGTCTTTAGCTACCACAAACTGACCAATATATATAGACAACAGGATAAAGTACGTGAAATCATAGTATTGGATATTAAGGCTGTCTGGGCAGCAGTAAAATATACTGTTGGTAAGCTGATTGTTATTGGCATGATCTTACCGCCATAATGAATGATGACTTATAAAGCCTTAAATAAGGTAATACATAAATAGCCAGATTTGGCTTCTCCAAAGTCTAGTACATGTATTATGAACATCTTTTGTTTTGAGTACAACTTCAGCTTTTCAGCACAGAAGATGGAAATATGTTTCAACTATCAACTACTCAACTGCGTGTGCCTTAGCAAAGTGTGAGTTGACCCTTACCATGTATGTTTACAGAGCATAGGACAGGCCTAGGACAGAATATGCTCCGCTAGGGTATAATCTGGCCTGGGGGGGGGGGAATGAAGTTAGTTAGTTTGATGAAGTTCAATCCCAAGACAACCAGAACACCCTTGCCTTCAAACCCCATTACGATTCCTTCATGTTTGAAGACAGTACTAGTGAGCATGATTTAGCTAATCTGCATTCACAAAAAAAATTCCAAACATCAAACATATTTTCTCATGACGCAATACTCTTTGAGTTAGATGACCCATTTTCTCAAGCAACAATAAAGGCTTATTTTTTTACAAAAATGTTTTTTAGATTTTGTAAAGGGACCTTTTATTTACTTTCTCATGGCACGTTACTCCACATCGTTACTTCACTTCCTCAGCAGAACAATTTTTTTCTGCTCTGTTGGTCTTCAAATAGATTTCTACACCTATGACCACATTCTGTTTCCCAGCCTGAGTCCTTTTCACTTAAGCTTGCAGCAAAGTTGGAAGATCCCCAAACTCCACAAGTGAAATCAATTAATGAGGTTCCAAAGTCAAAAGTCTGGCATCAAGTGACAGGAATGAAATTCAGAGAAAAGCAACTGCCAGTTGAACCTGTCCATTCCGCAGGCTGCTTTATTTGCATACATGAATTATTTTCGAGGAGGAAGGCTAGCGCGCAGCCTTGCTGCTCCCGAAATTTGAATGCAAGCGCAGTTACATGGAGGGGCTTTGCCCTGAACAAGGACTTTCTTTCTCTCTCATTATGCGGCCATGAACCTGCCTCTCTTACTTAAGCTCACCAATTTGTCAACTGGCCCATTCCGGATACAGAGTTTCACCTTCTTTTTGACTTTGTGGGAAAATGGAGGACAATGGTGTAGTTAGCGAACTGAAGGTGTTCCGAGGCTTGGAGGTCTGATCTCCTGCAATAGCACTGCTGCAGTACCCTCGAACGTGGTGCTTAACCTGCAAAATGTTTTATGCTTGTGGAGTCGCATAACTTGTTACTGTGTATAACTGTTTTGATTTATTTACGAAAGCCACTTGAGGGTGAAGCCACGAATCCTCAGACAAGTTGCAAATTAAAAACATTGACACTGTTCCTATTTATTTTAAGTGAGAGTCTATTCTTCACATACACAAGGCATGTTGGAAAAGGAGTCAATGAAAGCCAAGCCAGCAAAGTGATCTGGAGCGCGAGGAACTCGGCCAATGGCAAATCCATTAAATAAGTTTGACATTGTGAATTGTTCCTAATGACCTCTGCCAAGGAGTTTCATTTACCTTTGGTTTGTGGGTAAGTATGTCTGTTAGTTTTTTAGCAACTTTATTAAATTTTCTGCCAGAGGTGTGTGTTAGCCCAGCTTAGAATTTATTTCATTTTGGGAGTGATCCAGATAAAATTCGGTGTCCCAGAAATTTTATTTACTTACTTCTGTGGTGGTACATAGTAACGCTCGTCAAATGAGTCCCGGAGATGGGGCAACTGTTGGGCCTTGGCAGAGGTATGCACACTCTGATTGCTTTTGAATTCAAATTTTACCAGTCCAGTGGACCAACAGAGGCATGAGTGGTGCCAGGTAATCGATTCAGATGTGAACCTTCTTCCCAAGTTACTTGGGACAGGAGATGCTGTTCAACACTCCAACTCCTTAAATTCATGGTTTATTTGCCATATAATGGTCACAATTTCTGCTGACCTCACCATAACAAGAGCCATGAGAAAATAGGATCAGTAATGTTACAATCTAATGTTGCAAAAGCAAGCCAATGCCCCAAGGTGAGGTATTATTTACATTTTTTTCACTCTTTGTAAATGTAATCCCAATGAGTTCATTTCCCCCAATTACTTTAGGGAATAAATAATGCATCAGGCAACATTAAAATACTAATTAACAAACATGACATTAAACATGGATTGTATTATTTTGCAAAAACTACTATCCCATTTTAAATGATGCATTTTCAATTGCTTCCTCACATTGAGACAGACGCTGGATTTTGGGGTGGAGAATCATAAAACAGATAGTTCTCTATCACAGAAAAGCTGAAGGTGTCAGTCCTGGAGCAGTGGCTTTCATGTTGACAGTGGCCTAACTCCCGCTCTCACAATCGCTCTTGTTCACCATCACTCTACAAGGAATCTACAAGGCTGACGTACTCGCGTAATCTTTGAAGGCTTGAGCGTTCAGTGGTCCAGTCAGGTCTTTAATGGCCTCAGGTGAGTACTTGCACTTTTAAAGAGTGGGATGGCAGGACAACCTCAGCTCAAACTTTCAGTACATTATGACCTTCAACGGATGGCACGAACACATCCATTTCCAGCAGGATAATGAGGATTCTGAAAAGCATTACCGCTTAGTGCGGGTTTCTGTGGGCCATCTGGGAAGTGCTGGTTCTGGTGGAGGCAGCAGAGAGCTCTTTCTACATCTACATGGCTGCCGTGGAACATGGAGAAATTGGCAGAAAATGACCTAATGCACCTTTAACTGCACTTCACAATGTTGAAGTTAAAATCTCTACAATAACGGAAAACTCCGAAACACTGATACTGAGAGAAAAAAAAAAAATCATTGAAGGGTTAAAATATCTTTCTGCCTACAATTCCACCCCCAACTCTCCACCTCCTTCAAAGCACTGAGTGATTGCTCCCTTTCCAGGGGCTTAATTAGAGGCACACACATCTTTAATGTTTATCCTCCAAATCCATTTCATAAGTTCACATCGATAGAACAAATTAATGCAGCTTCATGATTCCTGACACCCAGTATTTATTAGCTTGAGGAATTGACAGATTTAATGTGTCGGACAAAGTTCATCGATTTCTTAATAATTCCAATTTAATATATGTAAATATATGAGGACATTGATCGTCTTTCCACACGACAAAGACATGGACTACTTGAATGGAATAACTATGATCAGACAACAGAACTAGTAAAATGGATCACATGAAAAGTGACATCTTTATGAATCACAGAGCCATTTTAGGGTTAATGTCAGACACAGGCAATTGATGTGACACCTTTTCCTCTTCCAAGCAGTACAAATTTCTGCTATACGATTAAAACAATGTATTAATGCACAATGCACAATTAACCATATTTAGGATAGGATGCTCATCTGCCCAATTAGCCTACTACAGTCATAATCACTGTAACGGTCTCTTGGTTTGATGAGCTACTCATATTTCTTAGGCACTCTCCTGCATGTATTACACAAGTAGAACTTAGGTCAGCATTTTATTCTCATACTCTAGTTACTCCATTTAAATGCATACATTGTTGGCCCATACCTAGATAAGATCAGAAATTTTGGAAAATATCAATGAGTGTGAGTATTAGCCGTTATGTTGTGCCATTCAAAAATGGATTGTATATCATGGAGTATGGACAGCATTTTTACGCTTAGCGTAGAGCAGAAGTGTATAATCCAGGTTCAGAAATAAAAGTCCATCCCAGGATATTGTTCCTGCCACAAAAGACCTGTCAGTTGGCCCTATTCTTCAGCTAGGAGGTAAAACTAACAAGTGAAATCTGCTGACAGGAGTTCACGGGTGGAATGAAAACATGGTAGGATTTTTACTTTCTGACCCCTGGATTATACACCTCTGGCGTAGAGGCAGAGCCCATTAACTCAACAAAGCACACACAGAATACAAGAATCAAAAGATAGGCTATTCGGTTTGCCCAAAAAAATACAGGTGTGACTGTCATGACACATTAGCCAAAACAAAGATGGAGGGAAGATTGATTCTTTAACAACACTTTCAGCGATTTCATGTCAACATGCAATTCATTCATACTAATGGGCAATTTAGAGAACGAGTAAACAGAACCCCAGGCTGGATTCAAACCCACTTCCCCCTAACTCGTGGGTGGTAGTGCTAACCACTGCGCTCCCATACCACCCAGGATAAAAGGAGGAAGAGAGGCTAATATTCACCGGTAACAACCACAGATCACGTCTCTTTGTTCAGAGAAATACGCTTGTTATTCCACCTGAATACACTACATTACAATTATAAGAAGAGTAAACTATCAGCCCTAATTCCCCCTATTGATTTTGACCAATTATTTGCATCAGACATCACAGGCAGTGCATTTAAATTACTGAAACGTTTCACACTAGATAAACAGTTTGGCTACCTAGAGAGTGGGACTTTACTGTTAAATGAAAAATATTTTAAAAAAGGAGGTGAGGTAATAATGAAATGTTAACCTATTCAGCGTTTGGGTTTGTTCTGGGGCTCGCACATCCACATGGGTGTGAACTTGCTATCGTCACCTGAGCCTGCCAGCATCTTCCTCCATAATATCTACACACTGCATCCCTACCCGGGCATCTCAGGCTAACTGAAGTGCAGCAAAGACTTACAAACACATCATTCCGGTGCATTCCAATACATGAGAAAATTTGTCCTCCTCTCATCTCCTTTCAAGAAATAAGGCCAGAGGAGTTCAGTGGAGATGAGGGGTAAATTTTCTGAATATTGGATCACATCCAATTTCAGAGGCATAGGCTCAAAGAGGAATTTCTGTAGTAGACTGCATCGAAGCACATTGCAGCAACCACAAATATTTACACAAATTGAAAAAATTCAGAAAATATTAAATTTTTACTCCAGTTCCTTAAGACATGAAATAAACATTGTGCAGAAAAACTGAGGCACATCCTATGTATGATCTTCCAGATATTAATTCACTGTTTACTAACAGGAAAAACACATTAATATACCGTCACAGCCGAGAGGCACATTAGAAACAATTACCAGCAGCAATCAGGTTAGCTGTCTGTGATCAATGATTCAGTGTGACAGCAACCAAGGAGAGAGTTGCACATCAACGGAACACAGTGGGATGAGAATAAGCAATACCTGTCCAAGTATTCTAATAAAAAACATCATAATTTTTCAGGCAATATTTGCTCGATTGGAAACCCTGCCTCAGCATTTCCATTTCAATAGCACACAGATAGTTTGTTCAACATTATCCTTCAGGTAATCGCCATGGAGGTATCATGAATGTGTCTTAAATGCTCGAGTTGTAAATACACTTAGCAAGTGCAACAGGAATAGTAGTCATCATCATCAACATCAACATCGGTATTAGTGAGGAACCACCAATCACAATAGCTAAAGGAAAAATACAGACCTGTAAGCCAAAGAGAAATGAACTCCAAGGTTGCTGTAGATGTTGTCAAGCAGTTACCATGACGACTACCCACGTATCCCATGACATGGGAGGGGAGGGGGGCATGATTCTAACCCTGGGCCAGAAGGAAGGAGGCACTACAATCACAGGCCACAGATTTTCCCAGCCCAAAAAACAAACACTACTTACAGCGAATGAGGAATAATCTACCAGAATGCTAGGGAAAAGTTGTAGTATCCATATGAGTGAAATCTGATCCTGGTACTGAAACTGGTACAATAGGTCCATCCTGGCCAACATCATGCAGGGACATTACTTCATTTGATGGTCAAAAATATTCATTCACCTTAAACTGGGAATATTATGACCTTAAGCATATGGTCACCTAACCTCATTGATACTGTATATGCGCAAAAGCAGAGATTTTATGATTGAGAATGCGTGCAGAGTTGCTGTAAGCTGGCACAAAAAAATCTTTTTACTTTGTAATATGAATGATTGTCAAATGCATAAATAAACAAACCAATACAGCAATGATGAAATTAATGAACCAGGTTGTCTTGCTGGTCATTTAGACAAACATTCTCCACCATGAAAAGCTGTAGGGCCTTTTTAGTGTATTTGCTGGAGTCCAGCCTAGTCGTCCAGCCTTGCTAGATCAGCAAGGATTTTGGTGAACTCATTGTTGAGTTCTTTATTTGGCTGCATTTCCACAGCTTGGTGTTCTGCCAAAGCCTAATATTAAAGACCTCTTCAACTGCTTTTTCGTGCAGCCAGCACTGATGTGGCAAGTCAATGATTTCCCCTGAAATGGCACCCAGGCCAATTCCATCATTCAATCAATTGCACCATAAGCCAGTCGGTTCATACAATCAACATAAGATTGTATTGCTTGTGGCCTTATATTGGCAACAGCTGGCAAAGGCAAGGTCGTGTAACTTCTCCTAAAAATCATGTTCCAGGCCTCTCCATAAACCATTACACAGGCTTATCTCTAATGACACAGGTGCTATTAGTGCTGAATGGCCAGACATTTAAACTGTATCTCTAGTTTGCCTAAGAGAGGAGAGCAAGTTAAAATGTGGCAAATGAGCAAATTTAATAAGGAACTGTTAAAAAATAAGTTTCATAAAGTGCGACACTATAACTTGGCAATCAGAGTTTTTCAGTCATAATTATAGGAATGGATAAAAATAATTCCACATCATGACAGGAATGTACAGTATCATATGTTGGTAATTAGTGGAACTTGAAACTTCTCATACATTTCTAGCTGCATGTGCGACTGACCTTCGATCCCCCTCAATAGGCCCAAAAAGTATAAAATTATCAGCTTTCCAAGCTCCGTTTGAAAGATTTTCACAATTCACTGAAACCCCGGAGTTAAATCATTGCATGTCGGCAAAACTTTTACAAAAGTATACAGTTATAAACCAACTTGAAGGAAATTTGCAAGACTTTAGGACTGTGATGTAAACATTACAGGAGGTTGTAGTTCACACAAAGCCCATGCAATTTGTATGCCTTTCAAGAGAAGAAAAGCAATGCCTGTAAAGAGTAATTTAAGCATCAGAGCACAATGCGCCAACTGGCTCTTATTTTAACCAAGTCAGAGTGGAGTTGCGGAGGCCATGAGAACGGGATAATACTGCACGGCATGGTCTCTGCCTAATCCCACTTTTAGCAGCACAGAGTATACGTTTTTTTTTTTCTTTGTTCCCATGTTGCTCACTTCCATGATATTGTTCAGTTGTTCGGAGAACTTGCCACAGTGTCATTGATGGAGATCACCTCGATCATTGCTCATTCATGCCCTCGCGGGGGAATGAGAACATACAACCCCAATTCCGAAAGAGTAGGGACGAAGAGTAAAGAAGAACATCGATAACGTTTCACATGTTGAAACTGAGATATTTTACATTTTTTATCCACAAAATGAGCTTATTTCTAATTTTCTGGCTGCAAAAGGTCTCAAAAATGCTGGGACACAGGCAAAAAAGGACTGAAAAAGCTATTAATCAGCTGAGAGAACATTCAGCAAGTTATTAAGTTGGCATCAGGTGTGTAACATGATTGGCTGTAAAAGGGATGTCTTAGAGATGCTGAGTCTCTCAGAAGTAAAGATGGCCTGAGGCTCTCCAATCTGTGAAGGTTTGCGTAAAAAAAAAAATTGTGGAATACTTTAAAAACAATGTTCCTCAACGTCAAATTGCAAAGGCTTTGAAGGTCTCATTATCGACAGTGCATAATATCATCAAGAGATTCAGAGAAACAGAAAATATCTCTGTGCGTAAGGGACAAGGCCAAAGACCTTTACTGGATGCCCTTGATCTTCGGGCCCTCAGACGCCACTGCTTCACTCGCCAGCATGATTCTGTCATTGACATTTACTAAATGGGCCCAGCAATACTTCAAGAAATCACTGTCTGTAAACACAGTCCACCATGCCATCTACAAATGCCACCTAAAATTCTATCATGCAAAAAGGAAGCCATTGTTTAACATGATACAGAAGCGTCGCCGTGTTCTTTGGGCTTAGGCTCATTTAAAATGGACTGTAACAAAGTGGTAAAGTGTCCTGTGGTCAGACGAGCCCAAATTTGACATTCTTGTTGGAAATCATGGGCGTTGTGTCCTCTGGGCTAAAGAGGAGAAAGACCACCCCTCCTGTTATCAGCATTCAGTTCAAAAGCCAGCATCTCTGATGGTATAGGGATGCATTAGTGCAAATGGTGTGGGACACTTGCCTGTTTTAAAAAGCACCATGAATGCTGAAAGGTATATAAAGGTTTTAGAGCAACATATGCTCCCCTCCAGATATCTATTCCAGGGAAGGCCTAGTGCATTTCAGCAGGATCAATTCAAGCCACATACTGCAGCTATTACAACAGCATGGCTTTGTTGTAGAAGAGTCCATGTGCTGAACTGGCCGATCTTCCTGATCTTCCACTGATTGAGAACATTTGTCGCATATTTAAACAAGAAGTCTGTCAAAGGAGACCCACAACTCTCCAGCAGCTGGAAGCCTGTTTGAAACTAGAGTGGGATCAAATACAATGGCTAAACTCAAGAAACTTGTCTCCTCAATGCCCAGATGCCTCCACTCTGTGTTAGAAAGAAGAGGGGATGCTACACCTTGGTAAAGAGACCCCTGTCCCAAGTTTTTTGAGACCTGTAGCAGCCATCAAATTTGAAATAAGCTAAATTTGTGGATAAAATTGTAAAATTTCTCAGTTTCAACATTTGCTCAGTGATCTGTTATCGGTTCTATTGTGATTTAATTACTGTCTGGTGTGATGTGAAAGTCATTGGCTTATTATTCTATTCACAATTTACACTTTGTCCCAACTATTTCAGAATTGGGGTTGTAGTAAAAACATTATCTCATCATTATCATGGCGTAAAACAGACCCTGAAATATACAAGCCGGTCAGTGACTACAAACGTCTCTCCACCAAATCACGTACGCATGGATGAATGTTTTCCTAGGAACGTTTACCTGGGACACAACACCTATCTAAATTAAATATGGTGCCCTCATGTTCTCATGTGATCAATATATGTCCTGCACTGTCGAGGTTGTTTCACTGCTGTCTACTGGATTGTGTCATTCATTATTTAATTTACTTCTTACATGAATTTTCATCATCCCACATGGAAAGAATCTATATGAACATATATGCGCATATATGCAACCTATATGCTGCATATATCCCGCATATATGCCTATATGCGGCATAAATGCGCATATATGCCGCATAT
This sequence comes from Gymnothorax reevesii, assembly GCA_029721435.1. Classification (NCBI taxonomy): domain Eukaryota; kingdom Metazoa; phylum Chordata; class Actinopteri; order Anguilliformes; family Muraenidae; genus Gymnothorax; species Gymnothorax reevesii. The sequence continues at coordinate 124,797,738 of CM056574.1, forward strand.
AGGCCAGATTCAGGTACATATATGTGCTTATAGGGGGCATATAGGTCTCCTATATCGCTTCTTCATTTCCACATATAGGCCCTATTTGCACATACAAGGTATATGTCTCCTATATAGCTCAGATACGCAGTGGCAGGTTCTGTTTGTCATACCCATTGTGCAGCTCATATCTCACTTTTGCATCTGTCATACAACCTAGCTCATATGTTTATTCTCAAGGTAATATCTGCATATTAGTCCTGAGTCACTTACAGAAATAACAAGAATTTCAAGCAATAACTGATTAATCCCATGTGAACACGTGAAATTGGCATCACATTTGATCTAAAATACATGTTGAAATGTGACAATGGCATGTTACATGTAAACCAGTCATTATTAACAATGGCAAGTGAGAGGAGACAAAAAGCTATGATATCAACACAAATATCTTATACTATTTGTAACATTTTTTCATGAAACATTAACAAGGTCACCAATTCTTTCTTGACCATATTTATTTCCATTCTATGAAGATTGAGTTATGTATTGTGGAAGAGAAGGAAATGTATAAAAACAAAATGATTTGATTATGTCTATTTCATCAATTAAGCATTTTTTCAAGTTTATGTCACTGCCAGATTCACCACATTAGATAAAATTGGATCCACATCATTACAGCTCATACACATCCACTGAAAGGTAATACACTACACTATTACATCCACCAAATGGCAGTGTTTTCTATCTTGTCTGTAATGCAGTTTCTAGATGAATATGGCTCCGAGGTTCTTAGTCTAAATGCAGCAAAATAAAACAAAAATAACAAAACAATAGTACACAGATGAACATTCATTCAAGAAAACATGCCTTTCAAAAGTCATTTTCATCCCCACATCTATTTGAGCATTTCACTGTGGTTAATGAATCTGAAGACAAAGTCCACATTTCTGCTCACAGTTTTAATGAACAGACACTTGTCTTGTATCTGAGATGCTTGTGTAGCAACGAAAGGTCCCAAACCTTTTCCTACAAGGATGAAGTAACAAGGATTCTTAAATTCCCGCATGGAAATAATCTCTATAAGCATATAGGTTTTAATCCCCACCCAGTGGTCAGCAGCTTTTTTCAGAAGTAGTGCGCAATTGGCCAATGCGCTACAGGGATGTAATTTGCAAAGGGCCTGCTGGGAAGGGTTACGTAGATTAGAGTTCCTCTAGGCACGTCCTGTTGGCAAGATGGGCGCTAATTAAATGGATTCTGACTGCACACGAGAAGATTCCTCACCCCCCGCCCCCCGCCCTGGATCCACCACGCTGCAGAAGGAATGATGGAAGAAGAACGGCAAATATTCGTTGGATTCGGTACAAAATCGCAGACTAACGATAGTTTGGTTGTGAACAGGGGGCCTCAAAACGTGGAAAAAGTGAAATTAGTTCCCTAATTGAGTATCCCAGATTCGAGTGAGATTGGGAATGCCAAATGAAAAATAAATGTTTGTTTTAATATAAGGGTTTCACATATATGTGACATATAGGTACGTATGTACCTATAACATATGAAAACGGCCAATTTTATGAATGTCGCATATATGTGAAACCTATATTTGGCCCTATATGAAAACCTATATGTTTATATAGGTTCTTTCCGTGTGGGATAACAAAACAAACAGGTGAAACAATGACACAGTGATAGTGAAACCAAGAATGACGAGCAACAAATGCACCAATTTCTGCGGTAGAACGTGTACACAGCCAAGATTTTCATCTAATCCTTTTTATTTGTGTAATTTATTCTGTATGAATTCATAAAAATTAAACACAAACAAACACACACAAAAGCTCTAACACCACCTTGAATGCAACCCTCCCACATAAATCCAGGAATAAACTGCTCATAACCTCACCTCAAGAAGATACTCTTATTTGTACTGGAAAGAAACATTACATTAAAAATATATAAATACATTCAAAAAATTTTTTCATTCTTGTGAGGAAAATGAATGGAAAAAAGAGAAAACATGCAAATGTATAACTGCTGAAGATGCTCTCGTTGACACTGAAATAGCCCTTATCCATGCAAAACTACTGCTCCATCCTATAGCCGTGAAAGCAACTTATGTTCCAAAACCAATCAAATTCAGGGCAGGATTATAAGCCCTCAATGCATGATGTCATACATCATTTGGAAGACGATGCCAGAACGCCAGGAAGAACTCGACCAGCGTGGGCAGAAAGAAATGGGGACTCTTCAAAAAAGTGACGGCTTTCAGAAAAGCAGCTGGTCCATATTTATCTTTCCATGGTCAATGAACTCCTATTCGCCACACAGCTGTGCCTCCTGGTTCTATTAATTAAGTGCACCTGTCAAAGAGTGGCAGCCTGGCTGGTGTGCATCTAGCACAACTTTGGGGGAGGATGCCAGGTAGAAGTTTTGCCATCACTACTACATTTTGGCTCCTCTTTCCTCAAAAAAATTCTAATTACATAGACTCAATCAAAATGTAAATTTAACAGTGCATTTCACCGCAAAGTATCAAAGTGCTGCGCTTTACAGAGACTCCCTGGCTAAGCCCGTTACAATAGCAAGGCAGAGGCGGCAGTGGATCAAGATACTCTTCTTTAGTCCACACGCTAAATGGATTTATTGACACAGCTCATGCAGCTTTTGAAAGCAAGCTGTACTTGCTGGCCACAGCTGAACAGCCCTGTGAGCTGACCATGCCACCAACATGGAAAAATTCTTCATAAAATGTTACAGAATCACTTCCTGGAGGCTCTTTCACTTTCCTTAGAACTTTATTTCCCCTTTCTTAGAGCATCTAGAGCATTTGCGAATCAATAGCATTCTCCAGGTACCATCACTGATTTCCTTATGGTCGTCTTAGCTTACCCTGAGCCAGCCAGAGGAGGATGGATCTCCCCACAAGAGTCTGGCTCCTCCAAAGTCTCCTTCATAACTACAGTTGGCAAGTTCTTCCAAAAGCACTGAAAATGTTACGGCAGTTAACCGTAGCATAGGGAAAAGGCCAGCAACCAAGTTGTCACACTCCACTGTGTTTGTCTACTCACTATTCAGTGATGAACCTCATAAAATACAAATGCAAGCATGGTCATGCTTCTGGTCCAGTGCTGGGTCCTGCTTGCACTTATCAGGACAAGAAAAAAAATTAAAAAAGGAAGAAAAATGAAGAAAAATGAATGGAGAAATAAAATAGGACAGTGGACAGAAAAAGAGGGAAAGTAAAGAGGGGGAAAATTGAAGATATAATTAACTCCTGCAAATTCTTTGGAAAAGTTTGGCAGCAGAAATGCAGTAATTAACTCAGCTTCATGTGATACAACATTTGCAGACACTTAGAAAGGCACCTCTGGAATAGAAATGCTAATGATATAGTCATTTGCATTCATTTGTAAATCATATAAAAATAGCAGGCCAGAAATGTATAAAAATAAAGAAAACCACAGTTTCACGTCAGAGCTGTACCTCGGTTAGTGGTCCTCTCATCTCAGGGTTAGAGAACGGAAATAAACACAAGAACAGCACTACTGCAGTGATGCACCCGGGCAGGGGTCCTTAGCCCAGGGTTTGTGGATGGGCATTCTTGGGGTCTAAGAATTGGACGGACAAATGGGTTTCTCTTTCAGCTACTATAGAAATAGTATTTGACAGAAGTAAATTCGACGTGCATGTAGCGCGTGTCATAAACAGACAGGTGAGAAATAAAAAAGAAAGCCTGAATAAACATGTGGACAAATCTATGAAATGCCGATGCTTCAGTTCATTTTCCTGGCATGGTTGCGGTCCACTTATTCCCTTTATGGCAAAAGGGTCACTGCAAATTAAAGCAGAGTTATTCTGTGTGATTTCTTATCCTTTGATGAAGCATTCCCACCATGATAGAAGTGATCTGTTCCAGGATGAATAGTCCAAACCCCGCAGGGCACAAGGTATCGCTGAATGGCCTTGTGAGTATGAAAATGATCCTAAGCATAAATAACCACCATCACAATCACCAGATCTCAAACCAACTGAACTCATGTGGGAGATTTTGGAACAATAGGTTAGACAGCACTGTTCATCGCCATCATCAAAATGATAAATGATCTTTTGAGAGAAATAAAGATTAAGGAGTAATCAAAACTGGAGATTCCCAAAATGTCAGGCCATGTCTCTATACATTCATTGAGCAAATGTTTTTATATCAAGCAAAGCACGATGAGTTTGTGCGGGGCATAGGAACAAAATTACTACATAAATCAGATAGGGCATATTTTATATAATGAATACGTTAACCCCCAGTCTCAAACAGCATAGCACACATTAGATATGAGCCAAGTCAATTGGAGAGTCGTTATAATAATATAAGCCAGCAGGCTAAGGAGTGATTAAAACAACCACCACAAAACTCAAGAATCAGATAACTAACAACAGTAGTGCTGAGATGAAAAGCATAATTTGCTTTTGGCCTCAGTGGAATCATACCATTTATCAACTGGTATCAAGTAAACTGCACAGAAAGAAAAAGGAAGTTCCCGATTCATTCATCCCCCGTATTTACAGATGTTAAAAGGAAATAGTGGTCAGGACATAATGTGAATTATACGAGCTGAATCCCACTGAGGGGTGACAATAATTATCTGAACAGGAACATTGTGCAGCCACAACAAAATCTTCAAATAAAAGTCTCTACATTTAATGGAGGTCTTTCACAGAGCATCACAAAAGGTTCTGCTTACAGTGAAACACTGAGAACACAGAAGGTGCCCAGATATACCATAGGGAAATAAAGGTTTTACAGGCATTGATATAGCAGATCATTCCAGATGATAAGGTCCAGTGAGCTCCATTTCCCCATTTTTCCGTGCTTTGGCCCAATAAATGCAAGTTTTTAAGAGGTAAAACCCTCTTGAGAATATATCTGGCACACTGGCAGCATGCTCAAAAACTAGTGTCACTACACACAAAAATTACCAAGAGAAGAAAAGTAATTAATGTGAGGCAATAAAATTAAAAAGAAAAAAAAAAACATGACTTCCACTTTTCCGCTGTGCATGCTGTGTGCTAGCCAGTAGAGGGCACAAATACCTTTGGGTTCACTAAATCCAACATCGCAGTGCAAATGTACATCTTTTTTGGCTGAGATGTGCCATTAAATCAAGGTCTCGATTCGCTGCGTGAAGAACCTGCGACACTCATCAAAAGAGCAGGGGTGTTTAACCTCAGCATCTCAGCCAAATATCCAATCTGGAATTCTCCATCTGGTGCTCCCCCCCCCCTCCCCACATCTGCTCTTCACTGACTCTGTAAACCTGCGCACCCCAACACTGCCTCCTTAATGAAGCTTCAGGCTCGAGAGAGACCAGAGAGAAAGAGAGGAACTAGCCGAAGCCCAATTAAACTTCAACTCAGACACACCAATATATACTACATAGTTAGCATTAGTCTGACTCATAATGATAGTATTACTTGTACTAGTGGCAGCAGCATTAGCAATCTAACTATTGTTAGCTATAGAAACACTAGGAGTTGCAGTAACAATTAATTAGGGACAGCAGCTTACTCACAGCAAGTACTACGGGATGTACATAACCATCAATCAATTAACTTGTTGCATGATGACATACATGCTCGGCATTATGGGATTTAAGGGGGATCTCACTGTCTCGCTTTAGATATTAACATATATATTGTGGCATTTGAGCTGATGAAAGTTTGGTTGAATCTGGTCGTGTCATTTTAGGTTAATATGCAGAAACGCACCCCATCACATAGAATTGAGCAATTCAGTAGGATGGCATGTTAATTCTATCAGCTACCGCGTTAACTAAACTATGTTACGCATTAAAATTAAGTGTGATTCAGTCAAAGCCTTTTAATGCCACGGTTTTCATGTAGCTCCATAGCTCACTAGCTAGCTGGCTAATGCGGACACGAAATGAGGGTATACACAAGTATCGTCAATGCAGCACACTTCAACTGAGCCTAAAACACAAAACATACATCGCTAACACAATTATTGGTGAAATTGAGCCGTTATATAAGGCTTTCACTGAATTGCAAATAATCTTCACACGCAAGCTTCACACTCGTCTCATCTGCAACAGCGAGACCCCACTTCAGGGCTAAAATGCCTAGCACATTACATTACATTACAACGTACATTTATTTAGCAAACATTTTTATCAAAAGAAAGGTTACGGACACTGGCCCAACAGACTGGACAGGGTACAATTCATATCAAGCATTAGTGACCTGAAGTCATGAACATGTGGAGCAAAGACCATACAGAAGGCAGTAGCACATAGAAGAAAAAGAAACAAAGCAAATGAAGACAAACATTTGAGGAAGTTTTTTTTTTTTAACAGGGGAGGGGGGGGGGGGGGGGGATCAGCTCAGAAACTGTCTAAACAAATGAGTATTCAGGTTATGGCAGAAGAGCAGCAGGGATGGGGCACTTCTTATGGAGGGGGGGGGGGGGGGGGTCATTCCACCACTGGGGAGTCAAGATGGCAGGAGCTGAGTGATCTAGTAGAACGACCAGCTTTCCAACCCAGAGTAGGGGGGTGAAGTCGTCCTGCTGCTGCAGACAAAGTGGTCGAACAGGTGTGTATGGGATGATCATCTCTTGCGGATAGGAAGGGGCTGTCTTGTTTGCTGCAGCATAAGCAAGAGTCAGGATTTTGAATCTAACTCTGGCCACAACTGGCAGCCAATGCAGGGATCTCAGCAGAGGAGTCACTTGGGAGAAGTTTGGGATATTGAAGATCAGACAAGCAGCTGCATTCTGGATGAGCAGCAGAGGTCAAATGGCACTGGATGGTAGCCCAGGCAGCAAGGAGTTGCAGAAGTTGAGACGGGAGATTGCGGTAGCTTGGATAAGGAGCTGGGCTAAGTAGGTGGTCAGGTAAGGTTGAATCCTTCTTATGTTGTACAGAAGAAATCTGCCGGACCGTGTTACAGCTGCGACGTGCCTCTTGAACTCCAGTTAGTTGTTTAATACAACCCCCAGGTTCTTCGCAGAGCAGGATGCAGCTACTGCAGCGCCATCAACGGTGATGGTAAGCTGTTGTGGAGGGGAAGTCTAGTGCGGGATGAAAAGGAGCTCCATCCTCTCAGGGTCGAACTTCATATGATATCCGGCCATCCAGATAGAGATGTCTGCCAGGCATGCTGAAATTCTTCCCTGGACTTGTGTGTCAGAAGGGGGAAAAGAGAGGAAAAATTGAGTGTCATCAGCATAACAGTTGTAGTAGAAACCATGGGATATGATAACAGATCCAAGAGACTTCATGTAAATTGAGAACAGCAGGGGCCTGAGGACCAACCCCTGAGGGACACCCATAGTGACAAGCTGGAAGGAAGAGACAGATCCCATCCAGGTCACCTGGTATGTCTAGCCTGCCAGATAGGAGACAAACCAAAAGAGAGCAGTCTCAGAAACCCCTATTTCAGCCGGATTGGAGATCAGGAGTTGGTGGTTGATGGTCTTGAAAGCAGCAGACAGGTCTCGAAGAATCAGGACAGGGGATAGTGATGAAACACGAGCCATGGAGAGGGAAGGAAGGAAGGAAGGAAGAGCAGCCTCCGTTGAGTGGCCAGCTCGGAAGCCAGGCTGGTGGGGATCGAGGTGGTGATTTTGTTGGAGAAAAGATGAAAATTGATTAAAAACGGCGCGCTCCAGAGTTTTAGACAGGAATTGTGGTAGTGGAACAGGATGGTAATTTTTGACATCAGAAGGGTCAAGGGAGGGTTTTTTATGTCATCAGGCATTGGGCTAATTCGGCAAACCATCTAGAGCAATTTTAACAAAGAGCAAAAAATATATCTGTACATCACTATGAATGAATGCTAAAAAAATAAGAACTTAGATGTCTGTAATCATATAGATAATCAGGCTCATGTTCACTCCTGCAAATGTCATTTTTTTTCTTCTGTTAATGACATAGGTTTTTGCCCTCTCCATCTCATTTTGGTGCTGTGAAAATGTGTTCCTGATTTCCTATATTTTTGCTTATTCATCACATTAATATGTCTCAGATCATCCAACTAATTTTAATATTAGACAAGACAAAGACAACATGAGTAAATATGAAATATACCTTATTAAAGATTTTTTTTATTTGTGTTCTATTGCATCTTAAAAGTGGAGTATGCAATCTTGGAACAGCAAGCAAGATTTGAATGTCGCCTCACCTCTAAACCCACCCCCTCCCCTCAAGTCTCTGACTAAAGCCACATGCCCTGATTCACATGCACGAGCGCGAGTCTCTCATCCCGTTACCTGAACGCAGTGTCTCATGTCTGAATCGTCAGCGGAGCTGTGTGGTCACTAGGTGCAAACACAGCAAAATAATAAAAATAACATTTTACCATCAACAAGTATCCTATGAATGTGGCCTCAGGTCAAAGACCAAACCCGTACGACTACCTGGGCATATTAGAAATGGAGTTACAGCATATTATGGATTAAACACAGCTAGCCACTGAGCAAGCCTTAGCACTGGAAACAAGCGAACGTCAGCCACAAGCACAACGTTTGTAACATGGGATATTCTCAACGTAGTGTTACTGTAACCATTGACGTCTTACATATGAAGCTATATGGCATTTCAGATACATCTGTGGTGATATACGATGCATCTACCAGCCACCCACTTGCGTTAGCAACCAACTATCGACGAAGTAATTATTGAGCCTAACTTGCAACGCCAATCGGCTGCAAGTGTAGCCTGCTTTTTCCCTGTGGCTTTTGCAGCTAATGTGACAACATTCTCTATTGACAGTCAGCGACAACAGCATCCACTGAGGAAAAAACAGGTAACTATTTATTTTTAACAATATTAAAATTGTGAGAAAGGTGAACAAATAAATTCTCGCGCTGAAATGTTAGGTAGACAAGAACACAAAACTGCAGATTCAGCTTACCGTGTCCTCGAGTTCTTGGAAATTTATACTCCCGTTCTCAACTTCTCAAGTTTGACCTCACAAATATGGGAGTGGCATTGCTTATGCTGGCTAGCGTTTGTCCAGCTGTAAAGAAACACCCACAACTAGGCTACACAGCTGATTGAATTGCGAGTGCACAAGAAATGATTGTCATCGTCAGTCACTCCTCCTGGCTCTGATTGGTTGTTTTGTCCCGGTTGCAGTGAAATCTTGCAGAAGGAATTAGAAGCACTAGATAGAGCCAGATGACACTGATTTTCACAAAGATCATCTGACTCACATCCCACTGTCAGGTCATGGTAACAGTTTTAACAAATATGACAAAAAGTGAGTTTTTGAAAAATTGCATACTCCAGCTTTAAGCATTATTCAAACCATATATCACCTGTGCAAACAATTAATTGCCCCCCTAACCCTAATAACTGATAATACCACCCTTGGCTACAGCAACTGCAATCAAATATTTGCTATAACTGCAAATGAGTCTTTGACATTGCTTTGGAAGAATTTAGGCCCATTCTTTTTTGCAGAATTGTTTTAATTCAGCTATATGGAAGATTTTCAAGCATGGCCTGCCTGTTACATGGCACAATTATAGTAGTTTTAGTTGTTGTCCTGGTACAAGTAGGCATGAAAGTGAAGATTTTACTTCCATGAAGCACAAACACTACTATCCAAAGAGCGTTGCCTATGTGACTTTGTAAAAGCATTACTTGTCAATTAAGAAAAACACAGCACAGGTCTGTATTCATCTTGTCTTCATTGTAAGTACTTCAACATTTTGCTCATATTGATAATTTAACAAAACAAACACCTGGGGAGAATGAGTTTTTTATAGTGATGATGTGAAGCACTTCATTCAGGTCAGGGAACTCCAAATGACTTTAACAGGAGCTCAGAGAAGACGCCCCCATTCTCCATCCCCGAGCCAAATGCGGCGCTCATTTCAATTTCCTAATTTATATCCATCTTTCAATTTCTCATTCAAGACCCCAGGGAGGGCAGCTAATAAACGCCCGCACTGTCTAATCTAATTATTTGAAAAGCAATTCAACTGAATATCTATCACAAGATCACTTTCCTCCTCCACGTCTAAGATTTAATCCTAACCATACACTTTTGCTTTAAAATGAATAAGAACGACTGATTGTAAAATTCGGATGAAAGGAGATCACGCAGCTATCTTTGATCCTCAAAACATCATTTTCACAGCTACCATGGCTCTCCTGTTGGCGGAGAAAGGTATTGCACAATATGCTGAGTTTTGAAAACTTTTTTTTTTTTAGCCGGGAGCAAATATTGATCCAAACTATAAATAAATAAAATAAATAAATAAAAATCACCGCTGCTGTTGCTGCAGATGAACATTTTCTGCATCAGTCCTTTTTATGAGCACCATAAAAAAAAATCACACCAGCCTCAGGTCACTTCAGGTAATGAGAGGCAGCAGGTGTGAACACAATAACAAGAGCAGCAGCTGAGGCCAGAGCTTCACCAAAAGCAACCATAACCCTCTAGTTTACAAAATGCCATGTATTCAGATGTGGTTTACAAAGTAAAAAAAAAAAAAAAAAAATATATATATATATATATATATATATATAAAACATTTTTTTATGCACACAAATGCACACTTACCATTATTTACAATTATTGCTTTTTGCTATAGGTATTTTACTTTTAAACTTATTCAATCTGTCAGCCAAAGTAGTCATAATTTTGTTATGCAATCTTCGCATTGGCAACACAAGTGCCTATGTTGGTCATGCCAAGAAAGCACATTTAAATTATCATGAAATAAATAAAACTGTATATGTGCAGTAAATAAGAAAACTGTCCCCATTCCCAGAACTTACATAGTTGGAAATACGTATCAAACTTATCAAACCTGTTTAATCTAATTGTAGATTCTAGTTTCAACCCTAACTTGACACATCTAATTGCACTTATCAGCAGCTTTAGACCTTGCTGTTGAGTGAGGTGTGCTTGTTTAAGGTCAGCATGACCTCCACCAAGATCGTAGATCTCCAGGAACAGGCTTGGACAGCGCAAGTCTATGGCTTAGACATATTTGCTTGGTCTGGCGCGAGCCTTCAACAGTGTACACTTCCATAAGCATTTCTGTCAGGTTTATGGATATAAACTGTCTGGGGCTCCACTCCCCCTAAGCACACATCACACCGGACGAAAATGCACCCATCAAATGAGATTGGATAAATAAAGAAAAGGTTTTTAATTGCATTCTGCCCAGACAGCTTTGCCCAGGGGTTACCGGCAATGCAAGGCAAGCATTGTTTTTTTTACACATTCACATCCTGACTCACTTTCTCTCCTTCTCCTTTGCTCTACCTGCAGGAAATACTTCTTAAACAGAGCTTCAGTCACATTACTCTACCAATTTCCACCTCTTTTATTTCTCGATTCTCCTCTCATGCCCCTCTATACCTACCGGAGGTGAGTAATCAGTGATGCGTGCGGTTTGGAAACAGCATACCTGAAGCCCCGGGGAACCTCCACGCATTTTGTGTATAAAGCAGTTATTTCATTAGAAATGTGGAGGTTAGGGTGGGCTAATGACTGGAGATCACACAAATCACAATCTCAGCCTTAGAGGGATTACTCCGAGCATGCTGGCTGGCTGGCAGCCAGACCGTGTACCCGGGGAAATTAATCTATTCTAGCAGGAAGAAGAAAGCCAGCAGTAGCTTTCAAAGCCATAAAAATGGCAGAAAAAAGGAAATTGGAGCCACAGTAATCCACCCAACGGCAGACACCCGGTAAGCCTTGTTTCCTCGGGAATGATTAACAGTTTTGTTTATTTGACAAAAAGAACATATTCGATTCTTTTGAAGACTTGGAAAATTACATTAATTTAAAAATATATACTGTAGCTAGAGGGGATGCCTTGCCATTACGTAAGCTATTAGAATGATGCAGTGATTTTTTTATTTGTTTTTTTTTTGTGTGTGTGTTTTAACTCTGTCTGTTTAGGTGTGTAGTGAACGATTACATATACTCATACTTACATATACTCTGACCTTAAGATACAAATGAAATATAAAATCATTTGTTTTATTTTAATTTGTTTTGAAGACCAATTCTTCAGATCTGGGACATTGCATATAGACAAACAGTATTTATTCCTGAGGTCAAATGGACTTCCATTCAATGATGACATCATCTCGGCTGTTGATAAGCACTGCATTCAGTCATCATTGGTTAGAAAATATGGAGCCATATCCAGTAGCATGCTAGTCAGGGTCGAAACAGCACGTAATGCCAATCTTGAATGCCAGTGTACATGAGTGGACACCAAACCTGTTTCGACAGATTCACTATAGTCTATGCGAATGGTACTCAATCATGCGCCACGGAGGGTCAAGAGTAGGGTTGGGTTCAATTACTTTTTACCCCTCAGCCCTCAAGGCTGACGGGGTATTGCTATCCTTCTTGCGGTTGGGCGGGCGGGCGTCTACGAAAACTTCGACATCGGGCTGAGGGGTATTCCGTGCATTGCACGCCTATTTTTTTCAATTACAATTACAAAAATTGTAATCAATTACTTTCGGAATTTAAATTTCAATTTAATTTTTTTAGCGAAAAGTAATTGTAATTGAACATTCTGTCCAGAAAGTTACCCAACCCTGGATAAGAGTATGCAAGTTTTCATTCCAACCAGTCGCTACACCTGTGGACCTCACTGATTAGCGCACCCTCAGGCAGAGATACGGGAACCAACCAGTTAAATCCCCAGGTGAAGTGACTGGTTGGAATGAAAACCTGCATACTCTCGGCCCTCCGTGTCAGTGTTCAATGATTCACTGCTTGAATCCAATCCTAACAAAGCACACCTCAAGCAACCACCAAAAACCTTTGTTGAACAGCTAATTAGTCGGTACAGGTGTGTCAAATTAGGGTTGGAGTAAAAACTAACGGGATGGTAGATCTCCATGAACAGGGCCAGTGACCATTGTCATACCTTATCCTTCGTATTTGCTGCAAATTTCTTCACAACAGTATAAGTTTTGTTGTGTTTGCGCACACCAGTAATACACAATGAGCTTTGTGGTTTGGAAGAAACTAGATGGGACTCGACAGCTAAAAATGCAGAAGGAGCATATCTTTCTCCAGCTTCCTTTTTTTTGCTGCAAGTAATCACTATTCGTGCCCACCCTGCCCACACTGGTAATGTGTGGTCCCGCGGTGTGGAAGTGACAGCTCCTGAGGGTGGCATCTTCATACATACCGTGCGCAATGCTTTCTGCAGGGTTGTGGGAGGTATAGCTTTCATCGGAGATCACAAAACTACAGAAAAGCAATTTTCAGAATGAGTGAAACTGAAGGGGAAGGGAATTCTTATGTCCCCATTTCAATTCTTGTATCATAACGAACCCATTAGCCTATTATCGTTCTTGTGTTTCTTTCAAGTAAACATACAAGTATCTGATTCTGTAAGCTCATAATAGAATATGATCGGCATTTTATGGCTGCTCTTTGTAACTCAAGTCTATATGAAAAAACCTAGTGGACACAATATTCAGAAATTTTTCTTTTGACTCAAGCTTCGGTCAACATAGTTCTGAATTTCCTGTCTCTACAAAGAGATCTCCATGATAAAAGATAAATGAGAAATGCAGTCCCTAAAAAAAAAAGATTTTCAGAAATTCCGTCCCCAAAAAAGACAATCTATACTCCATCCAAATTGTTGAATTAGATTTACGATAAAATACAAGAACTTAGCAGTACGGCTCCACATCAGAAGCATGTCTTCAGATTAATTATAGACTGAGTGATCTTCACTTAAATATCCTCAAGCAGGCAACAGCTGTGGAGGCTCTTGAAGGAAACAGCGAACAGATGTCATGGTAACACAATACTTTATAGACAAAAAATATATATATATTACTTCAACAGTGAAACAATGAAAAATGACACATGTAAAATGATTTTAAAGAAGAGTAAGTGAAACTTCATTAAATTGGTTAATTGTAAAACCACTTATGCAGCTCCAAGAGAACATCAGAGCCCCTCAATAATTAGAATATATATTTAAATATCCGTGTGTGTGTGTGTGTGTGTGTGTGTGTGTGTGTGTGTGCGCGCGCCCGCGCAGACGTGTATAATTGAAGTGCCATTATCACAGAATGGACAGAGTTGAGGGAGGCAGGTGGAATTCCAATCAATCTACAGCAGACCCTGAGCTGAATGTGCTCACCCCCCACTCACCAATTTCAGAGAGTACATTTAACCCCGTTCCATTCCTGCTAATGCAATAATTGCATTCACTTAGCACGCTTCCAAAATAAATCGAGAATGCCCACCACTCAAAACAATGAAAGCATCAAAAACATTATTAAATATTACTACATCACCACCATATTGCTGAACGCTTTCTGAAGGAAACTATCTTATAAAGAAGATGATTACTGAGGGCCAGGGAAGAGATGAGAGAGCCTGGAGAGTCAGGGCTCCATTCTGCATCAGACCGAGGCTGAGTCCCCTCCCTTCTGAAGGAAATGTGTTTTCAAAAGTGGGTGCCTAGAGGTAGGAGAACAGAACAGAACAAAAAAAAAGAGTCTGCCTCATGTGTAGGGTGTAATGAGCATTACATACTTTGGCATCAAATTCATTTGGACGAGCCTGGGGATTCCGACAGCTCATGGAAATAGAATGCTTAAAGCAGGCCTTTCATAGTCAAATCCTGGAGGGCCGCTGTGTCAGCTGGCGTCTAGCACTTAAGGCATTGATTGACTGCAGAGTCTGCATGCCCACCACATTTCCAATGCCTAAATTACCTGTCCATTGAACAGAAATCCCCAAAACTCACAGGCATTGCAGCCCTCCAGGACTGGAGGTTGAGACCTCAGACTTAAAGGCAGATTTAATCAAAAGATGATGTCTTTTCTTCAGTTACAGCTGAGACACTCGCATACCTTCCCGAAAGGGTGACACAAAAAGAAGAATAAAGCCTAGGCATCCAGATTTCCTTTCACATCAAATATAATAGCATCCCAACGATTTGCCTTCTGGGCTCCTCTCGAGATCTTGAACAGAAGACAAAGATCTTCTGTGAATATCCAGTCTGAACTGAAAACCCAAAATGAAAGCAAAAACCCAGCCATACAGTTCCAGAAGCTGACATACCACAAGAATGCAATTTGACAACCACTTTCCCTTGCACCTTATTTTAATAAATTTACTGTAAGATTAAAACCCATTGTGGATTCATCATTTACCTTAATGAATAAGAGTAGTACAGAGGCTATAAAACTGTACTCACATTCTGTTTTTGTCAGCTTTTTAAATGCCTTTTGTCTGTGTTTTTATGTATTCAGGCAAGCAATTATAATGTATGAAGCCATAATTCAGGAGGAAATTATTATTTCAGCGATTATCATTATGTAGCACACTAGTAGTGGAGGTAAACTGTGATTTTTGTAAGTAGTAATGTTCGGATGATTGATGAATAGTCGAGAGGTTACACATTAATGGGGTACATTCGCTTTTATTATGCCTGCGATGAACATAAAAGGATGGCGGGATGATTTTTTCTATTTCCGAGGCTAACTTTTCACTGCATCCCCACTTATTCAGCCCTTCAAACAGCTGATCAGTGCAAACCGCTTCAGGTAAAGCGACAAGAATGATCAGAGGAATCATTCAGATCAAAACTGACAGTTAAGTCTAACTTTGGCCTCTACTGTTTACATTCAGTGCAATCATAGTACAGTTACACCCCCTCATGTATGGAGAAAATATGATAGATGGCATTATAGGCAATGGACAAAGCCTCAAATCATGTGGCACGATCATCAGCCTTTCTGGGGATGCCAGTTTAGCAGGAATAAGCCCAGCATTAGTCGTTTCCACACTTGAAGTGTTTCAAATAGTTTCTGAATATGAATAACACAGTTGCATTCTGGCCAATAAACCAAATTATTCCTTAATCATAATTTGCACTTTGGAGACATGACCTTAAGTAGTATTTAAAAAAAATAAAAAGCTGAAAATGAAAATGACTATTTGAATAGATAAGCATCCATATGAGTTCCTGCAGAGCAATAACATGGAAAATATTAAGTGCAATAAACTCAGCGCTGTGTCTTGTATTTTTTTCTGCCGCAAATCTGCAGGTTGTTGTCTGCTGCGGTTGTGGGAGCAGCAAAGAGGTGAATGCTAAAGGATATCTCGGCTAAGGAAAAGGGGTTTCTCAAAAAAAAGTAGAAATAAGATTTTGTATGAAAAATTGCATCAGGCAAGCTTAGGATGCTCTCTGCAAAGAATTCAAAGCAAAACAGACTGGACTGAGCATCAAACACAGGCAGGTACTTGTGTTCACCCATTCAGACATAGGCAAACGACAGACACAGCGGCCTTTTTCGGCTTTGACTCGGACTCCATTGAAGGCATACATTTTTTGGATTACTGCCTCTCACGTGTGGTTCCTGAACTGTACCTCACAGACACAGAGATATTAGCCTTTGGATAGATAATACACCAGACGGGCAGTTGAAATGATTCATTCGTTAATTCAATTTTCAGTCAGTACTGCAGTTTGACAGACAGTTCAGACTAAAAGAACTGAGTCTCCTCTTTGAGTTTTCAAGGTGGTTGAATATTGATGTATTGGGCCTCTGAAAGCAGAAGGAAGCGTGAATGTCGTGTCGAGAAACTGGGAAAAGGTCTTAGGGAGATGGGAGGAACCCAGAGCATAAGCAGGGGGTGAAATACAAGCAATTTCTGGAGAAGCGCTCGATCCTCAACAACAAAGCCTAAGCGGATATCGCCAAATTTGTGAGCATCGATTCTAAGGGAATGCTGGATGCTCAAGTCCCTAGACTCTAGAGATTTTCAACTTTTCATAAATGCACTTGAGTATTCCTTCAATGCATCGTCCGCAAATTTACATTCCAAGGAATGTCCCTAGTACAACTGAGCGGATGTTCAGTTAATGATCTTCCAGTTCATATTCCTCTGTGAGAATTGTGTGCAAATGTCATAATGAAAGGGGAAGGAAGGGCAGTCTAACAATGTATGGAGGGAATTTAAGGGGAATGTTAAAGGTGCAGCGAGTAACTTAATTTTATTTTTTCATATTTGCAGACATAGTCACTCTATAGATACTGATAGTAGTATGCGAGACAGGTAATCTGAATAACACAGGTACATTCGGCCCCTCCCCGTCCTGCTAATGGGCCTGGCAATAATCCACCACAGCCAAGCAAAATTAATCAAACAAAGCTGGGAGGATATTCAAACACAGTGCCAATCACTTCTCATGCACACAGTTCAGCCCCAATCCTACACACATGATCTCATGATTTTTCTGCGCCCGGTTCCTAGAGGAGCTTAGACCTGCATTTGGATATCACTCTTGTGTTTTATTCATTAAAAATGTCATAATACCCTTTTGACTATTAGGGTGCTCTGCCCATAAATTTGGATCAGTGTTTGGTGGACCTTGACATTGAAAATCCAGAAACCTCAAAATCTCTTTGTCGACACTTCCAGTCCTTCAGTTGTTAACAACTGCATATTTGTTATACTAGGAGAGAAAAAGCCCAAAGACAATAATAGAAAAGCAGTCAGCCAAAAACGAGGTGGCATTTACTTGTAATAACTGCGACCCTCTGAAACCAGGCATAAGCATTTGGAAGATCTGCTGGGATTATATTTGTAAGTAGCTTGTTAGCAAGCAGTCATGGGCAGGGGTCTCTATAATCAAAATCTGTCCCTCGCTCTTTTTTCTAAAGTTATCAACTGAAGCTTAAAACCAAAAATATTATATCAATATCTAGGACTGGGCTTAAGCAACAAGTTTTCTTCGGATACCAATTACTGTATGATTTGGCTTGTTCCGAAGGATAAAACAACAAGTCAAAAGATAATAAATGGCTGTACCGGTTATGGTTTATGCAAGAAATATTGGGCAGTTATTTACAGTACAGTGCTAGACAGTGGTTTTGTCTACATTGCTAATTCCAATGTGGATCTGCTGTCAATGCCCCCTCTTGAGTGCAGCAAATTAGTTTGGAAGAGCAACAACCAATGGGGAAAGTACTGTAAGTTTGGCTGCCCAACCAATGGTGTAACTTCACTCACTCACTTACTCACTCTCTCACTCACTCAGCCACAAACCTCAGCAAATATAGGGCCAGACTGCGTCAGTTCAGAAAAAATATGTTACTATGCTCTCGTGCGTATAGACATGCTCACATAAGCACGCATGCACTTCAAAAAGTGAACTGTGACAGGAAAGCATTCTCACAGGTCCTGGTAGTCCTCCAGAGACACTGACAAATCGTTCGAAAAAATTCCACTCACCTCAATATCGCACCATGCATCACCAAGGAGAACAGAACAGGTGGCTCTTTCAAAATGGCCTCCAGAGGACTCAACGTCTCATTTGATTTCCACATCAATCAGTTATGCGCATGCCAAACCAGGGAAGGGGGGAAGCAATCAAGGGACTTGTGTGCCGCCAGGTTTTATGATTATGCGCCACTACCTTTCCTGCATTACAGGGAAAAGGCCGATTATTTGTTTCACAGAACGCAATTTAAGCAAGGGGACGTAATGACTGCGCAACACTGCTTTTGGAGTGCAAAGCCAATCCATCCTTCCCGTATCTTTTAACCCACAGGCCAGCATTGAGGTGATTTTCTGGGCTAACACTGGATGAGAGACCAAGGGTAGAGCTTGTGCTCTCGACAATACAATGTGACCTTTCAGAAAAGGCGATTATCCTCATCATCGTCATCGTCATAGCTACAAATGAAGTCATCATCACTGGCTTTTGATTAGGTCAGGTCTATAGACATTACCGACTGTATTTTCATAACTTATTTTATTGAATTTATGTTGTATGATTTTAACATTTTAGTTTCATTGTTTTTTTTAAAATCTATTTTATCTCGTTTTTAGTTTTCATTGAAATTAAATTTTGTCTTATTTATTTTATCTTTTTTATCTAATTATTTTGTATTTTAAATTTATTTTATCTGGTTTTATCCATTTTTTATGTATTGCTTTCAAAATATATTTTTTTATTCAAGCTTTTAGAAATTTCTTTTAGATTATTTCACTTTCTTATGGTCTGCGCTTGTTCTGTCTTATTGCCAGTTTGTCAGTGATTCTGTAAAGCACTTTGAACTGCATTATCTTGTATGAAAGGTGCTATACAAATAATGACTGGATGCTATCTGCAGCACAGGACTTCATATTTCTGCATCAATCAGACGCGTGGAAAAAGCATGAAAGCCCATCTCTTTGCATGACTCCTTATGGTGGCACTCTGTAAAGACACATTTCACAGGCCAGATAAGCCCAAAGCAGGAACCAGGGCACAGCACACTATGCTCTCCCCCACCCGTAATCATGCAACTAACATGCCACGCAATTCAAATTCTACTAGACATAAATAAGGTTTATCTGCCAAGACACATGTTGAGAAGTTTTTTTATGCATTGTATGCATTTTCCACAACATTGGTCTTACTCTTTGATGATCCGCTTTTGCCCCTTAATTTTTTTCCAATGGAGGGTGGAGGTACCCTACACCAATGCAAAAAAAAAAAAAAAAGCATAAAAATATATTGATTTACACTGCAACACTACCATCTAGTGGAATTTAAGAAATAGGCTCTGTCATCCTGATTTGTAGTTGTAATTTATATTTTGATGTCTTTCACTGGGGAATAGATGTGATTATTTCAACATCTGCTCGAGTTTCAGGAAGTGTCAATTAAATTAATAACTCAAGGATAATGTCACGGATAATGGAGTCTTGCAGAGGCAAACTCTAATGTAATTCAGTGTTTGGGCTGCAGAGGTCAGGATTCCAACCAGATTTAGATTTTTCAGTATAATTTTATAAACCTCATCATGACAGAAATAAACCAACCCACATCAGGCACCACAACATGCAATTCTTTAATTCTTATTACTTTTATGTACAAACCTCCCCCAGTGGTCTGATCCGTGTTACTGAGTCCTAAATGTATTTATATAACCATGTCTAAATACAAATTACAGTGCAAAGCACTTTTCAAATGAGTTCAAAATATTGCACAAATTTGTCATATCATCACACTCTCCTGGTTAACTCCTGCATCATCCGAGTCAGGAATGTCAAAACATTACATGTCTAAAGAGCTCTAGTCTAAACAAAGCCAAACCACCACTGAATGTTTGATATTCTCAGGGACGGAGAAACACCTTAGTGTGCTTAATTCACTGTTTGAACCTCCGAATTTTGATGGGAAAATGTTGCTAAAACTTGACTGTGAAGATTGAACTCCAGCATCTTCGTTAGCACTGTCACAGACGCGCCACTTTGCATCCAAACTGAGACATAATCCAGGATCAACCTGCTCCTTCAGTATTCAGCCAGTAATCAGAGCCGTGCTCATTACAGCTGCAGCCCTTTCTCCAGACAGGATTGACACCTGTGCTTGGTGACCTGCACATACATACGCACATGCGCACACTAATGGCTCACTAATGCACCTCATCCAGAAAAAAGTGTGGAAACATTCTTTTAAGAGCAAGCCAGAATCCTTCCACGGTATCCACACTCAAAGCAAAGATCTGTAACCAAATGGGAATGCGACAGGGGTCCTAACACCAGCTCCTTTAAGAGGAAACCTGTGGTCTAGGTTTTCCACAAGGAATAGCAATGTGTCTGTACAGCAGCCAGTGGCGGATTTAGATATGGGCGATATGGGCAACTGCCCAGGGCGCATCTTGACAGGGGGCGCGGCAGGGGCGCAAAAAAAAAAACTCATTCACTCATTCAGCGCCTCAAAAGAAGGGAGGGGTCGGAGGGGTCCTCTGTGAGAGGAGAGGGGTGTCCTTTATCGATCAAATACGTACTGTAGATTTTTGCCGTATCGGCCCCAGGACTGGAATTCGGAGGTGCACAGACGCATCCCTTTAAAGACAACCAATCTGTTCTTTTTTCTTGATATAATTTTATAAAATTGACCAAAACAAACGGGAATAAATAAATGTTTTCTCCGAGAATGCTTGCAATCCCCGAATATTGAATGCGAAAATAGTTTTTGCGAGTATGCAAAAACGATATCACGCGAAAGGGGATTTGCGCAGTGGACGCAGAAATGAAGAGAAGTTAGCCAACCTCAAAATGCCGCGGCCAAATAAATATCTGACTGATTGAGCTCGTAAAAGTGCTTGAAAAGGCCAGGAAGAAGATCGATTGAACAACAGGATAAATATAAAAGGCCAAGAGGGTTGCGGGGAAACTGTTAAAGCCAGGATTGGAAATATTTCCGATGAAGATGCGGGAAAACCTTTGCTGGATACGTAAGTAAACTTGATGCCTGCGGCAAAATGCCTGATTTCCCTGTTTTCTAGCACTTACAGATCGTTAATGTACTTGAAATCATACCATATTTGTACCAAGGCATATTAATAGTAATGAATTTCTAATGCATGAGAGTAATTTATTTACTAGCAGTCGAATCTAATGACTGATCTGACGTGACTTTTCATTCAAATCGCTCAAGCATATTAAGTAGCAGGCACGTCGAAATGGCCGCAGTCCAGCAGCTACAATAGCTGGTCATAACAGTCGAGTGACTGCGTTCCTTCGGAATTTATCCTTGTTAGAGGTCGAGGACGACATTTAAACAAAGACTTCTTTTAATTGGAACAGCCTGGCAAATTAAGGAACGAAAAGGTTACCTTTTAAAACACTTTTTAGCCCTGACTTGTTCTCAATAATTATGTAAATTAACAATACATTGACTCTGAAAACACCCCTCACCATCAGGCGTTGCTAGTTCTCCCTAAGGCAACTATCATTTGGACGCGTACTGATCCGGGTGTGTCATCTAGTGAAAGAATATTGTAACTGCGTGCATAAATTTGCAGCTCCATGTCCACTGGCGGACACATCTGCAGAAATAAGTTAACAGGTGCATTTGATGGCAGAGACTTATTTATTGTATTTCTCTGCAAATTAAGGGGCGCTTCTGAAATATTTGGCAACACCCTATGGCATTGTCTATTTAATGTCTTTTTTATTTATTCATTATTATTATTTTGAATGTACATCCTGGGTGCGAATTGCTTTATATGTGTATTAATTAATGTTACCAAGTTCCCCAGCACATGTGCAGTACAATTTTTTGTGCTTTATTCTGTTTGCCAAAGGGGAGGTGTACCCAGGGCGCCAAGGTAGCTAGAACCGCCACTGACGGCAGCTACAATGTTTTGGGACCCTCTTTGATGTACAGCTCTGAAGATGAATCCTTGAATGATCAAGGACCCATGCATCAGATGTGGACTAGAATAATCAGCAAAGTTGACCAAACCCTTACAGGTTCTAGCCATTGTGCCATAGCAGTTAAAAAGGCCAACAGAATGCTGGGATATATGGCCAGAAGAATTGAGAATAAATCCAAAGAGGTTATACTTTTCTTGTACAACACATTCGGCAGACCACATCTTGAGTATTTTGTACAGTTGTGGGGACCATACTTTAAGAAAGATATAGAGGCTCTAGAAAAATTCAGAGAAGAGCGACAAAGTTAATTCCAGGTAAAAAAGATGAAAGCTATGGGTAGAAGATCCTGAATCTCTTCAGTCTTAGGAAAAGGAGACTTAGGGGTGATCTGATTGAGGTCTTTAAAGATGTTATAGGGCTTAACAAAGTGAATTATGTGGGATTACTTCGGCTAAGTTTTGTTAGTAAGAGTCGGGGTCACAAATGGAAGTTGGCTTAGAGTACATGTAGCTCTGATATTAGGAAATATTTTTTCATGCAGAGAGTAATCTCAGTGTGGAGTAGCTTCCCTGACCATCTTGTTCCAGGAAAAACTTTGGGAATTTTCAAGAGCAGGCTTGATTTAGCACTAGATACCATTCAGTCATTGAGTAGTGTTAGATCCACTTTCGTAAAAGGGAATTGGTGGGACTAGTTAGGCTGAACAGCCTGTTCTCACCACTCATGTTATGTTATTAAAATAAAGCATGCACTGGAGAAGGACAATTAGGTTATGTTCAGTCTAGACCAGTGGTTCCCAATCCAGTCCTCAAGGACCCCCTGCCCTGCAGGTTTTTGCACCAGCTCTACTCTTCCACACCTGATCCATTTAAGGGCTTCATGCTGATTGGTTGAAAAAGATCTACCTGAACAGAGTGTGCATGAAGGTTCATTGGGTCTTAAATGGATAAGGTGTGCAAAAGTAAAGCTGCAACAAAAACCTGCAGGACAGGGGGTCCTTGAGGACTGGGTTGGGAACCATTGGTCTAGACTACAATATGTTCTGGACTAGATCTAAAGTACACCTCAAAGAGCTGTTGAGCAAATAACAATGCCAGGACCTCCTTCTCTCCTGTAGTTGAACTGATGTCTGATGTGTTTTTATTTTATTTAAAAAAAAAAAAAAAAAAACAAATTCTGGGTGGGCGATTCCAAGTTTGTCCTGCTGAAACAACACTGCACCTCCAGTGCAGCTCCAGTGACTCTGGTGTCAACCTCTAACATAAATGATCTAATGAAATCTGGAGTGGACAAAACTGGGGCATTACACAGCAGACTTTTCACAGTGTCAAAAGAAAGCCCATAGTCTGGGGACCTTATAAAGCTTTGAGACTCATGCAGGAGGTTGGTGATAGGCGAAACAACAGACGAAAAGTTTCTGCAAAAACTTCTATAGTACTCAGCCATTCCAAGGAAACGCCAAAGTTCCCCTCTAGTCTTGGAGATAGGGAAAGCACTAATATAGCCTTGATTTTAGCGACCACGGAACAAACTGAACCCTGACCCATCTTTTCCCCTCTACAGGTAATGATTCTTTGGCCAAACTCATTTTTCTCAAGATTGAAGGCTGAAGCATCTTGAAGGGGTGAAAACAGTCTCTAATGTGCAGAGAATGTTCCAATGTAGAAGAATAAACTACTGCATCATAAAGATAAGCTTTATAATTATAAATATTTGCTTAACCTTCTTCATTAGCAGTTAGAATATGGCAGGTGCACTTTTAAATCCAAACAATACATAATGTACTGTAGGGAAGAGTCTGGAGTGGCTAATGCAAACAGTTTTGAAGTGCATTTAGTCAAAGGTACCTGCCAGTATTTTTTTAATAAATCAAGCATAATCACAAGCTTGGCATTTCCCATCCTAACACCACAATCCTCAACTCATGGAAGAGGAAAAGAATCAGCATTTGTCACACCATTAAGTTTCTGGAAATCTGTGCAAAGAGATGTGCCATCAGACTTTGGTACCAACAGACAGGGGAAACACTAAAGGCTGGGACTGGGGACAGCTAGATAATTTTCCACAAGGTACTCAACCTCCTTTTTCAAAACAGATCACTTTGAAGGGCTAATGTAATGAGCATTCCGTTTGCTAGACTGATAGTCATCCACATCAATGTTGTTTCAATACAAAGGTTTTTGAGGTAATGTCCGCAAACAACAACTAATATTTCTCAATAAGACCAGTCGAGACGATAAGACGATATCAGCCTGTGAAGTTTCAGAAGAAATTAGAAAACTCGGATGGGAAAGATCGAAGAGCGTCCGAGTTGGGCAAGCGAGCGTATGGAAGACAGGCTCCAGTCTGGCAAAACCAGGTACTTTAGGGGAGTATTCTGACATGGATACATCTACAGAAGGCATTGCAATTAGGATGACAGGTGAGAGTAAGGAAAGCTTTACATCCTCAGAACGTGATACATAGGCTTTCAACATATTAATTTGGCAAACCCGAGACCTGCTCTTCCTGCCGTGCACCATTAAAATGTTGTCAGTATAACTTCATTTTTCGTGTCTTACATAAGGCCTGGAGAAATTTTTCTGAAGGGTGGACCCAGGAACAGGAAGTGGCACTAGTACTCTATCCCCAACCAGTCACTTTTGCCCAAAAACTTAAAGCCATCACAAGAACTTTATTGATACACATTGAAGACCCAATTTCCACCTACATTCAAAATGCCCACAACCAAGCAACTGCTGAGTTTGGTACAGGAGACTTCCCAGATTTTTCTTAGTGAGTGGGGCTCCAGGGTAGGACGTTCACAACTGATGCTCCATACAGATACAGGATACGCCAGGCAGCCACCATGTGCTCTAGAACACATAGTTGAAAGCAAGTTTATCTCCGGCCTTGCTAGAAAATCACATAGGAACACAAGCGCCAGCTGCAGCCTGAGCGTTGTCGCTGGCGTGCATCATAGCATGAAAGAACACCAGAAAGCCGACTCTTTGTTGATTCCAAGTATGTCGTGCCCCAGTGGACTAACATTTTTGATGAACAGGAGTGCATGTTGATTCTGTTTTGGACACCAAAAGGGTTATAATTCTCCCTCGATTTGACTCTCAACTGGTGGCCACCACACGTTCAGTATCTTGGCTTAATATCATATTCTCTTCCCTGCATTCCCTCTTCCCTCTGCCTGTACGGACTCTGACAAGGTATAATTCGTCTACAATGGCTGTCCAAATGACCAAGATCTTATTGCACCATTCAACTGTAGTGTTAGCATTAAGGGAACTAGGAGATGAAAAAAAATAATTTCAACATGATTAATTATCTCCGTTCCTGTGGGTCGTGCCAATCACAGCAGCAAAAAACTATAATTATAATTCGTGCGGCTATAAATTCACACAAAATTACAAATGTTCAGCTCTTATACTTGAGGTTATTGTTGTACTGATTGATGTGACTGTGCTGGTAGGGCTTTCATCTAGTAGCCTAAAACAACCAAAGTGCTCAAATGTACTTTTACTGAGTTTTATTTTATTTATTTATTCATTTATGTTTTTTTAATTGAATAGAGACATTTAGAATATGTATCCTCTTGCTATTTATCTTTATTGATTATGCTAGAATTGACATTTTGCCAAGCCAGCCAATGACCCACTGTCAATCACTGTCTCCATCATCTGTCTGAAATAGTTTGCACATTTTGCTTTTTTTTTTTTTTTTGCTTAATGAAAAAAAAAAACCTAAAAGTGAAAAAGTTACACATTTTTATTTTTAAAATTTTATTTGTTGATTGATTTATTTATTTATTTTTTACAGAAACCTCTTTGATGACCATTGGGACAACCAACCTCATACATTGTGATAACCAATCCCATGAGCTTGGTTGTTACAAAGTGTTAATGTGTTTCGATGGTTAATAACTCGCTGCTTCATTACGTTATAAGAATGAAAGGATACCTATTTCAACCCAAGACCTTAGAGTAGTTTGGAAATGTGCGGATGTGTGAAGGATTTTGCAAAGTAATTGAATGAAATAAAGAGTGGCACACATGAGCTTTGAATTTGAAATGATGAAAGGCCCAGTCATACAATGCATCTAAATAGACAAATTTGCATATCTGCATGGATGGGCACTTGTTGGTATTGACTGCGTTTCTCATAAAGTGAGTGATGGGCTGACCGCATGAAATTAGTGTCATTGAACTTCAACCTTGCAAAATGCACGGAGGTTTTTTTTTGTTTGTTTGTTTTTTTATACCATGCTATCCACTGGCTGGAAGCAGAGTTTGCCGAAGCATGTTCACTTGTTTGGCACATGCATGACCGGGCCTTGGCAAAGGGCCCTGCTTGCTTTACTTTGCTTCCTTCAGTTCTTCTCCCCACAAGTAGTTGTACGAATATCTAAGTAGGCCTGATTGCTATTTCACCTTAGTCAGATGCAATTTCATATTGTCATTGCACAACCAAGCAACATTAACTCAAGCAAATACTTTTGGTGAAAGCAAATGATCAATATTAATGAATCAGAGTTATTCACAGAAACAGCATGAGAGGTGTTAATGCTTGGAACAAGAGACTTTCTCTTTAAATTATAGGTGTTTTTGAGACATTAGACCCTCAGCAAAATCTCACTATTAACTTAGATTTTACGGGGATGCCCAAAATATCCCCAAGGCCGAGCAGTTATGAACTCATAATTTCTCATTAACAATAAAATTAGACTTCGTCCGCAGAGTATTTCTTGTAAAATATTTTCAAGGAAAACACTGGCAGCAATTGGCTTCTTATGGCAACCTCTCGATGTTATTCCTCATGAAGATTAAAACAGCATTCCTGAATTTCCAGCAATATTACATGCATTAATAACCTTTTTAATGAGAAACATTATTCTGCTGGTAGAATTTTGTGAATAATCTTTTTTTTTCCCAAAGAAAATATTCTGGAATAGTTCAACTGGGAAAGGACAAAAGCTAAAATATGAAATTATTGTAATTATATTCAGTCATTTTAATTGCAATTGCATTTTTAATTGTTTTATTTATTCTGGATGTTATTCAAAGCAAACAACATGAAATCAGTGTCTTCTTATTATTTGAGGAAATTAATCATTATTTGTATAGGATGGTTGACTACCTACTCATACCATTTGTACCCTTGCTCTTATAATGCCGCCTTAATCACACACACAGCGTGCATAATACCGCTTTCAGGTTGTTGTTATTTTTTTATTTTGGCAATTTTATCATTTTGTATTTTCAGATTATTTCAGTTAAAAGCCACGTATGACTGGAATATTGTTCCTCTCAACCTTTTTTAACTGGTGAATTTAATTGAGACAATTTATTTCCAAGTCCTATCTGAAAGATTAGACTTTTTTATATTTTGTTGACAATATTCTGGAAAGTAAAATCCAACTAGTTTATTTTACCGATAGGGGGCAGTGCTTGGTAATTTCATGCCATGGACAAGCCCATACATTACCAATAGGGGGCAGTGGAAACCAATTTAATAAAATACATATACAATAAAAATCTCAATTGTATCAGCATGGTGAAAAACAAATAATTCTGTCAAATTAATTTGCATCCAGGACAATGGATATATTTGTTACAGATAGCTGAAGCCACAACTGTGGCTTTATGTTATATCTTATCGCTCAACAACAGAGTCATTTTTTGACAGCAAATAAAGACCAGCTTTATTTTTGTCTTCTCATTGTCTTTGTACATTTTTTTAAGCATATTTTCAAGATGATACCAAATGTGTTGAAATGCCACAGGGCATTTTTTCTAAAATTAATCTACCTGTCTGGTGCCTAATAAAAGACGGACCAGTCCTCAGTAGGTCAGGCATCTCCATTTTTTTAAGAAGGGGGAATACTTCTTGAATTCCTCAAACCAAATCATTAATTGAAAAAACATACATATCATAAAGTATGTACAGCACAAGCCTTCAGATTTGCCACCAACCAAAGTTCTTTCACTGTAGTCATTACATTTAAATTTTTACTCTTAATTTGCTCAGATTTTTTCAGTTAGAGGGTACTATAAGTGCTAAATGTTAACCTAGAATCATTTTCAGGAATAATACCCATGACCCTTCAATTCAAATCTATTCCATAAATTCTCCATAAGCACATTTCAGTAACATTAACTCATAATTGTCAAAGAATTGGTGTTCAGTCTATATATATTTAATAATGTGATCATATTGTAAGTTTGGACAATATCTGCAATATATATATATATATGTATTTCAGTATTCTAAAACAAATGGTATTTACAGAACCAGTCAAAAGTTTGGACACACTTTGCTAATGTCAAAGCACTCTATTAGTAGAGAAATTTAAATGGCTTAACTTTATAACTCTATATAATCTCAAATGGAATCTTGTAACAGGTAAACTCTCAGAATTTAAAATTGAATGATTCACTTGAATAGTGAATTGTGCCCAGAATTTTGGAATTCTCAAAGAGGCCATATTTGGAAAGTAAACAGACAAGCTCCTTCCATTTTCCTAAAGCTCACAGGCTGTTTTGGAGCCTTAAGAGCAAAAACACAAGTGTCGCATATCTTTGGGAAGTTAGATAGCCGAGCAGCTGCAAACTCATTGTAGCCATATGACTGCCTTTGTAAAAAAAAAAAAAAAAAAGTGAATAGCAAATATGACAACAATTGCCAGTTAGTTGATGGATTTAAAAATGAGATCTTTTTTGTTGCCAAGTAAAAGGTGCTTATTTCTTTATTTAACATGGTTAAATAAAAAATGTAATTTTTTAGGAAAAATGTAGGTATGTTCAAACTTTTGACTGGTACTGTATGTCTACATGTCTTAGGAATTTCTTTTAATTGGAACAAAATAATGAACATGACCAGATATTTAGTTAATTCAAATACATGATGAATAATTTTTTGGCTGCAAATGTGATCACACATTTTATTTGTGTTTTTAAATGCAAACCTGCCTCTTTTTCCTATGAATATAATCATTTGGAATTTGTGTTACATACAAAGAACATATACTCAAAAGATTATCTCTTTATAGTTTTTACAAATTAAATGGTGAGATTGCCATTTATGAATAAATAAATTGATCAATCCCAGTCAAATGTCTTTATATAGAACATTTTTGGCCAGAATCTTTTTTAATTCATGAATTGACATGAGTTTATGTTATGTATATCTGCATCTTCACTTGGATAAATTTTGAATCTACTTTTTACAAATTAGTCCTGGTATTTTGGCTAAATCAATCATTTGTTTTTTAAATGTGCTTATTGGCCATTGGTCAAATATATATTGTACTATTTACTTCCATGTAATGTCCCTTTCTGTCATCCATCTTAATATTTTTAAATGCTTGTATTATGTCAGGAATGAAAACAAATAAATAAAAACAATATGCACAATTATTTCCAGAAAAAAAAAATATGAGTTGAATGCAGACTCAAACTGAAACTTTTAAAAGTCCTATCTTCTTACAGAGAATTTTCCCTGGTAGACTTAAGCAGACTTATTTGCACAATAATAAGCAAAGGAATGTTTGTTGTTTGGGTAATACTGCAAAAAAAAAAAAAAACAATAATCCAAAATGGACCGCTCCCTTTATTTTGCCTCCCAAAATTCCAAATCATTCTGGAATTCCATTGCTTCTGATTACCAGTAGAAAGTTTTGCATCAGAATTAAGAATATAACTGTCACATGCTTGCAAACCTTCAAAGGATAAATATCACTCCTGTGAGTAATGAGCATGATTTACACTCCAAGCACAGTGTGCAGAATGTAGCGGCTCGGAAAAATAGGACTTGAATTTTGTTGTCCCCTTCACCCCTAATGAAAAATAAAGAAAAAAAAAAACATCTCCAGGCCAATGAATTTTTGCCTCCACAATGTCAAAATAAAATATCGCAAAATTTGAGTTTCTGAAGCATTGTTGAAAACTATTCAGCATTTTGCATCCCAATTTCCTGGCTCATTATCACAAATATGAAAAAACCTGATAAGTTTGTGACTTGTTTCCGTATATATTTTGCTTCCAACTTCAATTGTTAAGCAGATCACATACATATTTGATATTGCAAAAATGAAATAAAACAACTATAACATATTTAAGTTTCTTATAATTATCAGAAAACAAGGAATGTGCAATGTGAAACATGGCAGGCACAATCTCACAAAGAATTGTGAATCGAATCCAAAATAAAAAATTTCAATCTTGCATCAATCTTAGTATCCAGCATTAAAAGTACACAGAGCTGTCATCCACATGGAAACAGGTCTACTTCAGAGCGATGAAAAAGCAGCCCTGTTGTATCCGGCGGTGAAATCATATGTGACCTGTGGAAGCGAGCAATCCGTTAAAAAGTTTGGGAAAGCGAGGGAGCAAGGCGCACCATCCTCTAGAGGCAGGGCCGTCGAGGAGTCCGAGTGGCAGTACAGGGAACCCATCCCTGCCGCCGCAGTCCGTGTATTTTCACCCTGCTCACAAATCCCTGTTTTTTTGGCCGGACTAGTGCAGGGTCCCCAGGGTTCGGCGTACAGGAACCCCCCGACTAGGTGAGGGGGATCATATGTTCCCCCAGGGTCCGTCCCGCTGCCCATTGCCGGGTCCGGCTGCATCCTCAGGGGTAGCCCGCCATGTGAGAAAACGTCCTGCTCGGTGACCATATTGCTGTAGTCAGGCCCCAGGAGCTCGAAGAAGTCTGCCGCCTCCGGGTTGCCCCGCTCCAGGTCCTTGAGGCTCATGCCAGAGGTGGAGGTAACCCTGGCGCAGTTGGCAGGCTCAGTGAAGAAGGACGGTGGTAGGTTACGGTGCCGCAGCGGCAGCTTCTTGGCCTTCTCCGCCCTGGCGTCCTTGGCCGGGTCAAACAGTGCCGCCAGGCTCTTGCTTTGAAGGTTAGCCTGGACCCCGTCCCGCTTGGGAGTGACAGTCCTCCCTGGGAGTGCTGATTGCTGCGAGTTTGGGGACCCCTGCCTTTTGCCGGGTTCCTGGGCCGCATTTCCAGGCATGATGATCCCAGTGCACCGCTTGATCTGCTTCTGCAGGTACTTCCGGTGGTTAACCTTCCGCTTGGACTTCACGGGCTTGTCCAAAGCCAGCTTGATGTTACTGGAAGCTGAGTCAATGAAGCTCAGGAGGTCGCGGGTGGTCTCCTTGTAGTCCCCTGCCTCCCTTTCCATGTCCCCGAGGAGGCGCCCCTCAAAGCTTTTCTCCCCTCCGTAGTCTATGATGGATCCAGGGAAGCAGAGGTTCATGAACTGGGAGCTCAGGAAAGCAGCTTGCACGGCCATGTCTGATCCAGTCGTGCCGACTTGGTCACCTCCGTTCGGCACTCGCCAACAGTCCGTGGGAGAGACGGGCCTCAGCAAAACATGTTTTGTTTTCTTTTTGGTCTTGTTTTTGTCCTGTTCCGGGCGTAGCAAACCCTTAGTCAGCCCCCTCGACACTGTTTGCACAGCGCTCACCGAAACTGAACTGAATGACAGCATTTTAGGGGGGAAGGGGAGAGACTGAGGACGGGGGTGGGGCCGCTGATGTCAGAACATTAAAGGGGAGGGGCCATTGAGACCCTGAGACTTAACTCTTTGCTTACGCTTGACCACCTGCAACTGTGAGAGATCTGTCTGAAATATCCTGCTGTGTAGGGGGACAATACCCGCGAGGAAAATCCCCCTTCCCTTGCCGTGCCTCGTTTCTCTGCAGTGTACATCCAAAACTGGAATGAAATTGCAAAACCTTGTGATCTTGTGGACTGTGAGCGGTGACAGGCAATCTTTCTGTGCATGGCTCATTTTTATTCCCAATACTTCCCTAATCTTGATGCGATTTCTTTTGATATTTTGCACATGGCACTGTTTTCAAGCAAATTTTTATATATCTTTCACAGTCATATTAAATACAGTTTAACCAGATATTATGATCTGCATATTAGCATGAAGGAACTCTTCTCGGTAAGGTTTCACATGTCATGCTTTTGGATCAAGCGCATGGATGTATATTTTGTGTGTGTATTCAAATACGTACTCCCTGAGCACAGGCAAAAGTTTGAGTTACATAGCATTGAATTCCAAAGGACATACTGCCTCTTCTTACTGAGTGGTCACATGATTTTTATCAGAAACAGCATATTTGCCTAAATGAGATGTTTTCATCTGTATATTTTCCATGCTATTTGGATATACTTCTCAATTATTTTGACATCTTCCCAACACTAATGATATTATTCATTAAACACATTCAGGGTGTTACAATAAGATATTTTGCAAATATTGCTTGAGTATATGTCATACTGCCAAAATAAGACGTTTCTTGTGATAATTGATTTTAGCTCCAACTCAATCTTATCAAAATATTGATGAATGATGAATAAAATTTGTTTAATGTTGAGACATAGTTTAGAAATAAATACTTCATAATCTAATTTTCAATGTTTTCTGTCTTAGTGGTTTTCATTCAAACCCATACTCTCTCTACATTGACCGCTTTCATGAATTTAAAATATGCAACAACAAAAGGTTACCCTTGTAAATTCTAATGTGAAGGTATTATCAAATAATAAAATTTGTTGCTCCAAATGTGAGCAATTTTTTTATCACGATGTTCCTCATCTCACAAGTGAAATCATACAGAAATGACATTTTGTTCCATGAAGTACGCATAATTTATTCAGCAATGAATCTCCGCAGACTTTTTTTGCTTCAAATAAAAATGCTTTGCACTTCTCTAAATGTATTGTTTATTATTTTAGTTTAGTTTAGTTTAGTTTAGAGAGATTGTTAGTTTTTGCCTTTATGCCAACATTTCTCGGTGCAAAGCTTCCAGTTATGTTCACACAAAAAATACTTGAAGATTTGAAGAATGTTTCTGCCTCGGCAGTCGAGGGGAGCTATCACGGGGAGGGGTTTTCAGACTCATCTGAAAGTAGTGAAATTTGATGGGAAAAACTCTGCGCCCAAACAGGTGCCATTGTCAGTGAGCGTCTTCCCCGACTTCCTGCTTGCGTCTTAATCTGCTCATGGTGAAAGTTGATTTCTTGGGCATTCGTGTATCAGTGGGAATTTCAACCCCTGCCTGACAACTATTATGGCCTGCCTTTGACATACAGCCCTGCAGGGTCTAAATAGCTTCTATTCTTCCACGGCCGTGAAAGAGAGCTTTGTGCGAGGAATTCATTAAACTGCACCTCACAGCCCTCTGTAAAACAGAACTCAATAATGAACAGTCGATTTAACTGCAAAGGCTGCCGGAGCTGTTAAATTAGAAGGGAATAATGTGCAGTTCGGACTCAGCGTGGCAGAAGAAATGTTGACCTTAAGAAATCCAGGGTATGACTGAAACTTACCTCCGTAAACAATGATGCATTTACAGGAAGTTTCTTGGCCGGCGGTGAATGCAGTGGAGATCTCCGCAGAGCTGAGACCAGATAACTGCACATTACCTTCATTTCAAAATTGCAACTTTTTTTAAAAGATGCATTTGACGCAGGAGATGCTGCAGAAACTGCAGAAGAAATGGTGTAACATGGACCCTAAGAACAGCAAGAGCAACTTAGTGTAGTCCTACTTTAATTTTTCACAGCTGAGTTCTGCTTACATACTGCTGTTGTGTACTGTACTGTTGTATTAATGTTATACTGGCACAATAATCAGACATACGTCTTACTCAATACTAAAACTGTAATTATTGTAAAATACTCATGATCGTAAAAAATGCAGCACCTGGATATTTATCTAAATTTAAATACTAATACTAATTTATTTTGAAACAAGTAATGTATCCGTAGCTATATCTTGAGCAGATTGAAATACATTAAATGACCGTGAGCAAAATGTAGTGATGTGTAAAGAAAAAACACTAAAATATCAACACTTGCAGGGTGTTGCATTTTATATGGTCATGACTGTAGTAAGAGTCAAGCGTATTCATGATCTTAACAATCAAGTGAATATTTTCATTTACATATTTAAAAAGATAAAGATGAAACTTTTTTTATTATTTAAAAAAGTTCCACCTCTGAAGCAATTGCTTCTTGAGTTTAATAATTAAAATAGATTGTTTTACAACTACAGAACAACTGCTACAACCATATCACAAAATTACAGTCATAAAAAACATGAAAATTAGTTATCATCGAAATGCATGTGCATGTGATTGCAATATGTTCAAATTGTAAGCATGTTTGACATATGCTAATGGTGTTGTGAACTGGCATATTTGAGAGCATGGATGTACCACCACTTCAGCAAGTGAGCAATCCGTGTGAGCACAGTTTAGTTGCCCAGTCCTTCGCTATGCAAGTGCTGAATGCAGATGAGCGTATTTGTACAGAAAAAATATAAATAATTCTCTTTCGTAACACTTGTGGACAGCACAAGTTTGGCCATCTAACATCAGTTCTGAAGTATTCGCTCCTCTCTGCCAATTCCTCTTTTTACATGGCTGGGAAAATCGTCAGAAAGGCAACAAAAGGACGCCAGTAACTTTCATCTCTATCACTCGTTCTTTTATATAGAGAGAAAGCAACCCAATCAAGAATGTCGTCTTCTGTACCTTAAAGCCACAACCGTGACTCCAGGGAATTTAGCAGACAGTTCCATCTTTGAGAATCTCACATCTCTCGAGAAACTGCTCAAGTTGTCCAAATATCTGTCCCTTAACCAACATACTTGGAATGATGTGGTAAATTATTTTTGCTTTTGAATTCTGAAGACAGAACTCCAGGCAAGAGTCGGAGTTGTTAATTGTGCTTGGAGGCCATGTTTTTCTGAGCTTCATGGGAGTGCAAAAGACAGAGTCTCTGTGTCTGCGTGTACGTGTGTGTGTGTGCATGTGAGAGAGGGAGAAAGTGAGTGTGTGTGTGTGTGTGTGTGTCTGCGTGTACGTGTGTGTGTGCATGTGAGAGAGGAAGTGGGTGTGTATGAGAATTAGAGAAAAGGGTGCATGTGAAAGATATGTGTGTTTGAGAGAGAGAGAGAGAGAGAGAGAGAGAAGCTGATTTTTTTACGCAGTTTTCCCAAGGATTGTCCTTTCTTCCGAAAAAGTGCATTTCAAGGTGAGGCAGTGAATCATTTTGTGTTGGGTGGTGATGGTGTGGTAGAGGCGGTGGAGGTGGTGACTGGAGTTTAAGCGCGTTAAAGAGAAAGAGGGGACCGTCAGAGGCTGCGATTGTCATGCAAATTCAGGGAGAGAAAGGGGACAGTGAAACTGATAGCACTGATCTAATTATCTGTAGCCCAATACAAGCCCCTGTCCTGAAAAAGACCCCAGAAAGACTGCCAGTGCTCCACAATAAACGGTCACACAACAATACGCAACATAGCAACATAGCAACCGCGCAAAACAACCTTTTTCCCAGAACATTAATGGCCCTTTTTGCCAAGTGAAAAAACAGGAACACCATAAGACATATTGATAGCTTCCAGCAACACTTTAACTCGCGTAAACTCAGGCATATATCAAACAAGGAATTCCTTTTTTACGAAGGCAAGATTAAAATAAGCACAAATCATTTGTCAAGTTTAACAAGTTGACCTATCTATCTTCATTAACGGCTCTTGTCCATGTTCAATTTATTCTTTTCACTTAAAATATACTGCTTAACTATCCACTTTAATTGCGCAATATGCCATCATAAAATTTTCCCAGACAAAGGACGTCTAAACTGGCGTAACTAATTGTGAAG
Organism: Gymnothorax reevesii; assembly: GCA_029721435.1. Taxonomy (NCBI): domain Eukaryota; kingdom Metazoa; phylum Chordata; class Actinopteri; order Anguilliformes; family Muraenidae; genus Gymnothorax; species Gymnothorax reevesii. The sequence goes on from CM056574.1 coordinate 124,833,591, forward strand.
GAGATGTTGTTTTAAAAGGCAAGTTTTCTAAGTAAACGCAATTATCAAAATCTTAAGTGTAAGCTGAAAATGTATTCTATAGCTTTCAGCAGTTAAGCTGTGTAAATTCTAGCATCTGTCAGGCAGCATATCATCAAACTGGAGAAGACCAAGCCCCTAAAACATTCCCGTCAAACAGTGACATCATCAGGGAAGTATCCATTTCTCTCACTGCCTCGTACTTGGAAGCTTTAGCTATGGAGTTTGTAGTCATCGTTCATTAAATAGCGTGATGAACAGATTCCAGAAACAAGCCTCAGTCTTTGTAGCTCAAGAAAGTGCTGGGAAGAGAGAGGGGTTCATTATAGCATAAATGAGATCACATTTTGAACACAGCTGAACTAAAAGTTTTTGGGAACTCTTTGCTATTCGTACCAAATAAATTTTAGTCGTTAAGAATGACATTATACTGATAAGTTAGCGGGTACATCATTAATTCATGTTCAGAACATCATGACAATTCATACAAGAATTTAAAAAAACAGGTAAAGTAATCGAAGACCACAATGGAAAAATGATTACAGTCACATTTTCTTGCTGTGGAGAAATGAAGAATTAAAAATTCAAAACAATCTTAGAAACAAAGCACTGAAAAATATGCAAATAAATATATTATGATAATATATAATATTATGATATATAAATATAATTATCATTTATAAAAATACATTGTACAAAAATGCGAAATTTGGTCCATTCGTTTTCCCTTGGTGGTCTTCAATTGTGAAGGGAAACTCATTGAGGCTACACATTTATTTTATTCATTACTGATGTGAAAATACTAATTTTTTATTGAGTGAATAATAAATAGAATAAATAAATACATGAAATAACAATAAGGCATTTTCTTACATAATTGAAGCTTGTAATGTGATTCTATGTGCCCTTTGATGATCTCAACATCACCCAAAAAAAAAAAAACTAAATAAGCATCCATGTAATAGAAAAAAAGCCGAACAAACTGAACACCCCAGCATCACCCTTGAGTGAACCCCAACATACCCACCCCCAATCCTCCAGAGCACAGAACAGAAATGCTACAAACCTTTCTCCCAGTCCTGGCCTAATAAAATGTGACATAGTGAGGCGTGATCTCATCCCACTAGTTTATGGACTGATTGTGTGAGTAATGTTGTGTAGGCGGGCACACACACACACACACACACACACACACAAGCCCCCATGCGCATGTGCACACTGACACACACACACACACACACACACACACACACACACACAAATGCATATACGTGCACGCATGCACATAAACAAACACATATGCATGTATGTGCACATGCACACACAAATACACACACACGCACGCATGCACACGCACTCGCACGCACACACACACACACACACGCACCCGCAGGGTCACCCACAGTACCACTTACTGACTAGATTGATGGCAGGGCAGACTAGAGCAGGGGAGAGTGCAGTTTGGGGGGACAGGAGGAGTGACAAAATGAATGACCTCTCAAAGTCCTGAGAAATGCTAGTGAGAGAGCAGAGGCGAGAGCTGTCCTCCCCATTCCACACCACAAGTTTTATTTCCAGCTTCAGGAAGCATATCCCTTTAATGAGAAAAATGAAAGAAAAATGAGGCATTCCACAAAGGATGTTGATTTCTGAGTTTCCGCGGCAAACAATTTTAAGTAAATCCCTCTTCTGGTCAGAAAACATTTCTGTCACTATTGGCTTACTGGCAGAGCGACATTTTTCATACACTCGTTAAAGACTTTATTGTTACCACAGATATGGATAATAAACAATTCATACAAAAATGTGCTTATTTCATTGTTAGAGGAATTGTTGCATAATTGTAATTTTTTTTTTTAGTTTATTCACAAAAAACTCACTAAGTGGCACGGTATAACTTGGGTTTGTAGAACATTTAAAAGGATGAATTTGTCATTCGGGTTAGGAAGTGTGCGAGTGAATCATAAAATTAAGAGGCACAGAATGAGTTCTCAGTTGCCACAACTCCTAATTATCTAGAAATGTAACGGTGAAAAAAAAACATGAAAAGAATTCAGACTGCAAATATAGGCAGCCTTTACACAGCAGCAGTAGCTTTGTGATATAACCCAGCCAATAGCAAAGTAAATTTGCGACAGCTATGGGGACCCTCCTACAAAAATAGTGGCTGGCCCTTACCTTTTCAATGGAAATCTACAGATTAAAGCTTACCAGACCTCTCAGGCCCCATCCCTGCATCTATGTACCAAACCCCAGCCAAACCCCCCACCCCAGCTTCCCTCGCCTACACCTGCCTCTGGTATTAATAATATTAGTAGCAGGGGTCACAAAGCTCCGGCTGTCTAGGTATAGAGGTTTCACGGCTGTCAGTTAAGCAGGGCATGGCTGGGGTCCCCCTGCAGGTTAGCCACGGGAACCTCGACATCGCTGCTTTACTGCAAACCACCCCCCACTAGCCTCTTTATTGCTGTCCTTCGATTGGCTTTTTATTAAATCACAAGCGCCCCAAACAGATTCTGAATGAGAGGAGAGAATTTAAGGGAAGACTTGTGTTTCAGGTTTGGCACTGCTGGTCACATGTCTACAGTACTGCCAGATACAGGCTGCTGTGCTCTTTTTTGAACGGAGAACCATGGCTAAATCTAGCCCTTTTCCTTATTCATATTTCTTACAATGCAAATAACACATTATTTTATAGTGATCTTTCTTTCTTTTGCATCAAATTTAGAACACTTTACATACAGTTGTCTTCTTAGCAGCTGTAATATAATTGTGCAGCAACCCCAATGCTGAAAAGCTTGACACAACATGGAAAATGCAAATAAAATCAAAAATACGTGATTTGAAAATCCAGTTGCCTTACTATATTAAAAACACATCAAAAACACAGTATCTGAGGCTTTAACTTGTGAATTCAATTGATTATTGAAAATATACACATTTCAAATCTGGTACCGACTCTGGCACGGGAAACTTTGGACAAATAATGGTGTGATAGGTGGCAATAAGGTGACATGAAACAGGTGATGTGAAACAGGTGAAGTAGTTGTGTAGTGTAGTGTTGTAAAGTGCAAAAGGAGTCTCCAAAACAGGCCTGGCTCGAAGATGGGCTGAGGCACACTAATATGCAACAAATGCATAAGCTAATAATCCATCAGTTTGAGAGCAATGTTCTCCAAAGACAAATTGGTAGGAGTTTGGATATTTCACCCTCTACACTGCGGAAAATAATTCAAAGATGGAATAAATCCTGTTGAGCCTTGAACTGTAAAGGGAAAGGCCAAACACCGCTTCTGAATGTGTGTGACTGTCCCAAAGAAGTCACTGTTTTAAGATCCGTCATTCAACTGCAATGGATATCATAACATGGGTCCCAAATATTTTGGTGAACCTTTGTAAGTCTACACCAATCCACAGATTAAGCTGTAATACAGTTAAAGCTTCACAAAGGAAAGCTGAAGGCATTTATCAACGCAGTCCAAAAGCGCTGTCGACTTCTTTGGGCTCAGAGGTCATCAGAGACAGTAGCACAGTGGAAGTGTGTTTAGTGGTCAGGCAAGTAAACATTCCAAGTGGTTTTTAGGAAAAATGGTGACTGTGTTCTCTGGACCTAATACAACAAGGAAAACCCAAACAGTTTTCGGTGTCAGGTCCAAAAGCTCACATCTGTTGTGGAATGGGAAAGTGAAAGTGCAAAAGGCATGGGTGACTTGCCCGTTTCTGAGGGCACCATTAACGCACAAATACATGTAAAAAATTTTAGAGCGACATAAGCCGCCTTCTTGATGTAATCTGTTCAAGGGATGCCCCTGTATTTTACAACAATACAATGTCAAACCACATTCTGCATTGATTTCAAGTCCATGGCTGTGTAAGCAGATTGCAGGTGTTAGGTCGGCCTGCCTGTGGTTCCAATCTGTCTCCTATGGAGAGTCTGCGGTGCATAATGAAATAAACAGCATTCAAGGCCTTGTACAGTTACGCAGCTGAAGACCTCCATAATGTAGGAATAGCAAAAAGTCCAATTTCCTAGATCTAGGAAATTCAATTCAATTTATTTGGATAGCACTTTTCACAGTGACTGTCACAAAGATTCTTTACAGAGAGAGATTAGTATAAATGAAAGGGCAGCGCCCAGCCTATTCCCCACTATAGCAAATGAGGCAAAAAAAACCATCTGACCAGCTGGTGTCTTCAATGCCCAGTCACTAAATGAGGTGGTGTCAAAGACATGGTGATGGTACACAGAGTTAAACTCTTAGCGTGCACCCCTTTTTTGAGCAAATTTCTACCCAAACTAAAAGTGCTTACTGCACTTGAACCCCTTTGACTTTAGGCGTAATCACATTGTGACACTGAACAGATTGCTGGGAATTACTGAGAATATCACCCAGAGTAATAGCACTTGAAATGTAAGTTTTTGACCAGTAGACAAAGATTCCAGATTTTCTTGTGGCTCCTTGGTGTTGTGACCAAGCCTCATCAGCCTAGAAAAACAATAAAACCACAGCCAGATATCTGATCAATATGTTCAAACATGATGGTACTGTAGCCAAGTGAATACCTTATGGATCTTTTCTAGTTTATCTTTAATTGTATCTTTATTACTATTTACTATTTATCTTTATTGTATCGATATAGATACAATAATTTATGTCCTTATTCAGATAGTTACATTAAATAGTGCTTCCTGTAATTTTTTCTTGCATTGAAATGTGCCTGACATTCTGTAAACCTGCCTGTGAGATTTCGGTGACGTGTGCGCACTCTGCGCCGGTCAGCCAAATTACCACTGCACGAAAATTAAACCAGGTTGGAGCTGGCGAGTTTTCTGCGCAACTCCAGCGGAGACTTTTTCTACGAAATTGTCACTGCGTCTTGATGAATATGTGACACCTCCCCCAACTACGCCGCCACACCCATCTCGGCGCACCTTCGTCTACCGAAGGCTGCGCACCTCACGAAATTACCACTACGCGGGCTGCGCCGTACGAAATTACCACTGCGCGGGCTGCGCCTCACTACGCCAGCTGCGCTGCGCCAGGAAATTAGAGCCCCGTGTCTGACAGCCAAAAAAAATGGGACGATTAGAACAGATTGATAACGAAATAATGAATAAAAAGAACATTTTAACAACAGAACATCCAACGAACACTGCGATTAATTTATTTGCGGGTCATCTTTTTTGGATTTCTGTTGGCTGGTGATATATATGTATTTTTATTCTTTATTCCGTTATAAATCTGTTGTCATATCAATACTTTTATTTTTTACTGCCGGACATGGAGTATTTTGCATTTCGCGTTGGACAGTCTTGATCGTGCATGCGATAATTTATTCACACTGTCAATGGTCATGGAATTGATTTGCTCTCTGATTGCAAGCTCCATTTTATCTCTGCTGTGGAAATAAAGCGTGAATCTATTCGATCCATCTGACTGACTTTCAAAAGAAAGACTGTTGTCTATCTTCAAAGGAAGAAAACAGACGAAATAAAAGACCAAGAAAAGTCGATAGCTCTTCGCATTGACTTAGACTGTAATCAGTCGTGCGAAAAATTTGTTTCGCGTCCAGTGTGTACGCGGCTTTACCGAGCATAGAACGCAAGTATTATATATGCACTGTCTGATGCCGAGGCAGTTTGTGGTTGGCTGAGAAAGATGTGAAGTCGTTCATTTGATTTGCATCATTTATTCAGTTGCTTTGATTAAGTCAGGTCGAGTCTCCATCACGCGTGCCAACCGCCTTTGATATGACATCAGGACAATCGATATAGATATATAGATACTATAATTTATGTGCTGATTCAGATAGTTACATTAAACAGTGGTTGCTGTAATTATTTACTGTATTGAAATGTGCCTGACATTCTGAAAACCTGCCTATGAGGTTTCGGTGACGTGTGCGCACTGCGCGCCGGTCAGCCAAATTACCACTGCGCAGAAAGTGAACCAGGTTAGAGCTGGCGAGCTTTCTGCGCAACTGCAGTGAAGACTTTTTCTACGTAATTGTCACTGCGTCTTGATGAATATGTGACACCTCCCCCCACTACGCCGCCACACCCATCTCAGCGCACGTTCGTCTACCAAAGGCTGCGCACCTCACGAAATTACTACTGCGCGGGCTGCGGCGGACGAAATTACCACTGCGCGGGCTGCGCCACCTTACGCTACCTGCGCTGCGCCAGGAAATTAGAGCCCTAAAGGTGCTTCCAAAGCTCTTTTGTTTCATTTAAATCCCCCACCCTATGTCAGTACCCATTCAGACAATTCATGATTGTAAAATTCAAAAAATTATCTCTTGGCCATTTAGCACCACTATATTTTGGTAGTTCCAAATGGCTGTCCATGTAGAAGTTGTTAGTTGTCTGATATATTTAGTGAGGGCTGATTGGCTGAAACACTTATTCAGTGAGAAGAGCATATAATAGTCAGTGGGAGAGCTTATTTTGTCCCTTAAGGGATACCATACAATCTACAGACCACCACACATTAGTAAAAACGATTTCTTGTGATAAAATTCATTAAGACTACTGTCTCTGTGTAAAAGTAGTTTGAGGGATGTCAGCCCAAGCTTGTTTGCAGTTTAGAACATTTAATGGGATTTGTTCACTGGACCTCTTCTGGGACGAGAACATCATATTTTGACAAGTTTGTGCCTTGCTATACAACCTGTGGGCCTGCATAGTCATACTGAAGGTCAATTTTCCTACATGGCACAATATTTCAACATATAAAAACGCGATTACACCAAATGGCCCCCCCTCGGGTCAGTACATGATGAAGATTTAAATTGTTAATAACTGTGCCAACTTTTCTGGATTCTGTTGCAGTCATCACACTGTATATTTAAAAAATAAATGAATTCTGTAAATTCAGAAAATGTTCCATTTTCAACTCAGTAGAAGGTGAATGGACTTTTCAGCACAGCCCTTTTTGATTTGATTTGCATTTTGCATGATATGCCAACTTAGAGTTCAGCTTGCACTTGTGGCCACAATATAAATAAATTCTAAATATGCATGTTCCATGTTTTCATTGAAAACAAGTCTCTTCCACTTACTTCTTGAACAGTTGTGTGCATTTACCAGGTTTGCAGAGTCGACTGTTCTTTTGGAACACGAAGCAAAACTCCTCCGCTTTTCTCTGGCAAACAATTTGGCCCTTTGTTCTGTGTTGCCAGCGTTGTTTCCAAACACCCTGTTCCTGTTGTAGTTAAAAGAAGGGTGGGAGGGGCTCGCCGTCTAAAGTCTAAACTCGGAAAGACATACAAGGTCAGAGGCCCTGAAAAGCAGCTCGGTTCCCTCGTTCGAAGGGGTTGCCCCATGACTCCAGGTCACATGACACTCTTTACCAGCTATGAAACAGCACATGACCTCAAGGCCTGGACAAGGAAGTAAACAGATGAATAAGACAGACGCCGAGTAGCTGCCTTCCCCAGGGGATTACCATACCAGCTCGATATATCAGAGCACTGAGACAGATTCAAGATGGAAGACAGGCAGGACTTGTGGGGCTGATGAAATATTTAGAGTGAATTGATAGAAAATGGCATTCAGCAGGTGGGAGTAAAACAGTTTGTTCCCAATTTAGGAAAAAAAAGAGGTGTTAAGGAGGAGTAGAGGTTGGTGACTCTCTTGGAAATGTACGACCTCACCAGAGTTTGCTGGATCGAATTTTGCTCAAAGGCAAGGATGAGACTTTTCCAATATGCAAACACCTTCACAGATAGAGATGTAAAAGTTTTTTTTTTGTAATGGATTATACAGCTGAGAAGTGTAATCACATTATTACAGTATTTTAAAGAAAAAAAAAATCACACACAACATTCAATATTCAAATTACATGAGGCTCCCAAAAGAGATTCAAATAAGCAGAGTTTAAAAAAAGGCTGGTAAGCACATTCATGTTTGTTCTGAACCGAATCATTATCCCTGGAACAAAGAGGGTGGAAGCAGTGAAAAGTTATTCCCAAGAGAGGAGCGATATGCCTTTTGTCCAGGTTTCAATGGGGCTCACAAAACCATTTAGCACAATTAGTGCATCCCAATGTTACCGCTGCTTTATCTCTGCTTATCAGCGGAAAACCCCCCCTCTTCCTTTTTGCCACCACAGCCGTCACCATGGTAAATGCTCACAGCACCTCCCCGGTGGCCAAGAGGGTTTGGCAAAGCCCAAATGCCACCAACAAGCACACAAACAGACAATCACTCATCATTCAAACATGGAGTTATTTTCTAGGGAGATGAAACACGCACCACTAATGCAGAGAGAAATGGAGGCACAAAGGACAAGTGCTATTTCAGCCAAAGATAAAGTTCTAAAGCTCGCACAGGGCAAGCATTAGAACTGAGTCATTTTAAGCTTGCTGAGAAATTTCACTCCGGAGTCTAAATGCATTATTCTCCAACAAACACATTCAACAGGCAAACAAGTGCAGGAACATGGTCTCTTTAATTTCTGTGCTCTTAAACAAAAATGACAAATTACTTAAAAGCAGGATAGGTAAGATTTTCCGAATACATTTTTTGCAAAAATTGTTGGGATTCTGTTCACAGCCCTATGGCAATTGATAAATTGTTTTCAAAACAAAAACAAAGAAAATCAGGTATCAGCAGCAGGACTATTATAAGTCCATCCAATCATTTCATTTGGTTTGAATAAAATGAATGGATGGCCTTCCCGCTTGTCTATCAGGTCTATCTAACCCATCTACCAGCATGCACTCGAGCACTCATTGCGGGTGCGTGGATAATGTTGCTAAAGCCAACGTCTTTACGGGCATTTCTGGTAAAGCTGGGGAGCCTTTTGCAAGACAATGGCAAAGACAGTTCAGCCAAAATTAGCTGTTTCACCTGTACATACAACAGCTTGCACTGCTTAACAAAGCAAGAGAACAAAGACGAAAACAGAAAAGACAGAAACAAAATATGACTTGACTGTAATTACAAAGTAATATGAGTCAAGTACCACAATTAAAGTTCCACACTAATAGACTGTAGGGTAAAACCATAGAGAGAGAGGGCCAGAGGGAGGAAGTGTATTACAAGAAGCATGAAGCACTCTATGTATATTACTTTGTAGATGTTATTTTTGATGTGCAAAGTATAATCTTCTGGTCAGTGCATATGGTTACTTTTAGCAGGTAATGTTTCTTTACATGTCACTGCATATTATTATTTGGCTAAGTGATCTAATTGATCCTGATTGTTGATTAATCAATTAACGATTGACACCTGGTGCTATGGTTTGCTGCCACTGTGTGTTGCTTGTTTAAAGCATTGTGGTAACATCAGTTGGCAAGGCTGAGGATGGCTGTTTAAGCCGAAACGTTCTCTTTGTTTTGAGCACTTTTTATTTTATTCACTTTTTTCACATGAATTTATTATAGCCACTTTTTGCATTTTTGTGCCTCTTTTTTGTAGCAGTGTGCGGGCTACCTTTTCCATTTTTGTATAATTTCATCCAGCTTCACGCACCTGTATCAATCCTGGACAGCTGAGTATCTAAGAGCGCAAACTCTCTTTACTTCTTGGGTACTGGAATAGCCCATATTCTGGTTCAGAGCCAACTGTTCGCATCCCACCAAGCAAGAATACGTCCAAACGAAGTCTTTTTGAGACCTTCCACAAACGTCTAAATGACGTCCCCTGAGGAGCCAGAATCAAAGTTTTTATGACTTCTTTTTACGACATCGTCAGGACGGCCCGTATCAACGTCCACCAAACCTCAGCGCAAGGTTAAAAATTAGTTCTTATAGGTCGTTCTGGGCGTCTTTTCAACGTGAACTGCACACTTATTTTAGAGATACTTGGTGAAAAAAAATGATAGCGCTGTTCCCTCCCTCGCGATACCTCTCCATATCTTTGACTGCTTTATTAGCTCTCAGCTATCGCTCTTGAGCAATTGTTATTAAAACTCCTTTTGTTTTCACCTAACTTTTTGGCGTTGTCGGTAGCGAGTATAGTTCACTGATTAATAGGTCGGAGGATCGAACCCCATGATTACCGCAACAAAAGAGCTTTACTAGTCATAACCAACAGTCCTTAGTCATAAAAATTGTTCAAGAACGACAACTAAGAGTAAAAAACGCAGTCGGAGGCATTGCAAGGGAGGAGACAGAAACTATGTACCTTGTTTTGTCAAGAATCTCTGAAATAAGTGTGCAGTTGATATTGAAAAGACGCCCAGAACAACCTCATTTTGAGCTAATTTTTAACCTTGTGCAGAGGTCTGGTGGACGTTAATACGAGACATCCAGAGGATGTCAAGACGTCATAAAAACTTTCATTCTGGCTCCTCAGGGGATGTCATTTAGGGTGCTTTCACACTGGCCTCATTTGGTTCGGTTGAATTGCACCAGAGTTTGTTTTCCTTCTTGGTAGGCTGCGTTTGGTTTGGTGTGAAAGCAGCAATCGTGCCAGGAATCGCACCAAAAGTGTACCAAAACAAGCGTACCAAGACCATCTCCTCGAGGTGGTCTCGGTACGCTTTCAAACGAACTCTGGTGTGGTTCGTTTTGGTGAGAACGCGGACCAACCTCGACAAGACCCAAGAATTTAAAAAACGGGATGTTTTGGACTAAACTAGTTACCGTAGTAAGCGGCGCAGTGTATTTTGGGATGAGGATGCAGTTAAGTAACCACAGCGTAGCAACCGAGAGCACAGCATGGCGAATCTTCGCGGTCAAACGTAGAGTCGGGAGGAGGTGCAGGCCTTAATAAATATATGGCATATCCGATTACCTGATGGATCGTTGGTAACATTTACAGAAAATGAGCACATCACTGAAGGAGACCAAAACACGTCTCCTCCTGTAGTGACTCGCGATCCGCCTTCATCACATGCAGTGTACAGCAACATTTCGCGTTAGCCGCATCTGTGACTCGTTAATGAACTGTAAACTTTTGAAAAAATTGGAAATGCAGGCGATGTAGTACATCATAAGGAGGGCTGCAAGCAACACACACAGTGGCCTCTCCATTGTTCTTGTCTTGTCCGTGTGTCTTGTCTTGTTTGTTGACTTTTCCTTTTTTTACTTCCATGAGTTCTATTACAAATTACCCGCCTATTGTGACCAATTGAAGACAACCGCGGGAAATACGTTCTGAGACACGTCTGGCCAATAGGTGATAGGAATGTACTCACGTGACTTGTTTTACGAACTCATCAACCATTCGCACCAAAATAAAAAAAATGCGGTGTGAAGGGGACCAAAGCGGCAAGAAAATATAACATTGTATATATTTTTGCATTTGGTCTGGATCAATAGAACCGAACTACCAGTGTGAAAACGCCCTTGGACGCTTGTGGAAGACCTCAAAAAGACGCTGTTTGGACATATGCTTGCTCAGTGGGATCCTGGAAGCTATAAAATGTGAGTCGGTCATTGTAGAACACGCTGTAAAATTTATGCAAAATTCCAGCGCATTGGTATGTCACCAATGACTTGCAGTAAAATCATCCAGTAGCTTAAGAGTTTGCGAGATAGCTCAGTAGCTGCTGATGATTGTAAAATCAGAGACGAACTGTAGCCTACTTAAATAGTTTTTTTTTTTTTTTTTTTTGAGGATCAGGACTTTACTTGAGTTTGACTTCTACTCTACTACATTTAAACGATAAAAAGCATAATTTCACTTCGTTACGTTGACACTGGCCACTTAGTTACTCGTTACAAATTAAAATATGAATGTAATTCATCATAAGGATTATCTGGATTTGGCGCGTTCTTGAACAATGGTGCTCGGCAGGGTATCTTTGTACAGATGTTGATGCCAGCAGACATGAAGCTGCAAATTTATGCTCGCAGTTACAATATTCTATCACTAGATAGCACACCAGGATCAGTTATTGAATATTCACAAGCAAGCCAAACTGAAACACGGCTTTATGGATGAGTTCACTCCCAATTTAATGCTGGATTTCTACTTTTAAAGCATTCACTCTTGTATTGACGCTTTTAGTTAAGTTAATCTTCTGAGTATTTATTGCACTACAGTTTAAATGCTATATTTTAACAAGGGAGAACTAGGTCTCTTCAATACTAATGATTTCTATAGCAGAATGTATAAAATAGCAAGTGACTATTCAACTATGAGGGCTGTACGGTGTCTTTTGTATGCAGTCCTATATGGATTAACTATAAGACGAGCTATAACGTTTGTTTAAGCAGTGATAAAAAAAAAAGTGGCAGTGCGACGCAAGTTTTTGTGGCCAGAAGCACTTTCTCTCCAAACGTAAATCTCGTTTTTATTCTGTAACAATGACAATAAAGTGAATCTGAATCTGATAACAGCGCTATATCTTAGAGTAATGTTTGTGCCAGAGCAACTGGATCTTAAACTTGAATATGACAAAGTGATCGATATGCGCGCCCATAGATACCTCTCAAAAATGCTCTTCATCAGCCCATTCAGTGAGGATTAAAAATTTCCAGTAGATGATTTTGTAGCTCTGCATGCCATCTGAATATGCCTAATGTGCAAGTTGGAAATTCACTTCAAAGTGAATACTATTCTCCATGAAAGAAAACAACTTTATTGTTGTGTTTTAAATGTTTAATCCACAATGTATCCTGATGGATGCGTCGATCATTTTCACAGTTTGTCCGTTTCTATCGAAATAGGACACAAGTCTCTTTTTTTGATTGTCTTTGCAGAGTCAAATGCAAACTTATACCTTAAATAGAGAATTTTTAATGAAAAAACATTTTTTCAGCTAACTATAAGACCTTGAATTTTGTTCCCAGATGCCAGGAAAACGCGTGTTTGGCAGGTTCATTTTCAATTTTTTCTGGGGGAAGGTCCCCAGGTCCCCTCCAGGCTTTGCACCTTCGGCGCTCGTATGGGTGCTGCGACCCCCCCTTTCCAAAATTCCTGGATCCACCCCTGAGTAATGCAATGTGTCCACTACCAGCAACCACTTGGTAGTCACTGCAGTATTGCTCTGTCAACTTTCCATGATAGTTATTACTCCCATGATAAGAAGAATAACTTGTTGTTCTTATTACTTACTTTCATTGCATTCATATTGTTCACAGTAACGCGTGCACATAGCTAATCATGTGACGTGTTTTCTGGCATATGAATACACAGTGAGTGGTTGGATAAGGTCCACTGTAAACTAATGATCCTCTGTAACTCTTCTCACTATACTTGTCTTTCGAGGGAGCAGCTTTGGAGTGATGACTCAAACGAGGGAGCTTTTTACGACATTCAAATTAGCCTTGCATTTAATGGTTTATCCAGAGTTGCCTGCCCTACCTTTAATTACTGCTGAGGTATAAAAAAGGCAAATAAATGTTGCAATTTACTGTAAACAAAATACTATTTTATAAGTTTTCCAATCCATTAATGCAAAAAAAACCCTGAAGAATGTTTCGAGTGCATTTGACATTGTTACAATTCCAGTTCAAATGATTCTTTAAAATCATGACAGCGATGGATTTTTTTCATAAATAAATTTTAGAATTTGAAAATAAAATTGCCAATCAAAACAAAACAAAATAGAAAAACAAGATAATCCATATCTGGAACACAATAATTTAAAGCTGTAAAACAATTAAGGAAAATTAGCATTTATAGTGGCATGTCAATTCAGCCTTCCACAGAAAACCAAAATGCAGTAGCAGCAATATAAACAACAGGTGACCGCAAAATGTCAAAATATTTTGCCTGTTTTATTTTATGATATCCTCGCTTTGCTCAGAGATTCCCAGTTTTAAAAAGGGGAGAACACGAAAATGCAAAAATAAAAGAAAAACTTCAGACCAGCCACTCTTCCCACCCCCATAAAAACATGGCCCCTAAGTTAGAATATTTCTTTCAATGTACTATAAGTGTGATGTAGCTTCAGTGAAGTGCTGTAACCAGCAGATACAGAATTTGTATGTGACATTGTCATACAATATAGAAAGAAAAGCGTTTTCTGACTTCACCTTAGTTAAACCTAATTGAAAAAATTTTGATAAATGAAAGAGATTTGAGAGAAATATTCAAAAGTAGGACAGTATGTTTCTATGGCCGTTATATTACATTAATGGAAAATATCTAGATCTTTATTATGATTTCATACGTTTTCCACAAGTTTGAATATAGCAGCCACATTTGAGGGACCCATAAATGGGTCTGTAGGTTTTCTAGGGTTAAAAGGTCAACCTCTATACATTTTCCATCATGGAAATGAAAAGTGGTTTAGAAATCAGACAATTAGACATCTTTTTTGACTATTCAACCACAGCCAAGGCTTCAGGGATAGGTGGTGGGCTTGTGGGTGTGGGGGCAGAGTCAAGGTTGCTGGGAGTGGTCACCCAGGTCTTGAGTCATGGTAACTGGGTGGGAGGAGCTTCTGGGTTTGGGCTGTGGGATTTTGGGCTGGTCATTGCTTGGCTGCGTGTTTGATCCAAAGTTTCAGGTACTTCACCTCCAGCGCCCGGGCATCCAGCACAGTCTGGGGATCATAGTTAGTGCTGAACCGCAGGTCCAAGTGATGGGCTGCATCTGGCATGAAAATGGCCACCAAAGAGTCCGAGAGGCTTTCAGTTACTCCACCTCCTGACCAAGGGTCCAGGCCGCCATTGCTATGATACAAAGATGGCAGGCCAGTATAATGGTTAGGGCAGTGAATTTTTACCACAGAAGTTGAGGGGTTCATTGAAAGAGAACGAACGGCACTCGTACTGGTTGAGAGCAGGTGCGAAAAAAATGCAAAAGTACCAGGCAAGGAAAGTTTTGATATTGTTCAAAATATTGACGTATTGTTAAAAATGTTACCATTTCTGGAAAGTGAGCACTTAAATTCTAGCCAACCACACAACATCAATTTTGCAACCAGGGAACGTTTCACTTCTGATTTATCTACAAAGCAACAACAGCCCTCTTAAGATTTCAAAAATGCTAACAAAAATATTTCAGTTGTAGTTGAGCAGCTTTAAAATGGCAGAAGCAATAATTTTTTAAGAGCTCTACTTTTGACCTTTGGCAAATGGAAATGCATGTGGCGGTAACTTTATTCATAATTTTGTCAATTGAAAATCGCACTTTGGTAGTTTACTGGTGCGCAATAAAGGCTTTTGCACCGCAGTGGGTTGACGGTGCATACAGGCATGTCAATGAATACAGCTGGTACTGCATTAGCTTCATTTAAAAAAATAAAAAATAACTTGTTTGCATTTTAACTCAAACAGCCCGACTTTGAACACAAATGCTGTCGCCTTATGGTGGCTTCATGGGAATGCATCCAAGCCAGCACAGTAAATTCCTATTGCACATAGATGCATATCGTTCATACATTCTTTCCCCTCTAAATTCTCACTTTCATTATCTACCCAAGAAATAACGCCTAAAAATAGGAGTGGGGTCTAAAGCGAAGGGGAGGGTGAAGGAGTATTTTTACATGTGAAATACTTTTTGTGAAGTTAATACAAATAATTAACTTCAGTCCCACCCTTGTTTAAATACCATACAGTAAGCACTGTTTTATGCAGTTTAAATGAACAATGGGCAAATGGACAAATACGATTCAGATGAACCGGGGAAAGATGTTTTATCCAAAATATACACTTTCAGGGCTTGGAGTACTGTACTGTTAATCCTGCCAGAATTTGCTCTCAAAACACCCTCGTAACAAGCAGAAACAAAACCAGGTTGTGTACTGATTTTAGAGTAAACTTTAAGTTCCTTTTGTTAATCAAACCATTACAACTTTGAATTCTAATTTTAGAAAAGTATTCCCTCTTCTTCCAGTCCCACAGACCTCATCTTTTTCCAGTACAGTGTTATTTAAATGTTTTTGCCTCCTCTGCGTGATGCAGGGAGCTTTTTAAATGTTGACGCAGAATTGTGAACATGCAGCAACTTTCCCGCTGAGCTTGAAAGAACTAAAAAACAAACCCTAGCAAATGAGGGCCCTGGGCTTTCGGCCAATCAAACAGGCAGGAACGCCAGCAACTTCCCCTTTACGTTCCTACATTCACAAAAGAAAATCTGTGCTTTTTAAAGGATCTTTTTCATCTTTTTTAAAAAGGCTTCTGTGTTTCCAAAGGCATTTTCAGCATCCTCACACCCGACTGATAATCCACCTATTTTTCAGAAAGGAATAAATCTGTAAACTCGAGCGTATAAACGGAAATACTTTTGAATAAATTTGCATTGCAATACTTATTCAGAACAAGGTGTTCACATAAATGCGAACTCAAGCTATCAAAGGAACCAGTCATTCACTAAATGAGCCTGATAGCTTTCCATTGAACTGAAAACAATAACTGCATGAATAAAAATATATCCTTACAATTTTTTGATCCTCTAAAAGATGTAGTTATGAGACTGAGCAAAAACAAAAAATTAGAGAAATGGACACAGGTATACTGTATTACAGTAAAAAGAACCAGAGTGCATTCCACACAGTTGGTGGAGCAGGGACTCACCTAAAGATAATATTGCTGTGAGACTTGATGTTCTTCCCTCCATAGACGGCGTCAGCCCAGTCTGGCCGCGGTTTCACTCCAAACAGAGCCTGGCACTTCTCTGTGAAGGCCCCAAAATCCCACTCTCTGGGCTCGAACATGTCCTGTACCCCGTCTGTACACATGGGTATCACCATTTCCGTGCACATCTGGAAACCAGACAATACAAGAAAGTTAGCCACTGCTAGCTTTAACCGATGATCTCCTGCACAACATGACTACAAAAGACCATCCTCTGGTAAAGAGCAGATCAGTTTTGATGGACGGTTCCGACAGTGATTGCTAGGGACTTACAGTATGAGTTAAATATCATTTCATAAATCCATATCTCCTTTGCCTACAGGACAGGCATATTTATTGTGACACTGAGAGAAATGCTGTATTCATTAAAGGTGCGTAAAGGTCAGTTTCGATCAAAGTTTCGATCAAAGATCAAAACTGTTTGAGAATTTTGTTGAAAAAAGTTGCAGCAGAGTAAACGGCCTTGTCTCAGCTCGACTCAAGCCTGCTGCTGGCGTTGCGAGCGACTCAGCATGCCAACTTCCAAGTGACTGGTTGGAAGATGTAAGGTGTGTTAATTGTTTCAATGGGCTACCAGATCGTTGCAAAGTCAGTGAGTCGAGTCAGCTACAAACTTGTAGCCGAACCAAATGGCAGATTTTTCAGGCAGGAATGGCATTCATCTGCTCAATCTGCTCAAGGAACAGCAATGTCTGTACGACACAAGCCATAAAACATACTCAGTGTCACTATGCTTATTCCTACTTTAAGACACCACAAAGTATCCTGCAACCAACTGCCTGAAAACCTGGCAATTAGAAACATAGTAAAAACCAATTTCTTTGGAAACAATCCACTGTCTCGTCTAGCCACATTAGTGTAAATTGACAGGTTCCCAGAAGATTGAAGACTAGAAAAAAGTTTGTTTGCAAGTAGATATGCTTTTCAACTCGTCTCATCACAAATCTTTGCCCTGAACAGGGCTTAAGGTGCTTACCAGTGCGCTGGGTTGCTTCATTTCCCGTACAAGCTTTTAACTCCCGCGCATTATTCATAGGCTCAGCTATCAACTTGTAGTTATTAATAATTGTTGGCTGTAACTTTAGTTTACACTACCCAGTAAGAAATCGTCACCTGGTTAACATACAAATGATTCCACAGTACCTGGTAGTCCCAGCCCTTATCGCCCAGGCTTTTGGTGGCAGTCTGAGACATGTTGAGACATTGGGTGTTTCCTGTGTAATTGAAGTACACCTTCACAGCCTGGGAGATGCCATGCAGGAGCTGCAGCTCTGGAGCTGTGGGGTTAGTCAGATACCGACAAACCACCTGAAAGAACAAAAAATACCGTCATAGTGACAGAAGCACAGAGCCAAAATAACCCTCACAGTGACTAGACCACAGGAGGCGAAAGTACCATCAGAGTCACCAGAGCGCACAGCCAAAAGTGCCCTCATAGTGACTGAAGCACGGAGCCAAAAGTACTCTCATAGTGGCTGGTGCACAGACCAAATGTACCCTCACAATGACTAGAGCACTTATCACAGTCACTGCTGCACGGGGCAAAAAGTACACACAGAGATTGGAGAAGTGGTACCATCACAGTGACAGGAGCACAGGAGCCTCAATTACCAGTACAGTCACTGGAGCACAGAGCCAGAAGTAGCCTCACAGTAACTTGACAACAAATAAAAAAAAAAATACAAAAATACACTCACACTGATACACATAGCCAAATGTGCTCTCACAGTCCTGGAGCACAGCGTCAAAACTTCCTTCATCATGACTGGATCACAGAGCTAAAAACTATCCTAAAAGTGACTGGAGCACAGAGCCGAAAGTAACCTCACCGTGACTGAAGCATAGAGTCAAAAAAATACACTGACGGTGACTTGAGCAAAGAGCCAAATGTACTACCACAGTCCTGGAGCACAGAGCCAGAAGTACCCCCAAAGTTATTGGAGCATTGACTCAGAAAGTCATACACACAGGCATTGCCTCACAGTTATTTAACTGCTGTATTTGTTTGACGCAAATTGAGAACAGTTGATGGGTATAAACTGGATCCAATCCCTCCTGCATCAGGGTAGGTTTAAGGGCCTCTTTCAAGAGCCTTCCAGATGCGCTGATCTTATTGTGGTTGCTCTGGGGCTCGACACATCCACCTGATAAGTTACGGTTAAACAAATTCACTACTGGGCAACAGACTAACCAACAGATGCTTGTCCTGTGGCTGTGACGGATTATTCCAGAAAATATTTGGTTTGTTCGGGGAAAATTGTTTTGGAAATGGACATTCTCTTCCGTTTTCAATCATTGTATTAAGTACATGGAATCCTAGTCAAAAAAAAAATTCAACCTCACATGAACGGACAGGTGTTACATTCTAATAACTCTTTACACAACTTTTACAGACACAGAGGCTGGTCACAGAAAACAGTGAACTCAAACATGATTGCATATCCAAGGCAGATTTACTTGGAGGCCCCTATGTCGATGGATTAACACACTCGTGATGCAGGCCAACCAAGTACTTTTCCAGAGTTTAATCTTTTAGGATAATAGAGTCTTTGTGTCCTGTAAGTGACCCTCAAAACACTCATCACAGCAGACTCCATTCGGCCACTCTTCAGCAGCTTTCTCCTCTCCAATTCATCTCTTTATGCTCCTCTCCTCACACATGCAAGCCATGTCATTGACCAAAACAATACCAGCTTGAACACTGTACTAACGTGTGAAGGAAAACCAGCTGCCAATTCAAAATATACAACCCCAAATAAGAAAAAGTTGGGATAGCATGTTAAATTGAGATGAAACTGAGAACAGTGATTTTTTAAAACCATCTTTGACTTGCATTTGCTGAAAACAATAGAATTGTACATTATTTGCTGTTTCACCACCAGAAATTTATGAATTTCTCAAAATAAATAAATTTCCAGTTTGAATCTTGCTCCTTTTCACAAAATGTAGTAAATCTTTTGGGACTGAGGACACCATGGGGTCTTTTCTCCCATGCGCATAAGTCAAAAAAAGCGCTTAGCTACGCGTTTTTCAGCCTAAGCGTATTTTCCCCTCGACTTAAGTCTGTGCATTACGCGCCCCGAAGGCAGTTACGTACTTGGAGCGGAGCAAGGCCAAATAACAAATAACTCAGGCAAATAACGCTTACGCGTATTCTCCCCCTGCTCACGCGCTTTTTACCCTCGGCCCGACTTCAGGCCGAAGGGTATTGTCATCAGTTCGTCGTCTGTCTGTCTGTCTGTCCGTGTGTGCACCTCTAAAGTCAGCATCAATTAACTAGTTACCCATACCAAAACATTCGCGGTAATGTAGGGAATCCAGGCCAGGAAAGACTTCTTCAGATCGAACCATTTTTTGGGGAAAAAATGGCATTTTTGGCGTTTTTGAAAAAAACATTGTCGTGGACTGATTTTGATGAAGCATTTGAGCGAGGGGGTTTATACCTGGGGGGATCATATATATATATATGCGGGGCTCTACATTTGTGAAAAAAATTTGAATTTTCCAAAATATTTGTGGGACTTTGGGCATTTTTGTATTTGTAAATGTATGTTCTGTGGAATTCTACTTTGGTTATTGTGTAATTCTTCTGGGATACTTCATAAGTCAGGCCGAGGGTGTTCAAACGCAGGCGTTTCTTGTTCTGTTAAGCACTGGTCAAGCGCTAATATAAGGCAAAATAGAATATTGCATCTGATGTCGGTTATAAGCCGAATTTCAACATTTATTTCATTTTATTTAACATGGTAAAGGTTAAGACATTCAATATTCGATTGTTCATCCTGATTTCTAAACTACATTTCTCATAACCATAATGAATTATCTAACGAAATCAGTACATGATATTACGCAACCGCCTGTTCTCCGTCATTCAACCATGCCCTCAAAATCTAAAAACTAAATGCCAGTCCTGCATTTGCTTGCACTTTTGCGTGAGTGGGAAAGAGTAAGAGGAGTGTGCCGAGCTCGAAGAAGACCGCGCATATATCGGCCTCGTTTGGACATCCTGGGACTATCAGACACCGAGTGCAGCCAGCGCTTTCATCTGGACTGTGAGGCAATCATCAGTCTGTGCTGACTTTCAGGATGAACTGCTATCCAGCCGCAGCAATCATCCACAAAACATACCTGTGGTCATCAAGGTCACAACTGCGCTGTTGGTCCTGGCATCTGGGTCGTTCCAGGGAGTGGCTGGTGATGTCATGCACATATGCCAGGCATCTGTATCAAGGTGTCTTACACAGTTCGTTGACGCTATGCTGCACCACATCAGCCACTTCATAAAGTTCCCTGAAACACCAGCTGAAAGAAGTAGAGTTGGGGGGGGTTCTACCGAGTTGCCAGGTTCCCCAGTGTTGTGGGAGCCATTGATTGTACTCACGTTGCAACAAGAACCCCTTCCACTAATGAGAATATGTCCAGAGACCTCAGACGTCGGCACAGCATTGTTTCAGGTTGTGTGATCATGATACGCGGATATTAAGCATCTGCACCAAATTCCTTGGCTCGGCCTATGACGCCTACGTACTGCGAAACTGCTTGAAAAGCCAAAAAATACAATAAATATTTGAAACCATATTAAGCTTGTTTCCAGTATTTATCACAATGATACCTTGAGTATAGGCAAATAAAAATGACCATTTCACGTAACCCTTTGTCATCTGTATCCACTCCAATTTCTTCTCCATGCACTTCCACTGCAGAAAGAGTGGATGCCACCTCCTCCTCCAGTGCAGAGAAATGCACAGGGGATGATGGTTGCCCACCACCTGTTGCATGCACACTTCTCCCGTGTGCAGAAAGCCTGGCTTTTACAGCGCCCCTCAGATCTCTCCATTTATGCTTTAAATCGGGGATAAACTGCGCTTACATCTCCCCACCAAAGCCACATCCAGAACGATTCACAGCTTTCTTCCTCGGATCAGCCTTCAGTGCCCCCTTGCCATACAACACCTTGTGGTGCCTCTGCACTGATTTCACCAATACCTCTAACCCCTCATCTGTGAAATTTGGTTTTCAGCTTCGGCTTGACGTCGCCATCGTTGTTTTCATGTTCTATTAACAAATGTGACCTATATGTTCGTGATCATCTAAAAAGTTGTGATATTCTCACTAGGGAGGAGATTGATTTTCTAATTGAGGATATCTGTATTAACTAACCCTCGTCTTTGTAAATATGTGTTTTTTTTTTACCATTGATAATACTGAGTATTTTAATGTGTGAATAAAAATATTATTAAATACTCTAGATTGAGCCCTACCCTGGCCAATACCAAAGCACTACCCATTTGTTAATCAATTTTTGCCAATAAAGAATAGCCGACATGGGAAGAATTATTATCAGTAAATGGAATAATTGATTATAATAAAGTATTAGGCAGAAGTTCAAGTGAATGTGTCGCTCAAATCAATTGGGACATAATAGGCTATGGATATGGAATTGAGTGATTGTTGAGGCGGTGTCGGGGCAGGCGGATGACTGCGTGCGGGTTAAGAATCTTTTGTTTATTAAAGCGTTGCCATGTCCTTTAGTTGCAAACCTGACATCAGAGTAGTTTGAGATTTCAAGTGCGCAATTTCTAAAGGAGATCATATAAACTGTCTTTGATTGATATTTTTGTGTGACTAGAATGTTCTCTTTATTTGTCTTCTTCCCTGTCTTCCACAGAACAAACAGGCTGGTGTAGGAGGGGTACATTTTCAATGCTCTGATTGCGCTGGTTGAGGCGCGCTAAATTTTTTGTTATTTCAATATCACGGCAATTTGTTTGTTTGCATAGTTTTAATGTCATGGTGGGTAGAATAGGAGAGAGATGTCTGCATTACTTCTTGTAACTGGCACAGACATACATGCCTACTTCTACAGCGGCATATCTCCGCCTGCTGATAAAACCTTGTATCTTTAAAATGATAAACTTCATAGGAAAATAAAAAAATAATATTAAATAAAAATAATATAAGTTGATAAATATAATGTAAAATATAAATACAATTCAAAAAATTTATTTTGTATGTAAGAATAGTGGACATACAATTTTTTGTTTCTTATCCATTTGGAGATACAAGGTTTTATCAGCAGACCCACGATATTCAAATTTAAAGTCTGGTTTGCGTTTTCCATGGACTACAACTGCATTTTCATGGTTAATCAGAAAATCCTTGTACCATGTTTTCCTGTTAGCCATAATCAATGAGATTGCTACAGAGTCTGCCTCTCTTTTGGATTAGTCACACCTCTTTCAGAAGGCCGCCTACATTCTAAAGTAAGAGCTGTGGGCGTGATCGAAGCGCGTAGGGGAGAATACGCGTAACTCAAATGCACGTAACTGGAATTGCGTAAAAAAGGACTTACGCGCAAATGGGAGTATAGACCCCCATGTGATTATGGCCTCCATCTTACACCCAGCACAGAAGGGCGCAAAATGTAACGCAAGTGTCTTTGCTACTTTTTTCGACCAACGAAAATGCCAATTTCTCGTCCAGCGGTTATGCGGCATAAATAGCCAATTCATTTGTGTCATATTGAGCGCCCATGGGCGTTTTGGTCATAAAATGAGGTGCAGTCAGGCGCAATTCTGGCCTGTTGCTATCTTGAGGTAGCACAAAGGTCTTGCGCAAATGACCAACAAAAACCTAGTCTGCAGTCAAAAGTCAGTTGTTGACTGCAATTTTAAGGGCACATTATTATCAAATTATTATGCGATTTTGTTGACGAATGCATAACGCGCGTACCCTCTGCTCATTACATTCTACACAGGGACCAACTGCAGTGCCCACACAAGCAAACAATTATAAATAGAACATAAATTAGTCAAGATGTTTAAAAAAAACATGCCAGAATAGTGAGTGCAATCACTTCACGTACCCACGTCAGACCATGCTGCGATTCAGACTAATTTAATTGTAAGGGAATTCACTCCATCTGGTAATATTCAATTCCTCATGAGAATTTATGCAGATAGGTATTCACAGATTATACTGGATGAAGCCACAATGCTTTAATACAGGCAAAATCTGTAATTCATGCTGCCCTCCAGAGGATCCCTCTTGGATGGATGGTTCTTGGACGACAACAGTTGGCCAAAATATCAAATACATTTTCCAATTTCTGAATGGATTTACAACCCCAATTCCGAAATAGTTAGGACAAAGTGTAAATTGTGAATAAAATCAAACGCAATGACTTTCAAATCACACCAGCCAGTTTTATTCTCAATAGAACAGAGATAATGTTGAGGAATGAGCCTATGTGAAGTGATTCGTGGGGAAATTGACCAGTACAGGGTTCCAGTCAGAGAACACAAAATTATCAGCTTGATCCAGGCACTTTAATTGTAGAATGGAACTACAATCATTCTAATGATTACAGCTTAGTGGTGCATCATGTCTAGTTTCTGAAAGTACAGAGAAACAAGGCAAACATTCTGTTAGTTTAACTTGTCACTAATGGTCAACATAAACTTAATACATTTAAGGACTGTAAAACATAATAAGCATATTCGTTACGTGAAACCAAACATGAACGGCAACAGTGACCGCCATTTTTGCAGTAACGCATTGGGACCATATTATTTGTGTTTTCACGGTAATATAGGCCGTGCCAATGAGGCTAAACAGCTAGCCTAATACTAATCGCAGTAATTCACTAATAGGCTAATTACGGAAACGAAATTCACCGACATTTCAATATCTCAGAACGCGCAACATCGACCAGATAGTGCAACAACCTATAAATTGAAAACTAGGCTCATGCCATCGGAGGTGATGGCTTGGGGTATATCCCCGAATGCCCCCAATCCTCCAATTCCCCAATCCTTGAGTAGACCTTGAATAGACTTTCATTTGAACTTAATTTCAGGTCACTCGGGAAAATGGTTCTGAGGATATGGCCAAAATGGTAAATTTTCATCACAAAGCGCCACCTGGTGGCAAAATATTGAACCATTCAGGTATGATGTCATCATGTGACACATTGTGAGGTCATGACCTTGCAGTTGCACATAGTTTCATGTCAATTGGACAAATGGTTCCAAAGATATGGCAAAAATGGTGAATTTTATGTGACCAAGCTCCACCTTGCGTCAAAATTTTGAACCAAACAGGTATAATGTCACTGTGGGACACATCCTCATGACCTTTCATTTGCACTTGATTTGAGGTCAATCGGACAAATATTTTCAGAGATATGATAAAAACAATGATTTTTCAGTTTGTGGCCCGAAGTGGCCAATCTAGAAATTGTAAATTGTCCAAAATTGAATCAGTTCTTCCTCTTTACAATACTTACCTATATGCAAAACATGAAATTTCTAATTGAAATATTACTGAAGTTATCGCGTTAACACTTAGGGTGGCGCGGCGGCGGTCGGACCAAAAACATAATATCCCCGAAACGCTGTTCGGCGTTTGGGGATATAATAATCAAGGTATTGTGTTACATGAGCCTTATAACAGTACAATTGCAACTTACATCGTCAGTGACTTCTGCACTGGTGGCTATGAAAGAAACATAACAGAGGTCTTGTGGGAAAGACGGAAACAGAAACCAGTGCATTATTGCAGTTCAGTATTTCAAAATATAAGTCTCTGAACATAAAAGTCTCTAGACTTGTAGAATTCACAACGTAGCAAATGTTGAAACTGAGAAATTTTACAATTGTATCCACAAAATGAGCTTGTTTCAGGACTGCAGGCAGGCCAGGTCAGCACACAGACTCTTTTACTAAGAAGCCATGCTGTTGTAATAGCTGCAATATGTGGTTTTGCATTGTCCTGCTGAAATAGACAAGGCCTTCCCTGGAGTAGATGTCATCTGGAGGGAAGCATATGTTGCTCTAAAACCTTTTTATACCTTTCAGCTTTTATGATGCTTTTTAAAACATGCAAGTGTCCCTCACCATATGCACAAATGCATCTCCATATCATCAGAGATGCTGGCTTTTGAACTGAACGCTGATAACAAGAGAGGTAGTCTTTCTCCTCTTAAGCCGGAGAGACACAACGCCCATGATTTCCAACAAGAATGTCAAATTTGGACTTGTCTGACCACAGGACACTTTGCCACGTTGCTACAGTCCATTTTAAATGAGCCTTGGCCCACAGAACACAGCAGTGCTTCTGGATCATACTCAAAAATGGCTTCCTTTTTGCATGATATAGGTGGCATCTGCAGATGGCATGGTGGACTTTGTTTACAGAGAGTGGTTTCTTGAAGTATTCCCGGGCCCATTTAGTAATGTCAATGACAGAATCATGCCGGCGAGTGATGCAGTGGTGTCTGAGGGCCTATAGATCATGGGCATCCAGTAAAGGTCTTCGGCCTTGTCCCTTACGCAGATTTTTCCAGTTTCTCTGAATCTTTTGAAGATGTTATGCACTGTCGATGATGACACCTTCAAAGCCTGAGCAATTTGAAGTTGAGGAGCATTGTTTTCAAAGTATTCCACAATTTTTTTTACACATGCCTTCACAGATTGGAGAGCCTCTGGCCATCTTTACTTCCGAGAGATTCAGCCTTTTATATAATTTATTAATTTATTTAAGACATCCCTTTTATACCCAATCATGTTACACAGCTGATGCCAGTTAATGTAATAACTTGCTAAATGTTCTTTTAGCTGATTCTCTTATATATTGCTTTTTCTAACCTTTTTTGCTTGAGTACCAGCTTTTTTTGAGACTTGCTGCAGCCAGAAAATTTTGTGGATAGAAATGTAAAATGTCTCAGTTTCAACATTTGAAATGTTATCTATGTCCTATTGTAAATAACATTGGCTCATGTGGTTTTTGATTTTTTGATCAATTTTGATTTTATTCACAATTTACACTTCATCCCAATTATTTTGGAATTGGGGTAGTACATTCTATCACACAAAACACAAACTGTAACTGAACGAATGTATGAAACGCTGAAAATCAGCTTCAGGAGATTGGATAGATTCTGCATGGGCAGAACCGTTATCTCCAATTATCTGAAGAACTAATGTTGAATCTAACTTTCAGCATTCCTGCTGTCCCATTTTCATAAGCTGATGCAAAATTCCGCATTTCATTCGGAAATAGATTTATGATTTACAGTTTGGTTGACAAACGAAATAGCCTTAAAAAGCGGAACTTTTAAGCAACAGAAATAGCAATGGATGACATTGTCTTCACCATCTATAATTATTCCGAATTTCGTCCATATATCCGACTTGACTTTCAATCTTTAAACAAGTTCTTTTCACTCCTGTTGGGTATTATTCAAGGGGTTACAGAACGTAATCAAAATAACATTAGTTTTGTTTCTTTCTTGCAAACTGTTCTCACCAATTTTAATTTCTTTTGGTTGTTCCCCACCAGCATGTAATTATTTATTTATTTATTTATTTTTACCTGCAACCCCAAATTAAAACCTTTTTCTGGTTTGCTTGTTTTATACACAAGTTGTAATGTTAAGTTAAACTGTACCCCAGGAGATTCACTATCATGATTTTTAACATCTAGATATGATGAAAATAATTCTGAGCAATATTTCAAAAATATTTTCTATTACATTTTCAGGTCACTTCGATCAGGTTTCCATTCTTTAAGCAATAGTTTGCTTGCAAGCTTTCACTTTCCGCATGAGCAGTCCTTATACCGCAGTCGTGAAGTTTTTTTTTTTTTCTTTTTCTGCTACTTAGAGAATCCACCCTTATAATTGTTACTCACCAAGGTACAATTGGCTTTTAAAGGGGATGGGAGATGACACTCTGATTGGGTTGTTCCATGTTTGGCCCAAAACATGACTATGATCAATTAAAGGAGAATTCCGGTGTGAAATTGACTTGGGGTGTATTGAAACATGATAATGAGTACTAACTTTTGTCAAATACCCCACCTCCGAATAGGCACGCAACTCAAAATATATGGATTTTTAGCCGAAGCTCCAAACAGGCTTACAATGGTTGTGAATCGGGTATCGTGTTGCCATGCAAAGAAATCGCTATTTTTTTCATCATTAACAAGGCTCAAAGTAGCTCCACACTTCATCGGTAGAATTCTGAGGGCCCTGACATTTAAAACAAGGCACTGAGAACTTTGAAAATACACAAGTTGTTTATTAAAAAAGACCAATTATGCAAACAATACCTCAATGTAGTTTCCAGTTGCCTCCATCTTGAAACTCACAATAAGTTGATTGACGAGCACGAACGAATAGATTGCAATCTGTTCCCCGATCCTTCCTAATCGTTCGTGCTCGCCAATCAACTTATCCTGACTTTCAAGATGGAGGCGACTGGAAATCACCACTTTTATAAGATCACACCTCCAGCCTTCAGACTCACCGGTCTATTAAGACCAGGACCACATTTCTCAGCTCCGCAATCATCGCATGCACCCGTTATTCATTTCCACTGTGCAGTAGTACTGTGTTATTGTACTTAGTCTTTGTGACGTCTTATAAACTACATTCCTGTGTTGCATTGCTAGTCTTATATAGACTTATCCTCCTCGTATCACGTGTATATTCTAATTCTCTCACTTAGTGCTGGTTATTGTTGATATCAGCACTTTAACTTTATTATTAAGGAACCTTGTTTCCCAATTCCGTTAGCTATTTTCGTAATACTTTGTTACTGTAGATAAAGCCCAGTTTTGTATTACTAAGAGCCCTATTTAGGAACCCCGTTTCCCTTTTGTATTGTATTGTTCCGTTTGTGCCTACTGGCTAGGAGGCCTAATAAATACTACCAAGTCCATCCTTGCACCTGAGTCCAGTCTTCAACTTCCTGTCCTCCGTGCACATCACCAGTGTGCAAAGCACAACCCTTACAGCTCTGTTTTTTTTTTTGTGCATTTTCCATACAGTCCCAGCTGTCTGTGAGATGGGGTTGTGCATCTCCAGCTTAATATTGGGTTTCAATATTACACAAAAGATACTCCTCTTGCCATGGTTGCTAGGTGCGTTCATAATTTTGGACTCAGTGAAGACAGCAGTCTGTCCATTGTGGTGTTTTCACACTCACTCTAATTCAGACAACACCCATTGCATGTTCCCAATTTGATAAATATTTATGTGTTTGTTTTTCGAACGTTGGGCTACAATCCAGTGCCAGTCAGGCCCAAACCTGGACTGAAAAACACTATTTCAATGCTGTGACATAAGAGCTGATAAGGACTGTTTACATTCTCATCTGTCCCTGACATGTTTCACGGCCAGCCAGACCTCTTATAGCAAACTGCCAGTTTGCATTTGAAATTAAGTAAAGTGTATTGTTATGAGACCAGGACAAGGATAAGGCAGGCTTGTTGAGTCTATGGCCACAACCATTGCACTACATTACGTTTATTTGGCAGACGCGTTTATCCAGAGCGGGTTTAAGTGCCTGGAATTAGGTCATTGACACTAACACAAAAAATTAGACAAGGTACAATCCATATGGAGCCTTAGTCCCTGTAAGAAATTAACAAGTAAAGCATAGACTTTAGCTGGCAATTAGCCAGCAGAAAAGAAGCAAATGGCAATAAACTGTACAACGGGGTCTTTTCATATTTCTTTTTTTTTTTTTAATATGAAAAGTGTTTGATTTGATACGGTTTCTTGTTTAGATACATTTATTTTGGGGGGGGGGGGGGGGGTTGCATTGTTAAGTCTGTTATAATGCTACTGCACCAGTGATGGTCAAGACAGTTGCTGTGGCTAAGAGGACTTTGAGAATTTGGGGGGATCAGAACAGATGAAGAGGGGAGTGGCTCTCTGGTCGGACACAGACTCGTTACTGGGGGCCTTTTATTTGTCCTGGTCTAGTGGTGGAGGAGGAGATAAGGGGTGGAGAGCTACAGACATGTTCTATTTCAGATTTACATGTTTAAAAAAATAAATGCAATTGCTCTGTGAAGCATCTTCCACCTACTTTTCAGATGGGATTAGCCTCACGCATTCAGCTCAGCCAGCAGATTTCCCCTCCCCTGAGCCCTCAATGCCTCCTTCTCCCAGCCACTTGGATAATCACATTAGCTTTGTCATTAAAAAAGCTTCTTAGCACCCACTGGCTAAACCGCTTACACCACCCATAGGGCTGCATACATTACCCACTTCTAGACAAGCAGCTCCAAGTGCCATTTTGTGTTTGTCTTGCTCAAACTGGCAGGACTGGTGGCAGCAATAGAGCAACAATTGGCTTTCCACTTCAGCAAAAACAAAGTTTTAAAAAAAAAGTTGTACTTCATACAAATGATGTTAAATTAATTTTGTTTGAGGTCTGCATTGAAAGGGAAACTATTTGACTGGGTTCTGCAGCTCTTCCCAAGATTTTTCATATTTATTTTAGGGGTGCAACGATTCTGAATCGCGGTTTTTTTAAGGCGTAGTACTACCACCTGTTGCCATGGGGCGAACATCCGAGCTTTCCCTTTTTCTTTATTAAACCCGACGCAGGTTGAACGAAAGTGCCAAACATCAAAGGGCATGAGAAATGCTTCCGGAAAAAAAAATTTTGACATTTTTCGGCAACATGCTGCACGGAGCCAAGTAAAGGACTACAGAATCGTCTCCTTTTAACCAATTAGGTTACTCTCATCAAGTCCCTGTTTACTTTTAACAATCAAACAGGGGATTCACTTATTTGCTTTCTTAGATGAGTAGAACTCTTTATTAAGACAGCATGCTTGATTGCCGCATTATGAAAGTTAATAAAGGAATAAGTCCCAAGAAGCAGTGGGTTACAGTGATTTTAAAATGGCGGAGGGACGAGGGCATGACGTGCAGAGTGCCTTAGTGCCCCTTCGCCGTTATAAAATCACTGTAATCCACTGTTCAAGGGGCTTATTCATTTTATAAAACGGTTACCCTACATATAGCCCATTAAATAAACACACAAGAAAAATATTCAACAATTTATTGGTAATTATGTACCAATAAAATTGAGAACTATTCGTTCTTCCGCCAAGCAAGATAGAAAGGACAGATGCTACAACACAGCAAGACAGATGCTAAGATTGCTTTTTTATCTAGCGCCATTGTCACATCAGGCTATTTAGGCTCGTTAATGTAGATATACTATGAAAGCAGGCTATTTGGAAAGTCTCCTTCAATCTCCCGAAAGCCCGGTTAAATAATTTTACGCTCGTTTTGGTTTTGATTTTTCGAATTTCCTTTTTCTCAACTCGCACCGACTGACCAAATCATTCCAACCAGCAGCGAGAGTAGGGAACAAGATTGAATTTTGTCCTCCACACTTGCCGTGGTCTGAGTTTAGATTTCGCTAATTGCAGCTGCTCCGCCCTTCCTTAAATCTGCTCCCGTGTACTTGGTTTAAGGCCCCGTTTGCACATACATGGTTATTTTGACAAACGGAGACATTTCCCTCAATTTGTGCCCTGTGTTTACACGCAAACGGAGAATTTGCCTCTGAAAACAATTCTTTCTAAAAACTCCGGCCAGAGTCGAGATTTTGGCAAACTTCGGTTGCAAGTTTGCATGTAAACCGAGAAAAACTGAGTTTTAGGTAGCCAACGTCACAGTTTGCGCCAGAACTTGTTCCTGCGCCAAAAGTGCGACCAATGTTTACATGCTCATTTAGCTGTGGTGATAGGATTCGTTTCTGTTGTTGCTATTTTCGGTATTCTGATTGGCTAACATGGGCTTGATCTTATCGTTACACTGCCACCTCAAGGTTTGATATGCTCTTGACAGCGTGTATATAAGGGTAGGTGCAAAACGAAAACTTTTCTGAAAACTGATACATGTGTATGATATTATTTTTGAAAACGGAGACGGTGAAATGTTTATTTATGAAAATAGCCGGCCACGTGTAAACAGAGTGTAAATAACAATCCAGCAATTTCAGTAGCCTATAACGATGAAGATGTGATGGTGAAAAGCAGACAAACCTAACCGGGCTACGGTGTTAGATTGAAAGAATGCCAATAATTTGAATAACTAGAAAAAAATCTTCCTCTGAATTACATCTCTCATTGTCGTATTTTAGGACATTATTCAAGATAAATTTAAAACACATTTGTTATAAGATCGCCCTGGATTTTTAGAGTCTAAAAAATACACAAGCTGGAAAAAATTCTGAAAAGTGGATGAAATGTGAATGAGAGATATGAATTATGACAGTCACACGCAATGGCATGGTAATGCAAATCTGTGCCGTTTAAATTTAAATTTCAAAATGCAGCTATCAAACAGCAATCAAGCCATATATGACCATGAATGCATTGACATTTCAGAAGAATCAACTCAAATAAACAGAATGTGTGGTTAATCTTGCAATTAGGATGACCAGTTTATGGTCATGAGTAACGTTGTGAGGCGCAATTAGTGGTGTAATAGTTGATAACAAGCATGCTCCACTTACCTGAACTGGCCACTTAGGAAGGGGTTCAAGGAAGTCAGCCTCATATGGGTAATCAACCACGGCCAAACTGACCCAGGTCTCCTGGAGCCAGGATTTGAACGCTGCAACTTCTACCTTGTTTTTGAGAGGGGCGCATAGGCTAAACTCCCGGGACATCCATTCAAGGCCCTGAGCTGAAGGAATAAGAGAAAATATTGGTAACACAGAGGGCCCTGACGTGTAATGTACCATAGCTCATGGCATTGTGAAAATGTGGATCTCCCAGAATTCTCAAGCAAGCTATGTATCTAAGCCAAAATATCACCAGAGCATAATGTGTAATTATTCGAAAGAGGAGTGTTTTGGGTGCTGATAAACAGGAGCCGGAGGAAAACCACCAAAGGGATCAGGAGTGGGAAGTAGAACGCTGACAGGATCAGAGTTGGCATATGCCCTGCTGACTAAATCAGGACCGGGAGATGCCCCTGGGTCAAGAATGGCACTTGGATTGTGAGGTCATTAGGGGCTGGGAACAGAATCAGGACTGGGAAGCCCCTCAGGGCTGGAAGCGGGATCTGAAGGCTCGTGAGAGACGTAAACAGGATTTGGAGGTTCCTCAGGTCCAGGAACAAGAGCTGGAAGCCTGTCAGGGCTGGGGACCAGAGCCTGAAGTGACTGTATTACAGAGTCCAAACCCTCGAGTGGCCATAGTGCAAACCCAGATCCTGAAGCGGCTGCAGTGTGGAAACTGGATCCTGCGAAGGGCTGCAGCACAGAATCTGGATCCTGGAGTGCAGCATAGGATGGGATCATCGGGCCTGGAGACCCCTCGAGCCTGCCCATTCCTGGGTCTCTGGCTTGACCCCTGGGAGCCCGGTTGGTGCTAGGGGGATTCCCCAGGGTCAGGCAGGTTCCCAGGAATGAGTTAGGAGTCAAACTGGAGGACGAGCTGGAAACTGAGAAGGCATTAGGACTGGCAACTGAGCTGGTCGCTGGACTGATTGGAGAGTGGACTGATAACCAGGCTGGCAGCAGGACTGAGAAGCCAGCTCAGAAATCTGAGCCTTAAGGCATGCAAGACTTGGATTATACTGGACAATGCGTTCGACAATGGTTCGAAAGTTTGTCAACAGACATTTTGTGGACTTTTTACCTTTGCTACTGGGTGACCCCATTTGCTTGTTGACAGGGGCGAAGCTAGAACCGGGAATTGGGGTGGCACAGACACGTCCCTTTATGACAATTAGGATAGTCCCGGCTAGTTCTCAATTATTTTTCTTTATTGACGCGTTTTCCAATTGTCATAATAGGCAACTGAAGACACGGTTTCTCATGCGATCTAACAGTGATGAAGTCAAGGGGTTAAATTCCGTAAAACTGAGAATTGGGGTGGACGTAACATCTGTTTTAAAGAATTATTAGTCCTGATCTGTTCGCAGTCATTTTCATGATGAACAAAATGTTCACTCCGAGAGCACTCCACACTTAACAGGTGCTGCTTGTTCTCCTTGATTAGGTAAGACGACAATAATTCATCTGGATGCGTTTGCATAATTAAATCAAAGTCATATTGAGCCGCATGAGCACGCATGAGCCGTATGCATTTTATAGCCTATTTCACTGCCAAGTGCCACTTTTTTTCCCCACTCAATACCGAGAGTAATTTTGAATAATGTTGATTTAAATTAAGCAAATGTTTCCAGATGAATTATTGTCGTCTTACCTCATCGGGGAGAACAAGTAGCACCTGTTAAGTGTGGAGCGCTCTCGGAGTGAACATTTTGTTAATCATGAAAATGACTGCGAACAGGTCAGGACTAATAATTCTTGAAAACAGATGTTCCGTCCACCCCAATTCTCAGTTTTACAGTATTTATCCCATGACTTCATCGCTGTTAGATCGCATGAGAAACCGAGTCTTCAGTTGCCTATTACGATAATTGGAAAACGCGTCAATAAAGAAAAATAATTGTGAACTAGCCAGGACTATCCTAATTGTCATAAAGGGACGTGTCTGTGCCACCCCAATTCCTGGTTCTAGCTTCGCCCCTGCGAAGGATGAACATGGGAGTCGGATCAGATTGTCACAAACCTAATCACTACAGCCTACCATATTGCGAAAAAATTCACAGCTGTTCACAACCAGCTAACATCCAGTTGATCTTCAACAGAAGAATGGCATCGTCATGGGCACACAGTACCTCACTGACATGGCTTGTCGCAGGCAAGTAACGGTTAGCTTGTAAGTTAAAAAGGTATGTCTAATGAAATATTGTAGTAATGTTAGCCAACTTTACACTATTTCACATAATGATTCAGTCAAACCTTACACACTTGGCTGTTTTTAAAGGGATAACGTATTCTACTTTTTTGAAGTGGAGTTGGACGATCGTTGCACTTCCTTAAAAATAACCACAAACAGATTGGAGCGCACATTTGTGGCAAGCGCTAGCATTTGGTTAACAAACTTTATGCTATTTAGCTAGCTTCATGCATGTAGCTAGCTTGCTCCATTGGTTGTGTGGAATTAAAATCAGCAAACATTCATTCAAATGAGTGGTTGAGCTACTGCGTGAGCTTTAAGCAATAAGACCACTGGCTTTTTGGGCTTGGGCTTATCAACTGTGAACTCTTGAGCATATATATGCTTCTCAAGCTCAGGCTTGAGTGCACACCAGTTGCAGAAAGACACTTGCTTGAGGGAGGTGCGCTGTTCTAAACAGCTGTGTTTACCAACAAACAAATAAAATTTTTGTTTACCCCTTACTGGTTGTAGATTCCCATTTGCTATATCTTAGCATTGCGCTAATTCCATGACTTCACCACTCACTTGCATTTGAACGAATGTTTGCGGATTTTAAATCCACAGAAAAAGCGAGTCGTTAACTAACGGAAGCTCGTTTGCAAATGAACTATATCAATAAATTGGTTATGGGGACGTTCTGAGTGCGAGCTCGCTAGGTCGCAAGCTAGCTGCTTAGCGCGTGCACATTCAATACCTCTCTGTAAAAAATTGTGCTTGCTAAATAACTACGTTTACTTAGAAATGAGAGTAATGTGCCATGTCAATATAACAAAGTCCAAAATTGATACAACTGTGCATCTGCACCGGAAGTCACGGCCAAATAGCCGTAGAACAGTCAAACCTGTTCACGGCCAAAAATACACTGCCTTCATTTAAAGTTTTGCATTTTGTGTTTTCAGAGAAAATTGATTTTGTAATTTATCCATAGTAAATGAAAAGAGAGTGTAACTTCTGTACTGTCCCTTTCTTTGTTCAAAAAAACTACAGTAGGCTATAAATAGAGATTTAACATAAAAATTAACTGTAGTCTTTTTTATTTTATTGCAGCTGAAATTAAACAATTACTATAGGGCAAGTAAGACCTGACTTCAGGCAAGTAAATGTCTGACCAACTTGCCCAACCGGGCAATTGAAAAAAATCCTTAATGTTGAACCCCGCGCGGAAATGTATTTTGTTACATCCGTTCAATAAAAGTAGTAAAACTGTAAAAACGTATTTCGTCAGTTTCATTAAGAAGGGTTAACGACACCCATGAATATTTCAACAAGGCAATACAAAACCGCATTCTGCACTGGTATAGCTGCATAAGAAGAGGGTGCAGGTTCTGGATTGGCCTGCCTACAGTTCTGACATGTCCTCAGTAGACCATGGCCCTCATTTATCAAACGTGCATACACAAAAAAAGGGTGTATGCCAAATCTCCCACAAGGAGCGGCATTAATCAATCTGAACGTGAGCGAGCGGTCCGCAAAAATCAGGTATGACCAGGCGTACGCAGATTTGAAACCAGCGAACAACATGCAGCAATGATCACAGCTGTTAAAATGAGTAATAAACTATATGCAGCGATGCAGACGTCATGCTGTTCCCATATGGAATTATATTTGTGCCACAATCCTGAGCGAGCAACTGGAAATTTTGAGCGCAGAAAAATATATTGTGCAAGCACACAAATCTTGTTTAGAAGAAAAAAAAAAATTCTGTGAGCAAACAAAACCTTCCGATTGAGCGAACAAAACTATTCCGTGCTCGATATCTTTGCATGTTTGCTATGATCAATTTGAACGTGGAATATTAACCTCCTTCCCTCAGTTTCACTCTATGCCCTCCTGTAAACTCATGTTCTGCATGCTGGCTAGCTCAAAGCATGTTTCTCCCTCTCTCTCACTCTGCCCCCTTTTGTGCGCCCTTAACTTGACCTCCGCGCTCCCTCGAGCTGTGCAGAGTGTTACAAATGTGCCACGATTCTGATTGGCTGCTTCAGTCTCCAATTAGATGCATTATCCCCAACCACCAAAGAAAAGGGGGAAAGGTAATGACGAAATTCGTCTGCGACTGGATAATAGTGCTGCCCTTGTTTGGGACGAGTTATGGTTAACATGAAATCTCTATGTATCTTGAGACATCCACTGTTGTGTGACTCCTGACTCAGTTCCTTCCTTAGCAACACTAGCTGCTGCTAACTGTAGCAATGGACGATGTCTTCTGAACATCAAAAATGTCACACCGCAGCCACAAGCACCACGTTTAATGGACCTTTATGAAATTTTGTTGGTTAGTCTGTGCACCTTCGGCTTGCGAACCAAGTTAGCTATCTAGTTAGGTTGCTAGCGTCAGGTCAGCTAACTAATGTCAGGGAGAAAAGCAGAAGAT
Source organism: Gymnothorax reevesii (assembly GCA_029721435.1). NCBI lineage: Eukaryota > Metazoa > Chordata > Actinopteri > Anguilliformes > Muraenidae > Gymnothorax > Gymnothorax reevesii. The sequence goes on from CM056574.1 coordinate 124,870,078, forward strand.
TACTGACATTAACGTTACCTCCATGATAGCTGGAAAACATGACAGTCTTAAAAAAGAATAGTTTTCACACCTTTCTCCGGCTGATTTATTTCAGCATATAACGCCTGAAGAAGGCACTTTGCCTATATGTCTGTCACCATAAAAGTTTGCCTAGAAGTTTATTCACAAATGAACCAACCGGAATAATGACCTCTACCGTGGCGAGTGCTTGGAACTATGGGACCTCTGGTGCCAGCGTGGGCACGGCTCACCAGTATCACCTGGCGCTAAAAACTCATTTCATCAAACTTTTCTTTATTTTGTGGTCACATTTTGACTGAGTAACCATAAGAGTACATCAACTAACTAGCTAACCTGTGTTTCTTTTGTTGCTCAGTATAGGCCAACAGACACTTATGACCGTGATCACTTTTTGACAATGGCAGATCTTCTATTGTTAGAGGAATAGCTTCTGTCCAACGAGTGGAACTTTCGGCACAAAGATCTCCTCCGGGAAATTGACGAGTGGCTGCTCATTTTGTGTGGCACCCAATAAAATGTCATGGAGTAATACTAATAAAAGTACAATGAAGAGTGATCTCTGCAGACTGTATTTTAGCAATTACTCTCATGCAGCTCTGATCGAGGCAGTGGGGACTCATTCGTGTCCCCACCACCTCGTATTCCCACAATGCAGGGGGAGCCCATCAGTGCTAGCCACGCGCTCCTCGAACAGTGACAGCTGGAGGTTTGTGTCCGGTTGGCGTCCACTGGTCTGTGCGCTGCTGCGCCTGAGCGCAGCAACCCGTTTTTTTTTTTGGTGGCGAACTTAAAATCAGATCACTCTTTTTTTTTTTTAATCTACATGTAAAGCACTTGGATTGTCAGTTATGTAGGCTATATAACATGAAATATCAAATTTAATTCATTAAGGCCGATGTTATTCGCACTTATACGTGTGGCCACTGCTGAATTTTTTTTCTTGGCCACAGTTGTAAGTGCGCCAGTTGATGACCATTCCAGTGCCGCTTATAAAATACTGCTTAAAATAAGTTTGGCCAAGAGAATTCTTTTAGCTTTGGACACACTAAAATAAACCTGGGCAATGAAGAAATGTACATCTTGGCCTCACTTATAAGTGCATCTAATCCATTTTTGTGCTTGGAAATAAGTGCGAATAATCACTTCGATTTATTAATGAGTTAAATCAAACCTCTGCTGCACTCTGGTTTTCCACCCCAACGGTGTTTACCGCAGCAGCAATAGTTTTCCAAACTGCAGCCTTCTAGGCTCCCTTTATGCCACTCTTAAGGCTCCCAAATAAAATGATTTAGTTTTTCTCCACCTCAGATGTGATAATTTATATTTTCTCCTTAGTGAAGTTCTTTCTTCTTTGCCATCTTTCGAGAGTCCATGTCGAAAAGTGGGCAGGACTGTGCCCACTCTCTCGGAGCATGAATTCATAGGGGCGTGTCATGTAAATTACGATAGTTTCAGCCGCCCGATTTATCAACGCCACGCCAGTCCTACACCGAAATCAGCGACTTACACGCTTTTACTAAATCAGACGTGACACCTGTGGAACGCTGACATTTACACCAGAATCTACACCAGATACTACGCTACGCTACGAAGTTTGATAAATGAGGGCCAATGTGTGGCACATTTTGACATTGAAAATGCAACAGCAAAGGCCGTAAACTGTTGCATTCCTTAAGACTTGGGACAAAATTACACCTGAAACATTTAATCACCTGGTGTCTTCAGTACATAATTCTTTATGCAGCCTTGAAAAAAGGAATGCCAACATTACATAGTGGTAATTACTTTACTGTCCCAACTATATTTCAAATATGTTGCAAGTATCAAAACTGATATCACTGTTTATTATGAATAAAAAAATAAAATTCATTCAATGAAATGTCAAATCATGTGCTGTTATATCGCTTTCAATATTATACAGATAGACAAAATTTACAAATCGCTGCTTTCAGTTTTCATTTTAATTAAATGTACAATCCCAACTTTTTCTTAATCAGTGCTGTAATTAGAGCCAAAATGACTTCAAATTGAGAGTTGGTGCAGAAAAGCTTACAAACAAAAAACCTCAAAGTCAGTGAAAAACCTGCACTGTGACAAGAAACCTAAATAACTGACATAAAGGATCTGAAGACTCTTCGAGTTCCACTGAATATTCTGAGACACAGGAGGACTCACCTGTGGAGGAGATGTTGTTGATAGCCTCCCATGATGCCCTGATACTCTCTGAGCAGCCTTTTCCATGGTGATGGAAAGTGTCTGTGGTAATCTTGTACCCGATACCACAAGGTACCATGTCTGTAAAATGCCAGATAGGAGCAGCTGCTGCCAGGGCGCTAAAGAACATGAAAACATAAGATTATTCTGCCAAATTGATGAACAAGAACATTTTCACTCTGTTGTAGTGGTCCATAAACAGTGCCCTTCATAACAAAATATTATCCTTAATTGAAATACTGTGATTGAAAGAAAACTCATTATCATGACAGAATTTTTGTTCTCAAAAGCATGCCCAACAGTTATTAGATCCCCTTTGATTGAATACTTTATGCACCCTCCCATTGCCAAAATAACTCCTCAAGCTCATCCCACAGGTTTTCTATTGGATTTAGGTCAGGTGAAGGGGATGACCATGCAAAACCATGTATTGATTCATTCTTTGGATTGGTGTCCTGTTGGCAGATCCAACCAAGGCCCAGTTAAAAATTTCCTGGCAGTGGCAGCCAGATTCTCATTTATTATTTGCTGGTACTTGATGGAATCCCTTAATTAATATTTAATCTTAAGTTGGAGGACAACCCCCATGTCAAAGATGGACCATCATAATTCACTGTGGGTATGAGGTCCTTTTACGGAATAGTTATCTTTGTTTTTATGACAAACTCATCTCTTGCATTTATTGCCAAAGGGCTGAACCTGTGGCCAATGGAAGTTCCAGTGCCGTTTGGCAAACTGTAGGGGAAACGCACAGGCAAAAATGGGTTTTCTGTATGGGACATGTGCACGCATGTGTTGCTCACATAGACGGGGTTGATCGGTACTTGCGCTCACCCTCAGATATCTCAGACCCCCCCATCTCATGATCAGTTTAAGTTGCAATCCGGAATCTGTCGCCTGCAGGCTGTAACTGCATGTGGCACTCTTGAGCATAGACTGTACAAAAAGATGAAAGCAGCACCCTGGTCTGAAGAATGAGGCCGAAACGGAAATCTCCAAAATTGACATTATATTTAATGGCCAGCAGATGGCGACATCGGTGGTCGCAGAAAGAAGTTCAATGCTATTGCAGTCTATGAGAAAATGACCCTACTTTGCCGCCTGATTTATTATTTCAATAATGATTTTCCACATCATTTTATGGTATCTATCGCAAGTTTGAAGTCTCCTTTGATATATCCTGATGTTCATTTTTGTAAATTTATGGTCGCAAGTAGACTAGAATAAAGGATAAAGCCAGAATATGCTTTAGGGGCGTGGCTATCCTCTGGTCCTCTTCCAATATGGTCAGATCCAGAGCCACGCTCCTCCCCGAATCTTCAACTCGTGCTCTCGTTCAATAGGAATCACATCCAGTTTCAAAATGACAAAATGGTGCTGTTCAAATTGCAAAATCGAGGCTTCCTAATTGGTATGCTGAAACCAGTGGGTGACGTCACAGTTGCTTAGTCCATCTTTTTATACAGTCTATGCTCTTGAGCTACTGTAATCACGCCTAGCTGCTTATGTTAAGTTAGTGGCAATCTGTATTAGACAAATTGTTAGCGGCTTATTAAACCCTATATTCAATGTAGTGAAAACATCACTTCAACTTTCTCAAACAGTCTAGTGAAAATATTGTATGGAGTCATCTTTGCAAGAGGTGGCTACACCAAGTAAACCTGGGGTGCCAGTGATTTTTAACTCCTTGCGCAGAAGCCAAATCTGGCCATTTACCTATTTAAGGTTTTATAATTCAAGACTTGAGCTTCACAGTGAGGGGGAAATGGCTTCAATTTAGAATCCCGTTGTATTTCAATTTATTTTCATAATTTTTTGTATAGAAAAAGGTCTGCAAAGAAAAAATCTTCATAAAAATGAAATTTTATACTGAGAATGGAAAAATGGCTGAGAGTTAAAACAATACATTTCTGAGATCATAAACTCCTTGACCACAAGTGTACTTCATCTGAGTGGGATACTCAAAATTATCAACAATCTATGAGCCAAATAAGATAGCTCTCCAAGAGTCTCCCAACACTGTCAGACTTCTCAAAATTCGCACTCTGAAATCATACAATAATCATATTTTTAGCACTAATCAACAAGTTTAATGTGAATTAATCATTTTCTAGTAGAATTTAGCATGAGTTTATCAACATAGGTGCGGATGCATATCAATGGTCACCAGTAACCTCTCCAAACAAAAATCATGCCTTCTCTCCGTGATAGAGTTCAAGATTTTGCCAATTTTTCTTCAGATTCCCATCAGCCAGCACTCATACTCATAAAAGGAACTAATTTTACAAACAGAACATTCACCCTGCAATGGACAGCTTGCTGTTTCCAACTTCGAGCACCTTAGTGAAATACAAGCTTGTAAAAGTGCTTTTCACACCCGATAAGGAGCAAGTATAACTCATTAACACATTAATATCTGAAATATACCTTATTTTAACACAACAGACATTCCACTATCTGGAAAAAGCAGGCTATATGCTACATTGACCCAAATTGGTACAATGAACATAGCAGGGGGTTTTAAGTCTGCAAGCTGTTGGCATTTTAAATGAGTGAAAACCTAGGCATTCTATTTCATTGAATCCGGTATGAAATCTAAATCATTACATTGTGCAAAATGCCACCACATACAGTATTATTAACAAAGGCTGATGGGTAGTCTCATTAACAATAGTGGAGCTACGGGGGGGCAATAAAGGAAAATGATTGAGTGTCTTTGCCCCCCCCTGTAGCTCCGCCACTGTTTATTAACCAATGAGGCAAACTCGCTCTGTGATCATGGTGGTAAACCGAAAAAAAGAAATAGCTAGCTAGGCAATAGATAGTTACTCCGTACAATGGTAGTTGTACCTACAAAACATGAAGAAAAACTCTCCAACACTGAATTTCTCCCCCAGAGAATTAATGCTATCAGCCCACCAGTCCAGTTCCATTCAGAAAGACTCCCCTTACCCATGTCTTTATCACATTTCTATCCCGTAAATGTAGCCTAAGCACTTCTGGCTAGCTTTTGGCAGTATTTTTTTTTTCCAATACATTCTCCTATTTTCAGATCAGATTCCGGTGTGCAAAATCCTTAGGAAATGACCTAACTTATTGTTACGCAAGGGTTTAAATGCTTTTCTGAGGGTCCAATCAATGTCTTTGAATTACTGTGGAGAGTTTATACTGTCTGGAATTGGGGGAAAAAATGTGGCAATCAATAGCTAATACCGGGAAAGTTTCATGTGATCGTGAGCTATTACTGTACCTAGCACAGAGAAACCTGACCAGTCATTGAAGTGTTTGCATTTAAGTGAGAGATCGTTTGACGCTTTAAGTAACCATTTCATTATTCTAGGGATTAATCTACATGTAAATCAATGGTAAGGTATGATGCATTTTTAATATCTGATGATTATAATAGACAATAGTAACAATACTATGTAGAATTTTTGCTTCAGAAAACTGATTTTTTTCACTACTTAATTCGGAAACCTTAAGCCTATTATATCTGAACTGGTTTCAACAAAGGACATCAAATTTTTCCTGTCACGAGATGATTTTTATTAACTGCTGGATAGATACTATGGGCAGGTATATTAGGCAGTTTGCATGTCAGGCTTGGCTGTTCCTGAGAAATAGGGATGGGACTTAACTCCTCTATATTCTAAATTGTTTAAAGGCTCCGCTTTTTCGGGTGTACGACCTATGGATGGGATAGTGCAACTATGTGCATAAATAGAGCAGCTCCATATCTGCGAGCGATTACGTAAGCGCAAACTATTTAAAATTTTAACTTAATTTGCTGACTCACAAAATACATAAATGATTTTGTTTGGTTTCATTACTATATTAATGACCTAAAATATTGTTTTGCATTTTGGAATTTTATTTCTTTAATGTACTAATTTCTTTAAAGGTCACATGTACAGGTTTTAACCAAAACAAAATTTTGATGCTGGGTGGTGCAAACTTAATAATAAGCAAGAAACTTCACTCTAATAGGTTCTGGTTATTTGGCATGTTTTGCAAATTTTCCACAGCTCCAAAAGTTCTACTTTTTCTCCAGACCCACTCAGAAATTATCGCTGCCTGACATCACACGCGTGATTCCATATCCCTCATTTGCTTTTTTTTTTTTTTTTCAAATTTCTGTTGAATGCAATACAGGCTATTGGCTACCACTACTAGAACAGTCAAGCTTTTAAACAACAAAAATTAGTGGTGTTTCATAAGAATTTCACCAGTGCAGTTATAGAATCTATGTTGTGTTCTGAGGTCCTGGCCTTTGGCCAGGACAGCATTTATGGTTTTAACAGTTCCATGTTCCATGTTCCATGTTCCTAGTCATAGTTCATGTCATAGTTTTAACAGTTTCTTGTCTCAGGATTTTGCATTTCATAATTCATGTTCAATGTCCATGTCTTTACTTTTCCAGGTTTTGTCTTTTGCCAGGTCTGCCATGCCACTCCACCGCTTGTCTGCGTTCTGCCCCGTGCCTTCGTTGTTGCACATTTCAGAGCTCTGGTTGGCTTTGGTATTTCCCCTTCCTTCTGTGCTGTGCTGATTCGGGGCTCTCTAAGCTTAATTGACAATTAACTGTTTAAGTTACTAACATTTACTAACATTCACTGGGTGGTGTAATTCTTAGACAGGCACATTACTAATATTACTAATTTAGACATGGAGTTTATTGTCATGATTCCTGCTTTACTATTTCAAGTCTTGCTGTGCTTTTCTGTTCTTAACATTCATGCTTGCTTCCAAACTGCATACCTAATTGATACTTAAGCTGAGCACGCTCATTCTCTTAATGAGCAGGTCACGTCATCCAATCTCTGTCCATGTCTTGATCTTGCCATGCCTCTTGTTTCTCTTTCTCCAGGTGTTGCCCCTCATGTTCTGATTTCTAAGCCTTTATCTGGATGCGGTGGAAGTTGGCTGGCAGACAGTGTCTCAAGTTCTAGCTCATGTTTGCAAGTTTTGTCGCTCATGTTCATGCTTTCAAGTCCTTGTTCATGGTTCCAAGTCTTGTTCATAGTCCCTGTGTATATAGCCCTAGTCTTGTTGTTTATTTTTGTTCGTGGATTTCTGCCTGGAGTTTCCAGTGGTTTTTTGTTCTTGCCGTTTTTGCCATTTAGTTTCCCCGCTCTGTGTAGCGTACCTGAGTTGTCTTTTTGCAACCCTTTGGGCCAAGTTTTTCGTTGGCCCTCATGCTTGTTTTATTTTTTGTTAAATAAAATCCTCATTCCCATCTCCCCGCATCTGGTGTCTACCTGATTCCATATCAATCTAAACTTAAATTGTCCAGACGTCATTCTGATAACTTGATCGATGAACTTTGAGTGCATAGACTTTCAGTTGCATAGCCAGAACTTAAAATTGGTGGGGCTCAGAACATACCCTTACAACAATTGAAGCACCTATTACTAAAACCCAATAAGTCACTCTTGACTTGACTTGACTTCTGGGGTTTTAGTAATCAGTGCTTCAATTATTAGTCCTGACTTGTTCCCAGTCATTTTCCTGTATTAACATGTTTTCCAATTATAATAATAATCCATTGGCAATTGAAGACACGGCTTCTATCTCCATACAAGCTATCAGTAAGTAATAATTGGCTGAATTCAGAACAAAAAAATAATTTACTCAAAAATAAGCCCATGCTTTACGAAAGAAAAACTGCTCTGAAACTTCCGTGCTACCTTTTCTGCACATCAGGCAAATTAACTTATGCTTCATGTTCATTTAAGTTGCTTAAATGAAATTGTCGTGGTCACGTTTGTCTAGGGATATAATTTCGCTTGTAAAAGAAGGCAGACTTGCTGGGACTGGTGAAGGTAGAAGGAAAGCCGGGACTTGCCTCCCCTCAAGACAGCACCGTAACCCAGGGCTAGCGCAAGTGGCCTCTCCACTGGTGAATAGCTCCGCAGTATTCAGCTTCTCTGGTTCAGTGTTGTGAGTTATATCTAAAAGCATGGCTGACTGATGGATGACGATTGAAATAAAACATGACAACGCGATCTGAAAATGAAAGATTGTGGAAAGGTGTGCAGCAAATCAGGGCTCCGGCATATAGCAAAAAACTTCCTTTGATTTTGGCCCATTTAAAAGGGAAGTCCCTCCCATGACCAATCGCTGCCTGTAATTTTTCACATTTTGGGGCAAAAAGCGACAAATTTTTGGGAAATTAGTAATGTGTCATGCCCGGGCTATAACTTTGAAAATAATCATCCGATTGTGATAATATTTGGCATCAAGGTGTAAAAACACATAAAGGTGTGTCATGAAAAACAATTTTGAAAATGTCTTTGCATTTGTTTGTGTTTCGGGTCTAAAAGCGTCAGATTAGTGGGAAATCTGTAATGTGTCCTGTCTTGGCTATAAATTTGAAACTAATCATCCGATCGTGATCATATTTCGCATCCAGGTGACGTAAAGGTGCGTCATGACAACAGTTTAGTATAATTTTCCAGAGTTTTCTGATGCATACTCTCCGGCCTATTTTTTTTGCAAGGAAATTAACAGCTTTGCGATTAGTACAGTTCTTTAGAAATCTAAATGCATATAAACATTCTCTATTCAAAAATGCAATGCCAGTTGCAGGGTATATTGCTTGACAATGTCAGCAGCTTGTTTTTGTATTATTATGCCTCATTCCCGGATCCGAGGTCATAACAAAATAAAAAAACCATTTGATACGTCTTTATACAATTTAATAACTTCCAACTCCTGAGAAAGGAAGCGTGAGAAGTCGAGAGTCATTACTGGTTGCCATGTTACTCGTGGTGAAATCTTGTGCAACGCATGTGAAACTAAAAAGCTTCCATGAACAAGAACTTCATCTCCGCATCAGCTTCTCTGAAATAGGTGTTCCAATTAAATATCGCCTTTCACTCTCGATACTGCATGGGTTGATTAAAAAGGGGGATTCAGAAAATAAATATAATTTTGTGTGCTGAATTAAAATTTTTGATCTTCACTTTTCTGATGAAGTGCGAGATTGCTGACTGCGGTGTGAAAATGTGATAAGCCATCATGAAGAATGAGACTCACACCATATTCCTGTGAGTTGACGGGTATGCAATTTTGAAAAACGCAGATTCAAATGCACCAAATTATGTGTCCAAAGGAATGATTGTCATTTACCTAAACAGGGAGAACTAGCAACACCTGATAATGTGGGGTGTTCTCGGAGTGAATCTATTGTTAAATATTATAATGATTGACCTCAAGCCAGGACTAATAATTGTTTAAAAGGGATGTTCTGTGCCCCTCCAAATTTTCAGTTCTCACTGTGCCACTGGTTGATATTTACCTTAACTGAAATTAAATGACTCAGATAAGCAGGTTCGAGGTCATGTGAGGCTTTAAAAGCAAAAGGAAAAATCTTAAAATCTGCATGATACTTGACAGGTAGCCAATGCAATATAATAAGTTTGGTAGTAATATGAGTAATATGCCAGGTGGATTTATGTGTACACACATCCACCTCATGCAGGTTTCTATATGCAACGGATCCATCCTCCCAAGATAGAGATGACAGGGCGATTGCATTCTCTTGGGATAGGGAAGATTTCTTATCAGAGGAGCTGGATTGGCAAACATTTAATGGAAATGACTTCAGGAGTGTTACCACCTGGCAGTCGATTGCAGCAAAATCCAAAATCCGGTCGTGAACGGAAAAGCATGCAAACTTGTTATTTATTCGCTTGTTTTCCTTGATCCAAATAACGGTCAGTAAAATAACTTTTTGACAGTTTGATAGTCATGTATGCTTTCACCTGGGAGCATAATCTTTAAAAAGTCAGGAACTTGTAAAATTGACCTTCAATTGGTATTTTTAGATATTTTTAGAGGTACGGATGCTTCTGGAGCTCACTGTGAGCACAGTAAGTCCAGTAATGCTCAGTAAGTGATTTCACCTCATTAAGGAAAGTTCACTTTCTTTCAAAGACAATTTAAAATAGGAGCTTTGCGACTGCCTAAAAACCATTAGGAGCTTCTCACCCAACAATGATATGGGGGTATTTCATCCTCATCCAGGCGGCCAGCATCCCACCATAAGACCCACCGATGGCGATCACCGGGCTGTTCTGGGCCCTGGGGATGGTCTTTTTCAATGCCTTAATCAGCACAGCAAAATCTGCCAACGCCTGCTCTGAGGTCAGATAGTTCAGGTGCTCAGCATCCTAAAGAGGAGGTGGAAAGAAAAGCTGAAGCACATTGTTATTTACTTTGTAGGATAAGTAAATGCACCATACCCACATCTAGGCTATTTCATGGCAAAAGCAAATTAAATATAAAAACGGGAGACTAAGATGACAAAATAGATAGGTAAATAAATAAATTCACTTCTTGATCCAGAGCATTCAATGTGATTCAAAATAATAGTGGTATGTGCTTTAATGACGGTCTATAAGAGTATGATAAGAATTCTAAAATAGCTTCTGTTCTGTGCTGTAATTCAGAAAAATCGTGCCATGGGCACTGTAGCTCACACGGTTTATTTCAGGCTTTCGTGTTATTTAAGGTCACAGGTGGTAGTATTTTTTACGCTTGGGTCCAACACTGGGACAATGAAGACACCTTTTGTAATTTGAGTAGGAAAAAAGACATATAACTACAATCGGTAACTACAGGGTCCAAGCATCATGAAGTGATCATCAGTTTTGAAGCAGTGAGGGCACATAGCTTTTCAAACATTTTCCAGAACATGGCACATAACTGCATGGTATACTTGCCCTGCAAATTTCACGTAGATTAGTCACTGCCATGTCTTTGAAATAGCAGCTGTTACCTGATTGGCAAATAGCAGCCAGATATTTAGATTTATTTTGCTCATTGGAAAGACTATTTGATCCTCATCCAGAGATACAATAATCAATATTAGAACCATTGAGTCAAATGGTTGAAAACAATATGCACGTTTTCATTGTTTTTCTTACTGCAATGCAAGATATTGGTCAATTGGAATCAAATTTGTTGTTTCTCTCTATAGCACCATCATTTGGCCAATTAAAGTAATTTGCATTAAGATTGCCCTTATATTTTGTACATCTTTGAAAATAGTCTAAAGTTTCATGATTGATAATAAAGTGAGTGTGTGTGATAATTAAATTTAATTCGCTGATGTCAGCCATCTTGTTTGAACTCTCACTTTGTTCATCCAGGTTTTCGTGGCTACCTTCACCACTATAAAGCATGCAAAATTTTAAGTTGCTTGCACAATGTTTTAAGAGTTATGACCATTTGTTTGCTATTGCGCTACCAAGGAATGGATTTAAACCATATTTGGTGTGGCAAAGCTGCATGGCCTGTAGATGTGTGATACTACTTTGGTGATGATTGGACATTGCATTAAGGAGCTCTATATATCAATGTAGGCCATACTCTTCAATTTAGTGTGAGATGATCTCACTGCTTAGGAGGAGATAAAAATTAAAGGGTTCACATATAATTCAAAATTATGAAAAGTTTGCAAATACAAAAACGAATGTGGCTTACATGGATTTATTGGTCCTGACCCAGAGAATCGAACAAAAAATAATTTTGTTTCTAAAACCAATGGTTTAAATGATATTGCCCAAGATATATTATACCTCTCTTTAGCACCACCATATGGCCAATCAAAGTAAATTTAATTAAAATTGCTCTTTTCCACATCTTTGAGAGTAATATAAAGTTTGATGATGGCGTGTGACAGCTTAAGTGAGTAAAAGGGCAACTGAAATTTGATGGGCTGATGTTGGCCATGTTATTTCATTCATCAATTTGTTCTTATACATTTTCATAGCAACCCTAACTAACTTGAATCATGCGAAATTTCAAGTTGATCAGACAAATTGTTTGAGTTATAACCATTTGTTTGTTGTAGCGCCACCTATGGACAGATTTAGGCCAAATTTGGTGTGTTTGAGTGACCTGGTCAGTAGATGACAGATGTCAAGTTTGGTGGGGATTGGTCATTGCTATCAGGATTTATGGCTCATTACATCTATAGAGGCCATGCGTGCAAAATTCATTGGCTTACTGAGGGTACATTCTTTCACTTAGCTAAATGCTGTTTGCTGGGTTTTAGATCTTAATATGAAGATGCTGTCTTCAAAATTTTGAGCAAATTCATTGCACCGTCTAGAAGAAGATAGAAATTAAAGTTTTCACAAACAATTCAAAATAGCGGACAATTTGCAAATATGCAAATGGGTGGATCTTACATAGGCTGATTCATCTTGATCCACAAAATATAACAAAAAAATTGTTTTGTTTCTACAACTTACGGTTTAGACGATATAGCCTGAAACGCTTTATACATCTCTATAGCACCACCCATGGACGGATCTGCACCACTCAAAAATATATAATGTTCCTCCCCACCAAATTTCACATTGATCCCTTCAGTGGTTTGAGAGAAGAAGATCAAAGCCGGATGCCGCGTGATCGCATAAGCTCCCTATGGTCCACTGGACCAAGTGGGCTAAAAATGAGCTTCCCTAAAAACAAAACATCTACATCAGCAAAATAAGAAAATCAACAATAGCATTACCTTGGTGCAAACATCAACCGAGCATTTTAAGAATCTGTGATGAAAGAATGGAAAGTAATGCAAATGTAGATTATGGAAGGTTTTGTAGGGGAAAAGGAAACTAAGCCAGGACCAACTCAGTCAAATTTCCCTGCCAAATTCAATGCCCACCCCTGTAACGTAATCATTATCACATTCTTGTCTAGAGGGCCTTTTGAAAAATTGCTTGAACGGCACTAAGAACTTGAAAATAATGACATACCTAAGTGAATTTTTAGAATAATGGCAAGGATTTTCTTAGTCACCCAGCAAAATTTCACCTCTAGGTTGCACTTACGAGGTAGGAGTCCTGTCCAAAAGGCAGGGACTCGCCATAGTAGCGATGCTCAGCAAAAACCAACATGGCACCCAGCTCCTCTGCTTTGTCCCACATGAAACCCTGTGAACAGAAGTGGGCGAGATCAGAGACCTCTATGGAAAATTTTATCTGACTGAAAAAAGCATGGCCTTCATTTTTCATGCTGACATGAACTGCGGAGCCCATCATGTCAAAATTTTAACAGAATTTTTAATGTCCAATTTGTGATTTTCTGAATTGAAAATCAATGCTCTGATCCAAGCAGGTTGTTTCAGCAGATGTTATTTCTCATGACATGTTTCCATGAAACGCAAAGTGAATTTTCACCACACTTTACCTCTGCGAGTTTGACCGTAAGATTTTTTTTTTTTTTTTCTCACTTTAAAGACTCAAAATGGAATTAGTGTCATCTTTATTTGAGGTCAAATAGAGTTGAAGTTTGTCATTGAAACTCGTGCCGCCGACCAATAACTTGAGCCTTGTTTACCCCACGAGGGACGATTCTTCTTAGGAATTTTCTGAAAAGCAGCAACAAGACACTGGTGCTAATGATGCTGCCTTAACATCACAAACACTTTTTCTCTTTTTGAAGATAGTGCCTGTTTGAGAATAAATATATTCACAAAACTGATGTTGTCTTGTTCAATATTGAACTAGACCACTATTTTTCTGAAACCGTGTTGTTACACTAGTAATTTGTTATGGTGCATTTCCACTTCACACGTAGCGAAGTTTTACTTTCCTTCATTCATGCAAATATGACTGAGGGATCATTTTTATCTCTCACTTTAAAGATCCGTGGCTGTAACCACAATGTAATTTCATTACCTCTGTCGGAAGTCAACTTGGTTGAACCTTGGCGTGATCTTTACAATGCCAGTTGGCCAGTGAGATGTGCCTTGTTTAACCCTCTAGACGCAGTTCTTCCAAGGAATCTTCAGAAAATTAGTAACAAGATGGTGATGCTAATGTCGCAATGCTTGAATAATTGATGATGTCATATCCATTAAACTAGACCACTACTTATTGAGAAATTGTGTTGCATTGGTTATTTATCATAGCTAGCTCACTAGCTAGTGGTCCCATTATCTCCAGCAATTTAATTGCAGCTTAAGCAATTTGTTTTATTTTTTTACTTTATTTAAGAGTTATGTAAGCAGGGGACCTGACTGAGACAACAATGTCCTTCTCAGTTGTGCATTACAAACAATAAAAATATCACACGTTACAAATAAATTAAAATGGTAATACAATAAGTAGAAATTGTTATTATAAAATTAAAAGAACAATTACGGCAGCAGTCTTGATAAAATGATCAATGTTTTAAAATGTCCAAAAGTAACCAGTTCATTCAGTTTCAGCTCATCTTGCAGCTGATTCCAGGTGCATGGAATATTATGATAAAAAACAGTCTTACCCAGCTTTGTTCTCACAGGAGGAACATCTCGACATAATCAGTCCTGTGACTGTGTCCCTTTGCAACCCACTCCCCATGATAGAGGAGTAACAAAATAAGGTGGTATTTTCAACACATTTATAAACAAATAAAAATCATTGGTAGTCTCATCTAGATTTCAATGATCCCCACCCTACTGACTCAGGGGGCAAAAGTCAAGATCATTGATAAATCTAATAGCACAGTGATAAACAGAATCTAAAGGTATAAAAACAGAATTTGACGCATTTATGTAAATTACAGCACCTTAAGCATGCGTTTGTACTGCTGAATGCAGAACATTCCTCTAACTTTCAAAACTGAAACAAGCCCTACTTCTGTATAATAAATCCATTTTATTTCTTGTCTTTTTAGTCAAATTTTCAATATGCAAATGCAATGTCAGCTTGTCATCCAACCAAAAGCTCAAGTATTTATAATGGGGGACACGTTCAATTTGGGCAGCCTGCAGGGAACAAATATGAAGATCATGGGGGTAAATTTTTTGAGACTTGGTGAATACCTAAAACTTTCTTTTTCCTAATTTAAAATAAGCTTCAACATGGTTATAGACAGCCTGCTGAACTGAAGAAGCAGTCAGGAAAATACCAGTATTATAACATAAATGCATTTTGCAATGATCTAAACATAAACCAATATTGTTGATATGGCCCTTTGTTATTCACAGTCTAACGGTTGAACCTTGTGGAAGTCCTCTGCTGATTTTAAAACTTCAAATGAAATATATTGAATCCTATCTTCAAGATAGGATAGTTTTTAGACTAGTTACAAGTAGATCTTTCAAAGCCAAAGAGCAATGTAGGAAGCATAGCAAACCAATGAAGCTTGCTGGTTTGCAAGATACATTCACGTCAGTCACACCATTCACGTTGCACCTCTTGTGCAATTTGTGTTCCCTCAGTGACATCTCACATCTTTTCAGGTGTGTTGACTGTATGTAATCTGGCCGCGAGAAAATTTTTCTTCTTGTTTGATGGAAACATGTCATTACAGCTAGCTCGCAAGCTAACAACCCTAACCCCCCCCCCCCCCCAAGCTTTATGAAAAAAACTTCCTGCTCTAATGTTGACCTCCACTTACTTTGTTTCTTTTTCTTTTCTGTGTGTGCTATTGCCTTCTGTATAGTCTGTGCTCTACATGTTCATTACTTCAAGTGACTAATGCTTGATATGTATTGTGCCAGTAGGTCTTCAGTGTCAGCAACCTAACTGTATGCACTTGCAGTAAGTTGCTTTGGATCAAAGCGTCTGCTAAATAAATGTAATATGTAAAATTAAAGAAAGGGGACCAGGTGCACACAATCATGAACTTTAAAAAAAAAACATATAACAGCAGTACTAAGTATTTACACTGAATAATGATGTAATACAGGTCTTTTCCAGTCACAATGTGAGCATTGAGTTCAAGAGCTTTGGATTATGCTGCACAAGCTGTATTGAGTAATTCCATGGTCATTTTTGACCGTTTTATTGGTCTTTAAAGCGTGCCATTGGCTTCAGGCTGCTATGAAGTTTTGTTGGTAAACTCAAATTTTGTTTAATGGATTAACAAACACCGCCTGCGCTTCAAGATGGGATGGAGGTGAGTCGATAATCACAGAATTTTCATTTTTGGGTAAACTGTTCCTTTAGTTAAACATTTGGCAGGACGAAAGCTATTACTGTGTTATTGCAGAACAGCATGATGTCGCCCTCGTTGCCTGTGTAGAAAAGGATGGGGCCATTGTCCTGTTGCCAGTGCTGGTCATTGACAAGGTACCTCTGTTTGAATGTGCCATTGACCAAAAATCCAAAGTGGTCGATCTGCAGCAGACCAAAGCATAGAGACAAAAGAGACATGAATGTCAATTTTAGGAAACAGCACTTTAATTACTGAAGACAAGATAGAAAAGTCCATTAAAGGAGATCTGAAAATGAACTGCCATAAACTGTCGCAGAAAAAGAAAATAGGCCTCAAATTCACATGCAGTATAACTGATATTACAGTGATTAGCAATAAAGTTTATTAATTGAATCTAAATGACGCTCAAATACAACAAATCATAACGAACTCATTCCTGCACTGTTAGAGGGTCTGAAAAGTTGACATAATCTTGATTTTTTCCATCCTAGTTTGCATTGAACACAGGCCTCTTGGCTCTATTCTACACTGATAACTTTCCACATCAAAAGCAAGTCCTGTTGCCATGGCGATTTGAACTGTGCCACCCAGGCAGGCATTCTAGTACTAGCTTTTTCAACCCATGTGGTTCCACAAGGGTGGCACAGTGTCAACCCCTACACACACACACACACACACACACACACACACACACATGCACACACTTTTTTTCCCTGTAATGGGGGGTGTTGGTGTCTCACGGTCAAAGCTAAACTTGAACTGAAGATTGCTGCAAGCTAATTAGTACATTTATGACCATAATATCCAAGAACAAATCAAAAAAATTAATTCAAGGAATGAGGTTCCCCCTAAGTGTTCCAGAAACAATGTGATAGGAAAGCCACAGAGAGGTAAAAACGGGCATGATACAGGCCAAAAACCTCTGAGGGGTCCAACCAATCACAGAGGAACCTGTTGGAGACCTGGCCGGTCACAGACGGAATGGGCAAGGGATTAAGCAAATAAACTAAAGACCTGGACAAGATCCAGCCAATCACAGGGGAAAGTGAGGGAGATCTGACCTATCACAGGGCAACCTGTTGTATCTCTGGCCAATCGCTGGGTGACTTTGATTTGTGGATCCTCTGGCCCAATGCCATGCCCTCAATGTGGATGGGCGACCTTGAGGTCAGACAGGAGGATAATTAGCCTCAATTTGTATGAAAAAAGTGCAGTGCCATATTGATGGAAGACGCATTAGTTCCGCTGTAGTGACAGCTCTGTAATATCCTTTCATCAAATTACTGAGTATCTTCCATGTCCGCAATAATCTTCCGCCCTTTTGCTTTCTGGTGGAGGAATTTTGAAAAACCGTGATAACTTCTCAGAATAGCAGGTCCAAAGACACTGCTGTGTTCCTCTATGCAGACGTCTCCCCCCCACTCTTGAAACCCGACCAAAAGTTTCAGCTGAAAGCCCCGAGACCCCCTTCTTCCGCCCTGTCCCAAGAGCCAGAATTTTTATGAGCCAATGACAACAGGAAAGATTTTAAAAACTTTGTATTCAGTCTTCCTGCTGCCTCCATCAGTTGCTGGAATGGAGTCAAACAGAAATCAGTGCACTGCTTGAAAGAAATGTTCTGTGCACAACGCTGTTAGCTATGCTGTGTTTAAATGGTGGCCATACTGTAGCACATTATCCCCAATCACTACCCAAATTGCGTACACTTCCTGAGGCTCAACCACTGTTTGTAAGACTCAAAATGGACTGTGTCAAAGTTGAAAGTGATATCAAAATCATATGAATTCATATGATTTTATGCCTGTAGGCACATGATGGAGCCAACATTGAACACCACGCAAGAACCTTCCCATGTGAGTCACATGCAAAGACATAAAGTTTGTCATCAGACTCAGTAGCCTATGGTAGCTGTCAGATGATGGGTTCATATGACATGGGTGGGTAGCAGTGTCAATCCTATCTATATAATTTGTGTTGGTCTTTTGGCTTGCAGAAAAAAAAACAACTCATCACCACAGATTTTATATGGGCAGATTACAGGCTTTTGTTTGCCAAATTATTAGAACTTTCAGATGAACCCTCTCAAAGTTCTCTTTCCTATTAATTTGCATTTGAGGATGGGCCTCTGCAACTGGATTTTCCTTAAGCCGCTTTTCAATACCATCTTGTTGGGAAGACCGAGAGCGTACCCTGTCTGTATTTTCAACTGGCAGGAGAGGGCGCTAAAGCAGTATGAAATGAAACATAAATACAGGAGTGCTTCACCAGTATTTTAGTTATTCCATAACAGTTGAGGGCACATTGTAAAGCCAAAAATTTACATTGTCCTTTGCAAAATACATTTAAACTCAGTTTTTCGCAAATTCTTACGCAGAATTCTGGCGCAGCCCCCATATCAGCACCGAAGGCGGGAAACCTGGAGGGATCTGGAGGGCCTACCCCAGAAAAATGTGAAAATTAACTGCCAAATATGCATTTTCCTGGCATCTGGGAACTAAATTGAAGGTCTTATAGTTAACTGAACTTTTCATTAAAATTTATCTCTATTTAAGGAATAAGTTTGACCTTGACTCTGCAAAGACAATCAAAACAAAGAGACTTAGGTCCTATTCCGATAGAAACGGACGAACTGTAAAAATCAAAGCATCCATCAGTATACATCATGGATTAAACATTTAAAACACATCACTATAGTTGTTTTCTTTCATGGAGAATGGTATTTAATTCATTTGAAGTGAATTTCCTACTTGCACATTAGGCATATTCAGAGGACATGCAGAGCTTCAAATCATCTTCTGGAAAATTTTAATTACATAGGTTGATAAAGAGCATTTTTGGGGGGTATCTACGGGCGTACATATCGATCACTTTCTCATAATTAAGTTTAAGATCCAGTTGCACTGGCACAAACATTACTCTAAGATATAGCGCTGTTATCACTACTTAAACAAACATTATAGCTCGTCTTATAGTTAATCCATATAGGACTACATACAACAGACAGTGTACAGTAGTCAGAGTTGAATAGTGTCTTGCTATTTTATACATTCAGCCAGTGTTCCCCAACCCTCTCCTGGAGGCCCACCTGTTCTGCATGCTTTAGATTTCTCCCTGCTACTGCACAGATGATTCAAATGATCAGCTCGTTAATCACCCACTAAAGCTGATTGAAGACAACCTGATCATTTTAATCACCTGTGCTGGAGCAGGTGGAGATCTAAAACAAGCAGGACAGGTGGGCCTCCAGGAGAGGGTTGGGGAACACTTCATTCAGCTATAGAAATCATTAGTATTGAAGAGACCTAGTTGTCCCATGATAAAATAGAGCATTTAAACTGTAGTGCAATAAATAGTCAGAGGATTACCTTAACTAAAAGTGTCAATATCACAATATAAATGCTTTAATAAAAGTATAAGATATACTTTATTGAACCCCATGGGGTAATTTGTCCTCTGCATTTGACCCATCCTATAGTTAGGAGCAGTGGGCAGCCACAGAGGAGCGCCCAGAGACCAACTCCAGTTCTAAAGCTAATTCCTTGGTCAGGGATACTGGTTGGAGTGTTCCTATAAGGCGTGTTTTTGTGGGTGGGGGAAACCGGAGTACCCAGAGGAAACCCACGCGAACAAGGCGAGAACATGCAAACTCCACATAGAAAGGCCCCGGGACGAATTCAAACCCACGACCTTCTTGCTGTGAGGCAGCAGTGCTTACCACTGTGCCACCGTGCCGCCCTAGAAATCCTGCATTAAAATTAGGAGTGAACTCATCCATAAAACCATGTTTCAGCTTGTGTGTATTCAATTACTGATCCTGGTGTGCCATCTAGTGATGGAATATTGTGACTGCATGCATAAATTTGCAGTTCCATGTCACTGTTTCAACCGATTCAGTTAAAACGGGCCCCGCCCTCCAGGTGGCCCCCAGCTGCCGGGCAAGAATTAACATCCTATACGTTGACTGTATGAAAACATGCAGAGGTGCACAGCCATGAAAGGCAAACCGGGAAAATATTTGACTCCCCCAAAAAGGCAAATGTTTGGGATCCCAGACAGCCACTCAAATTGGCACATTTTGCAATGACTTATGAAAACCCCAATAAGCCTTCTATGAAGACATTGTAGCGCACCCCCAGCCGGTGCCTAAAAATCCCCCTAGACGGGGCCCCTTCTCTGAGTTGCGGCACATGCGCAGAGTATACGGTTCTCGGTGGTCATAGTTAGGGGTTTTTTCCATCAAATTATGATTGTTGCATGGACACTGAGCTGGAAAAGAAGTGTAGTAATTTTTCCTCTACAAATGATGGCAGCAAAAGAGCAATGGTGGCGGATGCTCCGGGAATTTCGGAAATACAGTCGTTACTTTAGCCAATGTTGCTAGCGCCTCAGACTTATCAGTTGCCATGAGAACAAATAAAAAAATAATTCGCTTTCTGCATTCTGGGGGTATTTAAAATTGTATATAACAGTGAGCTTTGATGCGTTATATTTTATAGCATTATTTATCAATTTTTTGCATTTTTTTACACATTAAATTATCCACAAACATTATGGAAATGTCTGGATTCGGGGAAGGTCACGGTCTGGTAGCTCTATATATGTGTGTGTATATATATACATATATATATATATATATATATATATGAGTGTGTATGTATATGTATGTATATATATATATGTATATAGAACACTAGATTGCTGATATGGTACGTTCAAGTGAAGCACCTGTCCTAGGAGCTTATAAACCCGGAAGTAAAATTCACACGTAGACTCCCATTCATTTTCGCCTAGATTAAAATTATATTTTCAAAAAGACTTGCGTGTGAGTAGGTGTTATTTTGGTATCGTTGTGCGGAGCAACATTTTGTGTCCCGAAATTTGTGCTTTTTGGAGGATGGAAAGTGGCACACTTTCTAAAGGGAAGATTGAAATGTGACTCGGTGTTAACGTTAAAGTGCACCAGAGAAGTGACATTAACGTGACCGAGGCTTTTACCTCTGATAAGATAATTGCTTGGAAGTTATCGCCGTTATAAGAAATGTCGATGAATGTCCGTATACATTATCAAATTCCACTCTGGTTTCCTCACTTCATTGTACCCTGGTTGACTATTTGACATCAACCAAATTGTTTATATTGAATCATAAGGCTAATGCCAACGTTGATAAAAGGAAGCGCTAGTGAAGCCTTTCTCCCCTCCCTGTCTTTTGGAGCTCTGTATAAAACAGACAAAGCGACTTGTCCGCCGTTTCAAATATTATGCGGGTAAGAAGTATTGTGGTTGAATGTCAATTACTAGTAGCTAGCTAGCCTGTTAGAAGTAAATAAAATTAACAAGGTGGCTAAGTCAATGCAGTCCCCGTGACGGTAAGGGAGCCAAGGTAGCTTGCTGGCAACCATTATCAATCGCTTGCGTTCGTTTTCTGTCAGCGGTCTGTTTAAGTCAATGGGACGGCTAATTAGCTAGCTAGCACCAATTTTTTTCTATTAAAGTGACAACTTAACATATAAAGGCAAACTTACGCATTTATTACAGCTCTTCAAATAAATATTGCAGCAAAAGGCAGCCACACATCTCTGCATTTTCTCGCTTGTATCAACTCATTTGAAATTGGCCTTAAAGGAAACCCTTCATTTTTATGAAGAAGTTGGGTGTATCAATATGGCGGCCGGGTGCTTCACTTTGGATAATGTAAAAATGATGACATCAGCAATTTAGTGTTCTTTATTAAATGGGTGCATCCCATCCTTAAATGTGATTGGCTGAGCTGCGTTCCATGCCGGTATAAAATCAGTGTAACCCACTATATTCTGAGGCAAACCGCAGCACAAAATATGCCTGCGCGCCTGGCCTAGCAACCAACTACTCTGCGCTCAACTGACTTGTTCGGTTACGTTTGTTCCAAGACTTTTAGCTTGCTATTTCAGTGTTAGCGAAGTTTAGCTTTTTAACCCGTTGGCTATCTACCTAGCTAGCTATAGCATTATAGAGTTTGCTGTCACTTTAGCTTACTAGCTACATTACTAACTTGCTCGCTATTTCAGTATCAGCGATAAATTGTTGATTTTTTTTTCTTGTGTGTTTATTTTATGGGCTATGTGTAGGGTAACCACATCCATTGTAGTGAACGCTAGCTAATTGACAAGCTGGCTAGCAAATTAATGCACAATTCAACATATTTTCCTGGACACTGGCAAGTGTAAAGAACAAAAGTCAATCTTGTTCCCTACTCTGGCTGCTGGTTGTAATGATTTGGCCGATCGGCGCAAGTTGAGAGCAAGGAAACTCAAAAACCGAAATGAACTTAAAATTATTTTACGGGACCTTCAGAAGACTTTCCAAATAGCCTGTTTTCATAGTATATCAACATTAACGAGCCCAAATTGCCTGATGTGACATGATAATGGCGCTAGATGAAAAAGCGATTTTGGCATCTGTGTTGCTTGCCAGCCATTCCGTCCACTCGATCTTGCTTGGTGGACGAACGAATAGTTCACAGTTTTATTGTTGCATTATTACCAATTAATTGTTGATTTTTTTCTTGTGTGTTTATTTAATGGGCTATATGTAGGGCAGCCGTTTTATAAAAGCTCCACTGCGTGCCGTGCCTTAGAACGCCCCTCCGCCCCTATTTTAATTGATGTGATAAAAGGTTTTGAGATTAATGTATTTGTTTTTCTGCAGAGCATCGGCAGTCCATTTGCTGCTCTTGCCTATTTAGAGATTTTTTGATCGCTTTTTGTTTGATTTGAGGTTTTTTCCTGTGGCAAGTCCGTCCGACATGTCCCTTTATGACAATTAGGATATTCCTGGCTAGTTCTCAATCATTTTCCTTTATTGACTCGTTTTCCAATTATCGTGATTGGCAACTGAAGGCACGGTTTCTCTCCATATGCAATCTAACAGCGATGAAATCATGGGGTAAATTCATTATAGTAGAGAATTGGGGTGGACAAAACATCAGCTTTAAACAATTATCAGTCCTGACCTGTTCCCAGTCATTTTCATGATTTACAAAAGGTTCACTACGAGAGCGCTCCACATTTAACAGGTGTTGCGTGTTCTCCCCGACGACAATCATTCATCTGGACGCAAATTTGCTTAATTTAAATCAATGTTATTCAAAATTACTCTCAGTATTGAGTGAAAAAAAAGTGGCACTCGGCTGTGAAATATGCTATAAAAAGCATGCGGCTCCAGCTATTTGTGCAGGTATTCAATTTTGAATTTAAAGAATTTAGAGTTTGGGAGCCTCTCCCTTTTTCCTCCAGACAAGAGGATGATTATTCAAAACAAACAAGATCGATTTTTGTGTAAAAGACCGGTAGATATTTCTCCAAAATGTAAGATCCTTGTCCTCGTGTACAATTTTCTACCGTATTCTGACTTTTTAATGGCAATGGCTGTGGCCTCTTCCTTGTTAAGTGCTGTTTCAGGTTGATAAAGCTGGACTCCTTTTACCATGAATATCAATGCTTTTGTACTTATTTCCTTTATATATGTCAAGCAGAGATACAGTGAGTTGAGTTTAACATACATTTGCAGGTACACCTGCAATTGACTAAAATAATGTCAGTGGACCTATCAAAAGAATCTAAGGCCCTGATTAATAGCCTAGAATTTTCCAAGCTGTTTAAAGGCACGGTCAACTTATTGTATGATCCACTGGAATTGAGATATAGTGAATTATAAGTGAAATAATCTGTCCATAATCAACTGCTGGAAAAATTGTGTCCTTCACCAAGTAGGTGTCCTCACGACTTGTCAAAACAACTGGTATAGTTTGTTAACATGAAGTTTTTGCTGTAATTAAAACTAGTTTTGATGACTTCAACCTAGATGTATGTAAAGTTTTAACATCAATGTTGCTGCTTCTGATAAGATAACGCGAATAGCCACTCAGTGATTTAAGAATCATAATACAGATAATATTCACGCCACAGTCTTCACAGTCAGCATCTCTGTAAGTATCTGGGTCCAATGAAGCACTCATGGAACATTTCAGAAAACTACCTCGGATGCTTCCACCTACATGAACCCACGCCTGAAATGAGCTAATTCTTTTATTTATTTCTTTTATTTTAAGAGAGGTTTCATATTCCTCCTAAAACTTTCCAGATGGCATTAAGGCTTTACTATGGTGTGTAGACAACTGGTAACATAAACCAAATAAGTATTCTATGAAAAGCCTTAAATTGGAGCTTTTGTCTGCAGATGTTCTAATGCTATGAATTAACACGGCATCGACAGAGAGAGGCATAAAAGAGGGATTTTTTTTCTTTACTTTAAATAAATGGCATTTGAATGATTTGCACAATGATGACTTGAGGGCACCAAGACTGATGAGCAAAGGTACTTACTGTGAAATGCCGAAGCATTTGGATGGGAATACAATTGTGCAGGGCTGTGCTTCTTACACAAATCACATAGGCGTTAAATCATTAACATGCCAACTGCACACTTTTATTTTGACATTGGGTTCATCCACATGAAAGTGAACTGAGAAAGAACAGCAAAAGTTTGATATTATGTCACTGCCCAAGCTCTTATGAATCTCACTGTGGTTTATGTTAAAAGTACATGCATTAAGATGATGTCATTGCTGATGATGGCGGGGGACAAAGACACGTTTGTGTCAAATACTTGTTTTTGTGCAAAGGGGTTGAACAGGTCACCAAGTACCCCTTTCCCACTGCAAACTGCTTGACCCAGAGTTTGGCTAAGTCCGAAGTGAGCTTGCCCTGGGTTGGAGCCTTAACCCTGGTCGCTCGCGCTGCCTCAGGGAATCTCGGAGCTAAGTCTTACCATTGACCCAGAGATTTGGTAGTGGAGAAAGGCTGCTAGTTGGCTGGCAAGGTATACTCAAAGGCAATGAAAATGCAACACTCTAAATTTTGGTTTATTTTTGCTCAGGACCTGAGAAGTCTAATTTGAGTTCTTAGGTGACTATTGGGGTCACAATGTGTACCTCGTTACACATGAATGATCATCATGTAACTCAACAGTGTGAGTTGGACTCTCATCAATCCATATTGAGTACAACATACGGGATTTGGAGTTGTGCAAGTACAGTGGTTGAGATGAAGGAGGGGTTGTCTTCCCTATATAAAGGCATGATAAAAGCCACATAAAAACATTTTTAAATGTCATAATGCCACGTCTGTCGACTGAACAATGGATCAGGGCCCTGGGTACGCTAGAGGCGGGAGTAAAATGCATGGAAAGTGGCTCACCAATATGGGTGTAGTACATCCAGCATCAGTACGTTTTGGGTGTAGTACATCCAACTTGGAAGAGCTCTTTCATCAAGAGTACCCAGACCTCAAACCAGGCAGCTACTCCAGACTGCACTACAGGCAGAGTGGTGACAACTTCCCCAAGACAACCTAAGACGCTTAGTCAGGTCCATGAGGAGATGCTGTACTGCCTGTGTGGATCTTTGTGGGGGTCACACCCGATACTGACTGTTCTTTTGAGTTCATTTTTAAATGTGTTTTCGTTCAGTCTTGTTGTGATTTTTCATTTTCAACTTGTGCTCGTTATGTTTCATGCATCTGTTTATTATTGTCCAAATCGGCCCATTTACTTATTTAATTCATCAAAGTCAACCCACCCAACATATTTGAATTGTTGAAATAAGAAAATAAATTTTGAATCACAAAATTTTTTGAATCCAAACTGATGTTGTGTTTTCATTGAATCTGAGTGTAGTTAGAGCGAACATAAAAACGTATGATAGTGAGGGGTCCATTTACTTAGGGTATTACCTTATTTTAAGGGGTCATTGGATTTTTTGCAGTAGGGTAGTATGAGATAATTATACATAGTTAGTGCATTAGCTACCCAGCTAGTTGATGGAAGTTTGCATGAATTTGTAGAATCAGGCCAGGAGTACCGGACATTGGCATGGAGGCTTTGCAATGTACTGCTTCGAATGAGGAAAGCAACAGACATATTTTAGTTTCATACAACCCTCCTTGAAAAAAAAAAAGAATTTGGTAACCTTTAACAAGTCAGTTGTAGTAGAACCTTTCTCTAGTCTGGGCAATAAGTGCTGTTGACTTTTATCACTCGAGCAGCCAGCCAGGCTATATAAAAAGTTCAAGGAATGCGCCTGCAACTGAGTCGGGCAGGAGCCTGATACTGCAGTTCAAGCCCCCAATCACTCCTGGGCACAATCAGGCTCCAAATAATCCCACCATTGCAAGATGGCAGCATCCATTTCCCAGATATTTCAAAATCATTTTTGTACAATGGGAGAAAGAGGAGACTGGTTGTCCATTTTTATGTGCAGTCTACAGGTTAATCCCTAAGAGGCACTGTACATTTTAATGAATGTACATTATGATGGAACTAATTGATGAATGTGCTGTTGTTTATGCTCCAAAGAATCCAAGCATGAAGACATTTTGAACAAAATTTTCCAGTTTTAGTGTTACAGATCTCCTTCCCTGTCTTGTCACCATCTCATTTTTCCTCTTCATCTTCTGTTTCTTCCATCACATCTCCATGACTGGCCAGCCCTATCTCCTCACTGTACAGCAGCTGTTTTTATTGTATTTCTGGTTCTGTAAATGGTATTGCATGTTCTGCTAGCATTTTGTTTTTTTATCAAGAATCAGAGAAGATGGTAGGCATTTTGTCTTGTAAGGATAAACTCTCCAAAATATTTTTTAAAAAGTTAGCCATTATAAAACAAGGAACATAATACTAAATGGCCCTTTGCATGAATCTAGTTTTACTATATCCATCAATGTGTAGTTTTTTTTAATACAGTGATAATAGGACTTCCCAATCTCCTTTGACCTTCTAAGAAATCGAAGGCAGAGAGGATTTCCCTTCAAGAAACAGCAGATCACCTGCTACCACCCCTCCCCCCCCCCCAAATGAGCTTCCAAAATAGCTCAAAATGCAGTCGCAAAACATGCCCACTGCACACCTGCCAATCATCTCACATTTGCGAAGTCACTGCTTGTTGTGATCTTATACATGTGTGACAGACAGTCCTTAAACTTCTATGGGGAAAAAATCCGTTAAAAACCACCATAAATGAGAAATATAAAGTGTACTACTGACGACGCCCGATTCTTGTCAACACTAACCCACTCAGTCTATAATGAGATGCCCCACTTTATGCAAAGATTGCTGAAGGAAATAGTTGGCAGCAGTCTTACAGTGATTCAGTACTTCTACTGGAGCTGTCGGTCCTCTTTTTGAAGGGGTGAGTGGGGGAGGACAAAGACAGGAAAGAGCTCCACTCTTCTGCATGGCCTGCCCCAGCCTAAGAGATGCTTGGCACAAAGCCTGGGATGAGGCATGCCAAAATTCAACTGTGATTGAAGCATGGTCCACATCAAAGGATAATTCAGCCAATTTTGAGCTTGATTCCCCCTTCTGACAATCTTCAGCAAAGCTTGATTTTTTTTAAAGCCTCAACAGCTTATCTTGCTTCATTCTCCTGTGATGGAAAGTGAGGAAGAGGGTATGACATCACCAGTGCTGCTCGAAAGCCTGTCATGGCCACTCCGATGTCAAGTTGAAAATATTAAACAATCAATGTTTACAATTCAACGTCGGGTGGTGTGGGGTCCAAGTGAGTGTGCGCTCCAAGTGACCAGAAAATTACGAAATTTTACGCCATTGGAGGTGCTGCATCTCACATCTAAACATTGCTTAAAGTGTTGTGTTCCAGGGTCCTGGGCCTTTGGCCAGGACAGTATTTTTGGGTTTTAACAGTTTCTTATGCCAGTTTTCATAGTTCATGTTCATTATTCATGTCATGGTTTTAACAGTCTTTGTATCAGGATATTACATTTCTTAGTTCATGTTTATTGTTCATGTCTTTTGTTTTGCCAGGTCTGCCAAGCCACTCCACCGCTTGTCTGCGTTCCGCCCCGTGCCTTCGTTGTTGCACATTTCAGAGCTCTGGTTGGCTTTGGTATTTCCCCCTTCCTTCTGTGCTGTGCTGGATTCGGGGCTCTCTAAGCTTAATTGACAATTAACTGTTTAAGTTACTAACATTTACTAACATTCACTGGGTGGTGTAATTCTTAGACAGGCACATTACTAGTATTACTAATTTAGACATGGAGTTTATTGTCATGATTCCTGCTTTACTATTTCAAGTCTTGCTGTGCTTTTCTGTTCTAACATTCATGCTTCCTTCCAATCTGCATGCTTCAATGGTACTTAAGCTGAGAACGCTCATTTTCTTAATGAGCAAGTCATGTCAACTGCTCATTGTCCTCGTCTCATGATCTTGCCTTGCCCATTGTTTCTACTCCAGGTGTCGCCCCTCATGTGTACTAATTTCCCCCCTTTATAAGGAGTCGGTGGAAGTTCGCTGGCAGACAGAGTCTCGAGTTTTTCCCCATGTCCTACCATGTTTCATGTCCTCAAGTTCACAGTTTTCCTTGCCTTGTGTTTATCAGTGCAGTCTTTTCTTCTTTCGTGGCCAAGTCTAGTCCTTGTTATTTACATTCTAAGCCTGATTATTCTTTTCTGTTTGTGGTTTTCTCCCTGGAGGTTCCACTGGTTTTTTGTTTCTTGTCATTTGCACTTTTTAGTTTTTGCTCTGTGAAGCTCACCTTAGTTGGATGTTTGCAACCCTTTGGGCCAAGTTTTTTGTTGGCCCTCGTGCCTGTTTTCTTTACTTTAATAAACTCCTTGTTCCCCTACATCTCGCGTCTGGTGTCTTACTGATCTTGCATCATAAAGTTTCAAAAAAATCTCTTAGAGTGAGTGAGGCTTAATATTAGGTTACACCCCTGCAGAGATTATCGTGCATTTCACCAGAACAAAACCGTGTATTCTCTTAGGTATTCATAAAATAAATGTGGGCCTGCTTTAACACTGAGTAACTGGAAATAGATTCCTAAAACAGCACATGAAGCAACACGCTTAAATTAAATTGGCTTACATTGCATTATATCGCACTGTTTTTCTCATTCTGTTATTTGCCCTAAACAGTTCACTGACCTGATATACACCTTTCAAATGCACCAACCCAGAATTAATATTGACGCCAGCTCCTCAGTCTGCAAATGATTCAACACTGCCTGAAATGTAATTTCTTGCTCTATTTAATGCTATTTTTATTCCTGGTCTCAGTAAAAATTTATTTGGATGAGCAGCAGTGCAACAAACTGCCCAGTGCTTTAAGCCCAAGCTTCAGCAGCATCAGAGGATATGAAGTAAACAGATGGCCCCAGTTTTAATGTTACTGGTGATTGTAATCATTAGGAGTTTATTTTCCCTCAGTCTTCATCAATTCAACAAGACTTGCTCATAGATTAGTGCATATCTAGGCTGTTTATGAGCAAAATTATGGGCACTGAGTAACGGCCTGTGGGGTTGGGGGGGGTACACCCGGCTGGCCAACCAATGGTGTAATCAGTCATACATTCGCTCTTTCATGGACATTTACGCATGTTGGGCTGGACCACGCTACTCCTGCCTTGAACTGAGGCAGCAATGAAGTTTTACTACAAACAGGAAAACACAGAGGTTTGGAGGCTGCCCCACTCTCAGTGTGACAGGAAATCCTGACTGTCAGCTGAGACAATGCTTAATCAGTCCTGCTGGGATCCAGCATAGAGAAATATTTTGTATATCCTTTCCAGACCAGACATCAACTAATGAGTTCAACAGAAACAAATGAATTTGGTGTTCAAGAATGAGCACCATCGGTGGTGTAGTGTGAATTGTTTTGCATTGGAACGGTTGGTATTATTTTATATTTCAGTGAGACATGGATGGATTAGTATTTCTCTATACCATGCGGTGAAATTTAGCAAGCAACTGACAACAGCTGTCAAGATGGCTTCAATGTCTGCAGCAGACAGTTTTAGTACAATGTTCATTAGAGACACACTAATATAATGACAGTTCATACTTAACTGCGACAAATCTGGATTTTCAAAATACTGACAAAAACTATAGCACGGCTGCCTTTTGCCACTTTTAAAACCTAATTTATTGGACATGACAGAAATGGTTAAACACCACATTTTACAGGGAAAAATGTATATGAACTTCAGCCAGGTGAACAAATTCCTTGAATTAATTGTTGGAATTCATAGTTACCAAATTAGCCACATTAAAAGTACTTACCTTTTGGTCAAAATAGTAGGTTTTATAGGAAAGGGTTTTTGGATTAGAATAACTTTGGCTGCTCCGTACCAAAAGAGCTTGTGTCTTCAGTGGAAGCATGGAAAGCGAGGCCAATAAAAGAGTAAAACTAACAATTGCCATGGTAGATGATCTTGTTACTGTCTTGAACTCAAGCCCAGTCATTTGGCTCCAGAGGTTAGAAGTTGTGGTGCAGGTCAAAGAGGTGAGCACACAGTCTTCTGCAGCTAATTTTAGTATGTTCAACTAAAGCACTCATGTGAAGGAATCGTAATGCCAACCACTACAGAGCAGGGTTGCTAAAATTACCCAACATATAGGGACAGCTGAAAAATAGGGGCGAGGAAAGAGGCAATGTGGAGGGGAGGGTGAACATACCTGCCAAATAGGAGCAAGGGTGTCATCAGACAAATAGGGAGCGAGGGGGTTGGGAGGTGTTCTTTTTTTTTTCTTTCTTGTTTTGAAATGTTCATGTCATTGTCATGTTATTAAATGAATGCTTTAATCTTCCAGCGCAATCGATTCCCTTCTGGAATTGAACTAGAGCAAAGAAATTTGGCATTTCGAAGTATGACGATCATGGAATTGTGTTTTTGTGTGGCAGGTGGTATATTGAGATTCCAACAAAAACTTCTTTTGGTTATGACCAGATTGTTAGCCCACTAATGTGAATGGTCAACGAAAGCTTTGAACCAAACCACTTTTTGGGATTGGGAGGAATGTGGCTTTGTCAGTGGGTCTCTGTGCTGGCCATAAATTAGCGATAACAAGCACCATGTTCAAGCATAAAGGTGTTCTTTAGTGTACCAGAATGCCTTTAGCCTATGGTCAATGACCAATTTTGTAATAATATCATCAGACCTATGGCTGTATGCCTTGGATACGGGTGAAGAAAGGGGCAGAGCTGTCAACCTGGTGGTGAGCAGGATCAGATGACTGGGAAAGGTGACAGACAGACCTAGTTAACCTAGACTAGCTGTTAGGGTTGACTGGAGGCCCCAGTCAGGACAATTTTCAATTTCCACCTCTGGAGGAGCTTTTCCCATGTCCTGTGGGAGGCTGAGGACATGGAGTCTGAGTGGACCCTGTTTAAAGCCTCCATTGTGGAAGCGGCTGCCTTGAGTTGTGGCCTGAAAGGTTGTTGGTGCCAGTCATGGTGACCATCCAAGGACACATTGTTGGACACCAGGTTTGAAGGAGGCAATCAAACTGAAGACGATGACCTTTCAGACTTAATTAGCCCTAGGGATTCCTGACTCCACTAACCAATTTCGACAGGCTAGAAGGACTATAGCCACTGTGGTTGCAGAGGCAAAAACTCTGGCTTGAGAGGAGCTTAGGGAAGCTATGGAGAATGACTTTCTGGCAGAACCTCAAAGAGGTTCTGGCAAACCATCGGATGACTCAGGAGGGGAAGGCGGGACTTTGCCCAAGCTGTTTTCTGCAGGAATGGGAGCTCCTGACTTGACTGGTGAGATACCGTACTGGCCAGCAGATACTACCTAATTTCCATGAGATGTCTCGTGCATCTCTCATGGATTTCTTGCGATAATGTTGCATGCTTTTATCAACCTCGTACTCTGCCGAGACAAGCTTCGCAGTAGGCAGGCCACCGAACCTTCACACGTATGCCTACAGTCTGCCAAATGCGCAAAGTAATGCAGTCCGAATTAGGCCTATGCACAGTTATTACTGAGAATTACTTTCTATATGTGGATTTAATTGATATAATACGTTGTTGCATTGCTGCGTTGTTGTTGGTAATCGCAATCACTAATCCGTGAAAATCGAAAGGGTGGGTTGAAGAAGAGTATCTATATGATAAGTCGCAAAGTGCGACTTTACTATCAGACTTAACAACCACAATACGCTGGAGAATGTGGAGAAGTTTGTTTATTTGGGGAGTATGATAACTTCTAATGGTGACCTAACACGGGAGATTAACAACCATATTGGGAAAGCAGCGAGCGCCTTTACCAAACTCCTGTCCATCATGCGCCATAAGTCCATCCAACTTCGCACAAAAATGTCAATCTATCACGCCGTCGTGCTTACCACCCTACTGTATGGTGCTGAAACCTGGAACACAACAGTGCAGGACGAAAAACGGCTATCTGTTTTCCACACTAGATGCCTTTGCAGAATTCTTGGTATATCCTGGAAAGATCATATTTCAAACGTAGAGGTCTTTCAAAGAACTGGCCAAGTCCCTTTAGTTAACATCCTCCGAAAACGAAGACTATCGTGGTTTGGTCACGTCATGCGCATGCCTGCAACACGCTTGCCGCGTCGCCTCCTTTTCTGGACACCCTTATTAGGGCGACGACGTCCGGGTAGGCAATGCATGCCCTGGCGTGATGCAGTCACCAGAGACCTTCAGGAGTCAATCTCATACGAGGAAGCTATGGTGGCAGCACAAGACAGGAAGAACTGGCATTCTTTTGTGTTGGCGCTATGTGGGTAAGCCCACGACAGCAACAGTATCTATAGGATATCCAGCAGCGGTTGAAGAATCACTTTGAAAATCTCAGTAGCCTATGCATGTACCGCTGATCTGAATAAAACATAATGCGCTACATACTTGTAGATTGTAATTTTGCATTTATTTCAGCCTGTTTACAATTTCATCATTTCATCGGGTCATGTGGTAGAGGGTGATAAACAGCAAACATTATTTGAGTTAATAGCCTTCTGTTTGACGATGTCAGTTTAATTCTCACACATTTATACTGTAAATTCACCGTACAATGTTTTCTGTGCACGTCTCATTATGTCATAAATAAAGCAACAAATCTATCGATTCACATGTCAAATTATATTTTAAAGTGATGCCTTGTTGCAGTATCCTGAAAATGACAGAGCTCACATTCCATGTCTTTTTCCCCTTCAATTGGAATTGGTTAAGTGTCCAGTAATTATTAGTTTGATATTTGTTTGGCGTATAGATTTCGCCTCTGTAGGTACAGTTTGATGGGTTTAGTTTGAATGGATAGGCCTATACCTTCGGCGATCAGACAGTCTCTTATGTGCAATGGCGTTTCTTGATTTTCATACCGAGAGACTATACACGCTCCTATAAGGGTAAATACGGCGCATCTTCTCTACTGACATCTTGCTTAGGCTACTGAATGATCATTTTGCTCATTACGTAGGGGAGAGCTGGCACAAAGAAACATTTTTCACATAGACGTCATTTAAAAAGATAAAGTTACAGACTGAAAAAAAATTTTTCAGAGCAATTAACTACTTTCGTGTGTGCTCTGTCAATATCAGGTGCTAAATCATCCCAATATATATTGACTTCGGCATACTTTGACGTCGAACGGAAGTTGCGCATTGCTACTTTCGACCCCTCCAGTCAAAATGAAAGTTGCACACGGGCGGGACAAAAGTAATGTGATCTAATTAACTGGAATCTTTTAAATTACTGTCATTAAAACAGAAACAAAAACAATCAGACAATTGTTTTAAACATTTTAATTTGCTTCAAATGTTTCAAAAGTAAATGTGAACATGTTTAACGTGAAACTGGTCAATTTATAAAAATTCTGAAATTACTTTACTCATTATCACAGTTGTGACAGATGTAATGAGCTGCACCTTCAGTGCATGCCTCATGTGACCACAGCAGACAAAAGATGCACCGCACCCACACTTCTCCATGCAAAGAGGAGGCAAATGTCTCCCCACAAACAAGATATTCCTCATCATTGCCCTGAGAAACTGTAGTTGCAGTGTGTCCACAAAACAACATTTTGTTTGGGCGTTTTGAAGAGGACTGTTTTTTTCTGGCCCCTCTGCCAACTCTCCTCCTCCAAAGCAGCTTTCACTGGGGTGTCAATCAGTATTGCGGCTGACCTGCAACATTCAATGAGATGGTCAGAATCAGCTTGTTTTTATACAAGCAAGAAAATCAAGACAAGTAAAAACTACACTCTGCTCACCACTTTCTGCCTTTTCTTTTATTTTCTTTCCTCGAGCCAGCCTTTGGATATGGGCGAACCTTTTTTGGGCTGAACCTCTGTATTTTCGTGCCACTAGATGTTCCTGGAACCACAAGCATACCTGGATAGATAATATTTAAAAAAAAAAAAAAAGGCTTGGCAAGGCTCAACATGCACATTTAAAGACTCACACCGACACAGACTCTCATCATCTACAGGAATGGCAGACTCATGGGGATGCAGCTCAAATGGGCTTTGGCTAGGTTGGTGGTGTCTAAAGGGAGCGGGCGCTGGTGATGGAGCGGACATTGATGATGAAGAGGGCGCTGGTGATGAAGCAGACATTGATGATGAAGACGGCGCTGGTGATGGAGTTAGCGTTGGTGATGAAGAGGGCGCTGGTGATGGAGCTGGTGCTGGCACTGGGGATGGAGCTGGCGCTGGTGCAGGACGGTCGGTCACAAAAGCTGGAGCAAAGTCTCTCTCACTGAAAATATCTGGATTCAAGGGCCAGATACCGGTTCACTCGAACCCAGATGAAATGCTGCTTGCTGTCACAGCTTGAGGCAGAACTTTAGCCACAAGACTTGGGATGTTGTAGATGGTCAAAGTTCTTCCAGGGTTCATTTGCATCCAATTGTCTGCAGCACTGTTAATGTAGTGCTTCAGAGGACCAAAAACGCTTCGGTCTGGCGGCAGAAGTTAGTGGGAGCAGTGGGGTGGAAAAGACAGGAGCACAATGCCATGTTACTTGCAAAAGTCAATAGCTATCACAGAGAGGTGAGATGGATGATTGTCTAAGAGTAGCAGCAACTTTGACTCTGGGATCACGCGAGTGTGTCCAACAAAATGCTGTAAAAATGCCAAGAAATCTGTCTCCTCCATCCACCCCGATTCATTGGCAGAACCAGTGCAGCCAAGGGGGCCATTCCAGAAGAAGTGGTCATGGAACTTCTTCCTTGGGAAGATAAAGTAAGGGGGAACAATGTTGCCTTGTGCGTTGGCAGCAGAGGCAACAGTCACCAATGTCTCTCTTTCCCCAGAGGTCACAGCACCGACCTGGCACTGCCCCTTGGTGGCAGTGATTTTCTCTGGCACTTGAACCGTTCTGGTACCTGAAGTAATCAATGAAATGAATTATTGCTGTTGCAAATCACTGTTGCTTTTTAATTTATCTAAATATACATTTTTTCCTGTTTCATCCATGTTCCAAATGTCCTTTGCTTCAAAATTAGAATGGGTGAGGACAGTCTTTAGGTTTTTAGAAAAAGGTGTCACATTGGTCTTGTTGAAGCTGGTGGAACGGGACATGCTGGTGGCTTGAGGTCGACGGATGGACAGGGTTTGTTGCGCTCGAGGAAGGTGGTGAGCCAATCCTTCCCTGCCATCAGGTTTTTTTCTGAATGAACATGGAATTTTGAGGCCAATATTTTCGGCCAGCTCATATGCAAACTTTCACACCTAAAGCAGCAAGAAAAAAGAGGTTAATTTCCAAATAGCAAGCACCTCCGCTCCGGATCTACCCCGGCTCTCTGCTGACTCCAGCTGATCCGGCTCAGAGCCGGTGCAGATCTGGAGCGGAGGTGCTTGCTATCTTGGGCAAATGGTGGTAGTGGTGTAGCTCTGTCTGCAGTGTTACTCCAACCCCTTTAGGACTCAGGCCAAAATATATATCAGCTTCTCTCTTTATATATGGCTGCAGTCTCTTCTCCTGTTCTTCTGTGAAGACTGTGTTGTGATCCCTGTACCCCGGGGCCCTAGCCTGCTGCCCTCTTGCCTCTGCCCTCCTCTTGCAGTACCTGAACAGGGTGACATGACAAACACCATGCACCTCTGCTGCCCTCCTTATACTATCTCCTCTTCGGACATGAAAAAAGGCCCTTCCAGAAACCTGCTGGTCAACCTTTCCTCTCTGGGTAGTTCTGACCCTAACTCTTGGCATTTTCTGTCAGTAAAATATAACGCACACATTTTTTAATGAGCTTTAAAACACAAAATGCGGCCACATTAGCAGAGAAGGACAAACGTAACCGTTGCTACTTCCGTCCCAACGGTGACCCCTGACATTTGAACCAGGATTGCTTCTGAAGTGGAAAAAGTCTGACATTTCAAACTTCAGGATATGTTACAAAACTAAATGACCTATCATTTCATCATAAATATGACACATGGAGCGATAAAGACAATCTTTAAATCAAAAAAAGTTTACCATTTGTCTGAATTTACTCACCTCTCTGGAAAATGGTCTTCCCAGTCTCGTCTCGCGGGGTAGCAACGAAACTTCAAGATTTTTCCCGGGTCTGGAGAGTGTTGCGAGCTGCATATGCTGACCTAATTTGACGCGTCGTAGTGCGGACGGCTGAGAGAAAAATCACTGTATTACTTTCGTCCCACTTTACTTTCGCACCGGCTCTTTCCTATGAATTTGATGGACTGATGAACGGGCCTCAAGCTGCGGATTAAAAAAAACTACTCATTTTCCATTTTGACATCTGGAACCTTTTGTATTATCTGAGCCGTGGCTTCTTTCACAGGTGACATAAAACACTTGAGTGCAAAGGGACATCTACACATTAATTAAGTGTAGGATTATAAAAATAATGTCACACAGGGTTGCATTGTTAACAGAAGAATTCGGTTTTTCCTTTCTGTATTTGTGATAATATAGCGATCCCGAAACACACCCCACGTCCCAATCGATCGGTCCAAAACTCTAAAATTAACAGAGCCGGTAAACCTCTTAATCGGACAAATAGCCTACAATAATCACAGACTAATAAATCTTTTTTTGACCAGTTTAATAATAATCCGATGACCGCTACACTCAAAATATGAATTTTTCTTTTAACAAAAATGTTTAACAAATGAATTTGTTCCATGAGAGATGACAAATTAAATCCAACAAAATGAATTTGTTCAGGAAGTAACAAACTAGTTTGTTCTATTACTTAAGTAAAATTCTTGCTATATTAACAAAATCGCAGTGTCTAGAGACATGGCAGTTTCTATTCGTACAGCAGTCGAATTCAAGGGATTAGGATTAGGATTCTGGATTATGGTTAGGGGAAGGGTTAGGGTTAGGTTAGGGCAGGGCTTGAAATGGGGACTCTCCACATTGAAATGCGTTGAAAAACTGCCATACCTGTAGCAACTGCCTAACAAAATATTGTGTTAGACTAAAAATTAAGTAACAAATGTGTTTTGCTAACGCGATTGGACCATAAATTATTTTGTTAGGTTTTTTGTTAAAATAGATCTGCACAAACTGATTATGCGGCCGATGTACATATGCGTACTTTTATTTGGCCTACTTCACAATGAAGGGGTAATGCAAGAAGTGAACAATGAGGCGAGTTTTGAACCAATGCCAATAATTGTTGACCAATTAATCAGCTGTTTAAGGAACAAAAACAGACATCAGAGGCAGTCTCCTCGTGTTTAATTACCTGGCTTGTGGAAGATAAAATATGGTGGGATAGGAATATCATCGGCGCACACAAATATCTAGATTGCGACACAAAATAAAGATAGAATAACGTTGTCGGTTTATAAGTCGGTTAAAAAAAAAAAACTTAAAGAACGACGGCATATAGTTCACAGAAAAAAAGATGGCATAGGTTAAAACTCGCCTTCCCCTTGCGATCGTGCTCATTTCCAGATCCTTCGCAGTCAAATGACATTGAAACGGGTGCAAGTGATCTATTCTCGCCAATGAACAGCGACGACAGAAAATTTGCTGGTGCTGTGCGGAAAAGTAACAAATCTCTATTGTTAAGACGACAAAATCAATTTTGTGTAGATTTGTTTGAATAATAAATCGTATTCTGTTGCATCAAAAAATTAATTTGTTACAAAGGCGTAACAAATTGGTTTTTCTAACATTTTTGCAAAATTATATTTGGAGTGTATTTATCAATACATAAGAAAATCAAAAATATGAATGACTCTGTCCAGGAGCCATATTTTTAATGTGCGAGATGGTAAACCTCAAAACTGAATGTTTGACATTCGAAATCTCGTTCACTAACAGCGCTGTTTACCGATACCAGTTTCATGCGAGATTTATCACGATACACATGTATACTTGCCAGCAGCATTAGGCCTATTACTTTTCCTACGCACGATGACTCATTGGCTGCGTCGTGATTTTCTCGTATGTCTCGTGTATTTGTCCCGATAATCTCGCTTAAAAATAGCACTGTCTGCTGGCTTGTACGGTAGTTTGGTGTTGGAAGGAGCACTCTGAGGAAGACTTGAATCCAGCAGACATATCCTGTAAGGAGGAGGATGAAGAACTGGGGACAAAGCTTCTCCCCTTTTCCCGGTGGAAGTAACTGAGGTGGTTAAAAAGCTCTGCAGTGGCAAATCTCTGTAGGCTTTCAGAAGAATTGTTTTACTGTTTGCTGTTTACAGAGATTACGCATCATCCAACACCTCCCCACCGGCCTCTGACTCCAGAATCACAATCACTTAACCTCTTCAGCATCACACCCATCATCCTTCTGCCCATCTGGTGTTTCTTCCTTCCAAATGAAGGATGGCTTCACCACTGCCTGCAAGCAGCTGTACAGCCCACCTTGCTGGAGGGTCCTCAAGGACAGAGTCATCACCAAAGCATTTATTGAATTTATTCCATTGTTAATATCTCTTTTCAAATTTAATTCTAGACTTGGAATGATTGAAATGACACAATTCAGGGCACATGTTGGACACAACAGAACTTGAAATTTTCGGGATCACTTTAAAATTACTACCACATGAATCAGCATTCACTAATGTTTAACTTTGAATGCCTGAAAGTTAGCATGGACATCATTAATTCATGTTCAAAACTTCAGTAGTTAATAAAATAAGAACAAAAAGAAACAGGTAAAATGACCAATTAGGTTTCCCATTATCGTTGCGTTGATAAAATATAAATAGTCATGATGAATGAATACTTATTCATAAATACACTGATATTTTCATGCATAACTGAAGCTGGTGATTGTGTGCACCCCTACTTAACTAACATTACTTGGCGTAATCTCTTCCCAGTAGTTTATGGTCTGTGTGTGTGTGAGCCTCGTGATGCGAGCGGGCACGTGTGCACACACAAACACATTCCCACGGTTTCCCACAGTACCATACTGATGGTGGGGCAAACTTGAGCGGTGGTAAATGGGGTGGGTTGTGTGGGAGGAGTGACAAAATGAATGACCTCTCAAACTCCTGAGAAATTCCGATGAATGAGCGCATGCAGGGCCGTCTTTCCCATTACACACCACAATTTTTATTCCCAAATTCAGGAAATATACCCGCAGAGCAGCGCAGGTATCCAAAAAGGGGTAGTAGTCTGGTGAGCAGTGATCCATCTCCAAAATCACATCAGTCATGTGATCATTTATGAGAAAAAGAGCAAATAAAAAGAACCCATAATTTGCACATTTCAATCCACCAACGAACGAATGCAAGGCAAGAAATACATCAGTATAATGCATATTTTTCTCACGTATCGAACCAGAATAAAAATGCAGTGCACTCATGCAGAATAACAAGCAGAATTACTCGCACTTGCTCATGATTTAATTCACATGATGCAATGAAAAAGGAAAAATCAGTTTAGCTATCTATGGGTAAGAATTTTGCAAGCGCTACAAGCATTCATTAAAAGATGTTGATTTCTGAGTCGCAGGTGCATTCAAGTTTATGATATTCATTGAGCAGGTTAGGATGTGTTTCAGTAACTCACAAAATCAACTGAAGTACAGAGAGAGTTCTCAGACACCTTCCTCAACCCCCAATTAAACCTCTCTGCTAATGTAACACAGGAAAAATAATTGGCAAAGCATTGATTCTGCAAATACAGGCAGCCTATAAACAAAAGCAGTAGCTTTGTGACAGAACCCAATCTATAGAGAAGTAAATTTTTTCAACAGCTAGGGACCCTATTGCAAATGTAGCAAAATGTCCATACCCAGTCAATGGAAATCAGTAGAATAAAGCTACAGGTCATGACCAGACCTCTCAGGCTCCGCGGCTGAATTTATGTACCATAACCTAGCCAAACCCCCGCCCCACCTTCACCCCGTCTCTAGTATTAATAATATTACTAGCAGGGGGCGCAAAGTACAAAGCTCTGGCTGTCTAGGTATAGAAATTAAAAGGCTTCACGGCTGTCAGTAAAGCAGTGCATGGCTGGGGTCCCCCCGTAGGTTAGCCACGGGAACCTAAACATCGCTGCTTTAATGCGAACCCCCCCCAGCCTCTTTATTGCTGTCCTTCAATTGGCTTTTTATTACATCACAAGCCTCGTGCCTCAGTTTCTGAATGTGAAATCAGAACTTAAGGGTAGACTTGTGTTCCAGGTTTCCCACTGCCGCTGAAGACCTCTATAATGAAGAAATAGCAAAAAAAAAAAAAATTCCATAGAATTTTTTACTGGCCCAAAGACTTAAAGAGGTAGATTCAATGACATGGTGATAACACACTGTGTTCAACTCTTAACACATACCCCTTTTTTCAACAAATTTCCACCAAGACTAAAGGACTTCCTGTACTTGAACTGGTTTGACTACAGGCACACAATCACGTGATCTCTTCTGAAAGGTGACACTGAATAAATAACTGAGAATGACTGATAATATCACTCAACTTGAGTAATAACAGTTGCAATCTAAGTTCTTGCCTGACAGATAAAGATTCCATGTTTTCCTCTGGCTCTGTGCTCCAGTGACCAAGACTCATCAGCCCAGGAAAACAATAAAGCTACAGCCATGAGTCTGACCAATGGCAGGTTAAATTATGATACTTCATGAAAGTGAATGTTATAGATCTTTTCAAGTTTGCCCATGCATTCTACAAAATGCAATTTTGGAAACTAAATTTATAATAATAATAATAATAATAATAATAATAATAATAATAATAATGCATCAGTTTTAAATAGCGCTTTTCTGGGCACTCAAAGACACTTCACAATAGATACATGATTCATTCACGCTCTGATGGTGGTAAACTACGTTTCTGTAGCCACAGCTGCCCTGGGGCAGACTGACTGAAGCGTGGCTGCCAGTATGTGCCTACGGCCCCTCCGACCACCACCAAACATTCGCA
Source organism: Gymnothorax reevesii (assembly GCA_029721435.1). Classification (NCBI taxonomy): domain Eukaryota; kingdom Metazoa; phylum Chordata; class Actinopteri; order Anguilliformes; family Muraenidae; genus Gymnothorax; species Gymnothorax reevesii. Next base: position 124,911,424 of record CM056574.1, read on the forward strand.
GACAGCCATGTTCCTATATTGCATGTTTTTGTGGGTGGGGGAAACCGGAGTACCCGGAGAAAACCCACGCGAACACGGGGAGAACATGCAAACTCCACACAGAAAGGCCACAGGCTAGATTCGAACCCACGACCTTCTTGCTCTGAGGCAGTAATTTCCGTCTTCCTCATTGCTGTGGTATTTAGTTGTACTTCTTTTCTTCTATCTGGTCATTTTCCCCCATCGGTAGTGGAATTTTCGCAACCCTCACCCCAAGTCTTGTCGCCAGGGGATCCCCATAATCCTACACCAGTCTCCATCAACTCCTCTCCATCCCGTCCCACATCAGCACAAATTCCCATGCCTATCCCAGGAAATGAATATCATGAATTTTAGGCGTAGCCAGGAATTCATGAAATATACACTGACCAAAACTTCCAACACAACACTCGGGTTTATTGCAACACGTCATTTTCTTACGATAAATTTAACAATACATAAAAAATATTAAGATTCAAATCAAAAGCACAGTTTTAGAGTCAGGAATGAAGAACAGATTTTCCTGGTTTCCAATTCAATTCATCAGTTGAAGGCACAATTCTGGATCACCGAAGTCAGAATCTTGTAGGGCCTCCTCTGGCGTCACACACAGCCTGGATTCTGCGATACATGGAGTCAATCAAATGCCGAATTTCAGCCTGTGTGATGCGGTCCCATTCCTCCTGGAGTGCTTGACGCAACTGTTGGACTGTGGCTGGTTCTGGATCACGCCTTCTCACCCAGTGATTCAGAATATCCCATAGATGTTCTATAGGGTTAAAATCTGGGGAATATAAAGGCCAATCAAGACACTGAACATTTTTCTGCCTCATGTATTCCTGACAGACTCTGGCGACATGTGGTCCCGCGTTATCCTGTTGCAGCGTTAGGCGATAGCGATGGACGAGCGGAACTGCGACAGGGGTAAGGATGTCGTCACGGTAACGGGCCGCACTGAGGTTTCCATCAATGAAAATGAGGTCCGTCTTGTGTCTACTGCTTATTCCAGCCCAAACTATCACACTGGGTCCGTATAACGTTCCCGTCGCCTACGCCATACACACAGTCTTCCGTCAGACACACTCAACTTGAACCTCGATTCATAAGAGAAGAGCACCCCGTTCCACCTGAGAGCATTCCAGCCCAAATGTGCCCTTGACCATCGCAGATTTGGTCGCTAATCCAGTTCTGGTGACGACCTCTGGTCTGAGCAGCAGTGACTGTAGCTGGCAGGGAGCGATTGCGCAGGTGCTGGAGGCGAATATGGCGATCCTACTGAGTGGTGGTGACACGTGGTCTGGGGGCACGAGGTCGATCACCGGTGCTTCCTGTTTCATTATACCGGCTCCAGAGACGTGATATGGTCGACACGTGGACGCCCAAGTTCCTTGCAATCCGTCTTTGTGACATTCCACCTGTGAGCATACCAACAGCTTGCTCTCGCTGATTTTGACCTAGGCGCGGCATGGTCACACGTTGACCCAGGATAATGCAAAGGAATATTTAAGTTGCCCATTGCTACGGCTATTTACTGACCAAATTCTCGAAGAATTGGTCAATGAGTTCTACTAAACCTGACGGGATGGGCAAAATTCTAAACAATGTGCAATGAAGCGGAACGAGCTGCCCACACGACAAAATCAAAATTTTCTGAGCTTTTAAGTTGTAGTTGATGTATCATGGCTCAAAACCAATATCCCATTCTATGTACACCAAATATTTCAAAATTGTATGTGTTGCATTGGAAGTTTTGGTCAGAATATTTTAAACTTGTTTCCAAAGCAAGCTTCGTTGAGAACCAGCCCCACTTAACTACCCCCATCAGTAGCCACAGAAACAATTTGTGGTTGTAAAAATTCATCTCAAGGCCACCAAACACATCCATCCATAGGAAGTCCCAGACCAGTAGCTGTCCATGTAAACTAAAAGAATGGGTAATTGGCCAAAACACTTTTCAGTCAGAAGAGCAGATAATAGTGAGTGGGAGAGCTTATTTTGTTGCTCAAGGGATACTATACAATCTAAAAACCGTTACTCATATGTAAAAATAATTTATCATGGTGGATTTCACAGATACTCGTAGCAACTGTGTCAGTCAAAGTAGTTTGAGTGACATTTGATCAAGCTCGTTCGTTTTGCAGATCAAAATTTATAGTGGGATCCCCCCCCCCTCCTTCGCTGGACCTTCCAAGGTAAGAACATCATTTTTTGAAAGGTCTGTCCAGTGCTTTGTAACCCTTCGGTCTGCATATTCAGGCTGAGGGTCGTTATAAGAAAATTTAACATTATTTTCATTGTAGTATTTGCAACAAAATGTCCTAAAGTATAATTTTCCTATTTCAACTATTGTAAATTTAACCCCTTCCCCAGGGGAAAACATAGAGCTCGAGGGTCATGAAGTTCTCAATTTTGATTAAGCACCTCAAGAGCCTTCCATCTATGAAGAGTATTGTTTTCCAGCATATCTGGGTCTGGAGAAGAAGATTTTTAAAATTTCAGCCAATTCGACCACTTTTAGCCCCGCCCCTCAGAGCACCTGGGGGTGGGCGCCACAGAACTCATAATTTTAGTGCATATTTGACCAAGGAAGGTTTCTGCCAAATTTTATTGAAATCGGATCAGCGGTTTCTGAGAAGTGGAAAATGTATGGACCACTTTTAGCCCCGCCCCTCAGTGTCCCTGGGGAATGGGCACAATATAATTCACAATTTTGGTGCATATTTGACCAAGGAAGGTTCCTGCAAAATTTAATTGAAATCAGATCAGCAGTTTCTGAGAAGTGGAAAATGTATTGACCAATTTTAGCCCCACCCCTCAAAGCAGTCACCATATAATTCACAATTTGGTGCATATTTGACCAAGGAAGATTCCTGCAAAATTTTATTGAAATCGGATCAGCGATTTCTGTGAAGATGAAAATGTAAATTGTTTACAGACGCGCGACGGACGACGACGGACAACGCACGAAGACGGACAGAAGGCGATTAGAATAGGTCACTTTGAGTCTTCGTCTCAGGTGACCTAAAAACTACATCTCCTGCCACTAGGTGACACTGTAAAAGAATAGACAAAGCAGGTCACCTAGCATTGGGAGATTTTTGATTATGTACATTGCCTTGTATATTTGTACTGAATAGATTAGCCGACATTGAGAAAATCATGCACTACACATGTTTAGCCATTTCTCAACTTTGAGAAATATCACCTCCCTCATTTTCATAAATTTGTTAGAATAGGTCATAAGATACAAGATATCAGAATTTCGACTTCACAACTTATGTCAAGTGTCAGAGGGAGGGGTCAAAGATGGGTACCCCAAAACTGATTTTTGTCAAACATCTCTGTAACCATTGTGCCTATCAGAAATCTGATAGCATATGTTCCATGAAAAATTACACAAATCTGCCACCTTCATAGCATGTGTTATAGCTGAATTACAGGGGAAAAACCACAAAAAAAAAAGGGCGGCCATTGTGTCACAAAGTGCCACACCCCCTTTTTAAAGATGGACACCATTCCAAGATGGGGTGAAATTGACAACTCAAACGGGTTCCCCCCCCCCCCATCTTACAGGTACCAAAAATATATGAAAACATTTGTGAAATCTGTAATGTAGTGGTTCCACCCCCTGGTTGATTTGAGATGGATTGACCCAGCTACCATAAGTCAGGAAGGTGGCTAACTTTAAGAATAAACAACAAATTCATTTTAAATTGATCAAGTTATTACAAATATTAAAATATAAAATTTAAGTGTCCCTATACTTATTTTTTTATTTTTTTTTACAAATGGTTTAACAATTGCAGTATCCTGTCTGGGGCCCCAGTGAATGCTGGGCCCCTAGAATTGTCCATGGTTAACCCCACCCAACTCCCCCGCCCATTACAGTGCCGCTGAAACCCATACACCACATTCAGTGTGGAAATTGCATGAGGCTCCCAAAAAAAGATTAATTAAAGCAGAGTTAAAAAGACAGGTGAGCAAATTTGTATTTGCTCTCAGCCCAATCATTATCCGGGGAACAGAAAGTGTGGAAGCAGTGTAAAGTTATTCCCAAGAGAGTTATTAAGTCAATGGCTCACAAAAACATTTTGCACAATTAGTGCATCCCAATGTTACTGCCGCTTTATCTCTGCTTATCAGCGGGAAACCCCCTCCGTCTTCCTCTTCTCCGCCTTGCCCATCACCATGGTAACCGCTCACAGCACCTCCCTGGTGGCCAAGAGGGTTTGGCAAAACCAAAATGCCACCAATTTACAAAGAAACAATCACGCGTCATTCCTACATGTGTCTAATGTTGAGGGTGATGAAACACACCACACTCGAGTGCAGAGAAAAAGCCCATAAGCTAAGAGAAATCAAGACACGAAGGAAAGTGCCAGTTCAGCTGAGGATAAAATACGACGGCACACAGGACAGGCATTAGAATGGAGTCATTTTAAAATAATGAATACAAGATTGCAGAGTAATTTCACACTGGAGTATATCAAACTCCAGAAAACAAATTCAACGGGCAAAAAAGGCAGGGAGGATGATTCCTTTAATCACCACGCTCATCATTGCCACAGTGTAAAAAGCATTTGTTGGGTTCAGCCCCAAAACAAAAATTCCCATGTAAACTACCTGTCTAAAAGTTCAAACACGCCTACATTTTTACAAAAATCAATTTTATTAATGAAAATGAAAACCGCCTTTAATCTTATGTACAGCCTAAATCGTATATTGTTAAACTAACCATCAATTGAAGCAATAACTGCAGAGAGTATACGCATATATTTTTTCCTACAAGGTCAGTCACATAATTTCGAGTTCAAGACAGCACGGCAGTAAATGTTCCCATAGATGTGCTGCCCTTGTGGTTGGCTTCTCCTAGATTTTTTTGCACAATTAGATATTCATTTACTTGATGGTATTTGGTAATATCAGTTTTTTTATTTGGCCAATTATGGTTTCTTTATAAATAGCAAAATTTTGGACACTATTCGGTCGGTAAGTAAAAAATTCTTTTTAACTTTAGTCCAATTATCTCTTTCCTAGGAGTCATTTGAGGTTATACACTGAAATTAAGACTCCTGAATTTCACTGAAAACGAAGCACTATAAGCACAAGTAGAGTCTACAAACTTTTGAGCGGTGTTGTGCACGTATAGCATATTAAGCTGAAGACATTTTCAGAAACATGCAAAATTTACAGAGCAGAACATCTCAAACCACCTCAAATACTGAAATTAGAACAATTCAAAGAAGAGAACAATTCTGTCTCCAACAATCTCTAAATATATTAACCCCTCCGTGCGGACTTAGATACTGGCGTCCATAAATTCCAAAATTGAATAGCTAAATAATTCTGTAATTAAATTTCCAAACGTCTTACTTCACTGAAATAATTTTCCACAGTCTCTCTGATACAAATACTGATTTATAAAGCCTTAAATAGGCTCATGCGCGAAAAGGAAAAATTGGAGATATTAGTATGTGCAAAGGGGTTAATCCAAAATGAATAATCCAAAAACAATATGTACTGACCATAAAAAGAAAAGAAATTACGTAATCCAGTGCCAAATTTTGACGAACCCATTGAGAAAGATGCTTTTGCTCCGAGTTGTATTTGGATGAGAGTACTTCTACCATACAATTTTTCGCGATCACAGTGTGTATTCTGGAGCTGCCATTCGTCCAGAACCAAACATTGGCAGAGCTTGGGTTCGAGTACTACCATTGTTCTGACACTACCATTTTTGTTTTGAGTTCCTCGTAGACACCAGGGCCTATAAAAGTCTGACCAAAAATGAGTAAAAATCAGATGGGTTATAATGCCACGACTAATGGAAGTTCAACGAGAACACGCGATTGGGATGCTGCAGGTTGGAAGTCGGGTAGATAGAGTTGCCCGTCAATTCGGCGTGCATTCTGCGACAATTAGTTGCCTCAGAACCAGGTTTATTGTCACTGGACACATGGCCGATTGCCCCAGATCCAGTAGGCCACGTGTTACGATTCCAGTGTCTGACCGTCATATCCGCTCATTACATCTGGGTCATTCCATGTGAAATCAACCAATCTGACAAAAATCCTTCCACCACACCATCTCAGTTATGGCTGATAGTTTTATGTTTCAAAATGTATGTCATAACTAGTAAAATGCCAAAATTTCAGCTTCCTACCCCTACTACAACCCATCCAAAAAAAATAATTATATCTTAAAAAATAAGGAGGATCATTAAACTTGACCCCGCGAGACATTTTCATATTTCAATTCTTCATAAAATCAAGCAATAATCATTCTAGAGACTTGAAATTTTTCATGCTTATTCAGAAACTACTGCAGATTGCAAATAAACAAACCATTTGCTTCCAACATGATTAATAGTCTTATTAGGGCTCAAATTTAGTATAATTTAGAGTTTCGTCCATTTTCTGTGCCCCCAAAAATTATGATATCACCTCCACACAGATCTATTACTTATTTTCTATGTACTTTTGTACATGTAGTTTTAGGAAATATAACAGAAGTAGCCGGAGAATTATTTTCCTGGGGATGATGGCATGACAGAAATGTAAAATGTGCCAATGGTACATGATAAAAACTGTTGATTTTCGAGAGGTAGCAGAGGTCATACATTCCTGAAAGTTTTTTTGTGAATTCTTCTGGTCCTAAAGATATGCTGTGAGAAATTTCAATTTTGTGCTCATTCTGTGAACACTTTTGTGGTCTGTTGATCTTGAGCTTATAATCGTCCACTGGAAATATCCAAATATATTAGATTTAAAATATTTCTCAGAATTCTCCATGGAATGATATTTTTTCACTGAATATGAACAGAGTATCCAACTATCCATTGGGTCATATGGAGCAACATGCATTTCAGTGCTGATGTAACATGCATGGCACAACACATTAATGACTCATGCTGATGTCATTCTGGAGTCCAGTCATTTGCACAATCAGCATCTTTGGAATGACATCACTCCCTTGATCCTTGATGATTTAAATACTCTTGTTCATAAATTAAATCTCATTTTGCAAAAAGTTTTATCGAGACAAAGCTGAAGAATAGCACTGAAATCTGGCTACGCCGTCAACTAGTCACTCTTTATCCAATTGTTCGTTTGGTTTAGGAATTGAATACGGCATGTCACAAAACATCATGTACCAGAGGCAAACAACAAATTACATTTGTAGACAATTCTCAGATTTATCTGAAGAGGACAGGTCACTGATATTATGGAGATCTGATTTGAGAAATTTGAATAACAAACCTAATCTATCAATCTGCTTACACCATGAGAAGTACTATTTGCTGAAATAGACTTCATTACAAGTTAACTGTTGTGATCCTTTCGCTGTCCATAAGAATCCCATAAAAGGATCTTTGAGAACTATTCAAATTGATTATGCCATGCAGATACAGGACTGCTTTGGGAAGTCAGTTAAACCGGGAAAGAAATTGTGCCCAACAGGTGTGAAGAAGATCACCTCAAATGTGAATGCAGTAACAGAGAGTTCTGGTGAGGAATTCATGAAGAATAATACTTGATTTATAGGCCGAAGTATCCCAATATGTGCATTGAAAGCAAATATCTTGCTCATTTTATTTACATTTTTGATAGTGATTATTTGTATAATTATTTCATAATGATTTTGCTTACATATTTAAGTGATTATGACTTCTTATTAAGGTTAATTAGGATGGAAGTAATCGTACTATGTACATACAGCTAGTTTGTTAGATTTTTGTGCACTTGAAAATATGTAGAAATGTCATACCCTATAAAAATGGTTACAAGAGGAACAAAAATCAGAAATTTCATACATTTGTTGTTTATGATGTTAGTAATGTACACACCAAATATCATTGCCATGGCACCTCTGCTACCTGCTGAAATTCACCTGATTTGATTGTGCGTGATTTACACTTTTCCCATTTTTGAACTTCCATAAGTTCAGCATGAATAGGTTTATAATTATCTTTGTTATATTTTATGAAAATAACCTATAAATGTGCAAGCACAATAAAGAACAGATCTCTGTTTGAATACTTTCTGGGTTTTTTTTACTTCTAAACATGGACAAGATTGACATTTTCTTCAATTTCAGACATTCATGGCACTCTAAATGATCACCAGGGAACCAATTCTGTTGCAGATTTGGAATCTACACAAAATTCTGAGTCAGCAAGTGAAATTTCAGGTCTCCATCAAGTTTCATTGCTGAGTTATTGAAATTTGACTTCTGGAAAATTTCAACAGGACTCAAAATATTATCAATTTATCTTTTATTTCTGAACACTTAAATTGCTATCAACATGGGAAATTATTGGAGTAGGAGGCAAAAATTTTGGGATTATTCATCTAATACCATGTTGATTACCACAATAAAATTTCAAGTAAATCTGAGATGGTGTGGTGCAAGCCAATTTTTCAAATGGCATGGAATGACCCATCTGCGGGATCGCTTCTGGTCCGTAACTCTAACTGCCACTAAGATGCGTTTCTCAATGGCATTCGTTACCGTGATGAAATACTCCGTTCAGTCGTCCTTCCGTGTGTCCGACTTCACCAACTGACTTTCCAACAGGACAACGCACGTCCGCATGTGGCACGTATCTGCATTTAGTTTCTTCGGGCCGAAAACATGTAAATCCTTGCCTGGCCAGCATTTTCTCCAGATCTTTCACCTACAGAACACTTGTGGGACATTCTGGATAGATCGATTTGGAGACATCAACCACCAGCTACAGTACATCAGCAAAGACAAGCACTGATCGAAGGGTGGAACAGCGTTCCACAAGAAACAATCCGACGTCTGGCGATGTCTATGAGGCGCAGGTGTACCGCCGTGTGCGATGCTAACGGGGGACAAGAGAGATACAGATCGTGTCATTTGTGTTTCGTAATGTCGAACTTCACGTTGTTAAATAAAAGCCAAAATGGTGATATTACAACCCGATTTTCTGTTATATCCATTTTCCGAGATGCCCCCTTTCATTTGATACCAATGGAGTGTTGATTAAGAACAGTTACACTCGATAAAATCAAGAAATAGAAAATTGTGTTGCGTTTCTTTTTTTGGTCCGTATAATATTTATGTCTATAATGATACTCAAAGTCAAAACATTAAATTTGATGAATTATTTTCTACATACGGTCAACAGGGGACAAATGCATTGAAATTTACTGAATTAACTCGAAGATCCCAGTTTCATTTAGGTTGTCTACTTTCAACAAACTAAAACACAAATACTCATGACAAATTGACTGTAACCATAATACTATTTAATAATTTTTCCAAACCATTCTTTAGAAATCCCTGAAGAACATGTCAACTGCATTTGTAATTATTACCATTTCGACCCAAATAATTCTTTAAAAAAGCTGACAGAGATGGATTAACATCATGAATACATTTCAGAATTTGATAATAAAGTACAAGGCTTTAAAGTGAATAAGTGAATATTCAGATTTACTGTGGCACATCAATTAAACCTTCAACATGAAATCAAAATACACAGTATAAAAAACAAATGATACCAAAATGTCAAAAAATTCTGTCACTTTTTATGCAATAATATTCTAAAATTTTACTTTGTCAAAATCAGAAATTTACAGTTTTAAATAGATGAAAACGCATAAAAGTGAAAACAAAGGAAAATCTAGACACCATCTTGCCATGGGATCACAGCAGCCTCTCTTCCTACTCCCCTTACTCCACTGCCTTTGCTCAGAAAATATCCACCTTTGAATCTACAATCATTGTGATCTCAACTACACACCAGTAAATATTTGTGACTGCATCTTGCATGTTTGCTATGCCATCATGATGATAAAATCTGTCCACAGACAAACAAACAGACATATAAACACCTAGTAAAGTGCTCAAAATCACTTCAGTGGTTGTTCCCACTAGGCAGTGGTCTCTAGGACCACATTTTGGCAAGATGGCATGCACAGAATACCAGCCTGCGCAGTCATGGCTGGTAATAAACAATGTAAGCAGCACACTGCAAATACCTCTGACATCATAGTGGTCTCATCACAACTTTTCATGTGAGTCAACAGCTGCAAACGCAGAGAGTCAGGAAGCACATAAGGACTGTGCAGAATACAGGATAGGAAAGTGAAATTCTGTGAGACTGGTTTCCTGAAATTCGTTTTTGATTTTTACCCTGCTTTAGACTGCATTATTGCCACTGTATTGCCACAAAGCCTGATTTTGAACGCAGCAAGAGTGTCACCCTGCGCTGGTGAAGCTGACAGTATCAGAAGATCATGTGCTTAGTAACAGTCAAACAATTAAATTGTAGGAGTCGTCTCTGGGTCTGGAAGGTGAGGTCATCCAGTATGGGATGGGTGGTGGGAGTGGCTTGTGGGTATGGGGACAGGGTTAAGGTGGCTGGAAGTGGTCCCAGATCTTAGGGTTGGAGTCAAGGTAGCTATATGGGGTGGTGGGAGGGGCCTCTGGGTCAGTGAGACGAGTTTTGAGTAGGGTGGGGGCTGGGTCAATGCTTGGCTGCTTGTTTGATCCACAATTTGAAGTACTTCACCTCCAGAGCTCGGGCATCCAGCACTGACTGGGGGTCATAATTAGTGTTGAACCGCAGGTCCAAGTGATGGGCTGCTTCCGGCATGAAAATGGAAATCAGAGATCCTGATAGACTTTTGGTTACTCCTCCTCCAGACCAAGGGTCCAGGCCGCCATTGCTAGGATACAAAGATGGCAGGGGAGAATAATGGTTAGGGCACTGACTTCATACCATAGATGTTGAAGGTTTCATTTAAAAAAGAACGACAACATGCTAATTGGCTGTGAGCAGTGCAAACAAAATTCCAAAGTATCAGACAAGGAAAGGGTGCAATTCTGGTCTTGTTCCAAACACTGACGTATCTTTACACATGTTAGTGCAGGCAAAAGAGTCAATAGACTCTATCGGTTTCTTCATAAACAAAAACACATGTGATGGAATGTTCCAATTTTGTCCATTACAAGCGGCGTACTAATCACCTTCACCCAATTTAGTAGCTTTGTGCTCCAAAATAAATGCGCTTACAGTACAGTGGGTTGAACAGCACCCAAGGGGGATTACCACAGATAATCATTTCGTCTTAGTCCAACGATTTTGGCAACAGCGCCGCAATTTCCCTACTGCCTCCCATCACAAAATTATCATCAGATTGGAACTAGATATGCTTAGTTTTGATCAGCGATACAGTTTGCCAACTGTGTTTAAGTCACCATGTTGGGGCCCCAATATATTTTACAATAATGCAACAATAAAGTCATAACCTTGGAGGTTTTATTCCCAGCTGGGCAGCCATGATAAAACATAACATTAAAAATTATATTTTCCTGCAAAATACTGACAAAAACTTAACTATAAATTACAATCAAACTGGTTACATGTTCCCCTGTTAAATTTTAGTGAAAGTGGATCAGCCGGTTCTGAGAAGACATTGAAAATGTATTGGCCAGTTTTAGCCCCGCCCCTCAGAGCCCCTGGGGGTGGGCACCATATAATTCACAATTTTGGTAGATATTTGACCAAGGAAGGTTCCTGCAAAATTTTATTGAAATCGGATGAGAGGTTTCTGAGAAGAAGTCGAAAATGTACACGGATGCACAACCGACAACGCACAACAACGGACCAAAGGCGTTTAGAATAGGTCACTTAGAGACTTTGTCTCAGGTGACCTAATAAATTTCTCAGAATCAACTGTCGAACTCATTCAATAGGATCATTAGTACAGATCACCCACAGAATTTCATACACATGGGTGCAATATTTGCCGAAAGAACTTGACCCCATTGCAACACCCATACACTTAAGTCCACGAACAGAGTCAAGCGCCATAACTATGTAAAAATGAATTTCTCAGAATCAGTTGTCAAACTCATTCAGTAGGGTCATCAGTACTGGCCACATACAAAATTTCATTCTCGTAGATGCAACACTTTCTGAGAAAAATTGTCCCCATTGAACCCGGAGGGACGGAATGACGAATGGACGAGCGCCATTCCAATATCCCCTGATCCACTTCATGGCGGGGGATAATAATTATATATTTAACACTAATCAACTTTTGATGAATGAAACTCAATTTTAAGTAGTGATTTTCTCATTGAATTTAGCATGAGTTTATCAATATAGATGCAGTTGAACATCAGTGGTCACCAGTAACCTCTCCAAAAACAAAAAAAGCCTTTTCTGCATGATGAAGTTTAGAATTTTGTCAGTTTTTATTCTGAGTCCCACTGGCCAGCACACACTCATTAAAGGAACTACTTATTTAACCATCAGAACATTCACCCTGCAATGAAACTCTGGCAGTTCCAACTTCTGAGCTCAGGACATTATATAAACACCACACATTATAAGGAACATTCCATATAGACATTCCATTATCAGGAATAATCAGACAATTTTCTACCACAAATTGAACAAAATGGTGCAATGAATGTACCAGGGGGTCTACCGAAGAGGGCAAGTTCCTTGCATTTTGAAGAAACTAAAACCTCTGCATTTGATTTCATTGACCACAGTATAAATTCTTAAAAGCAAGACTGGGCAAAATGCAAACAGAGTAGCAGTATAACCTTTCTTCAACGGACAACGGACGGACACGCTGGTGACGACAATACCCCTTCGGCCAGAGATAACCGAGGGGTAAAAACTGATCCAGATGTGCCATCTAGTGAAAGAATATTGTAACTGCGCGCATAAATTTGCAGCTCCATGTCTGCAGGCAGACACATCTGCACTGAGGGGTTAAATACAGGTCACTGCAGAAAGATGGGAACCTTGGGTTAGAGACTGCAGATAACACAGGTTATCAGAATTCAGCCACTTAAATTAATGAAATGCAAAGCAAATCTAGGCTGGACTAGTCAGGTTGTGGAAGAGCTCTAGCTCAGTGCTGACATGTTAATGTGGCTAAATGTACATCAGCAAACAAGTGAGCCAAGTGGCAGGGCTCCCACTGACATCCCTTCACCCCGCATGGAATGGGGGCAACTACTGTGGCAATCACCCCTCACAAACCTGGGAAACTCCCATCACCTCAGGACCAGACGGGGGTGATTAAACATAAATCATGACAGAATAACTGTTTGTCATCCGATCGAATCACGGATGCCAGTACAAATATAATAAGTAAAGTGTGCGCTGAAATCACAGCAAACCGCGCAACATCAGTTATACACATGGCAAAAGTCTGGCAACTGATTAGACCACAAAGCAACAACAGTTTACATTGGCTTTTAGAATGCTGACAGAAAGATTAGTTTCAGTTGAACTTAAACGGCTTCATAATGGTGGAAGCATTAGTAATACTCAGTGTTTTTTGAGCTTTGATACAATTCATATGAAACGGTGATGGAGGTTTCATCCAGAATGCACAATGATGGTACTGCTGCACTGCACTACAGCTACAATTTGCCCTCAGAATATCCTCATGAGTACAATATAAACAAGATTTTATACCAATTTTAGAGTTAAGTTTAATTTTGTTCTGTAAATTAAATAAAAACTTTCAACACTAATTTCAGAGGAGCGTTCTAATCTTTTTCCAAATCAGTGCTCCTTAAAGTTCTAACTTCCTCTGTATAATTTAGGAGGCTTTTTGAATGTTGACACAAAACAGCAAACATGAAGCATCTTTCCTGCTGAGCTTGAGAGAATTAAATAACAAACCCCTGCAAATGAGGGCCCTGGGCTTTCAGCCAATGTAATGGGCAGGAACGCCAACAACTTCCCCTTTACGGTCCTACAGTCATTCATAAAAGAAAATCTGTGCTTCATCACCATTCTTTTTTTAAAGATTGTTGTGTTTCCAAGTGCATTTTCAGTGTCCTCACACCTGATTGATAATCCACCTATTTTCCAAAAAGGAATGAGTTTCTAAACTTTAGCGTATAAACGGAAATACTTTTGAATAAATTTGCATCACATTACTTATTCAGAAGGAGTGCGCAAAAAGTGAAGTCAAAGAAGCCACTCATTCACAAGATGGGCCGTACTGCTTTCCCTTGAGCAGAAAACAATTTGACCGATTAAAATTCAGCTTCAAATTTTTTTTCAATCCTCTAAAAGGTAAAGTTAGGAGATTGAGAAAAGAAAGAGAGATGGAAACAGTTATGCAATAGAAAAATACAAAGCCAGAGTGCATCTAAAAACGCTGATGGAGATGCTGAGTGGACCAGAGGTACCTGAAGATAATATTGCTGTGAGACTTGATGTTCTTCCCTCCATAGACGGTGTCAGCCCAGTCCGACCGCGGTCTCACTCCAAACATAGCCTGGCACTCCTCAGCGAAGGCGCCGAAATCCCAGTCCTGGGGCTCAAACATGTCCTGAACCCCGTCCGTACACATGGGCATCACCATTTCAGTGCAGGCCTGGAAACCAGAAGACAAGCATGAAATACTGAGATCCCCCGCTACCAGATGGCGGATATCTGACCTGGAAACAAAACATGGTGCAGGGATGGGCAGATGGATATTAGGATGCATGAAAAGGCACAGCTACCCAAATGTAAAATTTTCTTGAGAAGAGTGACGGAAAGACACGCGATTGGACAGCCAAACGAAGATGCAGATTGACAATATGCATTCAAGTAAGTCTGTAATAATGTCCTCCTGTACAATGTGCCAGGAAACAGACATTTCCTGGTAAAGACCAGATCAGTTTTGATGGCCATTGTTGGCGACTTATGAGTTCAGCAATATTTCTTAAAATCACAGCTTTGCTTACAAGCATTTTTACTGACCTTGACAGAAATGTTGACAGTATGACGCAATCTTTCAAACACAGCCACACTCACTAATGTCTTTCAAGTTTTAAGTTGTTACGAAATAATCAGCAACCATCTACCTGTAAGGCTTAAACTTCCAGACTTAGTCTTTACCGGTCACATTGAGGTAAATTGATATATTTGCAGAAGGTGGCAGACCGCACGTATTTAGGTTCTTTTGCAAGTAGTTGTATGTTTCAACTTGGCTTTTTGTGTAACTTTTGTGTAAACAGGACTAAAGGTGCTTAGCAGTGTGCTGGCTTCCTTCATCGGATCATTCACAGGTTCTGCTAATTCTGTGATCTCTAAAGACTGTAGATAGTAACTCCAGTTTTTCATTGCCCAGCACTTAACCGTCACCTGGTTTACATACAAATGATTCCACAGTACCTGGAAGTCCCAGCCCTTATTTCCCAGGTTTTTGGTGGCAGTCTGAGACATGTTGAGACATTGGGTGTTTCCTGTGTAATTGAAGTACACCTTCACAGCCTGGGAGATGCCATGCAGGAGCTGCAGCTCTGGAGCTGTAGGGTGGGTCAGATGCCGACAAACCACCTGAAAGAACAGATCAATAAATATCCTCATAGTGACTGAAGCACAGAGCCAAAATAACCCTCACAGTGACTGCAGCACAAAGCCAAAAGCACCCTCACAGTGACTCCTGCATGGGGAACTGAGGCATAACAGCTACTCAGCCTCTAGTGTCGGAAGTAAAATCCCTAAGGAAATTTTTTGGGCCGGTTCGCCTCAAGATCACCCTGTGGGACAGCTTATAAGGATGTGAGTGATCACATCAAATTTACTGTTCTTTGTCAAAAATGCAAGTCCACTGCATTTGTAGCAGGGTCTGTAGTTATTTTTTGCAAACTACATATCCACTAGGGTTGGGCGATTAACCGAATCATGATTATTTAACTGCCACTATGGGGCAGACAGGCGAGCCTGCTTATTACTTTTCTATGACACATACCTAATGCGGTGTTGAACAAACATCCGAGGCCATTTGAAATGCTTCCAGGAAGAAAACTGTGATTTGAAGTTCGCTAATTACCAGTGAGGTTGGACAGCCTCCATTGCCTTGGCATAATTAGCTTGCCTTAAATCAATTCTTGTGTACTTTGTCGAACTTGCAATCAAGCTATTTATTCAGCCAACTGACTCATCAAAAAATTGTGGCCTATAATGATTAAGAAGAGATACTGAGAAGAAGACAGACCTAACCAGGCTACTGTGTTAGATTGAAACAATGTACAAACTCCAATTCCAATGAAGTTGGGACATTTTGTAAAATGTGAATAAAAAAAAAGCATACAATGATATGCAAATCTCAAACCCATATTTAATTCACAATGGAACATACTTTCAACATCTGATATGTTGTCTGAGACATTTTACCATATCATGAAAAATATTAGCTCATGTTGAATTTGATGGCAGCAACACATCTCAAAAAAGTTGGGGCAGGGCTGTGTTTACCATTGTGTAACATCCTCTCATCTTTTAACAACAGTTTTAAACATCTGGGAACGGAGGAGACCAGTTACTAGAGTTTTTGGAGAGGAATGTTGTCCCACTCTTGTCAGATGTAGGATTCTAGCTGCTCAATAGTCCTGGGTCTTATTTGCCAGATTTTCCATTTTATGATGCGCCAAATGTTTGCTATTGGTGAAAAGTCTGGACTGCAGGAAGGCCATTTTAGCACCCGGACTCTACCGTGAAGCCATGCTGTTGTCACGGATGCAGTATGTGGTTTAGCATCGTCTTGCTGAAATATGCAAAAGAGAAAGTTTCTGAATGGGACAATATGTTGTTGTAAAACCTCTACATTCTATTCAGCATTGATTGTGCCTTTCCAGATCTGTAAGCTGCTCAAGCCATAGGCACAAATGCAACCCCAGACCATCAGAGATACAGGCTTTTGAACTGCGTGCTGATAACAAGTTCGATGATCCCGCTCTTCTTTAGATCGCACAACACGGCGTCTGTGGTTTCCAAAAAGAATTTCAAATTTTGATTCATGTGACAACAGAACAGTTTTCCATTCTGTCTCCGTTCATTTTCAGACTTTGGCCCAAAGAGGACGGCAGCGTTTCTGGATCGTGTTCACATATGGCTTCTTCTTTGCATGATACAGCTTTAGCTTGCATTTGTAAATTGCACGGCAAACTGTGTTCACAGACAATGATTTATGGAGGTGTTCCTGAGCCCATGCAGTGTATTCCAGTGCAGAATCATGCCTGTTTTTAATGCAGTGCCGCCTGAGGGCCCGAAGATAATTGCCATCCATTATTGACCTGCGACTTTATCCCTAGTGCACAGAGATTTCTCAAGATTTTCTGAAAGTTTTGATGATATAATGTACTGTAGATGGCGGGACATTCGAAGCCTTCGCAATTTTACACTGAGGAACATTTTTCTGAAATTGTTCCACAATTCTTCGACGCCGTTTTTCACAGATTGGTGAACATCTGCCCATCTTTACTTCTGAGAGACTCTGCCTCTCTAAAATGCTCTTTTGATACCCAGTGATGGTACTGACCTGTTGCCAATTAACCTAATTAGTTGCAAAATACTTCTCCAGTTGTTTATTAGTACCACTTACTTTTTCAGCTTTTTGTTACCCTTGTCTCAACCTTTTTGAGATGTGTTACTGCCATCAAATTCAAAATGAGCTTATATTTCTCATGAAATGATAAAATGTCTCACTTAACATCTGATATGTTGTCTATGCTCCAGCCAGAATAAAATGTGGTTGAATGAGATTTGCAAATCATTGTATTCTGTTTATATTAACCTTTTACATGTCCCAACTTCATTGGAATTGGGGCTTGTAAATAATTTGAATAAATAGAAGACCACTGAATTCCACCTCTCATTTTAGAATTTTTACGTATAATTAAAAAAAATTCTTAAAAATAAAATCATTTTAAGATGGCTCTGGTTTTTAAGCATTTAAAAAATTTGTAAAGTGGAAAACAAATTGTGAAGCATACTGAACGTGAATGTGCGAGAGAATTTATTTTTGCATTGCACGCAATAGACAAATGCACCGAAGACTGGGCAAACACATTCAGGCAAATCTGTGCCACAAATTTGTAACATTCTTTACTCCATAATTGAAAACGATTAATTTGAAAATAAATAATTCGGTCACACTTTAGATGAAGAGTTGCTTATAAAGGCTTTATACAGCCTGTATAATGCCTGCATGAGACATAATGTCTTCATAAATCATACATGAGCAAATGTCATGCTTCGTAAAGGGTGAAATAACACATCCTTATTCAGCAAGTGAGGCCAGATGTATATAACTGACAATGTGACTGCAAAATACTATAAAGGGTGACATTGTCAGCTTAGTGACATTGTCATTGTATCTGGCATCACATGCTGAAAACTGATGTGTTATTTCACCCTTTGCAAAGCACGACAATTGCTTGTGTGTGATTTATGAAGACATTGTGTCATTTACTTCTCATTTATGAAGGCAATAGAGCACAGTGAATGTGGAAAACACATCGTTTTTTTTTTTATTTATTTATTTATTTATTTTTTAAACTTGGCATCTCCAATCCCACCCGAATTTGGAATGCCCAATCCGAGAACTTTGTACAAGGCTTGCTCGTATGCACCCCCCTATTGCCAGCTCAGGAGAGAGAGACAGTTTGCGGCTCTCCTCTGAAGCACGCGTCTGTCAGCCCCTGCATCTTTACACTCATTGGTTGAAACTGTCACAAGTTCAGAACGAGGGTGGAGCATACCCAAACATGAGCAAGCTTAGAATCTCACTGACGAGCACCCGGCTGGCTGACAGGAGGCGCTTGAGCAACAACAAAGGCAATAATCTCTAATTTTCCTTCCCAGCAGTCCCTTCCCCATTTGCATCCCTACAGTGCTCAAGCCAGTCGTGCGCTGTTCTGAAAAAGCTGCCAACTACTGCTGGTTGGTACGACCGGGGATCGAACCCACGCCGTAGTAGTCACTACTTTGCAATTGTGGTACCTTTACCGATTAGCCTCACGCATTTAACCTGGCAGCCGAAAACACTGTTTAAGCATATCAAGCGTGACATGTAAATTGTTATTGGCTTCGCATGCAGTGGCCACATATAAAACTAGAAATAATCTAGCAAACATATTCAGGCAAATCTGTCATATTTCATGGTCATTTAAATTTTAAAATATGACAACGTAACGTGCCGGGAAATTTCAGGCACTTGCTGATCATCCAGCTTCAGAACCTATACCTGGAACCCAGCCCTCCAGCTTAACGAGCAGCTGATTGCCTCGTTGACTCCACCTGGCTGCACCTACAAAACGATCTGAAGTGTGAAGGTGGCTGGAGGAGACTGTGGCTTATTTTGTGTGGTTTTGAGTTTGATACTTTCGTAGATTCTTGTATTTCTTTGTTTTTTGGACAGCTTTTGTTTTGTTTTTGTGCACATTTTTAGTTTAGGTTTAGGCTAGAGTAGGAGGCTGCGGAAGACTCACCCTATTTTTTTTTTTTTTGTCGGGAGATAGATTGACTTTGTAAGATCTAGGGTGTAGTCTTCAGGGGCCCTGCAGTCCAACACCACTTGAGTTTTGTGTGCATTTTTGTTGTGATTTATTTAATCTTATTTTGGAGATGTTTTTGTTTTTTCTGGGGGGGGGGGGGTTAGGGACTTTGTGTTGCATCTTCTTAATCCGGCCCTGCAAATATTATAAGCGGAGCTTGGGACGTAACAAACGGGGGCTCTTCCGGCTTGAATATGCATGAGGAGACGTGGCTTCTGCTTGGTTGTCAATTTCGCTTTTGATTCGCTTTTGATCAAAAGTCCCTTTTGATTGTGCTTCGTAATTTTTTTTTGCACAACATGGCCCTTGCAATTTTTCTGTAATTCTTTTGGTTGCATTTTTAGCTGTATACCTGTGGTTTGTGTTTTGCCAAAATCATTTAAACAAAAAAAATGAAACTATGGTTCAGCCAAACAACCAAACCAAAAATGATATCAAAATAAATCAGACTGTCTACCAATTTAAACTGTTAATTGAGCGAATCAACTGTTTGACTGCAAACAGAGCAAAGCAAATGGGATGGGGGTTAGAGTAATTGTCGGGTAAAGGATGATTTTGCAGACCTTTGCTTTGAGCAGCACATAATTTGCCTGATTGCGTTTGCTAGACGATTTCTTACATTTGGCCGCTGCACGCAAATGTGATAATTTACACGTCACGTTTGATACACCAAGATAAAATGTTTTCCACAGCACACAGTTTGACACAGAGTTCCAATGTTGCAAAAAATATTACTCTTCTTTAAGGGCTGATTGATGCTTTTATGGAGTTGGAATTGGTGCAGATAGCAGTCTGTCCATTGTGACATTTTCACACATAGTCTTTAATTCTTGCCATACCCACTGCACATTAAACATTTTATGAATATTAATGTGTTTCTCGGGCGATGATCCAATGCAGCCAAGCCCAAACTAGGCCTGGAAAACACCACTTCATTGCTGTCACATAGAAGCGACTGTTTATATTCTGACCTGTTCCTGACATTTCACTGCAAGTAGGACCTCTTACTGTAAACTGCCAGTTTGCATATGAAATTGAGGGAAGTTTTCGTTATGAAACCAGCACAAGGAGAATCCTGGTTTGTTTATTCGATAGCCACAACCAATAAAAATCCGCATTGTTTGATGGTGATGTGGTTTTACGTTTAATGCATTTGTACTCAGAAGGTTTTTCAAAGTGACCTCCATCGCAGTATTACTTATCCAACGATAGTCAAGACAGTTGCTGTGGCCAAGAGGACTTTGAGAATTTGGGGGGGGGGATCGGAACGGATGGATGAAGAGGGGAGTGGCTCTCTGGTCGGACACAGACTCGTTACTGTGGGCCTTTTATTTGTCCTGGTCTAGTGGTGGAGGAGGAGATAAGGGGTGGAGAGCTACAGACATGTTCTATTACAGATTTACATGCTCAAAAAAATAAATGCAATTGGTCTGTGAAGCATCTTCCACCTACTTTTCAGATGGGATTAGCCTCACGCATTCAGCTCAGCCAGCAGATTTCCCCTCCCCTGAGCCCTCAATGCCTCCTTCTCCCAGCCACTTGGATAATCACATTAGCTTTGTCATTAAAAAGGCTTCTCTTAGCACCCACTGGCTAAACCGCTTACACCACCCATAGGGGCTGCATACATTACTCACTTCTAGACAAGCAGCTCCAAGTGCCATTTTGTGTTTGTCTTGCTCAAACTGGCAGGACTGGTGGCAGCACTAGAGCAACAATTGGCTTTCCACTTCAGCAAAAATAATACAGTTTAAAAAAAGTTGTACTTCATACAAGAGATGTTAAAATTAATTTTGTTTGCGGTTTGCATTGAAAGGGAAACTATTCGACTGGGTTCAACCGATTTTCCCAAGATTTTTCATATGTCTCTGACCATAAGCTTGAGCGCATTTCAGAAGAATCTACTCAAATAAATAGAATTTGCAGCACATTGCAGGATGACTAGCTCAGTCTTTAGTGGCGTGATGGTTAGGCTTGGTTACATTTGAGTTGATAATGAGAGAACTCCATTTACCTGAACTGGCCACCTAGGAAGTGGTTGGAGGAAGTTGGCCTCATATGGGTAATCAACCATGGCCAAATTGCCCCAGGTCTCCTGGAGCCAGGACTTGAACACTGCGACGTCCCCCTTGTTTTTGAGAGGGGCGCACAGGCTAAACTCGTGGAACGTCCACTCAAGACCTTCAGCTGCAGCAAGAACATGAAAAAACAGAAAAAGACTCAGGTCACAAATGAACTGTACCACAGGCCTTGGTAAAGTAAAATTAGGGATCTCAAAGAATTTTCAAGCAAACTATATAAGCGCCAAGATATCACCAGAGCATGAAGTGCAATTATATAAGAGGAAGGTTTTGCGTACTGATAAACATTGTCGGCACAGATAGACATTTGATTTAAAAGTGATGGGAATTAGCAGGAGTGTCACGAGACTGGAGTCTATATACTTTAAATAAAAATATCACCTTGGTCTGAATGGCATTTATAGCACTATGAGAGCATGTTCTATGAAGACTCCAAGTGCTGAAGTGGTTTGGATTTTGCAGAGATATCTAAGAGTAATGATCATTTCAGCTAACATACCAACTACAATAAGCATCTAGGAGAGATTTAAGAATCATTTTTACTGCGGGGAAAAAAAAAGTCGGATTTACATGAACCTGTACTCACTGCAAGTGCAGGGATGATCAATTTACAAGATAAAAATGTACAAGATTTCATCAAGGATATATTTCTGTATTTGCTTGACTGTAAACACCATTAATTCTGAGAAGACCATTAATAATCAAGCAAACTGAATCTTTATGCATGATTAAAACTAAATACCATTACTATAGATAATTATCGCCCACAAATTCAGAGTTGGATAGTAAAATAGATGGATATAATTTTACTTGCAATAGTAGGGCAAAAACCCTCTTCAATGCCAGTGAGAAACCTGCTCTGTGACATATGTGACAAATTGCAATGCAGGCAACAGAAACCTAAATAACAGTCAAAAAGGATTTGAAGACTCCTAGCATTCCACAGAAAATTCTGAGATGCGAGAAGGTGCACCTGTGGAGGTGACATTGTCAATGGCCTGCCATGATGCCCTGATGCTCTCTGAGCAGCCTTTTCCACTGCGATGGAAACTGTCTGTGAGAATCTTGTGATAGACCCCACAGGGAACCAGGTCTGGAAACTGCCAAATAGGAGCAGAGGAGGCCAGGGCTCTAAATAAAACATTAAAACAGGCGATTATTCTGACGAACTGACGATTGAGCACATTTTCACTCTGGTAAAGTAATCCACCTCCAGTGCCCTCCAATAATTTTACTACCTACGAACAAAATATAACCTTTACTTGAAATACAATAAATGAAAGAAAATATTATCATAAAACAAATATTGTTCCTAACAATGTGTCCCACAATAATAGGATCCCCTTCATTTGCAACTTTATGCAGCCTCCCATTCCCAAAATGACAACTTAAACCAATAGAAAACCTGTGGGATGAGCTTATGTCAGGGGACAGTGATGACCATGGCAAAGCCTTAATTCTGCAGTCCAAGAGCCATTTTGTGTTGATTTTGATTCATTCTTTGGATCGCTGTCCTCTTTCCAAAATATGGAAAACCGAAGTGATTTTTGAAAAAAAATCACATTTTCATGAAACTTGGCACGGCACCTCTCAATGAAGTGTAGAATGCATGACTGCAATTTGAAAACAATCTGATAAGCGTATAATAAATGTATGGTTTTGGTTGAATCCATTAGAATCTTCATAAACTGCAATTTTTTTTATCTTGGAATTTTGAATTCACATCAATAATATGACATTTTTTTTATATAGCATTTTTAGTGCATTTCCAGTCTGAGGTACCAATACTTTTTGAGCCCATTATGAGTACAATTAGTTCCAGGTCTCACAACAAGTGGTTAGTTCTTAAGGGAGTGAACTTTATTCTGAGGGCAATTTAAAATAGAAGCTTCGTGCTGCCTATAAACATTCTTCTCACCCAATAACGCTGTGGGGGTATTTCATCCTCATCCAGGCGGCCAGCATCCCACCATAAGACCCACCGATGGCGATCACCGGGCTGTTCTGGGCCCTGGGGATGGTCTTTTTCAATGCCTTAATCAGCACAGCAAAATCTGCCAACGCCTGCTCTGAGGTCAGATAGTTCAGGTGCTCAGCATCCTAAAGAATAGGTGGGGAAAAAAATTAAAATAAAAAATACAGGAGCACATAGTTACAGCGCCCTCCATAATTATTGGCACCCCTGGTTAAGATGTGTTCTTTAGCTTCAAATAAATTCAGTTTTTTTTTTTTATATTATAAGACCACAATGAAAAAAAGAGGAAAATCCAACCTTTAATTCAAGTGCATTTATTCAATGGGAAAAAAATCCCACATTAAGGAATAATTCTTTTACATAAAATCATGTGTACCACAATTGTAAGCACCCCTGATGTTAATACTTTGTACAACCCCCTTTTGCCAACAAAACAGCACCTAATCTTCTCTTATAATGTTTAACAAGATGGGACAATACAGAAAGAAGGATCTTTGACCATTCCTCTTTGTACATTCTCTCTAAATCATCCAGCAACCTGGGTCCTCTCCTCTGCACTCTCCACTTCAGCTCACTCCACAGGTTTTAAATGGGGTTGAGGTCTGGGGACAGGGAGGGCCATGGGATGAGCTTGATTCTGTGTCTGGTGAACCATTTTTGGGTAGATTTGGCCACATATTTAGGGTCATTATCTTGCTGAGAGACCCAGTGACGACCCATCTTCAGCTTTCAGGCAGAGGCCACCAGATTTTGATTTAAAATGTCCTGGTATTTCGAAGCGTTCATGATGCCATGCACCCTAACAAGGTCCCCCGGGCCTCTGGAAGAGAAACAGGCCCACAGGATCAGCGATCCTCCCCCATACTTCACAGTGGGCATGAGGTGCTTTTCTGCATACTCATCTTTTGTGTTCCGCCAGACCAACTTAGAGCCTTTTGGCAACAAACACTCTATCTTGGTCTCATTTGACCAAAGCACACTGCCCCAGTTGAAGTCCCAGTACCGCTTAGCGAACTCCTGACGTTTGCATTTATGATTGTGAGTGAGAAAAGATTTTTTCCGTTCATGCCTCCCAAACAGCTTGTTGGCATGTAGATGGCACCTGATGGTTGTTTTGAAGACTTTGTGACCCCAAGATGCTACCATTTGTTGCAATTCTTTAACAGTGAGCTTTGGAGAACTTTTTATTTCTCTTATCATCCTCCTCACTGTGAATGGTGGCAAAATAACCTTGCATCCTCGTCCAGGCTTGTTTTCCACTGTTCTAGTTGTTTTAAACTTCTTAATGATTCCTCTGACAGTAGATATGGGCAGGTGCAGGCAAGTGGCTATTTTCTTGTAGCCATTGCCTGACTTGTGAAGGTTGACACATATCTGCTTTACTTGAATGGTGTGTTCCTTTGTCTTTCCCATGTAGAAGAGTGGATAAGAGAAATAGCCTCTGTCTCACATTATATATATACCCCAGGGAAACAGGAAGTGATGATTTACTACTTAAATGTCCCTAGATACTCTGATCAACAAACTACTGTAGAAATGACAGAAATACTTCAATTAAATTTAATTCTGAGGAATTGTTAAGGGTGCCAATAATTGTGGAACAGGTGATTTTATGAAAAATAATTATTTCTAAGGTCAGGGATTTTTTTTCTCCCCTTAAAATTCACTTGAGATGAAGGTTACATTTTTCTACAATTTTCAGTAAGAGAGTATGCTTCTGCAATTAAAACTGAATTTATTTTAAGGCATTTAAAACGTCTTAACCAGGGGTGCCAATAATTATTGAGGGCGCTGCATTTAGTTAGTGAAGTGAGTGTATATGCCATGACACCATCAAGGCCATTTCATGGTAAAAGCAAATGAAGTGCAAATGCAGCAGGACAAGATTGCAAGACAAATGGAAAGGTAAATAAATAAATGCACTTTTTAATCCACAGCAATGAATAAGGTGTTCTAAACAATATCAATGTTCTCTTTACTGGCAGGCTGATAAGAAATATTCAAAGTCTCTGCACTATGTAGAAAATTAGAGAAATGAGCAAACCTTTTAACCAAAACCTTCATCAATATCAGCAATCAGCAGAAAATCACTAATAACATAACACTGATGCCAACAACAGTCTAGCATAGTAAGCACCTGTGCTAGAAAAATTCAAAGTTAAACAAATATAGATGGTTGTCTAAGGTTTTTTACTGGCAGGGGAACTAAGCCAGGACATAATGAGTTCAATGTTCTAGCCCAGACAAATGCCTCCCACAGTAATGAAGTCATTATCACCGTCTCATCCAGCAGGCCATTTGGGAAATTTCTAGGACTGTTGGAACCCTTGTGTCTTCCTAATTAGTTATTCCCCTGTTCCAGCAGTCCATGAGTTTTGCGGTTTCTTCCTGTTAATTGATTGATTGTCTCATTAACTCCCCCACTCCGTTGGTGAGATAAGCTGTCGTCACTCCCTTCTGTCTGACTGTCCTGTCGTACAAGTTGCTGGTTTTTCCCCAGGGGGGGCTGGATCATCTTGCTATGGGGGGGGGGGGGGGCAGGTTGTTCAAACAGTTTTCCCAGACCTCTTACCTTAAATTCTAGTAATCTGCCCTGGCATCTCTACTAGTCTGTTTAATTATTACAAAGCAAATTATCAGGTACAGTGGGTTCTCCAAGCCCCAATTTCAATTCTGCTCATCCTCTTCATTACAAACATGCTCTAGTGACTCATCTTCAGTTCTGCAATTGGCTTCCCCTCTGCCCAGTTCGTAACATCACTCAGAACTTAAAAGGTGACAGAATTAAAAACTGTTTTTACCTTGTCTATATTGAATAACAGTAGTCTTCCCGCATTCAAGAACATACGAAAAGTGCTAGAGATTCTGAACATCTCCGTTTCATAGAAATTCCTCTTTTAAAAAGGACTGCCAGACAACGGGCCAATCTGAACAACGCATACATATGACGTCATATGTATCTCAATGCCCGCCCCCCATTCCGTTTCCTCCCATTCAAAATAGTTAGTATACACCCACTCTCCCGCCCCCTACGGAAAGTTATTGCTGCAGGATTCGCAAAGTTCAAGGCGAAATGATGAGTCGCGTACCGAGGTGCGCTCTTCCAGGCTGTGGAAGCAGTGTGCAAGTGTTCCGTCACATTCCAACCGAAAGAAATGCACGAGATGCGCGGCTGCTGTTCATTTTTAATCGGATTCTCACTACATTCAACCACGGACTGTTCCTTTGCTCAGCCCATTTCACCTCTGACAGTTTTACTAACCTGGCACAATTTCGAGCCAGCTTCTCGTTCCATTTGGTGCTATGCAGCGAAGCAGTTCCGACTTTGAGTCTACCTCAACGACCAGTACAACCTGTAAGTATCGCGTTGTTGTTGGATCATTTTTAAAACGTTAAAAATAGAATATATTCGATTTGCTTGTCTAGCCAATGTCGTATGACATGACAATCACTCAAGAACAGCTTTGAAACGAGATCTGAAATAAATCCGTGAAGACTGTTGTTGCCTATGATCCCGCCATGCTCACATTAAGACGATGGGAAGTCGGAATCTGCGCCTTTAGTTTGTGAAGATGTTTTGGTGTTGACTCACCAGGCAAAACATGAAAGTAGCAGAGATGCCAAGTCTCACGTATTCGGCGTGGGTCTACCGCATTTTTTTGGATTATTCGCCGTAGACCGCAATTATTCAGTGAACGCTTATTCAATGAGATTCTCACGCGGAATTAAAATCCTTGTGCCTTGAAGTTTCAGTTTCACTTGCGTGAAGGTGAATTTCACCGCAAGTAACATGGAAAGGGATTATGACTTGCTTTGCTTTACGCAGCAAAGCCAGCCAATCAGCGTCAAGTGCTTGCATTTCATAATGAGGATGCCAGTGAAGCCCAAAAGGACGGCAAATGGGTGCAAAACAACGTGTTTAAAATCCCCCACCCTAACATATCCTTTTGAGAGAGGTTTTCAGGAAGCTTCTGAGGCATTACAGACCCAACCAAAATTCTGTTGTCTGTATGTCACTTCACTGAACAAGGATAAATACCCCGTTCAACCATTCTAGGTCACCTTTAATAATAAAAATACCTTTGAAAATTTTACAAATAACAGTAAGGACTTTGTGAAAGTCAAACAGCATCACAATACCATCAATGTAGATTATAATTTCTCCTCTTGGTTGCACTTACGAGGTAGGAGTCCTGTCCAAAAGGCAGGGACTCGCCATAGTAGCGATGCTCAGCAAACACCAACATGGCACCCAGCTCCTCTGCTTTGTCCCACATAAAACCCTGCGTACAATAGTGAGAAAAACCGGCGCCTTTAGGGATAAATTTTATCTGACCCAGCGACAGAAAAACCTTCATTTTTCATATAGACATGCACAGAAGACCTCAACTTCTCACATTCTCAACAAAGTTTGCACTGTGCGATTCGTGATTTACTTAACTGGGACAGTATTGATATCACGGCTCATCAAATACAGAATGCGTCACCTGATGCGACTTGTCACACGCACTCAAACTGGATGGAGTTCATGCAGCTTTATCATGCAGTCCACTGGTGCCCAATCCACACAGCAGGGGTCAATAGAGCACCATAAAACTTGGAACCCTAACAGTCCCAAGGACTATAGGGAAACGGTTCTAAAACTCAGTCTTGGTGGACCACTGTGTTCCCTGATTTTTACTCCAACCGCAATTATAATCCCAGAATTTTTAACAAGGCATCATTTTTTTTCTGAATTAGTTGCTTCTTGTGTTAAGAAGGAACAGAGAACAGCTATGTATTCTATGAATAAAAGAAGCACAACCTCCATTGTGTTGATTTTGTTTCCAATAGAACATCAAAAAATGTTCATTTCTAACTTATAACATAAAAGACTGTTAATATTAGTAAGCTGCAAATTAGGATCTGAAAACCAATTCTGAAACCCAACACAAAAATAACACAAAACAGGTTAGATTCATGATTACTTTGTCTTTGGATTCTCGATTATCTAGATAAATGATTAGTTTTAGTAAACATGTGTCCACAGTTTCAACCATTACAGGTCAATTGATTCATTTATTCCATCAGTGCCAATTTTCTTATTTTCTGCAATATTAAGTAATTGGAAATTTAGCATAATAATGACACTCTCCAGGGCTGGGCATGAATGGTGCAATTAAAAAAATATGTAACAACTTAATTTCTGGGGTTAAAATCTCAATTGGAACAAAAACCAGCATGCATATTAGTTCCGTAGGACCGAGGTTATGGACCACTGCCACAGGTGATGCAAACCACAATTGTGTTTCCCTCTTTGAAGCTGCAGGCCACTGCCAATACTACCATTTCATGGATTCCATCACACAACATGGGTCTGATATGCGCTATTAAAGCGATGCCTTTACCAAATGAGCCACTTGGTTGACAAGGCCTTCAGTCACACACTTGAAAAGGTCTGTTTGAAGGATGAAAGGAAGTAATTACGGTGTTATTGCAGAACCAAGTGATATCGCCCTCATTGCCTGTGTAGAAAAGGATTGGGCCGTTCTCCTGGTGCCAGTGCTGGTCATTGACGAGGTATCTCTGTTTGAATGTGCCATTGAGCAGAAATCCAAAGTGGTCGATCTGCAGCAGAGCAAGACACAGAAAAAAGAGAGAGATACACGACTGTCAACTTTAAAAAAAACAACACATTAATAACCAAAGACAGGACAGAAAAGGAAATTGAAGCAGATCTGAAAACTTACTGTGCTAAACGGCCATAGAAAAAGAAAACAGGCTTCAAATTCACATACTGCACTGATTTTACAGTGATGATGGGCAACAAAGGTTTTAAACTTGAATTTGAATGTCAACAAAATACAACGTATAAACATTCCTGCACAGTTAGAGGGAATGAAAATTTGAGATAACCTTGATATTTTCCTTCCCAGTCTTTTTGTATACAGGCCTGCTGACTCTAAACCAACAGTTTAATCCATTGAGCGCAAATGCTGTTGCTATGGCGATGTGAAATGTACCACCCAGGCAGATTTATTCCAGGAGGAGGAGAGGGCATTCCAGAACTCGGATTTTCGACCCATGCTGTTCCACAAGAGCGGAAGAGGGTGGAATGCACCCCCCCCCCCCCAAACACACACACACACACACACACCATCCTAATCCTCTATTGAAATTACTTTTTTTTTTTTTTACTCACAATAGGGTTGTGGAATCTTTGGATCAAAGCTAAGCATGCGCTGATGACTGCCATATGCAAGTTTTTATGTTATCTACAAACAAAAAAAAAAAAAACAAACAACAAGATGTGTTTGTGAAACACTGATGCCCTCGTACATAACATGCACATGCTAACCATTAAAGGCCTATCATCAGTCAAAGGTTAAAGGTCAAGGTCACAAGGTCAACACTCATCAGAAAGGCCTTATCCTAAGGAAAACATATGCCAGGTATCAAATGCCTATTACTAGCTAATGAAAAGTTATGGCCCATGATAAAGGGAGAAGCACAGAAAGATACAGATGGGGATGATCCAGACTGTAAACCTGAAATGAGTCCAACCAGTCATGGGGGAACCTGCAGGAGACCTGGCCAATCACAAAAAGAACCTGCTAGGGATTTAGCCAACAACAGACAGACTTGGACAGAATCCAGCCAATCACAGGGGGAACATTTAGGAGATCTGACCAATTACAGGGGAACCTGCAGTGTTTATGGCCAATCACAGGCTGATTGTCATCAGTGCATCATCTGACCCCGCGCCACGCCTGCTTTGCGAATGGGCGACCCTGAGGTCAGACAGGAGGATAATTAGCCTCTATTTGTAAGAAAAAAACAGCAGCGCTAGTTTGAGGGAAGATGCTTTTGTTCCGCTGTAGTGACAGCTCTGTAATACTCAGTAATTTGATGAAAGGATATCTCCCGTGTCCACAGTAATCTTCCGCCCTTTTGCTTTCTGGTGAAGGAGTTTTAAAAAGTCTGATACTATTATGAGAAATTAGGTCCAAAGACACCGCTGTGATCCTCTATGCAGACGTCTTCCCCACCCCCCCCCCCCCCACACACACACACTCTAAACCCATCCAAAAGTTTCAGCTGAAAGGCCCAAGACCCCCCTTCTTCTGCCCCGTCCTGAGAGACAGAATTTATATGAGCCAATGACAACAGGAAAGATTTTTAAAACTTTGAATGTAATCATTCTTCCTGCTGCCTCCACCAATCGCTGGAATGTAGTCAAACAGAAACGAGTGGACCGCTTGAAAGGGACGTTCTATAAATTGATTTCTGCAGTGCTGCTCTGTTTAAATGGCGGCTATTCTGTTGCTTATTACACCCGACCTGCACCCTAAATGTGCACACTTCTTGAAGTTCAAATAAGGCTCATGTGATTTCTTTAATACCATGTCATAGAAGAATATTGAGTAATAACACACTCATATGAATTCACATGAATTTTATACGTGTTGGCACGTGACGGGGCAAACATTGAACAATGCACAATGATGTTCCTCTGAGTGTAACATGCAAAGACAAATTTTATTTTAGTCTCAGCAGTCCATGGTGGTTTTCAAATAGGAGATGCATATGATCCAAATTGGTCGCAGTGTCAATGTTATTTATGTCATTTGTGCAGGTCATTTTGCTCAAAGAAAATGAGAAGAATCAGCCTTAATTAACATGGCTTCTGTGCATCAAATCCTGAGAATGAACATTCATATGAACCCACCTCCAACACCTGTCCCTTCAATCAATATTAGAGGCTGGGCCGCGTCTAGGTTTTCAGTCAGCCACTTTAAAATGCCATCTAGTGGCGAAGAACAAATCTGCACCCTGTCTGCATTTTCAACTGGCAAGAGAGGGCGCTGAAGCAGTATGAAACAAAAAATAAAAATCGCAGCCCTTCACCAGGGAGTATTTTGTTTGTAGCACAACGCCTGGAGGCTTATTTTAGGCCTCGCATTGTTCGGCGTACTCCTAAGAGGTACGGTCAATGTCAACAAATGCTAAATGATACTGAGTCATTATCACTGCACAATTCACCCTTTATGCAGATGTCGTCGCCCATGACTAAAGAACACGAATAGCCACTCAGTAGTTTGAGGATCATGACACAGACATTACTCAAGCCACAGTATTCCAAGTCAGCAGATCTAGGCCCACTGGAGCACTGAAAGAACATTCTGGAACACTACCTCAAATGCTTTTACTTACATGAACCCAGCCCTGAGCTGAGCAGGGTCATATTCTACCAACAGTAAAACTCTCCAAATGTAAAGGCTCTTTACCATGGTACGCAGACTACTGGCAATACATAAAAACAGTATTCTATGAAAAGACTTTAAATTGGCACTTTTATCTGGGGATTTTTTAATGCCCTGCTCAACATCTACACAGAGAGGCACAAAAACAATGGGAGATTATTCAAAATACTTCAAAAAAAAGAACAAACAGCACTTGAATGATTAGCACAATTATGACTTAAAGGGCACTTAGACAGGTCAGCAAAGGTACTTTCAGTGAAATGCGCAAGTATCTGCATTGCAACGGAATTATACAAGACTAATTCCTCCACCAATGATTCCATATAGGCGTGAATTAATTAAAATGCTGATTGTATGCTTCTATTTTGACATTGCATTAATGCAAATGAAATTGAACAGCGTAGGAATTACAACCCGTCACAATTGCGTCACTGCCCGAAGTTTTATGAATCTGACTGTGTTTTATAATAGAAGAACATTCATGAGGATGATGTCATTGCCGTTTTCCTGACTGAGGGGCCGGGCTCGTCGATTCAGCAGGACATCATTATTTGAAAGCACTCATTGGCCCTCATTTCTCACTTCCTTTCAGTTTTGTGACAGTGGCATGTTTTGCCCGATGCAGTTTTGAGACACAAGCATTAGGTGGCAGTAACTAAGCAGATGCTTTCTTCCTTGGTGATTTACAGTTGATTAGACCAAGCGAGAGCAAATACCCAGGATGTGAGAATCCGGGGCACACTTAAGGTCCCAATGACTACATTCATCTCATTGTGGCTGCAGAGTATCAGGAACCACAAGACCTTTGCTAGCCAATAGGCTGAAGGCCAATACCCTTAGACCTAGAGGCAAATTAACCAAAATCCCCTTGCTGACAGACCCAAGCTATAAGAGGGAAAAGTAACTCACCCAGCTCATAACACCACTCAGATTAAGCTCAGCCTACATGTAACTATGTGAGAGGGAAGACTAAACCCACATGTCCATGTGATGGAACTGAAGGAGAAATTCAGCCACTAAAGGGGCTTCATTCAAGAAGCTGAGTCAGAAAATATTCTCCAGATAGGCCCTAATCCACAAGGAAGGAGGATGATTAGGGTATTTCCACAAAGCAAGTCTGCTAAAAAAAAAAAAATCATTACAATAACCCAGTGAGGATTTCCTTTCAACAAATAGTAGATCACTTGCTACCACCCCTCAACAAAACATCCCAAAATAGCTCAAAGTTCAGACACAACACACGCTCACTATAAACCTGCTAATCACCTCACAATTGGTTATTCACAGGTTGTAATCCTGTAGATATTAAAAAAAAAATAAGTACCCACTTCAGTGGATTAAAAAATATGGTTCCCCAATAAAAAAATTTTTAAAAATGACTGAATAATACATAAATTCCACCACTTACAGCATGCAATTTATTGGCAGCTCTAACCCACTCAGCCTATAATGAGATGCCCCACTTCATCCAAAGATCTCTGAGGGAAAAAGTTGGCAGCATATCTTAGTGATTCAGTACTTTTGCTGGAGCTGTTGGTCCTGTGTTTGAAGGGGTGAGTGGGGGAGGACAAAGACAGGAAAGAACTCCACTCTTCTGCATGGCCTGCCCCAGCCTAAGAGATGCTTGGCACAAAGCCTGGGGCGAGGCATGCCAAAATTCAACTGTGATTGAGATTAGGCCACTCCACAATTGGTGTGCATCTCACCAAAAACCCAGAACAAAACCACGCTGCCCCTTAAGTACTCGTGAGATAATCGTAGGCCTGCTTTTACCTTGAGCAACTGGAGCTAGATTCCTAAAATAGTGACGTAACATGAAGCAAAACGCAAATGCAATAGGCTTATTCTACACATACCGCGCTGTTATTTTACTGACCCAACACTGACCTTGAAAATGCTGTAGCCTACAATCAATCTTGGTCCCCCCTCAGAATGCAAATGATTCAACACCGCCTGAAATTTAAATTCCAGCTCTAATTTATGTCCTTTCCATTCCTGCTTTCAGTTAACATTTATTTGAATCAGCAAGAATGCAGCAAACTGCCTTTTGTTTCTAACCTATACTTCAGCAGCAATAAGAGGATATGCAGTAAACAGACAGCCCAAACTGCAATGTAACTGGCCAAATGTGATCCTAATGAGTTTATTTTCACTCAGTCTTCATCTGCTTCTTAACTTGAAGCAACGATGAAGTTTGATTACAGACAGGAAGAGACAGGGGTTGAGCCTGCACCACTCTGAGTGAAAGGAAATCCTGACTGTCAGCAGAGATAATACATAATCAGTACTGCTGAGATCCAGTTTATAGAAACATTTAGGACATACTTTCCAGACCACAAGTCTACTAATGAGTTCAGCAGAAGCAAATTAATGTAGTATACCAGAATTGAGTACCATAAGTAGTGTGAATTTTTTTGTGCTTAGAATGCTGATGTTATATTTCAGTGAGACATGGGAGGATCACGTATGTAATTCTTCATGACCTGTGCAGTGAATTAGGCAAGCAGTTGACAACTGGCCAAATTACTTTAGTGCTTGAAACAATGAGTTTACATAAATTAATCTGGTATTCTCCACAATAATAAAAACAATTCACGCTAAGCTGCCACAAAACAAATGTGGATTTTACTAAATACAGACCGAAAGTATAACCGGCCAGTCTTTTGACACTTACTTAAACATGAACTATGCGACTTGAAAATGGATAAACACCACATTTTTCACGGGATAAATGTGAGTAAACTTAAGTCAAGTGAACAAATTCCATGAATCCACTGCGTAGATTAATTGTCGCGGAATTGTCTTCATATAAAACACTTACCTTTTGGTCAAAATAGTAGGTTTTATAGGACAGAGTGCTCGGATTGGAATAACTTTGGCTTCTTTGTACCGATAGCACCTGAGTTTTCAGTGCAAACACTGGAAGCGAGCCGAAGAAAAGCGCTGCAACACAAACGATTGACAGGGTATGTGATCTTGTGATTGTCCTTAACTCGAGGCTGGTCATGTTGCTCCTGAGGTTTGAAGCCGCGGTGCAGGTGACTGAAGCGGGACCACTATGTTCTGAATCGAAGCTCAGTGCTTTATACAGTCAATGGTTCAACTGGCGGAACTCACGTGATCCAGGAAGATGGGGCAAGAAGGAAAATGCAAAACAATGGTGTCTATACAGGTAGGAATAACCACAATGGGAATAACTATCCCGCACGCAAGTCAACGAGGGGTAAAGATCAACCAGAATTATCCAAGAAAGGTAATGCGAAAGCCATTTAACGACGTTAATGTGGCAGTTATCGTTCCACAACAAATGGCTTGTCAGCGCAAACCGGTTTAGGGAAATATTCAGCTCAGTATGTGCACCACACGATGCATTTTTGTACCCGGCGAGTCAACGTCAAGCCTTCCTCCGAAACTGAACTTACGATGAAGCAGCCTCTTTAAAGTAAGACAGAATGTATCTACTGTTTATATTAAATCCAACTTGCAACCTAAGTTCACTGACCGCCTATATAAGTTCGCCGAGTGAGAGGAGCCTATAGACAACGAACAGCGCGCTGCAGGCAACCTTTTCCATTGGAATGTAGCAAAATGCCGAAAAGAACCTACTACGTAGAATAAACTCCGGTAGACTGGGGCGGAATAATCAAGCTGTACTTCTACCCCTAAAAATAAGCGATTGTTGCGGAGACTTTGCCGTGGAAGCGCTTTGCCAAAATCACATGATATAATTTTCACATCATGTGGGTGTCTGTGCGGTCCGCATGAAACAGGAAGTTCACTCCAAGATGAAATGACATTCTTGAGCTCGATTTTAATGAAAGGTAAACAATGTTTATGACTAATATCCATCCATTATCTATTCCGCTTCTGCCTCTTTTGTGTAGCGGGGGAACTGGAGCCTATCCCAGCTGACTATGGGCGAAAGGCATGGACACATCCTGGACATTTCGCCGGTCCATCGCAGATGACCAATACAGTATGTTGTAGAGCAGACATAGATTATATCAAACATTTATGAAGTCGTAGTGCACTAAAATAGACTTATATTCATTTGAAATTATGTGAACTTTTTCCAATTAGGACATGTTTTACTCACCTTACAAAGATAGTTTGGTAACTGTCGAGGAATTCGTACTGGTTAGTGTTGACCTTTAATTGAAGGACCCAGAGACAATTTGCAATTCAATAATTTTACTGTGATTATTGAAAAGGTATAATCATGTGTGCAGATACAGACAAATGAAATTAGGTTTCAAACCATCAAGTGATACAGAGACCCATATACAGATGATGATCTTCAGCAAAGGGTTGAAGTGAAGAACATTCAAGTGAGGAGAAGCTTCGAGTGCAGAATCTGTGGTCGTAGAGGAGCAGAGGGTTGACAGAAGAGCCCAGAGTTCCTCATCACATCGATATTTATAGTTCTAACATACATTCTGGGTGGGATCCTAGCCAACCATTCACCATGCAACACACATCAGTTCAACCGGCCTGGTGTTTTTCCATCAAAACTGCCTGTTACACCCCTTACTCAAGCTAAAAATGTACAGTTAACATTAACTTATCCATGGCATGATATAATGTACAGCTGCGCTGCGCACCCCCCCCTCCTCCTTTGGTATTCAAGGTTTCACCATTATTTTAAATGTCAACTTGCTGTTTGACCGAGACTTCTTGGCCCAGTTTCACCTTTTGTTCAGACTAGGTGCTTCTCTGTTCTTGAGATAATCAGGAATAGAAACTTTCAGTTAGTCAGTGGAAAATGTCAAGGAGAGAAGAAAAATAACTTTTAGTTTAATCACTCAGGTATAGGGTTGGGTACCGAAATTCGGTTCCAAGTAGGAACCGAATTAAATTTAGTGAGTACCGGGTACCCATAAATAAATAATAATTTCGGTTCTGCTTATCGGTTCCTAGATACGCTCATTTTACACAACGGCTGCTTACAGAGTTTAGGTATCAGTCAGGACCTGTCTGTTGCGCGTCTACTACGTCACGCGACGCTGCACGACGCTATTGTCAACACAACAGACCTGCCGCCAGCAGTCAAGACAGCGGGAGCTTGCAGCAGGTACTAACAAGAAATGGACCGGGGAAAGCCGTCTAAAGTGTGGCTTCATTTCAGGAGAGAGAGCGGCGAACGTGGAAAACGCAACACGTGGGAAATTAATAAGCTGCAAGACAGGTTGCTCTTCCAAACCTAAAAAAAACATTTAAAACTGCACGGCATCGACCTTAAGGAATGTGCGGTGTTTGATGTCTTGCGATCTCAGGCGTCGAGCCCCAGTGCAAGCACCTTCGCAGCTGCCTCAACAGAGCCGCGCACTGAGAGTGGCCACATTCTCTTTGACAAAAAGATCGCGAGATACTTCCCGATAAAGCTGATATGCTGATATTCCTCAACAAAAACTGTTTAGTTAAATTCTTAATCCTCTCTATGTTTTTATGATTTTTTTTTGCAGCTGTTATGCACTTGCTGCTGCTCAGACATGACTGAAAATTAAGCACCACACGATGCACTTTAATTTTTATTTCTCTATTCATTTTTCAGGGATTTATTTATTTTTATTAAAAGCAGTTATTAATGAATGTACTTTATATTATATCTACATTTATTTTTATATCCTCACATATTTATGTTGCCATTTTGTACGGAATTAGACGGTGATTTAGTTTGCAATAAAGTGTCTTTTGTTAGATATACATTTGACTTCCTGTTTTTTTTTTTTTTTTTTCTGGAATCGAAATAAGGAATCATTAGGAACCAGAATCGATAGGCAGAACCGGAATCGGATTCATAAAAATCCTAACGATACCCATCCCTACTCAGGTACATATTGTACTTCGTTAATACTTGGTTGTTTCATGCATAATAGAATATATTGGATTAATATTTTCCAACAAAATTTAAGGTGGCACGTTTCAGGTAAATTGGGACGATGTTTAAAGGCTGTTGAAATGAAGTGTAGCACCAGCGTATTCCACAAACCTGACATAATGAGGGACCTCACATCTATGTCAACCATGGACTATATGTCTACACAGAAGCACAATGGTGTAGCTTACTACCAATTTTTTAGGATATATGATTGGACCTTGTATTTGCGCTAATCCCCCCAAATTCTGTTCAATAGCAGGCCTTATAATTTGGTCAAATTAGCCTATTCCAATCATTTTATTTGACAATAACGATCAATAAAGCTCAATCCAAATGTTGTTTTATGTTCAAGTGGACCCGCTTAAATGTTAACACGTCCTGAAAATATTAATGACACTGTTGTTGTTTTGTAATTTTTTGATGAATGTTGGCAAATTTAATGAGTTGATGAATAGATTTTGTTTTAAAATATTTTTATGAATTCATGACCAAGCTGTTGAATGGGCTAGATGAATGTTGCATTAAAAAAAGAGAAGAGAAGAAAAAGATGATGAGCAGTTGCAGGGGAAAGAACTGAAAAGATAAATTGCTTTTGGTTTGTTCTGAAGGTACATTCCGTCATTACTGACGTTACATTTTTTGAGAGAAATGTCACAGTTTGTTATTTAATACTGGTTTCTGAACTTAT
The DNA here is from genome assembly GCA_029721435.1 of Gymnothorax reevesii. Taxonomy (NCBI): domain Eukaryota; kingdom Metazoa; phylum Chordata; class Actinopteri; order Anguilliformes; family Muraenidae; genus Gymnothorax; species Gymnothorax reevesii. The sequence continues at coordinate 124,949,648 of CM056574.1, forward strand.
GTGTCTGTGATACTTGGGCACCATTTGGTCTGATAGCATTATCAAATTTTCCTCATCACTTCTATGTATGGAGCCAGGGCTGTCATTACATGCGTTACTGACGTTACGAAAAAAAGACATGGCAAAAATGTAGTCAACTTTATTTGAAATTTCTCCTCCAGCTTGGAAGAGGTGAAAACTGATAGTGATATTATTTAAGAGCAGACATGTCTACTGATTCACAAAATACTTTCCTTTCCAAAATTGATAGTCAATTCATTTTTATCTGTTAAAATGTGCGTTACTGACGTTACACGTTACTGACGTTACAGTTTCACCGCATGGAAAGATGTCTCACTAGATGCTCACTATTCATCATTAACACTTCCAAATTTTTACTGTATGACAAACTAAGTATATAGACATGTTTCTGGCTGACCTAAACCTATACTTGGTTGTGAAAGTACATAATGATTACATAATAATACACAAAATGGACAAATGACCCCTGGTTCACTATCCGTATGTGGAAGTTCATCAATTTCCAGTATGAGCCTATCATATCATGTCCAGCAGATACTAGCATTTGCATGGACAGTGATGAATGGAACACTTCCGACAACATGAACAATGTGTTACTGAACAGATTAGCTGATACCAAAGCCTGAGTTTGGCTCAGCTATGGAAAATCAGGGAACTTGTAGATTCCACGGACATTTAGAAGCACTGGGCATTCAAGTTTCTTTTCAACTTTGTCCTTGGAATAGAACATCTTATCTTCCTGCTGAGGAAACTTCCAGTAACCACCAGCCCTGGCTATGGTGGAAACCTCATAGTTGTCTCCTACTTTCGACTTTACTTCTCCAGGGTATAGTTCACCATCATACCAAACAGCGCACCAGTCCTTAACTTGAATATCCAAAGCCACTTCTGCTGCTGCGTCATCACTGTCTACTGCTGCATCATCACTCTCTGCTGGGTCAGTTCTGGCAACAGTCAGTTCATCAGCTGTGCCATGAGTTTGCACATCACTGCTTAGCACATAAAAGGCTGTTGCACCTCTATTGTTCACAAGAAGATGAGGCATTAATATCCCGTTTATAGCTGGCGCATCACTGAAGATTTTCTCAAGGTTCAGAGCCTGGTTCTCCTTCACGATATCTTCAGTCGACATCTCAAAGACATTGACAGATGATTCAGGACCATTTGAAGCCCCCACAAATGAAGCTGCATTGCTGACAATGGTCTTTCTTGTCTTCACGGCTGTCTAAACATGTCGCTTGACTGACCCTCCTATCCCGTCGACTGGACCTTTGCCGTGAGATGTAGCAAAGTAATTCCAATGGATTTTCACTCCATGTTTCATTTCAAGAGCAGGGATTGCTGCGGCAACATAGCGGTTTTTGAATTGAGAAGATGGACCATCTGACCAGATTGAGACTGTCTTAACAGTTTTTGGGACGTCGTCAAGCAGCCTGCTGACATATGCGACGAGCGTTTCCTTCGAATGTTTCAGATTACCTGAGGTAATGACCTTTGAATGTAGCTTCCCTGAGTGCCAAAGGGCAGCAGTAAACAGGCTGACCTGCCTTTGCTGCCAATGTGCACTTTGGACCTCATCTTGATATAAGCAGGTATAATTCTCTGAATAATCAACCTGCAACAGAGCATCCGAGGCCCTGAAACTGGTTGACATGGCAGCTTCGCGTTCTTCAGCATACTTTGCGGCTTGCTGACGTTTAATGTAGCAGTGAGTCAAGAATGTGGGTGCTATGTCAATGAGATAGTCCTTCAACTCTTCCACAATCCCTTCTTCAATAGTCTTGCACAGTCTCTAATTTTCATCATTTTTCCAGTCATACCAAGTGACATCATGACATGAGGTGTCTACCTCATAAAGTTCAAAATACTGCTGGAAGCCTAGCCAGAGAAGGCAACTAGTCTTTGTCTTAGTACATTTTAAAACCATCAACTGCTTCTTTTACTCTTGTAAAATATTGTACTGACGTTACGCGTTACTGATGTTACATATTTCATGCCTTCATTTTATCCAAAGTATACAAGTTAAAGGGTGATACTGGTATTCAACCTATGCCAGCTAGTTTGTAGAAGGAGAAAATTAAAAAGCAACTTATAACTTCAAAGGATCACCAAGCAGCACCAAATGCAAGTCATTTTCGTTACTGACGTTACATATTTTATGATGAATTTATTGGAAAGATTTTTTGGAAAGAGCTCAAATATCTGTGATTCTCTGCTTTGTTTACAATGAAAGGGGGACTTATGCTATGCAATCAATTAAAGACTCACTGAAAAGGACTTAAAATCTACTTTGCAGGCCTAGTTGAAAAAGCTAGTAATTTCTTAACGTTTTACAAGTTTATTTTATTGTATGTGTCATGTGGCTGAAAAAAAGTTTCGAGTAATGAAACAAACCAAACTTAGTAAATCCATGACCCTTAAGATTATAACTAACCATCTCAATTGTTTTCTAGTTGAAAGCTGAAGTTTTATTTTTTTCTCCTGTGTCCTTCTCATCATGGAATTGACCTGAACATGACTGACTTTTATTGTTTCAGTTCAAATGTTTCAACCCAGAAATTAAAAGTTCTAAACTGGTTTGAGCCAAAACAAAATAGGCTAATGGGTCATAACATTCCAACCTATAAAATTATGATTGTAATATGGAGAGCTTTACTGGGAACAAACATATAACGAAATTAAAAGTGATTACTTCCACCAAGTAGTTATGTTTTCATCCCTGTTTGTCTGTCTGTCTGTTAAAGGCATAACTCAAACAGTCATGTTTGTCATGAAATTTGGTTGAAGGATAGGTGGTAGTCCAAGAATGAGTTATCTTAATTTTGGAACTAAGCCTGAACATATTCTGGAGTCTGAATCTGGAAGAATTACGATATATCTGTCTAATGCTTTGGTTTGTGTGTTATTTCTGATCGAATAACTCAAAAAGTTATGAACGGTTTGGCACAATATTAGGCAGGATGATGGGTCCTAGTCCAAGATAGAGTTGATTTAATTTTTGAACTGATCCGGAACATATTTTGTAACCAAAAGAAGAGGTATATGGCGTGGCGGAGGTATGCGCTCTAGCGAGTGCCCTCTAGTTTTATCTTGCCTTCAGATAAGCTTAATAAAACTGATCACAGTATAAAAATCACTCACAAACATTTCTCCATTTTTGCAGTGTAGCATCTCATGCATTGCCAGTGAAATACACTTTGTAAACTTGGGAGACAAAGTTAACTATCCACATCTAACTCTACAGAGGCAAAAGTTGTGAAACACAGGGTTGAAAAGGAGGAGGCTGAATACATACTGCCAGAGAGAGATTTTGTGTAGTGGCAGCGAGGATGAAAACAGTACTGCCTGTACCCTTGTAGAACTGAAAGTCACAAGTGTGAGGAGTGCCAGCTGAAGCTTGTCAGTCTTATTTTCTGTTTCCCCTCACTATTTAGCTCCTGGTTTTTCTCAGTTCCCTTTGTCTGTCGGACCATTCACTTCTCTTTTTGCGATCTCTTATTCGGTTTCTCCTCTTTTGGGAAGCAGTATTTACCCCTTTTGGGAGTTGGCGTGCTCTCGCGCTTCTAAACTTATCTCTGTATATTTTTCCCCTTTGGAAGCTCGCATTCCTTTTGTATTCTTATATTCGCTTGCTGTTGTTTTCTATTTGTGCTCGTGCATTGTTTGTCTTTAATATGTCAAATAAACCAGTCGTTCTGCCCGCTACTCTGCGCTTGGAGTCTACTCCTGTTCCTGCACCCGACAGTACTGACTGACCAGTTCTGACCCCAGCTGAGATTCCTACCGCATCTGTTCCTGTGGTGCCGCGGCAGTTATCAACAGTACAAAATAGGGAGGAGATGCAGACCGTGGCAGCTCAGGAATAGTTTTTGCGAACTTTCCGAGTCTGTTCGCCACCTCGGTCAGACATGCTCCCAGAATGTGGCATCTGATCCATCTGTGGTTGTTTCCAGTTGGGAACCTCATCTCCATTCCCCGGCACCCTATGACGAAGAGCAGTCTTTGTGTAGGGTGTTTCTGGAACAATGCTCACTGCTCTTTCAGTTACAGCCTTCTGCGTTTCTTGATGACCGCTCTAGGGTGGGGTTCATTGTGACACTGCACACAGGGTGGGCCCGGGACTGGGGAATGGCAGTCTGGCTTGGAAATCATTCCTGTGTCAAGACCGCAGATGGGTTTGTGGCTGAGATGCTGCGGGTGTTCGACCACACTCCCAGCCTCTCTCCGAGGCAGGTCGACGCTCAGTAGCTGACTATGCTATTGAGTTTTGTACCTTCACCTTGGAGACTGGCTAGAACAGCCGGGCATGGAGTGATAAAAAAAAAATCATGGCCTCAACAATTCCGTGAAGGATGGGTTAGTGGCTCGTGAGCTTCCTGATTCCTTTCAGGAATTAACTGACCAGGCTAGCCGCATAGGCAATCGAGTTGTTCAGTGCTTCAGGGAGAGAAGGAGTTTGTCCCAGGCCTCTGAATCGATCAATGCCTCTTCCTCACTGGGACTGGAGGCCCCAGTGGAGGTGTCAATGGAGTAGAGTGTTTATGATTTGCCCCGTTTGAGTGTCGGCCGCGGTTGTGCGGTCGCTGCGCTAAGTTTGGCCGAGCTTAACACTACCCTTAGGAGTGTCCAGTAAAAGCCAATAGCCAGTCATAATTGGAGAGACATGGCTGGGCACTGTCTCCTCTCACACTCTACAGCCACGCTGCCTGCTTCCGGTAATTTTGCATTTTGGTCGATTCGGAGTCAGAAGCAAATTTTATTGACCAGAAACTGGTTAGCTGGCTGAGAGTTCCCCGCTTAACCTCTCAACCCACTATAATGTCCACACGCTGGCAGGCCCCTCATTTAGAATAGGGACTCAGAACCCCTCCCCCTTCTCCCTTTGTGTTTCTGGTAACCACTTAGAACATAATAATGAACAAATTCTTCCCCACAAACACCAGTAGTTCTGCTACCTGGAGTGGTTCACCAGGCGAGTCTTGGCGGGAAGCTTCTTTTGCCCTGGCAAGTGCCTGCGAAGGGCGCCTAAGACGGCGGCAACTCGGGGCACAATGGAAGATCCACCAGTGGACCTGACCGGGGTTCCCAGGGAGTACCACAACTTGAAGCAAGTATTCTCCTAGTCCAAAGCTCTCTCCTTGCCTCTGCACTGGCTATATAACTGTCCCACTGATCTCCTTCCAGGCTCTACACCACCTAAGGGCTGCCTCTACTCCCTGTCCTGCCTGGAGCAGGGGACCATGGAGATCTACATTGAGGATTCACTGGTGGCTGGCATAATCCGTCCATCCTCCTCCCAGCGGGCACAGGGTAATTCTTTGTCAAAAATAAGGATTGCGGCCTATGCACATGCATTGATTGTCAGGATCTGAATACCATCACGGTAAAAAAAAAATTGTTATCCCTTTCCTCTAATGGCCTCTGCCTTTGAACTCCTTCAGGATGCCAAGGTGTTAACTAAGCTGGATCTTCACAATGCCTACCGCCAGGTCAAGATCCATCCAGGTGACGAGTGGAAGATGGCGTTTAACACCCTGAGGGGTAACTTTGAGTACCTTGTCATGCTGTTCGGCTTAATCAACACCACAGCCATCTTCCAAAATCTGTTAAATGACGTCCTCTGGGATATGATCAACGTCTTTGTCTATCTGGATGACATCCTGGTGTTCTCCTGCACCCTGAAGGGGCACAGAAATCATGTCCGGTAGTCTTGCAATGTCTCTTGGAGAACAAACTTTTAGTCAAGGCCGAGAAATGTGAGTTCCACTCCTCCAAGACCTCATTTCTGGTATGTGTCATCTCTTCAGTGGGCATCTCAATGGATCAGGAGAAGCATTTGCCCATTTCTACGACTGGTTTATCTGGGGGTTCAGTTTACCGGTGGCACCGCTGACAGTCCTCACCTCCACTAAGACTGTGTTCCGGTGGTCCCTGGAGGCACAGAGGGTATTTCTGTCTCTGAAGAAACATACCACCACCGCACCCATCCTGCGCCAGCCCGACCAGGAGGGCCAGTTTGTGGTGGCACCCAGTTGCCAGCTCCCACTCGGAAGAGCTGATGCCCATCCTGCCAGAGCACAGTGGTGTCTAGTGATTGCACTACAGAGGAGGATTGAAGACAATGTCAGACAAGCTGCCACCCAGACCATCCTATCGAGCTGTCCTCCCAGTCACCTGTTTGTGCCACAGCCCCTTTGGGTGGAGGTTCTCTAGTGGGCCCATGACTCTCGGTTGGCAGCTTACACAGGGGTAAGTTAGTCTCTGGCCCAACTATCTGCCAGGTTCTGGTGGTCTACCCTACACAAGGACCTCTACTTCTCTGCTCGCTCACTCTGCGCCAGAAGCAAGGCATCACACCAGCTCTCCCAGGGACTCCTTCAGCGGCTGCCAGTGCCCTCCAAACCTTACGAGCATATGGCTCTAGACATTGTCACCGGTTTGCCAGTTTCAGGAGGTAACTCTGTCATCCTGACTACTGTGGACAGATCCTCTAAGGCAGTTTACTCTGTTTTGTTGCGCAACCTTCCCTCCGCCAAGGAGACTGCTGAACCATTTATCCCTCTGACAGTACAACTACATGGCATCCCACCAGAGGTGGCATCGGATCGTGGGCCACAGTTCAGCTCACAGGTTTGGAGGGCTTACTGTTGATTTCTGAGGGTTGAAGTTAAAATGTCTTCTGGTAACCGCCCACAGACCAACGGTCAGTCTATGTGAGCCAACCAACTGCTGGAGGCAGCCCTGAGGTGCCTGTGCACTAAGGACCAGAGGGGCTGGAGTTGGTATCTCCCCTGGATCGAGTATCCCTACAACTCCCTGCGAGCTGCTGCCACCGGGGTCTCCATTCGAGGCAGCCTTTGGGTACCAACCTGCTCTGTTCCCGTGCCAAGAGGAGGAGGTGCAAGTTTCCTCCGTAGACGCCAACCTCAAGTGCACATGACGCATCTGGAGCTGGACCAGGGGAGTGCTGCACAGCGCTGTGGCACAAATGAAGACCCAGGCGGCTCAGGCTTGAGGTCGAGCCCATGCTTCTGGACAAGTCAGCATGTGTGGCTCACCTCCCAGGACATCCCCCTGCAGGCCGAGTCCAGAGAGTCGACACCCCGGCTCATAGGTCCCATCACCATTGAAGGTACTGAGCCCCGTCACTGCCTGAGGCTGCCATCCACCCTCCGCAATATCCACCCAGTTTCTAGGTCTCCAGGCTCCAGCCGGTCACCAGCTGCCCTCTGGCCCCAGCTCCCCAAGCACCACCAGCACCTGGGCTGGTCAAAGGCGCCCCTGCCTACACCGTCCACTGCTTGCTGGATGTCCTGCGCAGAAGCAGGGGTTGCCAGTATCTGGTCGACTGGGAGGGGCATGAGCTGGAAGAGCGGTGGTGGAGACCAGCCTAGGACATCCTGGAGCCCCAGCTCATCGCAGACTTCCACCAGCGCCCGGACGCCCGTCTTTGAAAGATGATTTAATTCAACAAAATGATATTTTAAGTATATTAAAATATTGTTGAAATCATGAGTTCAAAAAAGTAGATTGCCCTGCGCAGCTCAAACTTCACATTGGTGCCGGTGGTGTCAGGAAGGAAGTCCATTATAGAAAAAAGAAGTTCCACAGCACACAATGTGGTAACTAAAATGTACTTTATCGATTAAAAGGTTGGCAACGCGTTTCGCCACACAGGCTTCATCAGGCTCATAACAGTCTGTCCATATCAGCTGGTGTTTAAAGTTGCTTCTGCAATCAGTGGAAGCAGCAGCTGGGGCTAGAAGGAGCCAATTAGCATCAATTACAAATACCTCCACATTAGCAGTTAAATCTCATGATTTCAAAATGTCAAAATATCATAGGGCTCAGTCAATACAAATATCTAGCTGAACAATATATAAAGCATTGTTGAATATACAAAATTCAATACCACTTCAAAACCCTGCTTACTTCTGATTCCTACATAAGGGGAGGGAGGGTACTGAAAGAGGAAAAAGTGTTGGAGGGGGTGTAGAGGCAGGACTACCTGCTGATTCCACTGATTGCAGAAGCAACCTGTTTTCTATTGTTGAAAACATGTAGGATTCTTTTATTTAACACATCAATCAATAGCCTACCCCATAGGAGCTAATCCTACTGTATGTGTTGGCATAATAATCTATTAAGCTGTCGTAACATTTTACAAAAGGATAATATGTAATATTAAGTAACCGAAGATTTAGATTAAGAAACAAGAAATCAATCAATAGTATTCTTTAATGTATTGAAAAAAGGGAGTCCGGCGCTCTTCAGCTCAGCTACACAGTGCAGAGCGGCGCCCAACTGATAGGGACAGTAAAAAATACTAAGTTCCTTATCTGGAACAAGCTCAAAAAAAGGGGGGGGGAAAACTAGAGCACACAAAGACTTCAAAATACGTTTTCATCGACCAAGGCGGGATTGACATTTCAGCAAGGCATTGTTTAGTGGACATTGTTATCACTGGAAATTCATGATGGGTGATGAAGGACTAATAATAATAATAGTGCTAACTGTCATTTATCAATATCAGTAGTTTGTGCTTTACGGCCTTTTCGGGGTAGTATATGATTTTGAAATTTCTAGCTGCTGAACCTAAACCTTTCTAACTGGCACATTTTTTATTTTGGCTTAGTACTCTAGCAACATGGTCCCCAATATTAGTCGTGGGGCACCACTACGTATGCAGGGTTTTGTTGTAACCCACAGATGTGATTGCAAGCTGTTAATTTGTCATAAATAGGAGCATTCTTTGTTAAGAGTTGTTATTTATGCTCCGAAGCCACATTTTGGCTGAAATACCCATGCCTGCCATTATGAATGAAAGACCCCTGAATAAGTTTTTTTCCCACAATTTTGCTTGTAATTTCAGGTAATAATATAAAACATATCAAATTAGACACAGAAAAATCAGTAAGCTCCTAATTAGATCTGAACTAAAAACTTTCAGTTTTTTTCAAACTCTTTTGCCAGAACTTAATGACATGCATGGCACAAAACAGGTTTTACTCTGTCATTTGCTTGCGTAATAATGGTGACAAAACTCCAAATAGTTTTCACCAATAAAAAAAACTTACTAATTCCTTAATTTGATTGGTCACATGTTCTCCCCCTGTTCATTGCAATTGTTTCCAGGATATCAACATATGGCCTCGGAATTTTTATTTTTCCTGGGATGCATGGATATTGCTGCCATCATGTGGCTAAAGAGGGCAGTCCTGAAGATGAGATGCACGTCGTTGGCCTGCTGATAAAACCTTGATAAAACCTCATCTTCAAAATGACAAACTTTAGAGGAAAATAAAAAATAAATACAAGATTAAAAAAATAATGAAATAGTATAAATACATAAATATAATTTAAAATATAAATAAATAAAAAATGTTTAATTTTGCATGTGAGAATAGTGGACATACTTTGTTTCTTATCAATTTGGAGATAGGAGGTTTTATCAGCAGGCCGACATACATTTTTAAAAAAATGAACAGCCTCTTAAAGGAGCTGTCTCACGATTATTGCGCATGCTCAGAACTTACATCCTAAGGAAGTGAATCTTCTTGACTGCCAGTCATAATCTGATTCCATCCTTGCCAATCCGTCTTTGTTTCACATTGTATTTATATATCTTACTTACTCAGGCATTATGCTTTTTATAGAAATAGGAGCTTTCTATGGAAATTCAAGGATTCAAAGTGCTATTTTAAGCTTTAGCCAAGGGATACAAAGAATGTAAGCTCGCTGCCGTCGCTAATTATCATAGAAAAAGAAAAATACCTTCTCAGTTTTGACTCGTAGTTGATCGAATTCACTTTGTTCAAAGTTGTGATCATGCACAGTAATTGTGACACTGCTCCTTTAAATTCTGACAATTGTTCATACGAAAACCAGCCTGCACAGCAGGCCATCAGCACTGCCGATGAAAACCATTGCTCTTGTACTCCAAGTATGAATGAATACAATGACATCGAGGTCAAAGCACAGTCTTTCAGCTTTCATTTGAAAGGGTTTTCATCTGCATCAGACGAACAGTTTTGGAATGATGGCATCTTTTGAACAATCTACCTATTTTAGATCACATTAAAATATATTGTATAAGTTTATGAAGAATAATCATTTCTCATATTCTGTCACAAACCCTTTGAATGCCATAATTTCCTAAAGTCTAATGCATAAACATCACTGGACACTGAGTATCTTCTCTGGTGATGCTCTGCCAAGTCTGTACAGCAGCCATCAGTTCCTGTTTGTTTCAGGGACGTTTGGCCTCTTCAAGTACAATGCTAGCTCAGTTGGATTCAGAGCTGGCGACTCACTTGGCCAAAAGAACCAATATGATGCAAAAAATTAGTCGCTGTCCAGTGATTTATGGTGCTCGCTGCATACTGTAGAGATACACACAAAAAGGACACAAGCAAACCCACATACAATTTCAAAATAATATTTCATACTAAAGCTAGGTATCTGAAAATGGTTACAAGGACAAATCCTGTCAAAAAATAGACTGCCCGCATCCATTTGCCCCGTGTTCACACATTTAGGTGGCGCTTTGGGTTATTTTGGTGTTATAGGCCCTGGGCCAAAGAAATAACTTTTTTAGCTCCACTTTTCTGGTGAAGGGGTAATTTTAACATTTTTGGGTCAAAATCTGTTAATCACTAAATCAACAATGTTTTCCTAAAAATAAAAGTTCATTCATTAGAATTTGCAATTTGTGACGATACAGAAATGTGCCAATTTTGATCAATCTGAATGGGGCTTGCCCTATTCAGCCAGGTCCTGACAAGGTGGCATTGCCCATGATAGAATATGTTTGTCACATTTTGCAATGTCAAAATGAGCCGATTATCGCTGTTTCTTATGTACAGGGTCATGGCAAAAACTTTGTGAGTGCATGAACATATGATCTTTTCTTGATGGAGCAGGGAGAGAATTGGCCATTAATTTTGACAGCACAACTCGTGAGACAGGAGGATGTCACTGGTTATGCTATCACCATTTTACAGTCAAGAAGAGCATATTGAATAGGGTATCAAGTGATGAGATAATGCTGGCGGTCTGCTGATGGTGAGGCAGATTTATCTGCCAGTAGACCTTCCGTTAAAAGTCAAAATTAATTCTTAGATCCAAGACAAACACAGGACATGCAGTAAGACATTCTAAACATGTCAGAAGAATGCATTATCTGTAAGAGGAGTAAAGTTGTTGTGGATAAAACAACATTGAAAAGGAATCAAAGGCTCCTGTATGGAGTTAAATTACTGCCAAAACCTGAAACTGATGCACACAAGGTGCAAAATTGAAAGCTGATAACAATATTTTGCTTGCTATTGGTGATTTGGACCCAGTATGGCTATAAGCGCTCCAGGACTCTTTGTCCCCAGACATTTTGTCCCTGAGGAATTTTCGTCCCTGTGGACTTTTCATCCCCAGACTTTTCGTACCCATGAACTTATCATCCCTGGATGTTTCGTCCCCAATGATGCTTTGCCCTTTTCCTGCATTAGAACACAATATCCTTGACCTTAAACGTGATATTATGGTGATCTGTCAGTCGTCTGTTCATCCATCTATCTCTCAACATTAATGACCCATTTTATTATGATTAGGGGACGAAAAATCCTGAACCGAAAAATCTTCACGAAGAAAAGTCCAGGGACGAAAAATTCCGGGACAAAAAGTACGGGGAAGAAGAGTCCTCTGTTATGGCCCCAATTTGTTATTACAATCTACAACAACAGCAACAGCAAGGGATGACAGACACAGTTTTAAAAACTTAAACACATTTAATTAAACACAACAACTAACTAAACTGACCAAGATTGAATAGGAAAAAAAAAGAAATATTTACAGTCCCTTTTTGTGGGGTGGCTTGGTGATGTCCTGGATAATGAAAATGCTCAAACACAGGCAAAGAAATCCACAAAAGAAACGTCACAGGTCTTGAACAGAATGGCAGGTCTGGTCATATGTATCCTTCTTCTTGCAATTTCTCCTACTACTTTACTGTCTCAATTCTTTTCCTGATATACTCTTTTGCAGACCCCACCCACATTTAGACCTCTTTTTTTTAATTTTCTGAGACTTGCCCCAGACATGTCCAGGACATGTCTAAACATGACTCCAGTCTGAGCTTAACAAAAAAAAGGTAAATAATGCCATCTAGTGGCCTATATTCACATTACACCTCCATTCCAAAAGGGAAAAATTTTGACTCATAAAGGCAAAATTTTTCTTTTCAATACAAAATGGTTAAGTGAACACTTGTCAACATATACATATCATACAACATTCAAACACATGATATATATATATATACACATTCAAACACGGGACAAGCAATCAGCAACCACATTGTCTGTACCCTTCACATGCTTAATTTCCAAGTCAAACTCCTGTAAAATCAAACTCCAATTCAACAATCTCCGATTCTTGTTTTTCATCTTACTCAAAAACATTAACGGATTGTGGTCAGTGTACACAATCATTGGCTTTTCCCCTGTACAAACATAAACTTCAAAGTGTTGTAAAGAAAGGATGAGAGCCAACAGTTCCTTCTCTATTGTGGAATAGTTCCTTTGGTGGCGATTGAACTTCCAGGAGAAGTATGCAACGGGATGCTCAATGTCATCAGAGTCACTTCTCTGTAGGAGCACAGATCCACAAGCTTGGTCGCTAGCATCGACCGCGATGGAGAACGGTTTGTTGAAGTCAGGAGATTTGAGCACGGGGAAGTGACACAGCAGAGACTTCAGGCAATCGAAGGCTCTCTGGCATGCATCATCCCAAGTGAACTTTACGCCTTTCTTCAGTTGGTTAGTTAGACTGAGAGCAATCTCAGCAAAGTTCTTGCAGAACTTGCGGTAGTACCCGACCATTCCAAGGAAGTGGCGCAAGGAAGTAGACCTCTTTTTTTTTAATTTTCTGAGACTTGCCCCAGACATGTCCAGGACATGTCTAAACATGACTCCAGTCTGAGCTTAACAAAAAAAAGGTAAATAATGCCATCTAGTGGCCTGTATTCACATTACACCTCAAACTCATAATGGGGTATTTTAACAATCAAGTAAAACAGAAACTGAAACACAGATACCCAATTCTCAAATATGTGCAGCCTGATGCCACAGCTTGTGAGTTAATGGTTGCACAAGAGAAAGAACTTTACTTGGAAGATCTACTGATTTGCTGTCTCAGTCTGGCGGCAACTGGTGTCACGGTCAAGGAAGTTCAGTAAAAAGAGGGTTTACTTTGTTGCAGATGGGTACAAAGACATACAACCCAATTCTGAAATAGTTGGGACAAAGTGTAAATTGTGAATAAAATCAAAACACACTGGCCCTCATTTATCAAACGTGCGTACACCAAGAAAATGGGTGGATGCCAAAACTGCCGCAAGGATCGGCATTTATCAATCTGAACGTGAGCAAACGGTCCGCAAAAATCTCACGCCAGGTCTGACCAGGTGTACGCAAATTTGAAACCAGTGAACAACATGCAGGAACGAGTGCAGCTGTCAAAATGAGTACTAAACCATATGCAGCGATGCGGACGTCATGCTGTTGTTGCTCTTATAATTAAAATGAATAAATAGTCTAAATAGATAAATTGGCTAAATTAATAAATGAATGAATAAATAAATAAAAAATTAGACACTTGTGTTGAGAAATTCATTATATTTATATTTTAGACAACCTGCTTGTCAGGCCAGACGGCGGACAATTACAATCAATTTGATTAAGCGCAATGCGCAGTTTGGCAGATATGCTGTGTGGTATGTCAGATGCTTATCCAGTCAGATATATACTGAACAACAAAAGAAACACAAGTTAGCCTAATTAAAGGCAGACTTGAAAATAAGTTTGCGCACAATTATCTTAGAAAATCAAATTTATTACTAGCGCGTGTACATTTACACTCATTTCATCAAACTTTTATTTTGCGGTCACTGCGACTGAGTAACCGTAAGAGTACATTAACTAACTAGCTTACGTGCATTTCTTTAGTTGCTCAGTATCAGTGACGTGCGGTGAAGGTTAGTTTGGTGAGGCAGAATCCTCCCCTTTCCTTGATTAGCAATCAGACGATTAACTAGTTTAGTAAGACTATTTGGCAGAATGACGGGCCAGTTTAAGTTTCAATGGTGTTATTATTCAGTAGGCTACACCTAACTTGAAATTTTTACCCTCTGCTGAAAATTAGGGGAACTGCAGGGGCTATGTTCTAACCCCTGAGCGTATTCCCCTGTGATCTCAGACACAAATGCAATTTTCTTCATGCTGAGCTCTTCGTATTTCAGAAACTCATACTAATGGCAGCTGGAGTCTTGCAACAGCCCTATTTTGTGTTATTTAATTGAGTTGGTTGATCAGGTAACAGAAAAGATGTGACTTAATACAGCCCACTAGCATGCATATGTATGCACCCAATGCAATGACAGGGTTTGAATTAAATTGGAACGTTTTCAGTAAAAAATGCCAACAGACGTGTGCAATCATCTATTATATATTTGAGGTTGATGTCTGTCTGTCCGTGTGTGTATGTACACGCTTTTCTCCTACATTTCTCAACCGATTATCACCAAATTTGGTGTGAATATCCACTTGGACACCTATGAAGGACTTGACGTCGCCCGATTTTTGAATAACGTTTATGCATACAAAAAAAAAAATGGCAATTTCACTCCGGGTAGCGGGTAGCAGCTAGTCATTTATATTTTTTGATTGGAATGTCATCAAGAGATAACTGAGAATGTATTAGCCTCTCATGGGAGCATGAAAGTAAGTAAAATGTAATATGAGATACTGGGAATCTTGCAACTATTATTGTAGAACCACAAGTCATTGTCCAAATCAGAATTAGAGTGTAATTTCCTTAAGGATAGACACATATGCTGTGTGAGATCTCTTTTGTCCTCATCAACAATTGGAGCAGCTTGGAGCAGTTGTTTCATTGGCTGTTTGATCCTGCCTTTAGAGCAACAATACCAGGCACAGTAGTCTAGACTCAATGAAATAAGAAAGTACTTTTTTAAATGGTTGGTTTGAGACCAAGTCTGTTTAACAGCAGATTTTCCACTTCTTTCTTGTTTTGCCTAACGTCGTGCATAATAGGATCAACCATATATGAAACAAAATAGCAACACAAAATGTTTCTTTAATTAATTTTTAGTTCATGTCACTGATAAAAAAAAATCCAAGTCGATCATCATTAGACTTTTTGTAATTAATTGTTAGTATTAGTGGACAGAAATGTCATTTGGTTGAGACAATGTTTTATTTTAAAATAGTGGCTATTGTGTGCTTAATTTCCACCGTCTCACCTAGATGGAAAAAGCAAAGATACTTTTTACTACTCTAATCAGTTTAATGACCTACATGCCTGTTTGAAGCCAAAGGCTTTTTCACGCAGCTCATTCTAAAAACACTGACCTCCGAATCTTTAATTTGGGAGACATCAGTGGCGGAGCTACGTGGTGGGGGGGCGACGAAGACGAAGAAACGTCCCTTATACACTACATCTGCAGTGGGTAGGACTTAGTCCTCGATAGATCTCAATTATTTTACTTTACTGACGTCTTTTCCAATTATCGTTATTGGCAACTGAAGACACGGTTCTCACCGTATGCGATCTAACAGCGATGAAATCATGGGCTAAATTCAGTGCAGAAAAATAATTTACTTATTAACTGGCCAATGCTTCAAGTGATTGAACTGGTCCGTGTTGCAATGAAACGCGGACTTTCACTCTCGGCATTTCGTGTGTTGATTTAAAAAAAAAAAAAAAAAAAAAACAGTGGCACTCGGCAGTTAAATAGTCTATGTTATAAAAAGTGTACGGCTCAAGCCATTTGCACGAGAGTCGACAGGTATGATATGCAATTTTGAATAACGTTGCTTAAAATACAGCAAATTCGCGTCCAGATGAATAAATGTCGTCTTACCTAATCGGGGAGAACAAGCAGCACCTGTTAAGCGTGGCGTACTCTCGGAGCGAACCTTCTGTTAATCCTGACGATGACTGAGAACAGGTCAGGATTTATAATTGTTTTAAACGGCTGTTTTGTGCAACCCAATTCTCTGTTCCGCCAATATACTGAATTTAACCCGCGATTTAATCGCTGTTAGATTGCATGTGGAGAGAAACCGTGTCTTCAGTTGCCATTTACAATAATTGGAAAAGACGTCAATAAAGCAAAATGATTGAGATCTATCCAGGACTAAAAGGGACGTGACTTCACCCTTCTCCCTTCACCCTAAATCCTTAGACCAGTAATTTTCAAGGGGACATGATCAAGGAAATTTTATTTTGTTCTTCATTACATTCCTCTGGTAAACTGAACATTCAGGACTTGCCACCAAGAAAATAGTTTTCATTTGATCTTATCTGCACAGAATACAAAGTGGGCTGGGGTGTGACATGTGTAGAACACTGAATTCTCAAAAAGATTTACCTTCTAATATTTCATTTTCTAAATATGTAAGTCTGTTTTCCAAGGATAATGGACATTAATTACATTTCTGAGAGTGCTGCACTTGATAAAGATGGTCTCTGTAGCCATCTTCGTCTACAACGTACATATTTCTGAAAGGCACGCCATCACTTCCCTGAATGAACTGCCCCGTTTCAGAATTGATTTGAAGGCCTAAATAGTCATGCATGTCCTAGAAATAAAAAATCTGATGGGGGAATTTCTTTCACTGAAAATCCAAGGCGCCATTCAGAATGAATGGATGGTCTGCAGTGAGAATCCGAGGTAAATAGTGGAGGGAGTGGTGCAGCCAAGAAGTGAGCAATTTTACCATGGCAACCTCTATTGCTGATTTTATGGTCCCATTTGAGGCTTTAACCTGTGAGCATGCCCTCTGGCACAAGAGGCAGTCATTACGTAATGGTTTACCTCATCGTCAATAAGAACTTACCGTCCTGGTAAAATAACGCCGTACTCGTGATAAAACCTTGCAGTCAGCCCATCCAGAAAGACCGCCAACCGTGTTCAATCATGCTTCCCCAGGCATTTAGGAGCGATCACATACAATTCACTGATACCTGTAGAACTATGACATTATCAACTATCCTAAATTTACATGAGATGGTTAATTTGTAAGCAAAACTACTGACTACTAACAGGTCTGAAAATGAACAGTTGTTGAAACTTGATTGCTTACAAATAATCAGGCACCCCATCGGTGCATTTGTTTCAGACCCTGTAATAATACTGACACTCTGTTCACTTTCACATGTTGCACTGAGCAATGCAAGCAGCTCATTGCTGCAGACACATCAACAGCAAAGACTTTGTGTGCATGTGTACGTATAGACAGAATGAGAGTGAGAGCTGGAAAGACAGAGAGTGCGAAGGAGTGCTTGGATTGCTGCCTACACAGCACTGCTATTATGGCTCTTTCATATGACACATGCAGTTGGGCCCAGTTTGTCCGTCTCCATTTTACAAATTAAACTAGTGATGTCCAATCTTACCCTTGAAGGGCCAGTGTGGTTCCAGGTTTTTGTGACAGCCCAACACTAATACACCTGGATTCTACATACTGAGGTATTGATCGAACCCTCTGATGGGTTAATTAGTGTAATCAACTGTTGTAGCCCTGGGTTGTTACAAAACCCCACACCTACAGTGGTCCTTATGGATAAGATTGGACACCCTGGCTTAAACGGCCAAAATCCAGTACTCCAAGGACAGACCCTTGATACAGTAATGCAATCAAAATAACACAAAAAACCCACCAGGTTAAAGATGACCTTGTTGTTCCCTGCATATTCTACCTGGGTTTTGTTCATTTATGGAGGCTGGCGAGTGCGCTTATTCAGGATGTCTGAATCTACAAAAAAATAAAACCACTTGCATTACACAGAGCGGCGGAAGAGAGCTAGCGCTGACGGGCTAGCTGACTTACCAGGCACAGTTATTGTGGGACTACAGGAGAAAGGAAGCACTGCCAGGCCAACCACCACAGCTAACACAATACCACAGGAGTAGCAAAACCAAGCTAACTAGCACAGCTAACACAAGGCTACAAGCACAGCACTGCCACGTTAACCACCACAGATAATACAATGCTAAATGAGCAGCACTGCCAGGCAAACCAGCACAGGAAACACAATGACAAGAGTAGCAATACCAAGCTAATTAGCATAGTTAACACAAGGCTACAAGCGCAGCACTGCCACCTTAACCAATACTTTCCTTCGTCACAGGGAATTCCCACTGAGACCGAGGTCTCTTTTTCAGGGGAGCCCTGAAACTATTACACAGTCAGTTAACACAGAGCTCAATAAAATTCACACAATTATGAACAACAATTGCAGAATAAAGGAAAATAAGACTTGAAAATACAATTAAAAATAAAAAAAGAGAATAAAATAAATAGAACATACAACTACAAAGGACAGAGAACAAGTCCACAGTTAAAACTGAAGGCAAGAACATCTAGGCTCCTCAACTAACGTCTGCCTGTCGCCTCTTGAAGGACTCATATGGAATGAGACAATCAAGCTTCAGAGAGTCTTGGCATCTATTCCAGACACAGGATGCAAATGAGCTAAAAGCAGAACAGCCCAAACTTGTTCTAGTCCTGGGTGCCTCGAACAAAATCCACCCTTGCGATCTGACATGCTGGCTTCTGATTTTGATGGACAAAAGCCTAGTAAGATACTGACAGGTAATACAATGCTACAAGAGCAGCACTGCCCCGCAAACCAGCACAACTAACACAATGCTACAAGAGTAGCACAGCCAGGCTAACTAGCACAGCTTACACAATGCTACAAGCATAGCACTGTCACATTAAGCATCACAGCTAATACAATGCTAGAAGAGTGGCATTGCCAGGCAAACCAGCACAGCTAACACAATGCTACAAGCGTAGCACAGCCAGGCAATTGGGGGGGGAAGATTTTCAGAAATCTGAAAATATCAAGTCACCACTTAAGTATGTGGGTAATACACAAGCAAAGTTTCAGCAAGATTTATTGAACGGCTTTTGAGTTCTGCTCCAGAAACGAACTAGGCCTGATGTACACCTAGTCCAGATTCGTTTCCATGGAAATGGCACAAACAGTAATCATGAAGTTTCCAAAGGAGCAAAGAGCACATCTAGACCATACATAAAATACATGTACAAAGTTTGGTGCTGATATCTTACATAGTTTTTCAGTTCTGCTCAGGAAATGAACACAGTGGAAGGTGCACTAAATCCAGATTTGTTTCCATGGAAACCACAAAAATAGGAATCCCGAAAGTTCTGCTCCGGAAACAAAATGAGTACAGACGGACAGACGAGGCGATGCTTACATCCCCCCGCATTCTATGCTGGGGGGATAAATATGAAGCCTTTGACCTGATGGTGGGGTTACACAAAAGACCAAAGGATGACCAACATCAAAAACAAGTCTTCTTTCTGCAACAAAAATGATCACAAGAAGTGTTACATAATTCCCATAAATACTGTTTGAGTTATTGTATTTGAAAACAAAGTTTGACCGGGTGGTACCCAAACTGGAAAAAGTCCAGAGGGTCAGACAAAGAAATAGGGCTTGTCGACTACGCGCCAGCAATGAACACAAAAAGTTTCATCCGAGTCCCCAAAAAAAAAAAAAAAATTTCGTTATGGCAATTTTTAAAAATTCAAAGTTTGGGCTGGTGGTGGCATGATGGCAAAGGTCATCGACGGTCCAACTTTAGCAACTCTCTCTTTGCCTCAGAAACAATTGCAGGAAGTGTGTTATCATTCTGTTTGAGTTACTACATTGGGAAATGTGAAGTTTGACCAGGAGATGGTGCTACAGGAAACGTTCTGAGGTCACAGAACAATAGGGTTCATCTTCCATAGGTCAGGAATAAACAAAAAAAATTTCCTTAAGATTCCCATAAAAAACTGAGTGGTGACAAAAGCCAAAGCAAAAATATCCGCAATGCTTTCTTTCTCGTATGTAATTAAAGGTTTCACCCATTTGCAACCTTAAATGCTCTTGCCATCCGCATCATCACCAGATGAAGCAGTTTCATAGCCACAGGTTAAGACCACAAAAGGAACAAATAAACATGCTTAGTTAAGTACTAACATATAATTGGGCAACAATGACATTTATTTGTACACATTTAAGTGAATTTCATCAAATAAAATAATTACAAACAAAATAAATGTATGCAAAAATCATACAACCATCCCCTTCAAAAGATGAGTACATTCTGAATGTTTTTATTTTTGTGCATCTCCATTACATAGAGTGGAAAAATACAGAAACAAAATATAATGAAAACTCGAGTATTCACATTTTCTTTTTTAGTAAATACAACTGAAAAAAATAAGTAGATGCAACACAAAGTAAAGCACTTTTTCCCACGAGATGCAAGACTACAGGCTTTACCCAATACTGAACAGGTCTGATGAAAGCATGGTTATTTAACTGTGGCACAACACAAGCATACGTTTAACGCAAATGGAGCGTTTCTTAATGAACAACCGATGACAAACGAGTTTAGTAGAAAGTAATAAGCATGACAATACTTCATGTAAAAAGACAAAACATTCAAAATATCGGCCACGGTCCAAGCAGTGCACACGAGCAGCTGAAAAACATTGTGTAAACAAAACCGGGTAAAAGACAGCTTGTTCCGTTTGAAGCTGGAACTCGAAGGAAACACGTACTCCGACCAATTCAGACTTGAACCGCGGAAAATAATATGGCAGCATGTGAATGAAATCGAGAGGCAACTTAGCCAGCATCTTTAAAACTGTAAAGGCTTTTTTTTCTCCATTTGCTCACAAACAACAATGACAAAAAAATCTAAACTATAATTTAAACTAGGCAGCATTTTATGCATTTCAGCCAGAAAAACGTAGTTGGGGACAAGGTTTGTGCGATTATTTTTACTCAGCAAGAGTTAGCCCATCGGGGCTCAATGCATTCAGAGCGGCTCACATATCCGCGGGGGGGGGGGGGTATCGACTCTGGGAAAGGTGAATTTTTACAACTGAACGGGCTATGGCCGCAGCATGAACACTAATGAGCAGCAACAGAGTAAATCTTCCAGCGTACACCATCAAGACAACGCTAAATTCTCCAGGGACAGCACTGGGGACAGGTGCAAAGTCATAATCATCACACAATCAGAACAATGGTCTCAGCAAAGCCGTGGAGGTTAGGCATACACCTCCTGGAGTCAAAACCCCAGAATTCAAAAGCTACAATATCTCGCAAACAAGAATGGATGGAATTTTTCAGTCCTGACTTTCAATATAACGCTATTGTATTTTTCAGTCATTATTTTCTACCGTGAAGAAACTCTAGAAAAAAAGAGGGACACTTTTACAGAACACTGGAGTCACAACACTATTTGCGGGGAACTTCAATTGCAATACCTAAAAGGCAAAAAAAAAAAAAAAGCATCTGGTTTCAAGTTACTGAAATGAGAAAGCTGAAAAGCACGCATTTATCATGCCATTCTCCCTAATCGTTCTCACATTGCCTCTACTAATGTTAACATCACAGTACTTCCAATACAAAATACAGAATAAAATAGGCATTAAAGTGGCATAATTCTAACAATCTTCACGTAGGAAGAAAACCACAGCATTACAAATTAGGGGTAGAGGAACTTCAAGAGTCTAGCACTCATAAAAGACTTAAAGAAACTATTTTTCATAAAATACTTGGTTTAAAATATTAATTCCTGTAATTTTAGGAAACAGAAGACAATTCTAAGCTTAATTTACTGTATAACAATCCCCATTAAGTGCATTATTTGAGGCCCATGTCTGGAGATGGATATCATTTTTTTAAATCCACACATAAATACGCGCGTGTGGCTCCCCTGCAAAAACTAATAGCAATAACAATGGTCATGGTTAATTAAATATAAAACTAATATAACAACACCAGTGCTGGCTTAGAGCTTGTGGAAATTAGGAAAAGGTTGTTCAGTTTCTCCTCACGGTTTAACAGTTATGCCCCCCCCCCCCAACATTGGCAGTCAAGTGAGAAGCCAACTTTGTTTCCACAGGAGGAAGAGAATCACAAACATCTGAGGACTCCGTTAGCGCACAGAGCTCAGTAATTCCATTCAAGTTAATTTGTTTAGCGCTCACCACAATTGAAAGTGACTCCAAAGCGCTTTATGTAGAATAGAACAGGGCTATGCCAGTGGCTAGGAAAAACTTCCAGGCAGGAGGAAGCCGTCGGCAGAACCTGGTTGACAGGGAGTGGGAGAGTCGGACTGGAGAAGGGTCTGCTGCAACCCAAGGCGGGTGGAGAGCAACAGTGCCACCTGCTGGCCTCCCAGGGCCCTGCAGTTCCGCCAGAGTTGGACCCCGACTAACTGCAGCAGTTCAAGTAGCTGATGGTCTTGCCTTCGCCGGGCACAGGTGAAGACACGTTGTTGACCAAAGAGTTCTGCTTGGCCTCCCGGATCAGCTTGCAGGCCAGGTCCAGGAAGAGCTTCTCCACGTTGTCCGACTCCTTAGCGGATGTCTCCAGGTACAGCATGCTCTGCGCCTCCGCAAACTCCTCTGCCCTTTCCCGCAACACCTCCCTCCTCTCAGTCAGGTCGATCTTATTTCCTGTGAACGAACGGCAATAAGGACAACATTTTTTTCTTTTGTGATCAATATTTATTGAAAGATTTTCCCAGGGGACAATTAACAGTTGCCTTACGTGGCATATGACATAAGTTGCAAGCCTATCCCGTATTTCAGTACCCCCCCTCCCCTCACCCCATTGCATCCCCATCAATCTTTAAAACCAAAAATAAAGAGGTGCAAGGCTGTACACAAAAAAAAAATAAATAAAAAAAAACAGGAAACAGAACAAAAATTTTTAAAAACCTTTCGTGGGGACATTCTTCAATTGTTGGCTCATTACACATTTAATGGTACTTATATGCACAGCGATGAGGAATATAGACAAAATTAAATATTGCAATATTTTTTACCAAATACATCAAAATTGACAATGACCAAACAGGTACAGGCAACAACCAGAACAGTCCAAGTTTAAAAAAGAGAACTGCACCTCGAACAGTAAAGCAGCCTTTAAAACCAAAAAGGACAAATATTTTGTCATATCATAGTATTGCAATACACAAAATCCCAGAAGTCTCATTTAATGTCACAATAACAATATAATTTTAGTGTATTGCCCCAGTCCCAAGAGCCAGATTCCATGACTGGGGCCCAGAACGCTACCCAAAGTGGGGAAGTTCAAGTATCTTGGGGTCTTGTACACGAGTGAGGGCAGGATGGAGAGTGAGATTGGCAGACAGATTGCTGCAGCATCTGCAGTGAAGCTGGCGTTGTACTGGTCCATTGTGGTAAAGGAGCTGAACATAAAAGCAAAGCTCTCGAATTACTGATCAATCTACGTTCCAACCCTCACCTATGATCTCAAGCTGTGGGTAGTGACCAAAAGAATAAGATCGCGAATACAAGCGGCCAAAATGAGCCTTATCCTTAGGCAGGGGTGCTCAGAGATTTCTTCAAAAAGAAAGGAAATTCCACATGGCAAGATGTAAAAAATAAGGAAGTATTGACATCACGGCCCGTGGAGCGGGGGAGTCCGGGGTCATGCCCCCCGGAAAAGCTTTTATTTCTAGGCTTTAAAAAGTGCATTCTGAGCACTAAAAGAACAATTTATACTACATCACCATTTTGGAATGTTTCAGGCACAAAAGCCAACAAAATCACACAAACAACTTGAACTTGTGTACTAAGAAACTAGAAAATATTCATTTCAATATATATATATATATACATTTCTCAAGTCATTCTCAAATTGAATTTTTTTTTTAATACTAATGATTGAAAACACTAACCATTACAATCCTCACATTACAAATGTACCCTGAGATTACCTCTTTAAACTTAATACAAAATTTGTATTAGTCCAGGGTTTCCCACAGCGCTTTATAGTTAGGGCGGCCGCCTTGACAACAAATGCACCCCCCGCCTTGGGGGTGCAGGGGGGGGGGGGGGGTGCTGCATCCACGCATGCATACACAGTAAAATAAAGCCGCATCACAATGAGGCCGAATAGCAGCCTGCATCTGTTGGTTAAATATGTTACTGCGCTATCCATCTCCTGTTGCTGCGCCAATATTATTTTTTTGTACCGGGAAGAAGCAAATTATCCGGATATACAGTGGGGCAAAAAAGTATTTAGTCAGGCACTGATTTTGCAAGTTCTCCTACTTAGAAAGATGAGAGAGGTCTGTAATTTTCATCAGAGATACACGTCAACTATGAGAGACAAAATGGAAAAAAAAAATCCATGAAATCACATTGTAGGATTTTTAAAGAATTTATTTGTAAATAATGGTGTAAAATAAGTATTTAGTCAATAACAAAAGTTCAGCTCAATACTTTGTAGCATAACCCTTGTTGGCAATGACGGAGGTCAAACGTTTCCTGTAAGTCTTTGCCAGGTTTGCTCACACTGTAGCTGGTATTTTGGCCCATTCCTCCATGCAGATCTCCTCTAGAGCAGTGATGTTTTGGGGCTGTCGCTGGGCAACACAGACTTTCAACTCCCTCCACAAATTTTCTATGGGGTTGAGGTCTGGAGACTGGCTAGGCCACTCCAGGACCTTGAAATGCTTTTTACGGAGCCACTCCTTCGTTGCCCGAGCAGTGTTTTTGGGATCATTGTCATGCTGGAAGACCCAGCCACGCTTCATCTTCAATGCTCTCACTGATGGAAGGAGGCTTTGGCTTAAAATCTCACGATACATGGCCCCGTTCATTCTTCCCTTGACACAGATCAGTCGTCCAGTCCCCTTTGCAGAAAAACAGCCCCAAAGCATAATGTTTCCACCCCCATGCTTCACAGTAGGTATGGTGTTCTTGAGATGCAACTCCGCATTCTTCTTCCTCCAAACACAACGAGTTGAGTTTTTGCCAAAAAGTTCTATTTTGGTTTCATCTGACCACATGATATTCTCCCAATCCTCATCTGGATCATCCATATGCTCTCTGGCAAACTTCAGACGGGCCTGGACATGTACTGGCTGAAGCAGGGGGACACGCCTGGCGCTGCAGGATTTGAGTCCCTCTCGGCGTAGTGTGTTACTGATGGTAGCCTTTGTTACTTTGGTCCCAGTCTCTGCAGGTCATTCATCAGGTCCCTCCGCGTAGTTCTGGGATTTTTGCTCACTGTTCTCATGATCATTTTGACCCCACGGGATGCGATCTTGCTTGGGCCCCAGATCGAGGGAGATTATCAGTGGTCTTGTATGTCTTCCATTTTCTTACAATTGCTCCCACAGTTGATTTATTCAGACCATTCATGCCTATTGTAGATTCGCTCTTCCCAGCCTGGTGCAGGTCTACAATTTTCTTCCTGGTGTCCTTCGACAGCTCTTTGGTCTTGGCCATGGTTGAGTTTGGAGTCTGACTGTTTGAGGCTGTGGACAGGTGTCTTTTATACAGATAAAGAGTTCAAAAAGGTGTCATTAATACAGGTAACATGTGGAGGACAGAAGAGCTTCTTAAAGAAGTAGTTTCAGGTCTGTGAGAGCCAGAAATCTTGCTTGTTTGTGGGTGACCAAATACTTATTTTCCACCATCATTTACAAATAAATTCTTAAAAAATCCTACATTGTGATTTCCTGAATTTTTTTTTCTCATTTTGTCTCTCATAGTTGACGTGTATCTCTGATGAAAATTACAGACCTCTCTCATCTTTCTAAGTAGGAGAACTTGCAAAATCAGTGCCTGACTAAATACTTTTTTGCCCCACTGTACAATAACCAGTCGTCGTCGTGGGAAGGACACGTGGAGGTAAGATTATCATTCATCTAAACTAAACATCTGAATACTGTCTCCTATCAACTGCTTGCCCACATATTCCGTTTCATTAACCCCTTTGTGCAGAAGCCAAATCTGGCTTCTAGGGGTTACCTGATTTAAGGCTTTATAATTCAAGATTGCAGCTTCACAGACAGAAAAACTTTGGCTCAACTGAGTCTAGACACTTGAAGCATTTAAACTCCCATCGTATTTCAGTTTATTTTTATGATTTTGGTGGAGAAAAGGGTCTGCAAACAAAAAAATCTTCATGAGAATTCACCATTGAAATAGCAAAAAAAAATAATACTGACAAATGAAAAACTGCTGGGGCTTAAATCTATACATTTCTGGGATCATAAACTTCTTGACCACAAGTACAATTCATCTTATGCAACATAACATTCTAGATTACCCGCTAGCTGTTAGCCAAATTAGACAGCTATCCAGATGTCTCCCCAAAGTCTGAGATCCATCAAAATGGTTCATTGTCAAATCATACATGAATCATATATTTAACACAAATGAACTTTTGGGGCATGAAATACAGCATGATATATATAATATTGTCCATTTTTCTTCGAAGTCCCCTAAGCATTAAATAAAGAGCTGATTAAACAGCTATAACATTCACACTGCAATGAAAAGCTAACCGCTCTCACATCCGAGCTAATAACCTTACACCTTATAAGGGTAAAAACTCACTAACTCAGTAATATCTGAATTCTGAAATACACCTTATTTTAACGGAACAGAAATGTCACTTTCAGGAAAAATCAAATGACATATCCCTCCATATTCAACAGAATGGTGTAATGAACGTACCGAGGGATCTACCGACGTGCGTGGGCTGCATGCATTTGGAGAAATGAAAACCTCGGCATTCAATGTCTTTAAACGCGGTATAAATTATAAACAGAAAAAAGCCATATTGAGCAAAATGCTAACAGAGTAGAAGTATAACCTGTTTTCTTCATTGATACCCTCCTCCAGAGACAGATGCATCGGGTAGAAAGAACCCTCCAGTACGGTTTCATTCGGAATAATTCCCATTGACCGCATCCATACAACATATATCTCGTACATGAAACTGAACACTTCAGGCCGGTTTTGGGGGTCTTTGTTTCTTTGATATCGCATCATTTTCAGCTGCGCAACCGTGGCCAACATTCGAAGAACACAACCGACCTTACTTTTACGCTATGTTTGACAATTGCACGTGGTTTTCTCTAGTGTACAGTAATGGATGGGGAAAAGCAGTCAAAAATATCAGGGTACTTTATTCTAAGCTGCCGGCCTACTTCACCATCTGCGCTTAATTAGATCTCGTAATTACGATATAAGGTGTATAATTTTTTTATCCTGTGAATGCAATGCACTTCCGTACATAATACCATTCTCCTCTCACCAAACATAACCACAAACACAAAACATTTGGGGAACTGAAGTCAAAACCGATACATACATTTTCTGTTCTTACAGTAATTTTCGTTAAACTCTTAGGGACGTGTGTGCCCATTTTACGCGCTTTTCATTCTTCCTCTTTTTTTTGACAATTTTGGCTGTGTTCATGCATGTAGCATTAATTTTGGTAGGATTGCGTGTTTTTATTTGATCTTGTCATTTCCAGCTCAGCTCTTACAGGAAGGCTAAAATACCAGTGTACAAGCGTACAAGTGTACAAGCGTTACACTCACTGTTTAGCGCAAAAAATGCGCCATTGAAACCCAGAAACCCATTCAAACAGCAATTTTTGATCTCACTTCCATGAAAGCATAATACATGCATAATTTTATTATATCTGAGCATCAATCAATAAAGTTGCAAGACTGTTGACTTTGTTATTGCACTTCACTGCTTGGTTTATTTAAAGAGTAAATAAACGCTGACTGTTACCACCGCCGCCGCCCGCCATAGATTGTATTCAAAGTCAATGCATTTGCATCTTTGCATCGACTTAGAATGTAATCTGTCGCACGAAAAATTTGTTTCGCGGAAAAGCAGCTTAGACTTATTGTAGACTTCAGCACAATGTCATGACTTTACAGCAACTTGTCAGATAAGATCTAAAATGTTCGCCGAGTTGCTGTTATTTAGTATTTGCAGGACAGCACCCAACAAGCACATAATATTTGCAATTCACATTTTAAATGATCACCTACAAATTTTGAATGGACAGGAAACCTTTAATCAGTTGAAATGTGTTGGGCGTGGAGTTCAGGGGCTGCATCTGTGGTTCAAGGGAGAGATGCAAAAGAGAATCGATGATACGGCTCAACATTTGCACGAAATAAATATGGGTTCTACACTATACATCAGCCTACGTTTCAGCGTATAGCATACCGAGAGTTCCCCTCTACAGCTTTGCAATAACTCTGCCCCAGCCCCTGACGTAATAGGTTCTCATTGCTCACAATCACCAACAAAAGGCTCACTGATAGCCTACGAGTTTAAGTTTGTACAAAAGCACATAGAGACAACCAGTTCAACGTCATCAAGAGCTCAGCGCAAAGGCCGCGCCCCTTTTTGGGGGAAAACAAACGCCCTTATGCTTTGAAATCAACGAGAAATAAGCGCGATAATTGAGCAGTAAAATGCCAAAAAGTTGTGTGCTGGGCTACACCTCCAATAAAATGATCAGTCCAGACCTAAGGTTCCCCATCCTACCTGGAAAAGGGAAGAATTCAAAAAGGAGAGTTAAGAGAAGATGAAGAGTAAAAGCTATGTATCCAGTGTCTTTCCATATTGATATGTGTGGGAAATGCTTCATAACAGGCCATGCCACTCTTTTTTAAACTTAGAAAGTAACGCAAGCACCCTTTAATATGTAAGACTTGGTACTATACTTATACTATATGTTTATTCGCGACAATTTTTGTCTGGTGTCATTGCGGTATTTATTCTTTAATTGCTTAACTAGCTTGCGTAAAGTAGCGTCAGCCAACCGATTCAGGTTTGCGGTCGAACGTTATGTGCAATTATTCGTTATTCTTAACCCCAAACTGACACAGACTTCGAAATTCATGGTAATGAAAGGGCAAGAGGGTGGACCGATCAACCGTAATTTATTAAGATAACGCGAACGCTCAGGTTCGGGCAAGGTAGCAAAATAATCGCTAAACACATGAATAAATTTATAAATGAATATAAATAAATCGGAAATATTTTACACCTGAAAACACATTAAATTACATTAGAGTCAATGGGAACTGAGGTTCTATTTCATCCCTGCTGACCGCCAGAGGGCGGTGCTTAAAGCACTGAATATTCCCCTTCGCGCATGCGTAGTGCGAGTATGTATACCAACAATGTCACCTGTGACCTGCAGGTGACCCAAAGAAGATTATATCTTCCGGTGTCACCTGAGGATCGTTTCTTATTTTCTTCTCGCGCGTAGTTTGCTTGCTTGGAAAGCAATGAGTCAATTGCTTTACTACTAAATTCCGTTGCTAGTAGTTCCGCGACCATTGTCGGTCGGAGCAGCGATTGTTCGCCCTCCAGGAACTGCGACGGCGATCTTTCTCTGGTTGAGAGAGACTTTACGTTACTTTGCTGTGTTTGTTGATTACTTATCGGTGACGGTTGCGTTCACGCATCCTTATCCCGACGTTTAATTTAGTCTGTCGAGCTGACTTCGTTAGCTGGCTGGCGGGTTGCGTCAGCGTTTCCCGGTGTCCAGCGTGGATAATTATTAGCGGTAACGCTTGCATAGCTACACCTTCAAGTGAGTTTGCATTAGCCTCTGTTGGGACAGGCTGCGTGCGCGCTGCTTCCCCCCAGCATATGGTTTGTTTATATGTTTGTGCTGCGCCCCGACGTTTAATTTAGTCGGTCGAGCTGACTTTGTTTGCTGGCTGGCGGGTTGCGTGAGCGTTTCCCGGTGTCCAGCGGATAGTTATTAGCGGGAGCGCTTGCATAGCTACACCTGCGGGTGAGCTTGCATTAACCTCTGCTGGTTCAGGTTGCGTAGGCGCTGCCTCCCCCCAGCATATGGTCTGTTTTTGTGTTTGTGCTGTGTCCCGACGTTTAATTTAGTCGGTCGAGCTGACTTCGTTTGCTGGCTGGCGGGTTGCGTGAGCGTTTCCCGGTGTCCAGCGGATAATTATTAGCGGTAGCGCTTGCATAGCTACACCTTCAGATGAGTTTGCATTAGCCTCTGTTGGGACAGGCTGCGTGCGCGCTGCTTCCCCCCAGCATATGGTTTGTTTATATGTTTGTGCTGCGCCCCGACGTTTAATTTAGTCGGTCGAGCTGACTTTGTTTGCTGGCTGGCGGGTTGCGTGAGCGTTTCCCGGTGTCCAGCGTGAATAATTATTAGCAGTAACGCTTGCATAGCTACACCTTCAGGTGAGTTTGCATTAGCCTCTGCTGGTTCAGGCTGCGTGGGCGCTGCCTCCCCCCAGCATATGGTCTGTTTTTGTGTTTGTGCTGTGTCCCGACGTTTAATTTAGTCAGTCAAGCTGACTTTGTTTGCTGGCTGGCGGGTTGCGTGAGCGTTTCCCGGTGTCCAGCGTGAATAATTATTAGCAGTAACGCTTGCATAGCTACACCTGCTGGTGAGTTTGCATTAACCTCTGTTGGTACAGGCTGCGTGCGCGCTGCTTCCCCCCAGCATATGATTTGTTTATATGTTTGTGCTGCGCCCCGACGTTTAATTTAGTCGGTCGAGCTGACTTTGTAGCTGGCTGGCGGGTTGCGTGAGCGTTTCCCGGTGTCCAGCGTGAATAATTATTAGCGGTAACGCTTGCATAGCTACACCTGCTGGTGAGTTTGCATTAACCTCTGTTGGTACAGGCTGCGTGCGCGCTGCTTCCCCCCAGCATATGGTCTGTTTTTGTGTTTGTGCTGTGTCCCGAAGTTTAATTAGTCAGTCAAGCTGACTTTGTTTGCTGGCTGGCGGGTTGCGTAAGCGTTTCCCGGTGTCCAGCGTGAGTAATTATTAGCGGTAACGCTTGCATAGCTACACCTGCTGGTGAGTTTGCATTAACCTCTGTTGGTAGAGGCTGCGTGCGCGCTGCTTCCCCCCAGCATATGGTTTGTGTTTTGCTTAGTGCTGTGTCCCGATTTGGATTTGTTACTGAGCCCCTGCTGGTATAGGCAGCGTACGCGCTCCCTCCCTCCAGCTTACGGTGTCCATACTCGGTTTGTCCATAGCGTTCGCGCTCAGGTTATCCGAGGAGTATTCATTAAAATACCAGCTGGGTTCCTTACCCGGTATAGGTAGCGTACGCGCTCCCTCCCTCCGGCTTACGGTGTCCATACTCGGTTTGTCCATAGCGTTCGCGCTCAGGTTATCCGAGGAGTATTCATTAAATACCAGCTGGGTTCCTTACTCGGTATAGGCAGCGTACGCGCTCCCTCCCTCCAGTGCAAGCCCCTGTAGTATACTAGCGGGAGCGTCTGAGCTAATTTGGACAGGTGAGTGTTGTGTAAGCCTCCAGCGCCACCACAATGGATGACTCCCATTTCTGTACGTCATGTGAGGCTCCTCTACAGCCAGAAGACGGCCATGACCTATGCCCCGCATGTCTCGGTCCTGAGCACCTGCGGGAGGCGCCGTCAGACAACCCCTGCATGAACTGCAGTTACTTGCCTTGGGCGGTGAGGGCTGCCAGTCGGGCGCAGGTGGAACATCAGGGGGATGAAAGTGACCTCCCCCCATCAGGCCAGTCTCCCCCGGCCTGTTAGAGACGCTCTAAGCGGCGGGCTGCGGCTACAGCAGTCGCACCCTCCAGGAAGAGGGCGAAATCTGCTCAAAAAGAGACAAAAGAAAGCAGGCTCTCATCTAAAGTCGATCAGCTGTCTGCTGAGCTGGCCCAGGTCAGGCCCATGCTCAGAGACTGCCAGCCTGATGCCCCATTGCAAGGTGATTTGACACCCTCTCCTCCAATGCCAGTGCTGGTACCTGAGGAGGATACATTTTCCCTGGCAGCTTCGGCTACCTACTTCCACGGTTATGGGAGAGATTCGTAAAATGGGGGTTCCCAGGCATCTGAGCGGGGCGCCCACTCCTCGGCTCCGAGTTCAGTGGCTGAGTTAGGGGATGGCTCCATGCGGGCAATCATGCGCATGGCTTTAGATCGACTGCACATGCATGTACCACAGCAGGCAGAAGCTGCACCTGCTAGTGCCCTCTTCAGGCGCAGGCCAGCCCCCACTACCTTCGTTATTCCCCACTCTAAGGACTATCTGAAGGAGTTGCAGGCCTGTTGGAGACCTTCTCACAAGGCCTCATGATGCTGGAGCACGTGCTTGCCGCATGGGGAGCTCTTTGTCGAATCTCACGTTGGCGCTCTCAGCTTCACTGCAGGAGGGCAACGTGGCTGCTGATTCTGTCACTTTTTGTGATGCCTCACTGGAGGCATTCGGCCTTCTGTCCAGGGAACTTGGACGGATGATGTCCATCCTGGTTTAGGCTCGTCGCCAGGTTTGGCTATCTCAGTCAAACTTGACAGAGGCATCCAGGAGACTCCTTCGCAGTCTCCCCATGGAACCGAGAGAGATATTTGGTCCTGCAGCCCAGGAAGCACTGGAAAGGACCACCCAGGCGGTGCAAACCAGGCAGTGGCTTGCGGGCCTTAGGCGGATGCCTCTTCTTGATAGGCCTCCTGCCAGCAGAACGAGGGGTTCCTCGGCTGCTTCTCACACCCGCTTACCACGGCCGACCCATTCCACTGGCCGTCGTGTTGCCCAGCGTCCCATGCAAAGACCAGCTTGGGACTTTCGAGGCCCTGCCCGCCTGTCCACCCCCCCCCCCCTTAGGGCCCTAGGGGCCGGGGGGCCAGACATTGAGGCCGTGGGGCCGGATATTTTTCACATCAGCTCCAACAGTGGGCTGCTCATACTTCAGACCCGTGGGTGGTTGCCAGCTTGACCCACGGGTACAAGCTTCAATTCCGCCGCCGGCCCCTCACTTCTGGCCGGGTCAAAATGGCCTCTATCAGCGACCCGGCAAAGGCTCGCGTGTTGGGCCAGGAGTTATCCACCCTCCTGGCCAAAGGCGCCATCGAGCCCGTGGACCCTCTGTCGCGTCCCCGGGGGTACTATTCAACATACTTCCTAGTGACGAAACAGACTGGCGGATTTCGCCCAATCTTGGACCTCAGAGGGCTGAACAAATTTATGAAGGTCATCCCTTTCCACATGTTGACCACTGCAGATGTCCTGCAAACTGTGGCACAGGGAGAATGGTTTACGTCCATTGACCTCAAGGACGCTTACTTCCGTGTCCCCATCACTCAAAAACATCGGCGGTTTCTCCGCTTTGCCTACCGAGATCGCCACTGGCAGTTCAGGTTGCTACCCTTTGGGCTCTCCCTCTCTCCAAGGGTCTTCACGAGGTGTGTTGCCGCAGCCCTTGCGCCTCTACAGTCTCAAGGCTTGAAAATTCTCCCATACCTGGATGACTGGCTGGTCTGCCCACCATCCCGTGCTCAGGTGTCCAGTGATACAGCATGTCTCCTGTCCCACGTGGCCTGCCTCGGACTCGAGGTGAATATGGGAAAGAGTTGCCTGGTGCCATCTCAGGCTACAACTTTCATTGGGATTGCATTGGACAGTGTAGCCATGATAGCCAGACCGCCCCCCGCTGTGTGGGCGACATCCTTCACCTTCTTGCCCTGTTCCAAGAGGGCCGTTGGCTGACCTTCCTTGCATTTCCTCGCCTCGTGGGCGAACTAACGTCCATTTCAGCTGTGGTTCCACTGAGCTTGCTGGCACTACGCCCCCTGCTGAGGTGGCTGAACAGCTTCCACTTGGATGCCAAGCGACACTGGCACAGGAAGCTCAGGGTGTCACAAAGGTGTCTCCTTGCCTTGGCTCACCCGGCACTCAGGCACTTTCTGCCACACCTGAGGGGCAAGCATGTCCTCGTAAGGTCAGACAACACATCAACCGTATATCATATAAATCATCAGGGCAGGACCAAGTCTGCGCGGTCGCTGCGACTGACAGAAGAGCTCCTCACGCGGCCGGCCCCCCCGTCTGATCAGCCTTCGGGCAATGTATCTACCGGTAGAGCGGAGCAACCTGACAGACTCCCTCTCCCGTCAAAAACTCCGTCAGGAGTGTGGCGCCTCCACCCGGAAATGGTCAGCACTATTTGGAGCCTCTTCGGCAGAGTGGACGTGGACCTCTTCGCTTCAGAAGTCTCTACCCACTGTCCTCTGTGGTTCTCCTTAGCCGAGACAACCAGTCCCTCGGGCCAGGACGCATTGGCCCACCCTTAGCCGGACGGCCTCCTGTATGCCTTTCCCCCGCTTCCTCTGATTCGGTCGGTACTTCAGAGGATCCTTCAGGGGGGTCGCAGTGTCCTCCTTGTGGCTCCCTTCTGGCCAGGGAGGAGCTGGTTCCCACTGCTGCACGGACTCTGTCGCGATGTACCGTGGCGCCTACCCGACAGGAGGGATCTCCTGTCCCAGCTAGCGGGGCGGATCTGGCACCCCAATCCACAATGCCTCCAACTGTGTGTTTGGCTGCTGGAGGGCCCGAGTCGCTGTTTAGCTCTTGTGTGGACCCGGTCAAATACACCATATTGAATGCAAGAGCGCCGTCCACTCGTCTTCAAAATGAGAATAGATGGAAACTGTTTTCCGACTGGTGTACAAGTCGGGATGAGGACCCTGTGCGCTGCTCTGTGCCAACTATTTTTGACCTCTTCAGTCTCTTCTGGACGAAGGTCGGTCTCATTCGACGTTGAAAGTGTACGTAGCGGCAATATCTTGTGGTCATGTGAGGATTGACAATGGCACTGTGGGGAGCCATAGTTTGGTGTCCCTCTTCTTGAAGGGGGCTCAGAGATTACATCCTCTGAGTGCCCCAAGAGCTCCAGCATGGGATCTCCCCTGGTACTGGATGCACTGAGCCGGCCCCCATTTGAACCCTTGACACAAGCGGAGCTGAAGTGGGTGTCTTGTAAGACTGCGTTCCTTCTGGCCATTTGCTCTGCAAAGCGTGTCAGCGAGCTGCATGCCCTGTCTGTCAGTGACTCGTGTTTGAGGTGGAACTCGGATGGCTCAGGGGTCACTCTGTGGCCGAACACAGCGTTTCTCCCTAAAGTGTTGGCTTACGCTCACCGCAACCAGCCTATTCGGCTGGCTCGGTTTGACCCTTCTCCAAGGGAGAGTGGGGATGAGCCTGAACTGTTATGTCCAATGCGGGCTCTGAAGGCCTACACTGCAGCTACTGTATGCATTCGAAGGTCTGAACAACTTTTTCTCTGCTACGGTGGCCCTAACAGGAGTTGCGCCGTCTCCAAGCAGCGTTTGTCCCACTGGATTATTAATGTCATCACCCATGCCTATCGGACGAGTAACCGTCCCCTTCCACCTGGAGTGAGGTGCCACTCTACCAGGAGTGTTGCTACTTCATGGGCTGCCCTGAGGGGAGTGTCCTTGGAGGACATTTGTGCCGCAGCTTCATGGTCGTCACCGGACACGTTCTCCAGGTTCTACAGGGTGAACGTGGCCACACCCCACCCCTCAGTCGTGGCTCTGCGGCCGGGGTCTTCTGACTTTTTGCACACTGAAGGTCCGTGATTCGGATTCTTCGTGACCTTGTTGGTATAAGTCATTCAGTGCTTTAAGCACCGCCCTCTGGCGGTCAGCAGGGATGAAATAGAACGAAAGTTACGAATGTAACTACGGTTCTATGAATCCCGAATGACCGCCAGAGCTCTCTGTCACTCAGAATCCTCGTGTGCTCGCGAGAAGATTCTGTAAGAAACGATCCTCAGGTGACACCGGAAGATATAATCTTCTTTGGGTCACCTGCAGGTCACAGGTCACATTGTTGGTATACATACTCGCACTACGCATGCGCGAAGGGGAATATTCAGTGCTTTAAGCACCGCCCTCTGGCGGTCATTCGGGATTCATAGAACCGTAGTTACATTCGTAACTTTCGTTTTCTATCCCCCAAAAAGGGGCGCGGCCTTGACGTTTGGCAAAGTACCCGGATGTGCCGATCATCATGGGAAATGTAGTTTTTCCACATACCTGAAATTATTTTGTATAATTAGTGTGGAGGCCCACCTGTCCTGCATGTTTTTGAGCTCTCCCTGCTCCAGCACAGGTGATTAAAATGATCAGCTCGTTAATCACCCTTAAAGCTGATTGAGGACAACCTGATCATGTAAGCCACCTGTGCTGGAGCAGGGAGAGATCTAAAACACGCAGGACAGGTGGGCCTCCAGGAGAGGTTTGGGAAACACTGACTTAAGAAAATTTTAAAAATACGGAAATCCGTAACATTACAGACTCTAAGCACCTGTGCTTAGGGTGGCTGGGCTGACCCTTACAGATAGGGCGAGGAGCTGGGACATCGGGGAGAGGCTCAGAGTTGAGCCGCTGCTCCTCTGCGTCGAGTGGCGTCAGTTGAACTAGTTTGGGCATCTGGTCCGGATGTCTCCTGGACACCTCCCTTTAGAGGTTTTCCAGGCACGTCCAACAAGGACACCCCGAAGCAGGCCCAGGACATGCTGGGGGATCACATCTCCGGGCTGGCCTGGGAACAGCTTGGGGTCACCCAGGTAAAGTTGGAGGAAGTGGCTGGGGAGGGGGGTGCTTGGGCCTCTCTGCTTAGTCTGCAGAGGTGTATAATCCAGGTTCATAAAGTAAAAGTCCACCCCAGAATATTGTTCCAGCCACAAGACCTGTCAGTTGGCACCATTTACTTTCTGACCCCTGGATTACACACCTCTGTTTGTCTGTTACTCCCGTGACCCGGCCCCGGATAAGCGGCAGAAAATGAATTTTCTTGCCACTGGGCTGTTAGCTGTCTTACTAAAGCAGTAGCAAAATTAAATTTTTCAGGTGGAGGAGTTGGTTTGTGGTCCAGTGTCACTCATGATGTCAGGGCTGGTCATCAGCAACACTCATTCATATAGTGTACGAACTGTGGCCTAACCAGCACAACATCCCGGAACCACCAGCTCCAACAAGCTGCGCATCACTACATCAGGCTTGTTTTTGTGAATTTAGCTACATTTCAATTGAATTAGATTTGAGTGCAATTCAATTAGATTTGATATTGGATTGTGCTCGGAACATGGATGCATCTATTAATTGAAAAGCACAGATGGAGTTTCCACAGCACTTAGGACCACTGCACTGCAATGTCGCCTGCACTTAGGACCAAGCGCCAAACCTGGGGTAACAGAGCCTCCTCCATAGCTGCCCCCTCCCTTTGGAATTCCCTTCCTAAACCCATCCGTGACTGTCCTGACCTACCCACCTTCAAAACACTACTTAAAACACAACTATTTAAAATTGCTTTTCATGTTTGATTTTTACTACATAATAATATTTATGACTTTGCATTCTATTAGCTTCAGCTTGTATATCTGATTTGACATTATTTATTCGTTTTTTTTTTCCACCTTATGAATACGTGGTTTATCTTGTACATCTGTCTTCATCATTTTTATTTATTTCTTAATTTATGAATATTTATTAATATTAGATGTGCCACAGAATAAGTGTACAAATATGAGAGTTTAGCAGCAAGCAATTTCTTCTAGAGGACGATGAGAGAGATCTCCAATCAGCGTTACAGGCTTGTCCTCCGCAAAAATTTTAAACAATGCAGCCATACCATCCATTTTTTTTACCCAAGCAATTAACATCAATCACTTTCGCCCTCAAAACCCACCGCTGGAGAAGAGAGGATGACTCATGGAGTCGAAGTTGAGCAAGTTGGCCAAGTAGCTGTTTACTTATGCCAGCACAATGATCACAAAGCTGTGTGCCAGCGAACTCATACCTGGCAAAATCTTCCACTTGCATGCTAGCGGCAGCCAACTAATATTAAGTCCATAGGCCAACATTAACGTTACTAGGCAGAAATAAGCTGATGGTGCCAAAACAGTAAGGGTATATTGCAAAAATAGCAGGAAAATTTTTCCGCTTGTTCGATATCTCCAATATGATACAACAGCAAGCCAACGAAAACCTTTGCTAGTGGACAAAAAGGTAATTTTGTAAAATGCACACTATATTGCTAGCTTGTGTTAAATGTGTCCATGTCTACAGCTTCCCCTGCACTCATATTTTTGGGTGCCATTTCCACTGTTAGAAATGTAGCTTGTCTGCAATACAAGGAAGTTTTGTTTGTGAGCAGTATCGAGGGCACCCAGATGCGGAGACTACAAATTCAAGCTGAGATAGCTTGTTGTACTACTTTACCTCAAACTACGTCACTGTACATTTCAAATGATGATGCTGGAAGGGAAAGTACATTAGATTTTGCTGCTGAATCCCAAAGATATACAGAAAAGTAGCAAAAACTATTTGTGTCTTTCACACTGCACCTGCAACTCGAAAAATTGGCATCGTCACTTTCAATTAACACCCCCACCACCCCAAGTAAATATCCATCCCCAATACCATTACCACCTTCAACAACAACCAGGGCTCACAACTACAAAGTACTGCAGTTATTTCAATTAAAAATGAATAATCTCCATTTGTGCATTTCAATTAATAGATGCATCCGGGTTCTGAGCACAATCCAATATGAAATCTCATTTAATTCCAATCAAATCCAATTCAACTGAAATGTAGCTAAATCTACTAAAGCAAGCCTGATGTGGTGATGTGCAGCTTGATGGGGCTAGTGGTTCCAGGATGTTGTGCTGGTTTGGCCAGAGTTCATATACTTTATGAGTGATTTTTGCTTATGACCAGCCCAGACATCATGTTTGTGACAGGACCACTACCCTACTCCTCCACCCTGAAAAACATCATTTTTGGTACTATTGCTTTAATATGGCAGCTAACAGCCCAGTGGCAAGAAAATTCAACAGGGACACTGAAAGTTGGTAGCTCAGCTGAGTGCAGTTGTTAGACCCTAAATCTGCTCCTGTGGACACTGGCCCCTGCTATGTCTATTCAACTGCAAGCCACTTCACAGAAAAAAAAAACATCAGCGAAATAACCATAAAATAGTGCAAATTTATGTTTTCAAGAGGCTTCTATGAGACTGTCATGTGCATCTGCGTAGTTCAGTCATTGCCATTCTGCAGCGTAATCAGACCTGCCAACCTTGAAGAAAATTTTTGAGTACCACCTGACCCGCCCCCCCCCCCCCCGTCCCCCCCCCGTCCCCGTCCCCCCCCCCCAGCACCTACCACCCTACTGGTAAATAAAATTGCATAGAGATACAATTTACTTCAAACAGCCAGCAAATTTATTGTCAGAACAGCAGTAAAAATGAATTTGAAATGTAGTACTTTGCTTTTCTTAGTTACACATAAAATAACTGCGTAATCCATAGTCAATAATAACTGAAAATGTTGCCAGAAAAGCAAGTCAGAGGACATTCATTGCAAATCAATCAATTAATTAATTAAATAAATGGGCAAAAATACCAAAACAAATACAATTTGCCATGCATTAAACACTTGCACTGTTTAACTTTCCATCATTCTCATCTTATGGCCCTTTTCCACTACGCGGTACCGGCTCTACTCTACTCGCCTCTTTTGCTTTTCCAGTAGAAAAAAGTACCTACTGGTACCACCTTTTCGGGTACCTGCTCTCCCGGGGTTCCAAAAAAGCCAACCGGGTACTAGGTACTAAAATGTGATGTGACACACTAAGGCCTACTGATTGGTCAGAGTGTATCGTCACTGCGAAAGACGACTATGTCGTCGACCTGTCATTCAAGTTAGATTGAGGAGTTTTAAGATTAGCGCAGTTATAATAATCATCGAATTATACCGTTATAGGCATCTTGTTCGATACACTGTGCATTGCCTTACCTTTCAAACACGGTTTCGCTTATTCATCAAAGCTACATTCATGAAATGCGTTTCTCTTTGCTTGTGGCCCGTTCATGGCGAAATTAAGTGACGGTCTTGTGTCCAGTTATATTCCCTAACTAATTCCCCTTAAGTAAGTTCTGCTATCAAGCCTCGTTTTAATAAAATCGCACAGAAAAAAACATGACGGATGTCAACGAATCATTTTTCTCTTAAAGTTATCACAAATGAGATGACGCATAAGCGATTAATTCTGATGGCTGCCATGTCCTGTGATTTGCAACGAGGAACTCTGCTCTGCAATGATCACTTAATTATCCCATATTTTAACAATTCCTTTGTTTTGCCGTGAACTTAAGAGTGAAATATACATTCGGTTTCCATGCCTTTTACGGATTTCACTGCTTTGCGTTGTAGGGTGGCACGCAATTTTACGGGCAACAGAATTGGACACGACAATGTCAAATAGAAAACGCAATTCAATTCAGAATATACAATACTGGATTTGAACACAAAAATCTTTAACAAAATCGATGGAATAAATGTAAACTAGATATAACTGTAGCTACATTGTGTGCAGTGCTTGAAGTGGGAAAAAAGAAGTGCAGGAACCCTGATTTTCTGAGAACCATCCCGGTCATTAAAAAAGGTTTAGGGTTAGTTGAAAAGTTGAAAACACGTTATTTTTTAAATTGGAAACTTAAAACGTTTTTTTACATTCATGCATTTAGCAAACATGGCTCTTAAGGACAATGCTCTACTCTTTTCATTTTGTGCTACAGTACTTGTTTGAACAGATGTGTTTTCACAATAATTCTGATATTAGGCCTATTTTTGAATGCACCTTTAGTATGTGGGCAGCTGGAGTAAGAACCACAACCGTATTGTCAAGATGTTTAAGTTTTTTGCAATCTCCGTGTCTGACAGTCTATTATTGTTTTTAATTTCTTCAAATCTGCTGACTCTTTAAGATATTAAACGTGAATGTTTTGATAAGAGGGCTCAGTTCTTCAAGATGAGTACCGAGAATTTCAATCAATGTTTCTGTTTAAGCTCTGCTCAATAAAGTGAGTCAACACTGGCGCGAGACAATGTACAATGCCTCCGTGTCTGACAGCCAAAAAAAAGAAGACGATTAGAACAGATTGATAACGAAATAAAGAATTAAAAGAAACATTTTAACAACAGAACATCCAATGAACACTGCGATTTATTTATTGGCGGGTCATCTTTGTTGGATATCCCGTTCGTTGGTTTTTATTCTTTATTTCGTTATAAATCTGTTCTCATATCAATACTTTTACTTTTTGCTGGCTGGTGGACATAAAGTATTTTGCATTTCCTGGTGGACAGTCTTGATCGTGCATGCGATAATTTCTTCACACTGTCAATGGTCATGGAATTGATTTGCTCTCTGATTGCAAGCACTATTTTATCTCTGCTGTGGAAATAAAGCGTGAATCTGTTCGGTCCATCTGACTAATTTTCAAAAGGAATACCGAATAAAGACTGCCATCTATCTTCAACGAAAACAGACGAATAGGCTAAAAAGACCAAGAAAAGTCGATAGCTATCAATTTGCATTTTGTGAGGGTCGAACACAAACATGGCCAAGTTTACACATCTAATAATTCCTGGAATACTCAGAAAAATTAGAACTTTTCTGACTTTCGGACACGGAGCTATATTAAAACCCTGTCCGACTATTGCGTCTTTGCATTGACTTTGTCTGTAATCAGTCGGGCGAAAAATTTGTTTCGCGTCCAGTGTGCAAGCGGCTTTAATGAGCAAAGAATGCAAGCATGCGATATATATATATATATCAGAGCACTTTATTCATGTCATTGTTTGGATTGTCTGGCTAGAAGTCACCAGTCAAACAACATAGGATAGTTTGCGAAGCCCGCTCAAACTCTTAATAGCAAAACAGAACTGCACAATAATAATCGTACCACCAGCCAACGACGACTGAGAAGTGTTTTGTGCTTTAGAGTTTAAAGGACGAAACACTGTTCCAGCGTGTAGGCTGGTTAGATTGTGATGCTAGTTTAAAATCCTTTATTGAGAGCTCGTTGAGCAGGTTTTGCGAACCAGTTGGCAAGTCATTGAATTATTTTTCATGCTGGTGGCTAGCTAGCTAATGTTAGCACAAACAACAACAACACTGGACCCGTCTTGGTCGCACTTAATAGAATAGAATAGAATAGAACGCCTTTATTGTCATTTCACAGAGTGACAAGAGATTCAAAGCTGTCCCACAGAGTGCACATACACATAGGAATTCCCTGAGTGGATATAAAATTATGATCGACTTACTGCAGATGAATCCTCGCGGTCTCGTCTTTTCAACGATGTGTTCCTTGTCTTCATAACCGTAGTAGGTGTTTTACAATCCAGCAGTTAATATTGGCAGCAAACATTTACCATTTACAGCTGTGGTTTGGACCGTAACGTCCCACTTGCCAACCACAGCAGTGCAGACTTGAATGAGCGCGCCCTCAGTACCTATGGCAATAACTCAGAAGTGGTAGCTAGGCAACGAATTTGTTGTCAAATGTGGGATTTTCTTTTATTGGTGCGCTCATGTGAATGAACGACAAGCAACCCAGACAATGGAATAATCTAGGCTATCGAATGAACCACAACCTTTGATGAAAATATATAATGTGTAATGTAAAATAAAGAAGTGCCGGAACTGTGTTCCGGTTCGTTCTGGCCAACTTCAAAGTGCAGGAGTGCATATGATAAAAATACAGAAGTACCGGAACTGCGTTCCGCTGCGTTCCGGTCCACTTCAAGCACTGATTGTGTGTCGTGTTGAGGATGACATCGCAGAAGTTTCGTGCTGCGCCACTATGATGATCAGCTTCACAGAGGCAGTACTATCCACTCAAGGCAAACAGCCTCCCAGAAAAATATCCGGTACCGAGTAGAGTGGCGTAGAGCCCGTACCAAGTAGTGGAAAAGCGCCATTAGTGGTGCATTTGAAACAGCGTATGAAACGGTGCCTTTGGAGGCAATCATGTGGAACATTAACGTTGCACAGAATGTCAGAAAGCCTTTAGCGAACTTCGTTATTACATTTCATTGTTTTAGGCCGTTTCACAGTATTTCTGCAAAAACAAACCCTCATAGAAGCGAAATTATCTCAAACTAAAGTAAATGGCGTTCGCTTTTCGTGACAATGAGATTAATACGCAGTGAAACGGCATTATAATCGAACGTCAGCTCTTCAAGCAGCGCCAGGTATTCTACCGTAGGTATTCAACTAATCAAAATACAGGATTCGCTGCATCCACAGTAGAATTTACCATTTCACCGATGTTTGGATTGGGTGTATTTTCAACTTATGATGACCCAGAGGTGTGGCGATGAGGGTTTGCAGCCTATAACTAGGGAATGAGACTAAACTGGAGTCGAAGCGAGGTTTTTTCCGAAAGGGCCGTGGTTGAGAGGGCAGGAGAGGCACACGCACTCTCTGATTGGTCGAAATATTTTCGTTATGCATACGCGCCTCTGCTCACCGGACATCAACTGATGAGTGTGTCAACTTAAACTGACGCATAAACTGAAACTGGAGAGATCCAGCGATATGCGTACTCACATAGCATCAACTCGTACCAGCGTACTTTGATGTCAAAATGTGTACGTCGTACGCAAAATGCGTACATGTTGGCAGGTCTGCGTAATTTAAAAGGAAAAAGAAGAAGAGCACTCACCTACTAAGACAGTGACCACCTTGCTGTTGGCGTACTGCTCGATCTCTCTCAGCCACTCCGGAAGGCACCGGAAGGAGTCCTCGCAGGTGATGTCATAGGTGAGTATGAGGGCGTTGGCGCTGCGGTAGTAACTCTGCGTGATCGAGCGGAACCGTTC
This sequence comes from Gymnothorax reevesii, assembly GCA_029721435.1. Classification (NCBI taxonomy): domain Eukaryota; kingdom Metazoa; phylum Chordata; class Actinopteri; order Anguilliformes; family Muraenidae; genus Gymnothorax; species Gymnothorax reevesii. Next base: position 124,993,097 of record CM056574.1, read on the forward strand.
CTGTCCAGCCGTGTCCCAGATCTGCAGCTATGGAACATCGATACAGCATCGGTCAGCAGGCCGCACCGATGGCACTCCAGCCACTCCCCTCAATACTCAGGTCCAATGGTGTGTCTCCACTAAATGTAGAGCACATTTCTCCCATGGCCGCTTTACATAGAAAGGCAAAGGCAAAGGCCCAGGCTTTCAAAAGTAGCCAGCAACCGTCAATAATCGTTGTCTACTCTGGACATGAAAACCGGCTACTCGCAACTTTGATTCTCCGTATCATGGAATTCTTTTTGTCACCTTCCTTGTTTCTTTAACCCAGAGTTTAGCCATATTTTCAATAAAAGAAGGAGTTGATGTGTTATTTCCTTGCTTTAGTAAGCCATCATGGTTTCCATATGCTACATTCGTAGAGTTTTGATATAAAGACCTGAGGTGCTTGCGCAGGCAGAAAATTACTACATCGCCTGCGTTCAAAAATTTGCATCACAGTTTGACTGAGGATACGAGATGGTTGAACCCCTAAGTAAAATACTATAAACCTCAACAACAAACAAAAGAGAAATGTCAGGGTGCACGCGCACTGTAAATATAGCCCGAATCACCTTGCACGGCGCCGTAGACATAGCCACTTCTTATCTAAATAGAACCATCACTTCATATTGAACGTTTTAATTACCGAAAGTATACGGAACGGTTTCCTGCACGGGAAACTTTACTGCAAGCATTCAATTGAAATTTCCCTTAAACTACAAATATAAAATGATGGCATCAAGTTATTAGTCAATGTAATGGTGTTAAAGTAAAGTGTAATGTTTTACTTATATTACCAGATATTGTTTTAATCATTTACTGGAGCCCTGTCTTTGCACGAGTTGGAAAAAGCGTGCCAACACCTGTAATTTAGCTCTGGCTATTCCCCGAGTGGATCACTCATAACGTTAGCTACTCACTGCTAAATACTCCTCATTGCAAACTTGTTTTGCAGAATGTTGATCCTGAGTCAGCAAAATCAGCATCTGTATTGGCTTTCGCTTAGCTAAGTTATTTGAATAGTTATTTGGAAATGGTTTAGCGTTACATCTCTATGCGTACAGTCATGTTTCAGAGATCAGAAAAACAGCTGCATTTTCTCCATGATTCTTCCCTATGGCGGTAACCCACCCAGACCCCCAACATTTCTGCTCATCTCTTCCCTTAACCACAGATTATGTCACACAATAGTCAATATTTTCAGTGGCTGGACAAAGCAGTATAAAAACAGTGTAAAACCAGCTATAAAGCAGCACAGTCAGTGAAAATACACACTCTTTTAAGTGTGAAACAGCATCGACAAACTGTGATTTAATCATTCACGCTGCTGTCTGGGCCAAGTCACTTTCGTATACATACATCTGAAATTTGACCAACATACTCTTAAGCCTACTTGAATTACTCAGACTCGCCCTTCGTTCAGGGTGCTTTTCCCGAAATCACAGATGCCAACTTACAAGGTCGGAATCATTGACGGTCAATGAACGAACTATATAAGTTGCTAACCTATGTTTTAGGGAAGCGTACCCCTAATCATTTCTATGCCGGTAAAAAGGCTGGGAAGTGGGTCAGGCCGAAAGTGTCTCACTCAGGGAATGGTTATCAAATGGCGTACCACTCAGGACACATACGTTAACATGTTAATACAAGTTACTTCTATAACCCTATGTGACAATTTTTTTTCCTGGTTTGTGTCATTTCTTTATTGCATTTTATGTAAAAAAAAACAATAGAAAATGCCCATTATTTCCTTGAAACTTTGATTTCGTGACCAACTAAGATGATGCAATTTAGGAATTCGCCAATTCCGTGTAAAAATGGGAAATTTGCACATTTTCATTTACATAGCAGTCCTCCAGACTGGACTACTGCAATGCACTTCTCATTGGGATCCCAAACAAAAGTCTTCAGAGACTTCACAAAACTGCTGCAAGGATCCTGAAGAGAGTGCGAAAGTATGAGCATATCACACCCGTTCTCCATTCTCTTCACTGGCTTCCCGTTTCCGCTCAGATTGAGTACAAGGTCTCCCTCCTCACCCACCAATGCATCTATGGCAATGCCCCCCCCCACCTGAAAGAACTACTCACCCATTAACCACAACACGATCCCTCCGCTCCTCAAACTCTAATCGCCTCCTACCCCCAGGGACTAAGCTCAGCACCATGGGTGATCGGGCTTTCTGATCTGCTGCCCCTCGGCTATGAAATGCCCAGCCCATTTTATTCTGTTAGATTTATGTCTTTTAAAATGATGCCTTTACTTTGAAGCACTTTGAGATTTGTTTCAAATGTAAACTGTGTGATAAATAAAACGTATGATTATTATGATGATTACATAAGGTATGAATAAAACAAAACATAAATAAAATTTTATATAATTTGTATAATATCAAATCTTCCCATTTAAACAAGCAAAAATAGTCTTTCTTACCTTCTTGAGTTTTTTTGCAGTGGTCTTAGGTAAAATGAGGTGCCCAGAGTTTGTGTTGATCCTCGACAGACATGCCAAATTATACCTTGTTGGCTTCATACATTTTAACAGTTGCTGTTACAGAGTACCTTTTTGCTCTTATTGTGATAAATTGGTCACATACATTGCAGAATGCATCGAGATAATGCTTTGCAGCCTCTTGATGCCAGCTGTGAAAAATTCTGACAGATCTACATGTTTACTTGTGCAGCTAGAATTAAACTGAGGTGGTGAGCTGCTGGATAGATATTATGGAAAGATCTGGAAAATTTTAAAAGGTTCCTGAAATACTTGTAGGTTCTACAACATCCTAGAAAAATTCTTGAAACTTCTTGGAAGTTGCACAACATTCTAGAAAGTTCTTAAATGCTTGTAAGCTCAAGAAAATTCTCTGTTAGCAAACCAGCTCTATATCTACCTTTAACGGCCTGGAAAATGGATAGCATTTGAAAAATTCATTACCCAAGTCACAAAAGCAAAGTTTGATAGGTCTTCTCCTTTTACTTTAGGTATAAGCAATCGGGAAATAACACTTTCTGCCCAGGAACAGGAAAAAGCTAAAATTTTGTCACATTGTGTAATGGGAAATTTGTTTTAGTCAGATCATGAAACCAGTCATTTCTTGAAATGATAAAATTTTTTTTTGTCATTTCATGAAATGACTTAAGTTTGATGCCAGCCATTTCATGAATGTCCAAAAATTTTACTTTTAATTAAACTGAAATACGATGGTATTCTAAATGCTTCAAGTTTCTGATTTCACTGAAGCCATTTTCCCCTTCACGGTGAAGCTCAAATCTTGAATTATAAAGCCTTAAACAGGCATACATTGTCTGATTTGGCTTCTGCACAAAGGGTTTGTTCAACTTTGTTGCATGTATCTAATTCTATTAACTGATAATCGGAAGTGACAATACATGTATAGAGTCAGTGGCACCAACTTCAGGTCAACATTGGGGGGGTCACAATGTTTTTTTTCAGGCTGCTGTATTCGCAAGGGTAGGCTGCCTTGTCCAAAGTCCAGCCTTCTAGAATGTTAAAAAGGTTTATTTAGAAAATATCAGCTGGCTACTGTATTTGATTAATGTTAAATCTGGTTATGATCTGTGAAATAATCTGTTAATTGGCAGAATGGATGCGATGTATGAAGGCATACGCGAACTGAATGTCGGAGGCAGCATCCATTTTCCATCCCCGCATTTATGGACGTAGCCTAATCTGTTTCCAGTCATTAATTTAGCAGAGGATTTGAAATTGAAAACGGGACCTTAAACATTGCGTTAGCCTATAGGATACTCATGTGTCGCATTTTTTTCCAGCCTGCTTCAAGACGCACGCAATATGCACACACAATAATTATGCATGCAACGCGTGGTTCATGGGCCAAGGGTCTCTTCACGCTACTCCTACTACAATGCTATAGGCTACATATCTTCCATCATCCACGCATCTGCTGCGTTTAAATAGTGCCGCATGCTGCAGACGCATGGTTAATAGTACACCCTCACTCGACTATGAAATTAAAAGCCGATATAACCTCAGGGCTAAACTGAAGCATAAGCTACTGATTAAGGCAATGCGGGACCTTTTTTAATAAGGCTAATGCAAGCCGTCTACGATTGCAGTAGCAGGTTTAGAAGCTGAATCCATATTGGAATTAATATTCAAGTCCAGAAAATTTCGCGAAAGTTGGCAGTGGGCTTGTTCATTAAATCAGCTGTTGCTTCATAAACATAATACAGACAGAGTAAAAAAAAGACAAGTTGTCAATATCAGTGGGCTCTATTTAATGAACTAGTATAAGAGATATAATTGCATGATATAACCTACATGTCATTTTCCGAAAATATAAAATTATGTTAATTAACTACTGTAGCCTTAGTTTATATTTTACTGCGTTTAATCTCTGCAAGGGAAATTCTGAAGCCAACGTCACAATTCATTTCTAATATGTATCCAGCTGGACGATGAATATAAGGTCCGGATACAAGTAATTGATCCTACTTTCGATAGAGTGCTGTCCCTCGATGGAAACATTTGAGCGAAGTCACGAAAAACGGAACACTTTAGTAAAAAATTAGCAGTCCTGTCCTGTGCGGTGTCCTGCGAGCAGTCCTGAGTGCTGTCCTGCGCAGTGTCCTGTGTCCAGTGCACTGTCCTGTATCCTGCACACTGTCCTGCGCAGTGTCCTCTGCAGTGTCCTGCGCAGTGTCCTGTGTCCTGTGCACTGTCCTGTATCCTGCACACTGTCTTGCGCAGTGTCCTGAGTCCTGTGCACTGTCCTGTATCCCGCACACTGTCCTGCGCAGTGTCCTGTATCCTGCACACTGTCCAGCGCAGTGTCCTCTGCAGTGTTCTACGCAGTGTCCTGTGCACTGTCCTGTATCCCACACACTGTCCTGTGTCCTGTGCACTGTCCTGCGCAGTGTCCCGTGTCCTGTATCCCGCACACTGTCCAGCGAAGTGTCCTGTGCACTGTCCTGTATCCTGCACAGTGTCCTGTGCACTGTCCTGTATCCCGCACACTGTCCTGCGCAGTGTCCTCTGCAGTGTCCTGCGCAGTGTCCTGAGTCCTGTGCACTGTCCTGTATCCCGCACACTGTCCTGCGCAGTGTCCTCTGCAGTGTCCTGCGCAGTGTCCTGTGCACTGTCCTGTATCCTGCACACTGTCCTGCGCAGTGTCCTCTGCAGTGTCCTGCGCAGTGTCCTGTGTCCTGCACACTGTCCTGCGCAGTGTCCTGTGTCCTGCACACTGTCCTGCGCAGTGTCCTCTGCAGTGTCCTGCGCAGTGTCCTGTGTCCTGTGCACTGTCCTGTATCCTGCACACTGTCCTGCGCAGTGTCCTCTGCAGTGTCCTGTGCACGTGCCTGTATCCCGCACACTGTCCTGCGCAGTGTCCTCTGCAGTGTCCTGTGCACTGTCCTGTATCCCGCACACTGTCCTGCGCAGTGTCCTGTGCACTGTCCTGTATCCTGCACACTGTCCTGCGCAGTGTCCTCTGCAGTGTCCTGTGCACTGTCCTGTATGCCGCACACTGTCCTGCGCAGTGTCTTGTGCACTGTCCTGTATCCTGCACACAATCCTGCGCAGTGTCCTGAGTCCTGTGCACTGTCCTGTATCCCGCACACTGTCCTGCGCAGTATCCTGTATCCTGCACACTGTCCTGCGCAGTGTCCTCTGCAGTGTCCTGTGCACTGTCCTGTATCCTGCACACTGTCCTGCGCAGTGTCCTCTGCAGTGTCCTGTGTACTGTCCTTAGGTGTATTTATTTATACTGAGTACAAATGAAAACCACTTGAAAAAAGTGAATATTTAACTTCAAATGAACTTCAACATAATTTTTATACAACAACAACACTACAGTGACATCACCCGACATGCCAGGTGCAAGAAATGCGAGAATTTCAAGTTAACTGTAACGCTTGGCAATTTTTTGCAAAAACGCAACATCTTGCACGCACACCACGGGAAAAATTAATTTCACTCTGACTTTGTGCACACATTTCCTTTAAAAGCATGTGAATCCGAATAAAATTTCACTTCTTCACTGACACTTGTGAAACGTCGACACTGTGCCGCGACTTACAGCCCCTGAACGGGAACGTGCCATAGGCATGCTTCAAATTGGCGCCAGCACCAGGGAAATTGCCAGACGACTACACTGCGCACACACAACAATCGCAAGACTCCATCAAAGGTTTCTACAAACGGGGAGCACTCGGGACCGTCCTCGACCGGGTCAACAACGTGTGACAACGGCACGTCAGGACCGTCAGATCGTATGGGATCATGTCCGAGACCGAACACTACCAGCGACAAGAACGGCTGCTCAAGTCCAAGGACGATGTGGATTCATTCACCCCAACACCGTACGGAACCTTCTGCGAGCTGCAGGCCTGCGTGCACGACGTCCTTATTTCGGCCCCATATTGACGGATCGTCACCGAAACCAGCGTCTACAGTGGGCAAACAGGCACCAGAATTGGCGACTACGACAATGGCACGGTGTCATCTTAAGTCACGATTTCACTTAAGGAACGCAGATGGCCGTATACGTGTTTGGCGGAGACGTGGTGAACGTTATAACGCCGATTGTGTCGTTCAAACGGACCGTTGGGGTGGTGGCAGCGTTATGGTGTGGGGTGGAATAAGCTACCGTCACAGAACTCCTCTCCATATCTGCAGAGGAAGGGTGAACGGCGTCTACTACCGGGACCAGGTGCTGCAGAACCATATTGTGCCGTTCTTCAACCAACACCAAGATGTCCACATGTTCCAACAGGACAACGCTAGGGCACACACTGCAAGGGTGTCCATGCAGTACCTTGCACAGCAGAACATCCCCGTGCTTCAGTGGCCAGCTCTGTCACCCGACCTCTCCCCTATCGAGCACTTATGGGATGAAATTGGACGACGTCTTTCACTTCGACACCAGATGGACAACATCGGAGAACTTGAGGTTGCCCTTGTTCAGGAGTGGAATGCTATCCCTCAGAACACTATCTAGAGACTGATCAACTCCATGCGACGACGATGCACCGCATGCGTCAATGCAAATGGCGGTCACACCCGTTATTGACTTTCCCGTTTGACCCCTACACACCAGTTAAACCTCTCTCGCGCATTAACATTATCATGAATGAAATTGAATGATGTTTACATGTCTTCTTAAATCATTCATTACCTCAAATGCATCATACGTATATACTTCACATATCAATCCATGGAGCTATTCCAGATTTCGTGAGTGGTGCGTTTTCATTTGTACTCAGTATATTTATTTTTTTACATATTTAGGTTTAAAAAATAGCCTGTTTTTAACCTTAATTTGTCTACTGCATTGCCAAAAACCAATGAATCCCGCCAAAATCTACTTTACAAGTAGTCGAGACCATACGTTCTTCATAAAAAGCACACATCAAAATTATCATGTTGAAAACCCCATTTATTTATTTATCATAATTTCTGTGAGAAATAAAATTGCACCGTTTTTCGTGCCTGCACTCATTTGGAAGTGGGGAACACTTCTGATGAAGACGATTGCATATTATTAACGTATTCACATATGCGGAAGCATTAAAACGAACCAAGGTTCATTCAGAGTAACTGTTCAGGGTTACGTTTCCTAAAACCTTGGTTTGAACAGGACTGTGGAAGTTACTGAAAGTTAGCAAATAACAACGCTTTTAGGAAACATACCCCAGCTCAGTAAATTTCAGTACAGTTGCCCATTCTGTTACAATCTTCCTGAGTTGCCTGGCAACAACAGCAGCTAAAGACGATGTGTTATTCACCAACAGATTTTTTTAGAGTAGGCCACGGCAATGAATCAAGGATGCACATTTTCTCGACGTGAATATAAATTCCAATATGGTTTCAGGTTTTAAACCTGTAACTGCAATTGCAGACGGCTTGAATAAGCCTTTTTTTTTTTTTTTTTTTTTTAAATAGGTCCTGCATTACCTTAAATCTGTAGCTTGACTGAATGGGACAGGCGAACTATGAAAACTTGCGGTTTTAATATTGTGGGGTTTTTGCACCCCCAACCTTAACTTTGGAGGTGCAGGAGACCCAATGCCCCCCCACAAATGGCGCCTATGTATGGAGTAATGCATCATGAGCAAACAATAACAAGCATCCTCAAAAATATATACATGTTCAAACTAAAAAATTTTGAATTTACATCACCAAATAACAAGGAAATTAGACGCTAGAAGGCACAAGAATGCATCATGAAGCTTCAAATTTTTAAATTTCTCCTGGCAGAATTCCACCCACCCCTCATCCCCCGAGGGCTTTGTGCCCTCAATGCTTGGATTCTCGGCACCTCCACCACCAGCCATAGCCGCCTACTCTACTCTGCCAGCCGCCTACTCCAAAAACTTTTGAAAGCCCTGAAAGACACACATGCTGCGACAAGAATACATTAAATTCCTGTCTAGCGTATATGCACGCAAGATTTTTCTCTGGAGAAAAATTCAGCAGCCGTATCTGATGAGTGACACAAAGCAGAAATTGGCTTTGTGTTAGAAGGGCACACACCTTTAAGCATCCTCTGCCCTCTCTGGTTCTTACAAACACAAACCTCTAACAGATAACAGCAGCTTTCAGGGCTGTACTGTGGTAGTGAGCACCCAATTCCACAGTGTCCTACTTGGTTAAACTGCTCAACTAAGTTTTTTGAAGTTGCCTCAAAACTGAAGAGATTTAGTTTCAGTAGTAGCTTTTAATCTCAGGGTTACAATGATGGGTCTAGATTGCATCTGCAGGATCTGCATTCAAACATTTCTGAATAATGAATGAACTAGATAACTCGGTTGCCACAGAAACTGAGTCATGCATCTCCCCGATTTCCATATTTTGGACAAAATGGCCGCCAGCAGCCATGTTGGACGTCCAAAATTGCCAAAAATTGGTCTTGAGCATTGTTATCTTCGCCTGTGCAAAATTAGAAAAAACTCCTGTAATAATTGTTGCTTCCAGATCCGGAACAGAAAATCTCTATATGCGCAGCGACGGCCCCGGAACTCAACCACAGTATCTCCCGACTATCGTTATCGGGGAGATATTATTATTATTATTATTATTATTATTATTATTACATTCAGACAAACAGAAAATGAAATTCTGAACTAACCTTGACTTTTTCTCCATTGATTTCAACAGTTTTGATCATGAAATCCACCCCTATTGTTGCACCTTGACCAGGTGGGAAAAGACCCTAGAATGACAGAGTGAAATGGATAGATGAGCCAGGAATAAAATTTACAAGTCCAATACATACACTGAATATTGAGATAAAAAAATTTTACAAACCCCAATTTCAATGAAGTGGGGACATTGTGTAAAACATGAATAAAAACAGAACACAATGATTTGCAAATCCTTCTCGACCTATATTCAATTAAGTACACAACAAAGACAAGATATTTCATGTTCAATCTGATAAACTTTGTGTTTTTTGGAAATATTCACATATTATGAATTTGATGCCTGGAACACGTTCCAAAAAAGCTGGGATGGGGCAACAAAAACTGGGAAAGTTGAGGAAAGCTCAAAAAAAAAAACCTGTTTAGATCATTCCACAGGTGAACAGGTTCATTGGAAACAGGTGAGTGTCATGATTAAGCATAAAAGGAGCATCCCCGAAAGACTCAGTCATTCACAAGAAAGGAAGGGGCGATGTTCACCACTTTGCGAACAATAAAATAGTCCAACAGTTTAAGAACAACGTTTCTCCACGTTCAATTGCAAGGAATTTAGGGATTTTATAATCAAGACTATGGGTAATAGACTGGCCTGCCTGCAGTCCAGACCAGTCTCCCATTGAAAATGTGTGGTGCATTATGAAGTGCAAAATACGACAACGGAGATTCCGGACTGTTGAGCAACCGAAATCGTACATCAAGCAAGAATGGGAAAGAATTCAAACAATAAAGCTCCAGCAATTAGTGTCCTCAGCTCCCAAAGGCTTATTGAGTGTTGTTAAAAGGAAAGCTGATGCAACACAGTGGCAAACATGACCCTGTGCAAGCTTTTTTGGAATGTGTTGCAGGCATCAAATTCAAAATGAGCAAAAATTTCCAAAAAAAAAAAAAAAGTTTTTTATTTGAACATCTTGTCTTTGTTGTGTATTCAAATATAGGTTGAAAAGGATTTGCAAATCATTGTGTTTTTATTCACGCTTTACACAACATCCCAACTGCTTGGAATTGGGGTTTGAACAAAATAGACTAGGGTTAGGTATCCAGCAAGCCATTTCATCCAGCATCATTGTGGACTTAAACCATTCATAAATTTGAACATAGGCTGAGGCAATATAGACCTCGACTGCCAATTCACCAGGGAATGAACAAGACCTTTGATAACATCTCTTATATCCAACCCTCTCATCCAAAGAAACCTATAAAAATTACAGAAATGTAACATGGTATCCATTTTTGCAACCAAGACAGGTGGAGAACCTTTGTCCAAAGACACCATGGTAGTGCCCCAGCTTGTCATCACAGGTCATCACTTGTCTTTACAAGCAGAGTTTCCCATATGCTGAAGTGGTCACTTAATGCCGAGATAAAGGAAACTAACCTGTGTGAAGCGTCGCACCAGGCAGGTCTTCCCTACTCCTGCATTTCCTATCAACACGATTTTGAAAAGGTGGTCATAATCTTCCATGCTCATGCCTACTTTGATAAGAGAAAAACAAGAAAAGGGAGAAAAACATCAGAAGTAAAGCTTGGTCAGTGCACTTCAAGGACAGACAGAAAAGGTAATCATGAACAGATGGAATCCTACTGAGGAATCTGTAAATTCTACAACCAGACCAATAATGTTTATCACTCAGATAGTCCATAGTAATCCAACTAGGAGCTCCAATGAGGAAACCTTCATAATTTAAAAGTCAGGATCCTTTGGCAAAAGGCATGTCCTACATATAACCAAATACACTAATTCACAGCTCATTTCAACTCTCTACGGCAAAAGATTAAACTGCAAAATAAAGGAGAACTGTATAAGTCTGAGGCACCGAAGATATTTATATTTTTTAATTTAAATATGGCATGACGTTTTTTTTTTGTTTCTACATTTGTATTACTGAAGATAAGAGGCACATTTGAGATACTAACTGTCACTTTAAAAATTGATTTCAGAATTAAATGCTTGCGGTCCAGGTCATGCGGTGACAGAGTAATAAAATTGGTGTATTTTGTATCATCAATCCAAATCGAAGTAAGATAGAGTTACAAGTTAAATGGCTTAGTGTAGGTCTTCCCTAGTATTTCAAACAACAAAATCGCTGATTTTGTTCATTTGATTTATTTCGGGTGAAAAAGGAAAAAAAAAAAAAACTGGTCGGGAAAGACCAGTTTTTTGCAGTTTTCACCCAAAATAAATCAAATGAACAAAATTAGTTATTTTGTTGTTTTAAGTACTACAGAAGACCTACACAAAGCCATTTAAATTGTAACTATCTTACTTCGAATTGGATCTATGATACAAAATACACCAATTTTGTAACTCTGTTACTGCGTGACCTGGCCCTTGCATTTTATTAGAGTTGACAAAGACGAGATATAGCCCTGACAGAGCCCCAATCGAAATGTCATCAAGGCTTTCTGGGATTACCAGGAGATGCAGAAGTAAGACAGTGGGCAGATGTACTGAGCAATTTTTCGATACACCTAGAACAAGTAAACAGCTAATGATCATGTAAAATTGTAAAAGTGCTGGGCAGTGTACCTAATTCTAGGCAATAGCTTGTGTTGTCTGACCAAATATTGATTAGATTTGGCTTTAAATATTTTAAATTCTACACAGAGCACTTTATAGCACATGTTCAGTGTTTAGACATGTTTAATATTCTGAGAAGGACCTTCACTAAACATTTGTTTAAATGTGTCATGGACATTGGCACTGTGCTATAAATATTGTAAAAGAGTTTAAGAAATATGGTCTGATCAAAATCAAAAATTCCTTTTAAATCGGTACAATGAAGGTATGCCATTATAAACACAATTATTTTACATATTTCTGAAATTCTTCTTTAGATTTATTTATAACTAAAATAAATGCATTGAAAGCAATTTTAATAAAAAAGTATAAGGGAATATTTTTCCTCTGCATCATCTAAAAAACAACTGACTACATAGTACAAAGCAAATCCAGGCCTATCAACAACCAATAAAAGTAATGGATCCATCAAAGCAAGATAAACAGAGAATCTTGGAGCATCTCTAATGCTACAAATTGTTAAAGCTTCCATTAACAAATCAGTGTGACTATAAAGTTTACTACAGCCCATCTCCAGCTTACACTGCGCAACCAGCAGGGAAACACCATGGATATATCGCCAATATATTACAAGGTGCGCAAATAATTCCTTTATGCATTCATATGTGCAAGGACAATTTAGATTCCAATAGACCTGACTTGCATGTCCTTGGACAATGGGAGGACACCAAAGTAAGTAGAGGACACTCACAGGACCATGAGGAGTGAACCGAATGACCATTAGCTGAACACTGAACTTGGCCTTTTCTTGCAGAGGTCATGAAAAATATAATAGGCATATAATTTCACTTTGCTAAGATACGAATACTCACTTTAGGCAAGTACACAAACCCTAGTCGGAATTCACTTATTTTAAAAAAAAATCGCCCAACCCAACCCCCGAAAAAAAGAAAATTTAACCCATTCCGTTAGGATAAAGGTGGCATCACTGAGGTTTAGCTGCACCTGAGAATTTTCTCCGCTTACCATTCTGTTAACAACTACTTGTGTAAAAAAAAAAAAAAAAAATTAGCATGCAGCCTGATAAAGATAGATGATGTCATTAATAAAGCAGCGATTCTCATTATCTCTCTTCGAAGTTCACATCAGAAAGAGACAATGTTAACAGAATCTTTGAAAAGCAGAAATCTAATTAGTACCTTGCCATGTATGTTAACAAAAGAAACAAAAACGGCAATTGCGGACATTCGAATCTGTAACCCGGGGTGATCGCTCAATTCCCAGACGGAGCCGTCTTTAATCTACAACGTACAAAAGACTTTCTGGAAAGTTCAGTTTCCTATTGGACCCGAGAAGTTGCTATGGTATGGGCCTCTTTTACAGCGTTCACGTTGCCAAGGCTCACGTTAAGGTGCCGAGAGAATTGCCATAAAGAATCAGAGCGACTTCAGAGTGCAGAGAACCAGCACTGCCTGCATCACTTAGCGAGAAGAAAAGCTCCGTAAACGCACACAGTACATTCCATAGTAAAATTAAACACGCACAGGGGTAATGCGAGAAACTCGCTTTCATTCGCCAAGTTTTCAAAGAAGGTTAAATAAAAATCGCAAATCTCTAAGCAATGTTTATTGCGCGTGGTTTCAATAAAGCCAACTGTCAACTGATGCAGCCTACACGGCCGCAAGTAACACTTCCAAGGAGCAAAAACGCCCCCATTCAAGAAATGCACATAAAATATTGGCGGAATGCAGTTTTTCTTGTTTTCTTCTTATTCCAGGAACACAATGATGAGTTCTGCAGGAATATACCGTTATGGTGTCGATGCTAGTCTTGGAGAATCATCATGTAAGAAGATATAAAATCCAGTTTAATTATGATAAGATCAAGCTGCCATATGACATATTTCAGAAAAAAAAAAATGTATTTAACACCAAGCATCTCACGTTCAGCTCGAACGCAGATTTTCGAAAGGACGAAATCCTTCCTCAGAAAATGTCCAGTCTAATCGGAGTTGGGCTAAAACAAAAATGCAATGATATCATAATTCACAGCGGATGGGCACCTCATTCAACGAACACAATCAAAATCATCACGGACTGACATATTGCCGTTTAACTCAATAATACAGCAGGGATAGTGTACGCGCACGTTATATATGAAAATGACATAGTTCACATTAGGCTTACTTAGCCTGTTTGCTTAACAACAGACAGCAAGCCGTCAAGATAGCGCTAGGGTAGCAATATGCAACACTGCAAGTTTATGTAACGTCAAAGCGCTGAATTAAAAGTCACCGTTATGTCGATGCATATACATGCACACATGCATGCTATTCGCATTTCCCAAAAATTATACCGTTTTTTCACCGCCACCCATATCTATCGTCAGATATTTTCCTGCGGAAAATTACTGGCTAGTTAGCAAGTTAGCAAGGAAAACGCTTATAACATTTGATTGCATCTGCACTTACCAAAACTGGGGAAATCCCCCGATTAATAATTAGTTCGCATTCATTCTACTAATTTCGCTAACCTATGTTTGCAGACACAAATTATTTAACTTGTCATTTCCCCCCCAACATCTCAATCACAGCGATAGGGTTGGTTCCATCGATGCACAATGATCGCAGTGGAGTTTCCTCCGCTTTTCAACAATGACATCATTCCCCTTTTTCTGTAGGGGCTCGTGCCCGAGAAATGGCAATACTGGGAATTGTGGGATTTATAGTATATTTATCAGTGACTCGCTGCAAAATCAGCGTTGTTTAAGCACTACAATCCCCAAGAACCACATTCAAAGATTGTTCGGAGTTAAAGGTCCGTTTTGCGGTCCGACCCGACTGGTCCGTAAGATAGAGAACTATGCCGCATCACTGCGCATCATCATCACAGTAAACAGCTGCTGCAAAAAGCAATAAGCTGGCTCCTTATGAAGCTCTCAATGGCTTCCTGTGTATGTAATTCGGTAATTTGGGAATCACGATTTGCGACTTAGTTGAAATCAAAATAAATGCGCTCGGAACTCCATCAGACCTGTTGCTGCAACAAGTAGTGCAATTGTCTATCATGGACCACATTTCCACGACCTGCTTTTCAACAGGGTTGAGTGTTTTAGTGGGAGAATGTCTGAGTGCCACATACTGGGATTAAACGCACTGGACACTTAAGGTCTTGTTCGTACTCATAGTAGTAGCGATTCAAATGAATCCAACCTCTCTTTTACTGCGTAGGTGAGACTGGGGTCCGATGAGCCATGGGAACCAATGAGCCATATCACTATTTTGCGATCAATCGATGCAAAAGGAGTTTAAAATAGCCAAAATAGTGATATGGCTCGAGGGTTCAGAGCCAGAATGGCTTATCTCCAAATTTGCATATGGAGATAAACCTTTTTTTCCAGACAAACTAGACATGATTTGAAACTTGTAGCTGCACCTAACCCAAAATGCCCAAATTTTGGAGATAAGCCATTCTGGCTCTGAACCCTCGATTTATTCCCAATGACTCATCAGTCAATGGTCAAATATTTTGCCTATTTAAAGCAGCTCTGCCATCGATTGATCGCAAAATAGCCATATGGCTCATTGGTCCCCATGGCTCATCGGACTCCAGTCTCCCTTACATAAAAATCTGTGAGGCCTTGTTGAAATAATAGGCTTTGCAACCCAGATAAAAATTAAAAAAACACTATTTAAGGTTGCCAGCAGTTACAGCTCCAACAGGAGAAAAGTAACTAGCATTAGTCCGCGGATTCAACAGCAAGCCAACACAAATTCTTGTGAAAGCAACACATTGTCTACACAATATTGGCATTAAAAAGCTCCAGCTCAAACATCCGCGAAAAAATTAAACCTGTTTAATTTTTTCACGAATTTTGCCGGTGATGGCGAATGGTCCCGTACCACTGCGAATCAATTCACGGTTCTTTGAATCAATTCTTCTCTGCGGAAGAAGAGAACTGTTTCATCCGTACACTTCCGCGGGCCAACACAGCTCAGTGAGAAAGGGGTTTTAGTTACCATTATTGGGCAACTCGACTGAGCAGTCTCACTTTTTCATGTGTGACAGACAGCAACATTTCTGCCATTTAGCAAAAATATAATCTTTAAGAAGTGTACATCATGATCCAATTTGATTTTATTCTAGCCTGAACTTTCGCTGCTGTCTGCTATCAATTTGTGAAGTGCGCCACCTTCTCAATTCACTTCTGGTTCTTGCTCTGCTTTCAAACAATGATTTTTTTTACACAACACTGCCACCGCGTGGGTCTAATTAATATTATTCTTTCTATTCCATGATGCTAATAGGAACAAACATCCAAAAATGGGTTTTGACCAGTTTTCATTGCTGCAATTGATCATGAAAAATGGTCGACCATGCGGTAACAATGCCTGTCAAAATGTAAATTATATATAGGTTAGTGCCTAATACATACTAATTTCTGAAGACATTATTAAACGAGGAAATAAATATATTGATTTTGTCACATGACATTGAGGACCAAAGCCAAATTCAATATGGTGTGTTTGATCAGCATACGTGATTTGTCATTAGTATCCAATACATACGGAAGATCTAAAGCCAACATTAAAGGACTTTTAGGCCGTTTTGTCATTATCTGGACCTTGTTGCCCAAGGTCAAATCCAATATTTCGAAAACAACCAGCATACATGATTTGCTACACTATTAGTGCCCAATACATACCTAAAATCTACAAACAATATTAAACAAATGTGGGTCATTTTTGTCATATAACCTTGACCTTGAGGCCCAACATCAAATTTGACTGACTGCCTAAGAATGTTCAGAATACATGGTTTCCTATAGATGCTCCAAACACACCTGAGCTCTAAATGCCATATTCAGCAAGTTATAGCAAATTTTGCCATTTCATCTTGACGCCCAATGTCATATTCAACTTGCAGAGAAAGTTTGGCTTATATGATTCCCTATAGGTGCCTCACACATACTCTAAAGCTCTAAATGACACATTAAGCTGTTATAACACATTTTTGCCATTTAACCTTCACCTTGAAGTTCAAGGTGAAATTCGAACAACTGAGAATGTCTGGCATACATGATTCCCTTTAAGGTGCCTCATACATACTGTGCCGAGAAAAAGTATTTGTCCTCTTTCCGATTTCTCACTTTTTTGCATATTTTTCACATTTAAATGTTTCAGATCATCAAACAAATTTTAATATTTGACAAAGATAACCTGAGTAAATACAAAATGTAGTTTTTAAACGATGATTTCATTTATTAAGGGGAAAAAGCTATCCAAACCTACCTGGCCCAATGTGAAAAAGTAATTGCCCCCCTCCCCTTCTTATATTATGAATTAACTGTGATTAACAACATTTTTGAGTCAAATTTCACTATCCACACCCAGGCCTGACTATTGCCAGACCTGTTGAATCAAGACATCACTTTAATAGAACCTGTCTGACAAAGTGAAGTAGGCTAAAAAATCTCAAAAAGTAACATGTCATGCCGCGAACTAAAGAAATTCAATAAGATGAGAAACAAAGAAATTGACATCTATCAGTCTGGAAAGGATTGCAAAGCCATTTCTAAGGCTTTGGGACTCCGACAAATCACAGTGAGAGCCATTACCCGTAAATGGAGAAAACTTGGAACAGTGGTGAACCTTCCCAGGTATGGCTGACCTCCCAAAATTACTCCAAGAGTGCATAGACGACTCATCCAGGAGGTCACCAAAGAACCCAGAACAACATCCAAAGAACTGCAGGTCTCACTTGTCTCAGTTAAAGTCAGTGTTCATGATTCAATAATAAGGAAGAGACAGGGCAAAAATGGAATCCATGGGAGGGTTCCAACGCGAAAACCACCGCTGATCAAAAAGAACACAAAGGCTCATCTCACATTTGCCAGAAAACATCTTGATGATCCCCAAGACTTTTGGGAAAATATTCTGTGGACTGACGAGACAAAAGTTGAACTTTCTGGAAGGTGTGTGTCCCTCTACATCAGGCGTAAAACTAACACAGCATTTCATAAAAATAACATCATACCAAAAGTCAAACATGGTGGTGGTGGTGTGATGGTTTGGGGCTGCTTTGCTGCTTCAGAACCTGAATGACTTGTCGTAATTCATGGAACTATGAATTCTGCTCTCTATCGGAAAATTCTGAAGGAGAATGTCCAACCATCAGTCTGTGACCTCAAGCTCAAGCGCACTTAGGTTATGCAGCAGGACAATGATCCAAAACACAACAGTAAGTCCACCTCTGAATGGCTTAATAAAAACAAAGTGAAGATTTTGGAGAGGCCTAGTCAAAGTCCGGACTAAAATCTGCTTGATAGCTGTGGCATGACCTTAAACGGGCCATTCATGCTCAAAAACCCTCCAATGTGGTTGAATTAAAACAATTCTGCAAAAATGAGTGGGCTAAATTGTTGTGTTCTGGGGTCCTGGCCTTGGCCAGGACAGCATTTATGGTTTTAACAGTTTCATGTTTTAAGATTTCATAGTTCATAGTTCATGTTCATGTTCACAGTCACAGTTTTAACAGTTTCTTGTATCAAGTCATTGCATTTCATATTTCACATTTATTGTCCATGTTTTTGTTTTTGCCAGGTCTGCCATGCCACTCCACCGCTTGTCTGCGTTCCGCCCCGTGCCTTCGTTGTTGCACATTTCTGA
The DNA here is from genome assembly GCA_029721435.1 of Gymnothorax reevesii. Lineage (NCBI taxonomy): Eukaryota > Metazoa > Chordata > Actinopteri > Anguilliformes > Muraenidae > Gymnothorax > Gymnothorax reevesii. Next base: position 125,011,485 of record CM056574.1, read on the forward strand.
GCTCTGGTTGGCTTTGGTGTTTCCCCCTTCCTTCTGTGCAGTGCTGACTCGGGGCTCTCTAAGCTTAATTGGCAATTAACTGTTTTTAAGTTACTAGCATTTACTAACATTCACTGGGTGGTGTAATTCTTAGACAGGCACATTACTAATATTACTAATTTAGACAGGGAGTTTATTGTCATGATTCCTGCTTTGCTATTTCAAGATCTTGCTGTGCTTTTCTGTTCTTAACATTCATGCTTGCTTTCAAACTGCATACTTAATTGGTACTTAAGCTGAGCACGCTCATTCTCTTAATGAGCAAGTCTTGTCATCCAATCTCTGTCCATGTCTTGATCTTGCCATGCCTCTTGTTCTCCTTCTCCAGGTGTTGCCCCTCATGTGCCATGATTTCCAAGCCTTTATCTGGATGCAGTGGAAGTTGGCCGGCAGACAGTGTCTCGAGTCTCGTTTCATGTACAAGTTCTTGTTTCCAAGTCTTGTTCCATGTGCAAGTTTTGTTCTCTAGTTCACGCTCACGTTCATGTTCCCAAGCCTTGTTCTCATTTTTGTATATAGCCTTAGTATCGTTGATTATTTCTGTTCTTGCTTATCTCCCTGGAGTTTCCAGTGGTTTATTGTTTTTGCCTTTTTAGCTCTTTAGTTCTTTGCTCTGTGTAGCGTACCTTAGTTTGTTTTTTGCCACCCTTTGGGCCAAGTTTTTCGTTGGCCCTCGTGCCTGTTTTGTTTTGTTTTGAAATAAATCCTCATTCCCATCTCCCCGCATCTGGTGTCTTACTGATCCCATATCATAAATTCATCTACAGCAACGTGAAAGACTCATTGCCAGTTATTGCAAATGTTTGATTGTAGTTCTTGTCACCGAGGGTGGCACAACCTGTTATTAGGATGTAGGGGGCAATTACTATTTGACATAGGTCCAGGTGGGTTTGGATAGCTTTTTTCCCTTAATAAATGAAATCATTTAAAAACTGCATTTTGTATTTACTCGGGTTGTATTTGTCTAATATTAAAATTTGTTTGATGATCTGAAACATTTAAGTGCGACAAATATGCAAAAAATAAGAAATCAGGAAGGGGGCAAATGCTTTTTCACGGCACTGTTTCTAAGCTCTAAATGTCATATTAAGCATGTTATAGCACATTTTTGCCATTTGGCCTTGACCTTGAAGTCAAAAAATGACGAAGTCCAGATATGTTGCCTAGGTGGTGCTGAGAAGGAGCGATTCAATCAAAATGCCGTTTACACCGTTGAAGCAGGTCATGATACTGATTCCACTGCTGCGCTTAAAAAGAAAAATCATCAGACAGTTTTTGAGAAAATTGCACCTCAGTGCCAAAAATGGCTATTTTTGACATAAAAATGGCCGCCAAGTCTAAACGAACAATTCAATCGAAAAAATTTTGCTTAGGCATTAATGTGATGACCGATTTGATCACATCCCAAAATTTAAAAAAAATGATCAGACCGTTTTTGAGATACGGATTTAAACGGACGACACCAACACCAACGCAGACGATGCCGCCGGATGCAAACTGACGACAATTGGTCACTGGCCTACGGCCGGTAACCTAAAAACCTATGACAGCAATGAACAAGGGCGAGAACTATGCTAACACCGTTTCGTGGATCAGAGCCAAAGTGGATCCGGTGCGAAGAGTATACCTGAGAGGATCACGATCCATTCGGAGAACTGTGGACATAACTGAATCTATAAATTGCAATGGAGAATATGGCCCCCCGTATAATTTCAAATTTTCTACATTTGTAATTGTTTGTTTTTTACAAAAAAGTAAAAATCTATGATTGCATTAGTTCAAAGATCCTCCCCAAGTAATATTTTATCAAAGTACACTTTGTATTAACCACAGTTGCAAGTCTTTGTGAATAAGAAAATAATTTCCCCCTGCCATTCTTTGGGGGAAAAAAAAAAAAACTTAAAGTATCATTGGAGCACCAGAGGATCTCCTGTTTATAGCCCTCACTGGACAATTTTTTTTTCCATAAGACTGAGGTCTGGTCCCTGAGTGGACCATTCGTAAACTTTTACTTTCTTTTCTTAGGCTATGCCTCGGTCAACATTAATGAGTCCATTCTGTAATTTTGGCGGACTCAGCTGAACCTGAATGAAGACTGCAGGATTTGTGCCAAAACACCTACATATTTGGACCTCATCATGACCCAATCTAACTTGACAAGATCCTATGTCTTAGCTGAAGAAAAGCTGGGCCAAATTACGTTGCTACAACCTCGTATGGTGCTCCTTGGGACAATGGCAGCTGCAGAGCTGAAAATGGAGACACAAATGACACTGATGATTAGTCTTCAATCACTGTCCAATGATTAAAATAATCCACTGGCAGGTAAACACACAAATTCTTTCTGAATGGGCAATTCGAAAATAAATACAATTCCAAAAAGTAGCATTTTAACCGACAAAGTGCCCTTTACAAATAAAGATGAACAACTTGAGTATTATCCGCATTAGCTTGTGACATATCTCCAATGCAGAGTGTAAATCTGCACTACCTTGCGTACATTTAAGCAATTGTGAGCTGCATGTATCCACAGTTTTGAAGTATGTTGAGTATATTGTATCCAATTTTGCAGGCAAATGAGTTCTATTCCTCATCTTCCTGTTATGAGAAGAATAGTCTACTCCTCATAGTGTTAAGTGCTTTCGGAATCAACGCATAGTTAATCAAGGAAAACAACTGAAAACAGGTCAACAGTTTGTTTTTTTTAATTTTTTTTTTTGCTTCCTCCATTTTCAACTCAGTATCCACCAGTAGAATGAATGCAAGAGCCCCTGGAGGAGGTTTGAAGTGGAGGGCCTTGCTCGAGGTCTCTATGGAGGGGTTCTCTCCAGTTTCATGTCTCTGCAATTCAACAGTTGCCAGTCAGGTTACCTACTTCTAGGTTATGGACTGTAAGCAAACTTGGGGCCAGTTTAGCAGATAAAGATTAAGCAACCTCAGTTTAATCTGTGACAAAGATAAAGCAATATCAATGAAACTGGCCTCTGGGGTTTCAATTTTTTCACTGTGGTAAAGGCCTTTTGGTTTTCCTTAAAACCTGATTTTCAGACAGGACAGAATATTAGGTTTCTTCTGAGATTTATTCAACCAATTTTCCCACAAAGCCTCAAACAATTGTGATGTCATTATCTTGTGATGAACATACGTTTATTGTGCGATTTTAGAAATCATTATGACACCATATTCAACAGCTTAGGTAGAAATTTACTTAGTTTGCTCATCATGAGTTATGCTGGAGGAAGGTGACTCTAGATCAGTGGTGGTCAACCCTGGTCCCGGAGAGCCGCAGTGTCGGCTGGTTTTTGATGCTATTCAGCACTTAACTGATGAATTAAAGCAGTTGATGACATACTTTACTCATCTCACCTGGTGTCTTTGGTTTAAATAGTACACCCTGTGGCTCTCCTGCTAACTGACAGACTGGCAGGCAAACAAATAAAATCAAACTAAGGTGTGTCACTTTCGAAAACTTCTCATTGTGATCCGGAGCCGAATGTCAATGACACTAATCCGTATAATAGTTGATATTTATGTTATAAATTTGTGATATGTAGTTTTCGGATCATTTCTGATATATTTGAAGCAAACAGAAGGGTTGATATTGAGTTTGACCTTTCCAGGTCACTTGAAGGTCAAGGTCATTGTGACATTGGATTCCCCATGCATAATTTCCTATAAGTGGTCATTAGTAACTATGAGCCTATCTTGCACCGTTTAGCTGCTGTAGCACTCTGAAAATGGTGATGTTGAGTTTGACCTTTCAAGGCCACCTGAAGGTCAAGGTCACCATGCCAAAAGAATCATCATACCCTACTTCTTATTAATTAATGTAGTAACTGCATGCCTATCTTTAACCAATTTCAAGCTATGGAAGGCTGCTATGAGATGTTGCTTCTGGTTGCGAATAGGCATCCAGCGTATTTGTGTGTGATCCAGAAAGCGCATCAAAAATCTGGAACTTATGTTAAAAAACTATAAATGGAGATGGCTTACTTCAAATTTGGTGTCAATATACCGAAAACTGAAATCAGTAATCACTTTCAAAGACGTTAAAAATTTTTAGGTTTTTCACTTGCCAGATCTGGATCGTGATCCAGATCGAGCCCAAACTGTCCATGAGTGTTGATCTGACTGATGTGCAGTGATGCGCTGATGTTGAAATGATTCCTGATGTTTTCGACTAAGTTATTGAAGAAAATGCAAAAAGTCATCCGACTAATCACTTTTTTTAGGAGTGGTACCCAAAATTTTGGACCATTGCGCATGATCCAGACATCGCGTCACAAAACCCAGAACATATGTTAAACAGATATGAATGGAGATGGCTAACACCAAATTTGGTGTCAGTAGAATTAAAATTGAGATCAAGATTGACTTTCAGAAATGGCCACAATTTTATAGGTTTTTCATTTGGAAAGTCCGGATCATGATCCAGATCCAGGTCAAATTGTCCACAATTTTTAACCTCAATGTGGTGCTATAGTGAGTTGACTTTGAAGTGATTTCTGATGTTTTTGACTGAGTTAGTTAGGAAAATGTTGAAAATTGTTTTTCATTTGGAAAGTCCGGATCATGATCCAGATCCAGGTCAAATTGTATACAATTGTTAACCTCAATGTGGTGCTATAGTGAGTTGATGTTGAAGTGATTTCTGATGTTTTTGACTGAGTTAGTTAGGAAAATGTTGAAAATTGCCCTATTTCCCATGTTAACAAAATCTTTAAAGTGATCCAGAATCCAAGATCTTCTCCAAAATCTATTCACCTCTTCCGAGGTGAGATATCTTTGTACTGTAAAAATTTCAGAACGATATGACAAAAACTGTGGCCTGTATAGAGCGTAAATAAAGAAACAAACAAACAGACAGACAGACAAACATGATGACCAACATACTTTCAAAGTTTTCAAATGATAGAAAGCACAAACAGCAACAAGAGCAAAAATACTAATTGTTCCCCATCCAATACTCGCCCAGTTGATGCTAGATACAAACCTCCACAGCGGGTCATTCAGTGCATTTCTACGACACAGAGCTTTGAGTAAGCACACCCTAACCCTAACCCTAACCCTACCCCTAACACTAACCCTAACCCTAACCCTAAGATGTACACAAGACTGTGTGACGTAAAATTGCAGTGAATTACCCTGCTGCAGAGTGATTCACCCTGCTGCAGAGGTTAGTATTTAGTGCCAACCTACTCGCCCTTGCGCCCATCATTTGCATGTACCCGTGCAAGTCGACAAGACTACAGGGTGTCCTATTCCTGAATTGTTGTTCTCCAAGGGTGCTCACAAGCACTCCCAATGCACCTCTGTTGTGCTCCTCCACCGAGTCCACATCAAACCATTCTTTGCTAAAGACTATGGGGTGCTTTTCATCATGCAAACATGTCTCCTCGCTTCTCTCACTTATAGCTCCTCCTCATGTATTAGCTCCTCCAGGCAAGGACATGACAGAGATGCAAGCGAGCGACACAGGAACGGGGGACCCAAAAATGTCAAATGAGAAATGCAACATTTACGTATTATACCACTTGATAAAAGACTTACATGTACAATTCATCTGTGCTTCCCTTTGTTTCCCTAAGGAATCCAGCACAGGTGATTGAAATGATCAGTTTGCTATCAACCCCCTGAAGCTGCTTGATAATGAGTAGATGATTTCAATCACCTGTGCTGGACCAGGGAGAGATGTAAAACATGCAGGACAGATGGTATTCCAGCAGGAGTTTGAGAAGCACTGGATTAGAGCATTGTTACTGATCTGCTTAAATATTAACAAAATGACTGTTCCTGTTTTTTTTTATTTGTTTTGTTATATGCATGGTTCATACATTGGGCTTCAGTTTTCCTACTTTTCTGTTATACAACCAATACAAGACTATTACACAAGAGCAAAATATTTTTTAAAAAATTGTAACATTTACAGAAAATATTGTCGTGCACAAAACCTTTTGACTGGTAAATGTGACCTCCGCAACCACAAAGGAGTGACATAAGAATGAGCAATGCTCTCTGGGGGTTGCAGGAGTGGCTTAAAGAAGTCAATTTAAACTCAAATCTGAAAGTTTGGATTCACCCCTGTGAAACTAGGGACTGAGATGTCAGGTTTCAGTGCGCACTTTGAGAAGGACCACAGGGCTTAGATTGTTTATTGCGACAAAGCGTTAAAAAACAAAGACGCTCTTTCAGCACTGCTTCGTGAATGTTTTTTTAAAGTTGATGTCATAAAAAAAAGGTTCGGTGCGAGTTTTTTTCTGGGTTATTCCTGGAACTAAGACGATCGAAAGACTGACAGTCCGTCATAAATTATAAAAGTAACACAAATGATCAGCAGTATAGAATTGAGAAGGCTGGCAGTGAAGTCCAGTTTGCTGGATGCCAGGGAATGTTGGGGTTGAAGGGAACGAAATTGTTGATTTAATAGCAATGAAAACCTTTAAAAAAAAGAAAAAAATAGACATGCCCGTATCCTTGGGAAGTGTTGAATTGAGGGGAAAAATCAAGGAAGGAATTCTAAAGAGAATGGCAGGGGCTGTGGGAAAAATAAACCAGGGGGAGGCAGTGTTTCTCTTTGCAACCGCACGTTAAGAAAAACAATAAGATCTGTATTTGCGGAAATAAGAAGGATTCTGTAAAAATTTGTAGACTGAGGCTAGGCCACTGTTGGCTGAATTGGTACTTGCACATTGTGGGAGAACATCCTAATGGTTTATGTGAGTGTGGGAACCCAGAAACAGTCAGGCATGTTTTTTCTAGAATGTAGCAGGTATAGATCTGACATGGACATTTTTTGAAACCCTAGCAGATTTAGGGGTTACTTTATTCTCCTTCTATTCCATTTTTGGTCAGAGTGAGAACCAGCAAATGATAACAAAAGCAGTGGTGCTGTTCCTGCATGATACCAAGGTATACAATAGGATATAATGGGCGGCACAAATAGAACGTAGCAATCCGGAATCCTAATTTGTGGAGGGCAGTAATACGCCAAGTAGAGTCAATCCACCTGAAAGAAGAAGAAGAATGATCAGCAGGTACAGAATCCGGAACCTTTATGAAACGAACACTTTCCGCACGGACAGTACATAGCGCATATTATTTCCGGTTTCCGAGACGTCCTTGTGTACTGATTTCCTCTTGTTTGAGGTGAAGGGAGATATAGTTGCGAACTAACGACTACATCAATAGGGGAATTCGGTCCCGTTTTGATCAGTGAAGATGGGGCTGACGCTTCCTGATGAGGCCAAGGTTTTGCCCCCGCCGGGAATAGTGAACAGAAATTCAGTGTGGCTCGGGTTCACAGGCTGGTGTACGGCGATGCTTAGCAATTCTTTGCACCGCAGACCTGCAGTGAAGGCCGGTAAGATTTGCGCTGTGACACATTTTCCTTTCGATAAAATTGGTCTGGAGCTTTATTTTTGTTGAAACAGAATTGCCATTTGCCTATTAGGCTGCTTATTTGCAGTCGGTTAGCTTGTTTGACATTTGTGAGCGTGCAAGCTGAATGTTGAACCTTCTAGAAAATGAGTATCGTGGATTAAGCTGGTACTTCGGTTCAATGGAGAATAAGGTTAGCACAACACGAAATGGAGCTATTACTGTCCTGCAAACAAGTGTGTGTGTGTGTGTGTGTGTGTGTGTGTGTGTGTGTGTGTGTGTGTGTGTGTGTGTGTGTGTGTGTGTGTGTGTGTGTGTGTGTGTGCGCGCGCGCGTACGTACGTATGTCTGTCTGTCTGTATAGTATGTGTGCGCGCGTGTTCTTGTCCTTGCTCTGCAGTGAGGACTAGAAAATTTTTTTTTTTCCTACAGAGAGGGAACATTATGGAATTGAGGACATTTTCTCCCGTTCTCACTACTACAAAGGCAATTTCTGAATTGTTAGTTAAAGTTAGGGGTAAAGTTAGAATTTGGGATTGGTGAAGGTTAGGTCAAGGGTTTGGATGAGGCGTGTATTGGGAAGATTAGGGAAAGGCTGTAGAGATGCACAAAGAATGAATGGAAGTCAATGTAATGTCCTCACGGGTATAGAAGTGCAAGGATGTGCGCGCGAGTATTTGTGCACTTGAAGGCATCTTTTGGGCCTTGAAGACCCAATGACTGTGGTAAAGTAAAAAAAAACAGCACTGTGTGGAGCCATTTTTGGGACCCAATGAGTAGGTATGTTACAAATATTTTCAAAATGGTTCTATGCTGAAATTAATTATTTATCCTGAAAGAGCTTGAAATGAACTTTCCAATGACAACAAGATCAACGTGATGGGTGAAGAACTGGCAAAGTTATTAAACTTGGAAATTGGCTAATGAAGGGTATGAAATGTCCTTAGTTTCGAAAGAAAAAAAAAAGAAATTTGTGACCGAAAACATGGTTTGCATAAAATGTTATAACTTTCTTAATTCTTTAGATATTCCTATGAAACTCTGAGACAATGTTCGTTGGAAAACTATCTGCCTATTCCAAAATGATGAATGAAAACAGAATTGAATTTTGCTGCACAACCCTGAATGGGGGCGCCATTTCTGGAATTTTTACCACAGACAGTTTTTTTGCTGACAGTAGAAACAGACTGCTGGCGCTCCAAATCTCAATTTTTTATCTGTTGGATCTTGAGTACTTAAGCTAATGGTCTGTGCAGTTTTTATTAGAATTCCTACTTGGCTTCTATAAAATTGTAGGGTGTATTTGTCTCAAACTTTGATGTACTCAGGCGGCCATCTGGGAAATCGGAAATTGAAAACAAGGCAACAAGGGGAATTCGGGGAATCGGGGTCATTTTCATCTACGTCAGGGATGGGCAACTACGGTCCTGGAGGGCTGGTGTGTATGCTGGTTTTTATTTTTATCAATTAACCTGACTAATTGAGTTAATTGTTTGCATACACAAATATAGATTTGTGCAAAGGTTTGATCAAAGAAAAATGTTTTATGTAGGGAGACAAGAACAGAGTTTGGTAGTCATTCATGATCATTTAAAGAAATGCGCCATAAATATCAGATTTCCTGAATAGTTTGGCTAATTTAGGTAATCAACTAATTAAAGCCCAGAAGTTAGTGTGAAAACCAGGGACAGATACGGCCCTCGTTGCCCATCCTTGATCTACGTCTACAACAAGATTTCCGGGAATTCCCCGCCTTTTGCCGATAAAAGGCGATTTTGATGGGTATACCCCTGCCACTTCGGGAAATTGCGCAACGCGCTATGGGAACCAATATCGCAGCGGCCGATGCGCTGATAGTAACATACCTCCAACAAGTGTTTGCCACTAACATGGCAATATCCCTGCTGCCTCAATTTTCTGTGTCTATACGAACGGACGGACGTATGTATGGATGGAGCCCAATGCTGTATCCCCCGCTTCGCGCTAATCACGCGGCGGGGAATAATGAAGACAAGGCTTAATTCTTGCCTGAAGGCTTGGTGTGGGTTGAGCGGTTTACAATGGGAGTTATGGTTGCAGCGCATGAATTATACCACAGCCTAGCGGCAATTGCCGTGGTTGCCCCCCTGTGTGGCCGTAATGCCCGACTACTCAAATGGCAAGTGTGGCCGTGGTGCACAACAATTACCCAAAGTGGCGATTTTCAACACAATAACTGAGCTGTGTCTGTGCGACTCCCGTCTTCACGCTGCGTTGGACTTCTGAGCACTTTGTGCAACTAATGACACGCCCACTCACTCACGAATAAGGCAACATTGCGTGAGGTTGGCATCCTTCCGGCTTGAGAAAATCCGCTCACATTGGCCCTCATTTATCAAATGTGCGTACCCCAAAAAAATGGGTGTACGCCAAAACTGCCTCAAGGATCGGTATTTAATCATAATAATGATGCATCAATTTTATATAGCGCTTTTCTGCTTTCTGGGCACTCAAAGACGCTTCACAAGGATACATTATTCATTCACTCACACATTCACGCTCTGATGGTGGTAAACTACGTTTTTGTAGCCACAGCTGCCCTGGGGAAGACTGACGGAAGCGTGGCTGCCAGTATGCGCCTACGGCCCCTCCGACCACCACCAAACATTCACACACAGCCATACAATGTTCCTATATATTGCATGTTTTTTTTGTGGGTGGGGGAAACCGGAGTACCCAGAGAAAACCCACGCGAACACGGGGAGAACATGCAAACTCCACACAGAAAGGCCCCAGGCCGGATTCGAACCCACAACCTTCTTGCTGTGAGGCAGCAGTGCTAACCACCGCCCTATCATCCTGAACGTGAGCAAATGGTCCGCAAAAATCTCATGCCAGGTCTGACTTGGTGTACGCAAATTTGAATACAGCGAACAACATGCAAGAACGAGTGCAGCTGTCAAAATGAGTACCAAACTATATGCAGCAATGCAGACTTCATGATATTGTTGCCTATGTAAGTAAAAAATTAAAAAATGGTCTAAACAGATAAATTGGCTAAATTAATAAATAAATAAATTAGGCACCTGTGTTGAAAAATTTATTACATTTATATTTTGAGACAACCTGCTTGTCAGGCCTGACGGCTGACAATTACAATCAATCTGATTAAGCGCAATGCGCAGCTTGGCAGATATGCAGTGTGGTATGTGAGGTGCTCATCCAGTCATATTCTGATCAACAAAAGAAACGCAAGTTAGCCTTATTAAAGGCAGACTGGAAAATAGGTTTGCGCATAATTACTTTAGAAAATCAAATTTATTACTAGCGCGTGCACATTTACACTCATTTCATCAAACTTGTATTTATTTTGCGGTCCCTTCGACTGAGTAACCATAAGAGTACATTAACTAACAAGCTAGCTTGCGTTTCTTCTGTTGCCCAGCATATAGATGGATGCCTGCGGACACTTCGACCATGATCTCATTTTGACAATGGCAGATCTTCCAATGCTTGAGGAATAAGCTTCTGTCCGAAGTGAGAGGAAATTTCGGCACAGAGATCTCATCCGGGAAAGAGACGAGTGGCTGGTCGTTTTGTGTGGCACCCAATAAAATGTCATGAGGTAATACTAATAAAAGTACAATCAATGAAGATTGACCTCTGCAGACTGTATTTTAACAATTACCCTCATGCAGCTCCAGTCCGCAGTGATCGACGCGGTGGGGACTCACCCATGTCCCCACCGCCTCGCATTCCCATGATGGAGGGGGAGCTTATCACTGCTGCCATACGCTCCTGGAACAGTGACAGCTGTCTGGGTGGCCTCCACCGGTCTGTGCACTGCTGCACCTGAGCGCAGCAACCCGATTTTTGGAGGCAATTTTAAAAATCGGACCACTTTTTTAACCTACATGTAAAGCATTTGGATTGTCAATTATGTAGGCAATATAACGTGAAATATAGTGGATCTGTAAATTGAATTTAATGAGGCCGATGTTATTCGCACTTATACGTGTGGCCAATGCTGAATTTTTTTCTTGACCACACTTGTAAGTGCGCAAGTTGATGATCATTCCCATACCGCTTAGAAAGTACCTCTTTAAGTAAGTTTGGCCAAGAAAAAATTTTTAGCTTTTGACACACTTAAAATAAGTGTGGCCAGTGGAGAAATGTGCATCTTGGCCACAATAATAAGAGCGTCTAACAAGAATTTTGGTCATTTAAGTGCGTCCAAGCACAAAAATTAAGTGCGAATAGTCACTTCGATTTATTAATGAATTAAATCAAACATCTGCTGCACTCTGGTTTTCCACCCCAATGTACTTTACTACTGCAGCAGCAATAGTTTTCCAAACTGCAGCCTACTGGGCTTCGTTTATGCCACTCTTAAGACTTCCAAATAAAATTTTGTTTTCTCTATCTATCGTCGGCCTGCTGATAAAACCTTGTATCTTCAAAATGATTAACATAACAGGAGAGCAAAAAAAAAAAATTTTAATTTTGCATGTAAGAATGCAGTTGAGCTGTGTTCGGGTAGGATGACTATTTTTCCTCCAGGAATGTATCCAATCAATGAAATTTTGTATTTTGTGATGTTTATGCTATTATCGTGGACATACAAGTTTTTGTTTCTCATCAAATTGTAGATAAAAGGTTTTATCAGCAGGCTGACGATATTTCCTCCTCAGTTAAGTTCTTTCTTCTTTGCTGTCTTTCGAGAGTCCATGTCATAAAGTGGGCAGGACGATGCCTCCCGGAGCATGAATTTATAGGGGCGTGTCATGTAAATTGCGATAGTGGCAGGAGAAAGGGTTAGACACACATACATAGCCTTGGATGTGAAATTGTGCTGAGAGATGAGGTGTGGTCTTTGCTTCCCTACTTAGGTTATGGACTCAAGTAGCAGTGATCAACATCTTTTGCTGCTGATGTTTAAGTATGGCAAATGGGATCAGTTACAGATGTGACGGGAATTAGCATAAAATTGGATCATGTTCTTTACAGTCTTTCAGACAAGAAATGCAGTACACACTGCAAAAAATGATAAGATAAAAATACCAGGTAAGATGAATTTACCTATTTAAAGACTCAAAACACTTATTTCTATCACCATTTTTCTTAGTTTGCCAAAAATAAAAAATCTTGTTTTGAGGTAATTTTTACTAGCTTGCCAATGGGGTAAGTAAATTTCACTTGTCAAGTCAAATGGTAACTTAAGTTTTTTTTTTTTCTTTTTCTTCAAACAAGTTACTATTTGACTTGACAAGCGAAATCTACTTACCCCATTGGCAAGTCAGTAAAAATTACCTCAAAACAAGAATTTTTTTTTGTCTTACTAAGAAAAATGGTGATTGAAATAAGTGTTTTAAGTCTTAAAATAAGTAACTTCATCTTGCCTAGTATTTTTATCTTTCATTTTTTGCAGTGCGGCTCAATATTTTTAGTATTCAGTATGATTCCCCACTTAGGCCAAACATTTTGGAAAATTAAGCATAGAAGGCTATTCGGCGAATTTGTTGTTTTCAATCTTCTATTTGGTCCTCCAGCCTCCCTCTCCTTTAATCGTCAATCCAAAATTAGCTGAGCAGAAACATAATATTGACAGGTAATGTCGACAGAATCAGAAATCCTAAAACAGTCAAACAAGAGATCGCATCTAAATTTACTGAATAGAAGTTAAAAAAGAAAAAAGCTCCCACAATCAATATAATAATACTACTACTACTACTAATAATAATAATAATAATAATAATAATGCATCAATTTTAATATTAATAGCGATGTGTCACAGCAAACGATAGCTCTTCTTTATTATTCTGTAATGTTAACTTTATCACATCAGCTAACATTAGCTACCTTGTTCTCAAGGAAAATCTCACTTTACCACATCCACTGCTACAACGAGCCTGATGGTATATTTACGTTACTTCTCTAACATTTAACCCCCCCGCCCCACTCCGCAAAAAAAAAAAAAAGATCACGTTTGAGTCTTTTTTTCCCCTCTAATTTCGCGTCTTTGGATGAAATGGCAGTAACATGACGAAGTTTGCAAGTATGCTGCTGTTCATGGTTAGCGGTAGTAACTGTCGCTAACTGTACCTAGCTAGTATCGTAGCCCAATATGTTGTCCGTAAACATTAAGTTAAATGGCTCAAGAATCGTGCAGGGAATAATCCAGTAAAACACTTTATTGTGCCTGTTATTTAATTCAGATGTGCTGACAATATTCATTCTAATTGTTTAAACGTCTTACCTTTTGGAAGATCATCACGTACGGTCCATTCCGCTTCAGCTCAGCTGCTGGACTAGTCTTGTCGCACAGCGTACTTGAACTACTCCGAATCTGGCTCCACTCTCTTCCAATGCTTATTACCCAAAACCTCTCGCAGTTTACTTTTCCGGGTAGCAACAGTTGCTTAGGCTAATTTGTTGAACGACGGCTTTCTAATTTATTTTGTTAGAATTGTTATACATTGCTCCATAAACATAAATGACGACGTAAAATATCAATATGTCTTTATAATTTCTGCGCTCGTGTTGCATAGATTTGCATAAGTTAGTTTGCGAGGCTCATTAAGCAATAAGCCCTGGGAATCCATTGTAGATTCTGAATGTAGTCATGGCTAAAGGGCTTTGACTGGCATGATGCACAGCTGAGTGACAACTGTAAATAAATGCACTGAGTCAACAGAAGTTTTGCATTTATACTATCATCTTTACAATGCCAGTTATATAAATGTTGGCAATAGGCATTCACTTTTTCATTGTCATTTCTAATTATTGGTCATGTATTGATCTTGATAGTTCTGTTGATAAATTGCTACAAGTTAAATAAAAATTTTAACAATTTAAAAAAATGTATCAAACATTGGTTTTCACTGTGCTCCTAATTATTGATTTATACTGTTTTATCTACATGCAATGTCATTATCGCTTATCTTTCTTGCAAAATTGATTAATTTAGTTTTGGCCTTGGTGCCCTACATTTTGGCTGCGGTGCCCCAATTTTAAAACGCCAAGAGGCTTTGCCCTAAAAATAACTTAATTTGAGGTCTGTGGTTATGATTAGGTCTAGTTTTAGTGATGGGTATTACATTAGGGTGGAGCTTCAGGCGGGGTTTTACAACAGTCAGGTTATTTTGGAGAGTTTGTAGGTTAAGCTTATGACTTGGGTTGGGGTTAGTGAAGGGGATAGGATGAGGATTGGTATTTGGGTTTGGTTTATGAAAATATAATTTTAGTGTTGGTAGAAAAAATCAGTATCAGTAAAAGTTTGGGGCCACCCTCAGATTAAAAAAAAAAAAAAAAAAAAATCACACATCAACTGTTCTTTCTTTATTTTTTGCACATGAAATGACTTCAGTGCTTAAAATCTACTAAGCCAGTAGGTTTAGGTGAATTCTAGACCTCAGACAACATTTTAAAGCTGTCTTGACTGATTGATCACTGACCACAATGTTTTATAATTGAGTTCCAATGCCTTTGTGTTACATGATCTTATGTCACTTGGACGTGAACAATTTTATGTAACAAGAAGGTATGCTGTATAAATGCCTTCCCCAAAACCAAGGGGTCACATGGCACTTGGAGCACCATTAAAAATCTGAGGGTGGCCCCAAACCTTTGGCCTGTAGTGTAGTCTGGACTTGTTTACTTGTTTTAGTTTGTGATTTCATTGTTGTAAATGTTCTCCCAGGTGTTCATCGGCAACTCCTCATGATCAGTATTGGCTGGGTTTTGGGATATCATCTTACAAAACTAGAGAATTATGCCTACGCTCGTGCGGACAGAGAAATGAACGAATACATCAGACTGCATCCTGATCGATTCCCGGAGGCAGGTGAGGGGTGTGAGATTGCGGTCTTCATAAAATTTAGATGTGTTCAACTTGCACATAAATTGGATTGAGTTTTTATTTTCCTTAAAGGGGACCACTTATGCAGTTCCCCCCCCAATTTACAATATTATTGTATGTCAAAAATGGAGGATTAATAAATAAATAAATAAACAAAAGACACTGATTTCTTGGCCATTTGATTCTAGTCGTTCCTAACCCACTGGAAAATGGGCTGTTCTGAGTGGGCGTCTCCCCAATGGAATGAGCTCTGCTCTTATTGGCCAGTGAACTGAAGATCAACCTGGTCTAAATACCCCAGCTACTAACATAGCTAGCAATAGTCTTTAAATACAGGACTGATTTTGTAGTTGGCTATTAAACTGCACAGTGCATATGGAAAAGTGACATCTCGAAAGGTAATAAAGCACAACATGCAGTTGCCATAACAGTGTAACTACACTTGGAATCAGTCCCTTACGTTAAGAGTGGTCTGTTGTTTGCATTTGTTCAGTCCATTTATTATGAATGACAGCACTCTGTTCTTCCACAACTGAATTCCATTTAAAATGGTCTCCCATTCTATGTGCTCCGATCTACACGTTCTGTACATTGATTACCTGATTACCTGGCTAAACTTACAGATATCGGAAATATTTGCATAAATATAGACTATCCTTGAAAATATATTCAAGCAGACAAAAAACTTTTGGTTTCATTTTGTTCGTGTTCTGCCTGCCTTCAGTGGTCCTCATGCAGAATGTACTGTTGTCATATAAAACCTGGTGGTATTATCTTATCCAAAATGAAATGTCAATGTCTCTCTTTTTTATTTTTTTTTGTAATAGAAAAAAAGACATATGCTGAAATCCTGGAGGACTTCCATCCAGTCCGCTGAATCATTCTGACTGTTGTTACCATGGCAAGATGATGGATTTCAGAACGGATTTTAGTTTCATTGTATTGATTCTTGCCATTTCTGTACAAACACAAGGACCTGCTGTGTAATAAATTTAAAATATGTTTGTTCTACATCTGTGGTTTGCTTTTTCTGATTGGTGTGCGTGACACTGCTGACTGATCTGGAGGTCATTGACCTTGGTCTTCTTACAGTAGTTTGGGGGACTGAGAGGAATTATTGCTCAGCTTATACTGCCTTATCAAGCAGACCAATTGAAAGGGGATAAGAAACTATAGACAAATGATCATTGCTTTTATTTCACTTTAGCAGCGTTTAAAGTTAGTGAAAACTAACATCATTGTAGAGGCAATGTGTACATTTGAAGAGCTTGGAAAATGTTTTCCTGTAAGTAACCATAATTTATCTCTTTAAAATTTGATCAAAAAGCTAATAATTGACATGAAAGTGTACTGTAAAATTCTGATTGCTGCTTCATGGCCTTTGTACAAGTGCTTATGGTATGCAATAGTTGTAAAAGCATTAAATGAGCTGTGTCAGAATGGTTATTTCAGTTCATTGACCTTTATTCCTTTGTGGCAGTGAGCTGACCAAGATCGACCAATGTGTGTGCAACGGCAAAAAAACATTCACAGGAGACTCTGCCTCATCCGTCAGGGCCAAAACTAAAGGCACGCCATGAGTGATGTTTACCTGCAAAGTATGATAGAATAAATGTACAATTGAGTCTGTGATGTACTGGCAGTGTCAGCCTTCACTCGCATCTCCATTACTTATTTCTCATGACGTTTTGGGGAAAATTCTAGCCATAGCACTCTTTTCCCTGTCGGGATGGGTCAGAATGGCTCCATAACCTGTGGTTTCTGTTTTTTGGAGAACGAAGAGTCTTTAGTACTGTGAAGCGGTGCGACTAGCCGACAGGGCTTGTTCTGAATTCAGAGTCACGGAAGTGCTATTTTTTTCCATGACAAAAGTTTGGGAAAACTGACATAAAATGAAAAGACATAAATAATGAAAATGGAGAGTGCTGGTGCAGTTCAGGAGGGGGGCAGAGGCTCTGTCTGTAAACACTGGACCGTAGCAACGGTAAAAATTCTCCATAAAATGTCTTAGTATGTAAAATTAGAGGGGGTCTTAAAAAATGAATTTTGACATATCAGAATTGGAACACAGTGAGAATAATTCCCCTCGGTAATTAAGCATAAGGATATTTTGGCTCAACATGTACAACACAATAGTTTGCGGAAACCACTTAATACAAAATGCAGCAGTCTTTTTCCACAAAAATTCATGCTGTACCCTAATTTGCACTCAACTCCCAATACAGTAAAAGTGTATGACTGTGAAAGAGGCTCTGTTATGTCTGTTAGTATTCCTAGGTTTTTGTTGTTTTCTGATTTTTCTTATTTAGTAGATGATGCTACCACAAGCACTTTGCATGGCTTATATTTATACATAATGTACACTACAGTACATGTATTCACTAAAGCTATTCAAATGGACTGTCTTCCTCAGGGGGACAAAGAACAGTGGCAGCTTCTCATCTGAAATCAAACCTGCAGCCTCTTTCTGTGGATCTCAACATCAGTCCTGGGTACTCCATGTAAATGCTGATTTTCCATCTGACCACAACTGCGAGCACCATTTTAAATAGCTGTTCATGTGTCTTATTTGGGGCTTTTTCACATTTCATTATTTTTGCTTTTCAGCCCACATTATCTCACTAGGCCTTGCTGTCTGAAATGTAGGATAAAAACTACTTTATTGCAAACATTTGAAAAAATTATGCACATTTTTTATTGACCAAACTGAAGAAGACGTTCAATCAATTGGGTCCTAAGTACACTAGTTAGCATGCAACTTTTTTACCGTGATACACAATACAGGTTTAACTGACTATAATTTGCTTTATCTTTTAATATCTCAGCGACGACCAAATGGCTATTTTTGATGACCATTTATCCACACACTCGCCCAGCAGAAGCCAAATGATACTTTTAATTGCAGCAGTTACAATGTCCACTCCTTTTATGCAATGAAAAACATTTTCAATATCGTACAAGGTGAATGTGGAACTCTACAGGGCATACATAGATATTTCGGACAGAATGTGGCTTTAAAGGGAAAAGCATGCTTATAAACATGAATAGTGCAACTTCCTCACTAAGATAAATGGGAAAAAAATTGATTTGCTCTACCAAGCGGTTGAATGGGAAGTAAAATGGTAACGGAAAATGAGCACCTATTGAAAAGTCTAGGATTGCTAATGGGGTTGAAACAAAAGCCAGCATCTGCTGGGGGGTCCTAAGGACCGACGCTGAGAGCCTCTGCTCTAGTTTACAAGCCTGATTTTCCAAGCAGGAGTCCCCCAGGCAGTCTGATGGTCTGCATTGGATGACTTGTTCAGTGCGGCCTGTCTAGTTGGCCACACCTACCATCTGCAGGTACTTTGCGGTGACTGTCTGGGCCTTGTTGGTGAGGCTGTTCATGAGGGAGAGGATTCCGTTCAGATGGAAATGGAAGAGAGCCTGGGGGTCAGACTCCAGGAGGGGCTCCAGGGTCTTGCCGTGGGCCGGCTGGCGGTGGTGTTGATCGAGGAGCACGAGGCTGGACTCCACGGTGTTCCTCAGGGCCTTGAGCATGATGTAGTACTCGTGCAGGTCTCTGCCGGCGCTCCCCTGGTCCCGGCCGTTGTCTTCGTCGGCGGGCACCTCACGCAGCAGGCTGGGCAGCAGGACGGTCTCCTCCATGTCGCGCACGACATCGCTGTACCTCTGCAGAGCTGTTATCAGGCTGCTGCCGCCCAGCTTGGTCTCGGCGGACTGCATGTTCCCCGCTGCGTTTCCACGGCTCCCGGCCTGGGGGCTGCTGGGCTTCGGAAGTCGGTGTTACGGAAGGTCGTCGGATGCAGCGCAGAGTTCGAAGGGGGAGCGTCCTGGATTTTATAGGCCGTTTCCATGGCGGGAGGGGCGGAGGGTGGACGTGGAGTCCAGGAGGGGCGCAGCCTAAGCTTGGTATCTGGTTGCACAATAGGGCGCTTTGCTTGCACGCTATCTGCTCGTGACCGACAAAAAGGCCCTTTTGGCTGTTTTATTAATACAAGGCTAGATTTTTGGCCCTGATAGTATCATAGCGATCAGGTGGGCCCAGACATTGAGGCAAATCAGCGCTCAGTCACCTGGTGTCTGAGCAGATCAGACCATAGGCTTTGGCTGTCTTTCAGTGAAAGATCTAGTTGTCTCTGTTGACAATCATCACTTTTTTGCCATGTCAGATTCCTGTGTCCAACAGAGACTAATAGGAGGTACACCTAACACAATAACTCACTGAGATCCATGTATGTAACTCTGTCTTTCTTAGTTTTTATGATTGGTATGAGAAATATTGCAATGATTTACTGGACCTGGCAGAACCTGCCAGATTGTCCGTGCACTTGGCACAAAAAAATATATATATCCATATTTGTGCTGAGCTGATGAAGTGTAGTTAGTGTTTTAGCCATGAAATGCATAAGCAGATTTTCTGAAGCTAAAGGATGTTGCCTTTCAAATGAGGTCTTATGCTGTGCGTGCATTTTTTCTGTTAAGCATTTCATTTTAGAACTTCAAAAGGAAAAAATTGAAATGGTGGTCTTTGTAGGGTAAAAGCTTTTGATTTGCATTATGTATATTTCTCTTTGCACCCAAGTGAACAGCACACTTCACAGCACTGGAATTTTACTTTTTTGTAATGCTATTCATGGATTTGCCAAGTATATAGCCTGACTAGTTTGTTGAACAATAATTGACCATTGACCAATCCCAAACTACAATCCAAGCAATTCAAATTTTTTAACTTACAAGTGAAAATTGCTGAGTGTTTTTCATATTTAGCCAGGTGTGTTTTGAATGCCAGAGGGTACGTAAATTCATTTGACTGGACCGAGTTATATACCAAGCCAGTCTTTGCCTAAGCTAAAGTAAGACATGGAGGTGGGGGGGCTCACAATATTTCTATTTGGTTGTGTATCTCAAGCCTGGCTTTAAGGCTCTAAGCAAGAAATGTGCATTTTGTCTGCAGTTGTTCATTAAAAAAAGAAAAGTAAAAACCCATGCAGTGCTTTTAAGCGTCCACCAATTTTTACCAGAGAGGCCAGACAGAAGCTGCTGCTCTGCACCACTCTTTAAAACTTACACTCTCGTCCTCTTTTTTGCCTGGATCGCCTTAACCAACTGCTGATACAGTTTCACTGCCAATCACAAGGGGGTGCTCTGTGGCTAGAAAATGCTGACAAGTAACAACGTCGAATTCTGTCATGAAGAACAGTGTTAAGCTTACGGATTGAAGCGGTAAATCATGGCATTAACCCTGGAAGATTGCCAGAAATACACAAAAGTACACAGTAAGAGCAGCATAATCTACATCAACGTATTTTTCATGTACTTTTTCTCATTGCAGATGGGATCCTTTCTAGTTTCAAACTATCATTGAAAAACTGTCCTAATGATGTCATGTTCTGTAAATGTGGAAATGCTTAGTATATATGGAGAGTGCTTTTTTCATTGGTTTTCTCGTCTGATGTCCCTAGCTGCAGATAGAAAGATTTGAGTAATAAAGCAATTTCGTAAAGCAATTTATGAATCCATGAAAAAGCACTGGGATGTGCAGTATTACAGAGTTCCTTCCCATTCACAAAGTTCAAATTTGTCTTTCTCCCTGGTTACCATGATTCTATGTTCAGGGGCTATAATCCCTCTGTAAAGACTCCCAATTGGCTTTAAGTCAGGTAAGTAAGTGGATCAACTGATAACAGCTTGACCCCTGCAGCATACATATAACAGCATCCAGGTCAAGTCGTGATTCCTCTGTGACTGGACAAGTCCAGCATAGGGCCATTCTAACTTCTTATTGGATGAGTCTATATTGGTGAGGAATTTATACATTAAAATAGTGACAGCTCTGTGGTGCAATTTCCTTCCCGTTGACCTGTGTTCTGTTCAGTATCTAACTGAGTGGGTGAGAACCAGAGGCTACTATCTAACATTTAGCGAGAAATGAGTTAAGTGCTTGTAGCGCCCACTGACTGAACTTAAATTCTAAATACTTAACATTAGTTAGAAGTTCTTTTAACTAGAAATATCAAGAGTCCGGGGAAAACCTGAATTTACAGAAAGCAGAAACTATGAACCAGTGTTTCTCAGACCTTTCAATTTTCTATTTACAGAAAGGACAGGACATCAGTGAGGTTTAAATATGTATTATTAATAAGGCAGCATGAACATTGTCATTGAAAATGCATATCAACACAATAAGAAAAATTCACAAATTTATAATCATTAGCAAGGACGCTTCGTCTCTTACTTCATGTACAGTTTGCACTAACTACTACAGTGCAAAACAAGCCAACGAAGCCAAGAATATTATTTGTCTCTCAGTCCAGGAGCAGTGCATTTAAAACACTGCCAAGAAATGAATCTTCTTCACAGTCATTCTTGTCAAGACACTACATACGAAGTGTCGTGCAAAGATCGAACATTTAGACAAATTTCTGTGACATCAGGCAGGCAGGAGGCAGTGTGGCATGCTACTACACCATTAAGGTCTAAAGGGGACAGATTAAGCTAATCTGCACAGATTTTGCACTATATGTAGAATTAAAACCATTTCTACAGCTGTCTTACCATTTTTGGCTGGGTCTCCCGCAGAAAAGAGAATCAGAATCTCAACGGGACCTCCTGGTAGAATAAAGGCCAAATCTTTTCTCATTATTAATATAAATACACACCATTTATCTGTCAATTTAATTTTAACTCTAAGATGTGAATTGACACCAAATTTGATTGCTTTTTTACTATACAGTAAGGACCATTTAAACCATTATCATTTGTTCCAACTGAAATCATATCACCCAAGGACCACCCGCCCTTTCTCTTGAAACCTACAGAACACTGAAGGATCTGTGATCAGCCCAACTCAAAGCTAATTGGTGTGATCCACCATAGCCTTCTTGCTGGGAAAAAAACTGTATGTACAGTATTATTAATAATGGCTACTTTCTCTTTGGTGGAAATCACTGGAACATGCTTCCCTGGCTAAGTGATTAAGAGATAAAATATCATGTTTATGAAACATTGCATGTCTAAGCGGAGTAGATTAGAGACTGGTTTCAGTAATTGTAGCTTCAGAGATGTTGACATCCTGGGGCAATGGAAAAGAGCCACCATTTTCCTTTATTCTGGTGAGTCATGCCAAGATTACCAAGTCTTGACGCTTAGTGTTTTTTTATTTCCTCACGTTTGGAGAAGGGTATGTAGCACAGGTCCATCCTCCTCGATTCCTGAGGTGCGTTGAGTTCCACTCTTCGGAAAAACCTTTTACTTTTAAAAACAGAAACCCTTCCAAATATGTGGAGGTCATTGTCTCTCTTTGCAAACTCACGTTTGTCCAATGCATCTTTAGTCCACCGCAGCGCTTACGCACTCCGCCGGCCTTCAAGGATTATCACAAGAACGTTTGTCAGGTCCATCATTTTGGTGAGCATTTCCATGATTTCAGGGTGTTCTCTGGCTCCAGTGATGAATTCCTCTAGTGTTAATTCACCTGGTGAGGAGGAAGGGGAACAAGAACAAGAACTAGTGAGTATGTTGTGCGTTTCAGGAGAACGCCATGAATGCAATGAAGTCTCATGCAGCTGATTTAGGCACTGCCCACTATTTCGATGTCTTACCTTCTCCTTTGACATCAATCTTGTCATAAATGAGAGACACAATTTCCTGTGGAGGAACATCGTAGATTCGGGTGATGTCCTGAATCGCCTGCATTGACAAGTAAAAACATTTTTTTGTTGGTTTACCATTTATGTTCAGCATCTATAATAACCAAATGAATCACGTGTTAAAAATAAGCAAAGGTTATGAATCTATTGGCCTCAAAGAGATAATTTTAACCTCTGCCAAAGAGGAAATTGATTTGATATTTACTTTTGGGCTGCTGCTTGTGGTTACTTAGCACTGATTATAGAGAACTTACAGGAAGCACATAAATTGCCTGCAATTGCTTATACACACAGTCAGAGAAGGGCCTAACTTGTAAGCATAAGCACCCATTATCTTTTTACTACACTAACGCAAACCTTCACTTGGTTTTCCTCTGGGAAGAATGAATTTTGCCCAAAGACCAATGAAGTGTAAATGAAAATGCTGTGGATGAAAATCTACAACCACAGGAAATGATCCAAAGTGATTTCTTTCCTGCCTTCTGTTATTCTTCTCATCATTGTTTTTCTTAATGGTTTTATTTGTGTTTCACAGTACACTTACTGGAAAAATCACAAATTGATACAATTAACTTGTCATAATGGTGTGAGTGCTTTTGTAGTTTTAATTGGTGATCAACAGAGTTGTGCAGTGCTTCAAGTGACAATGGATTTTTTCTTTAATGTACTTGGCTGATATCTGTACTCAGAAATGAGCCCTGTCCCTGGTAATGACTCCTTTACACATCTTTTACACTCCTTTATCTTCAAAACCGCTAAAGTAGTCCTCTCTGACTTTCCAATACTGTTTCTGAAAACCTCGAGTTAATATAAAAAGTCCATATTTGCATTATTAATTTTGCTGTGCAGCCTTCCATATCAGCTGCTGGTTGAATGAAGAAATGTCCACAACTGTTCATAAACAATAGGCTGTGTGCCTCAGTTTGTGCATCAACCAGTCAGTTTGGCTTACACTACAGGAAACCCGTAAAAATTAAAGACAAAATTTGAACATGGATATAGCAATATTTACTTATGATAAAATCCGCCGTTTAGGCAAACACATGTAAACGTGTTCCGGTATCAGCTAGCCACAGGCAAGCAGTCTTCCCAAAATTCCTGTACTCCCTTTCATAGGATATGAATCTGTTATGTAACAGGAGGTTCACTGTCTTGTTTTTCGCGGAAAATAAGATAAATGGGGTCAGAGCAGAAACAGTGCATCTGTGTGTGGGATTTGGTGAAATAATGAGATTATGCGGCCAGTCCAAATTCAGATCTATTCCAGTTTTCTTTTTGACTTAGGCCGAGTTAAAAGAACAGCTGGCTATTTTTAGAAAGCTAATTTTAGCATGTACTTTGCAAAGGTGTCTCCAGTCTTTCATTTATTTACTTACTCATTTGTTTGCAGTGATATCCACTGCAAGGAAATGTTCGTTATTGTATATGATGAGATTTGTATGACAAGTCCCTCTTCAAAAATAATACCGTAGGGGAACTAGGGGAATGAGCTCTCTACTTTCTCTTGCAAATTGTGGCCTCATTCAATTCTTTTTCAATGAATAAAGTGCTGCACCTACTCCCCATGTTCCTTTTGTTCAAATAAATGGATTAAAATAAAACAACAAAGAAATGTCAAATGTGGAGAAAAAGCAGAAAACTATAGACAGTCCAAAATCGCATGATATCTGACTAACATAAATAAAAATACAAAAACTAAGGCTTTTCAAAAGCTTCTTGTGTTCTTTAAGGCTTGGTAGTAAGCAATAGCCAGAGTGCTTAACCCTGTTTAATGCTAAATGAGTTACACACCCTTAATATGACCTTTTATGAATGCAACTCAGGAAATTTACCTGGCAAACATGTTGTTACTGCCAGGTGCAAGGGAGGGAAAAGACGGCCTGTCTGATGTACATTATATCCTCCAACCGCAGTGACTTAGGAAAGAGCTTTCAAATGCACTTAGTGATGAAAATCACCCCTGGCAGATAACTGCACATCATGCAATTTGCATTTTTTTCTTGCGTTTCCAAATATGCAATTTATTTGCATGTGGTGACATTCCACAGCAACTTGTTGATGAGCTTGAAAATAAGAAATAATAACACTGCTTTTTTCCAAATCTGATACATAGTACTCCAGGCTAAACTTAAATGGCGCTCGCTTTGGTGTCAGCCAACTGTTCCCAGGTTGTTGAAAATAGTAGGAAATGTAAACCTGGACAAGCACACGTGTACAGTACACACACACAGATACACACATGCACTCAGACGTGCACACACTCTCACATACACTTGGACACAAGCCATTCAGGAATAGATCTGGCAACTCCAGGCAAAGCATTACCCTGAATATTGTTTCCATTTCCTCTTTGTCAATTTTCCCATTTCCATCTTGATCGAAGAGCTTGAAATACCACTTGAGTTTCTGGTTAATTTCCCCTCGTAACATTAAGCTTAGTAGTGCGATGTACTCCATAAAGTCTATGTAACCATCCTGCAACAGAAGAAAGAGGGGAGAGACACAGCAATCAGTGCTTTGACCCGTTCCCTCCAGAAACCCACTTCAGAGCTTCCAAGAACATTCGTTTAAAAAATGTTTAAATGTTAAAAATAGAAAACAAGCTCCGTACATCTATTACATAAGACAGGTGTGTGGAAGAGGCATGTGATGATCAAAAAATATAAACTCCTGCACATCGTCTCACTTGCAAAAAATATTTAATAGTTGTTAAATGCCAACGATCAGGAATTGTTAAATATTTTTTGCAA
This sequence comes from Gymnothorax reevesii, assembly GCA_029721435.1. Classification (NCBI taxonomy): domain Eukaryota; kingdom Metazoa; phylum Chordata; class Actinopteri; order Anguilliformes; family Muraenidae; genus Gymnothorax; species Gymnothorax reevesii. The sequence goes on from CM056574.1 coordinate 125,037,140, forward strand.
GTGAGACGGTGTGCGGGAAATGTTTAAATGTTACCATAGTTACATACAGGTTGAGTAAGAGACTGATATTTTAAAAGTTCAACTGTCCATGATCTCAAATATACATAGTACTCATGACTATTTTTAACTTCACCCAGATTTGTTCTGCTCACTTGTTTGCAGCCAGGGATCAAGTATATCAGGGACACTCAGGAGGGAAAGGGTTAATAGTGATTATAAATAAGAACAGGCACGAAAGCAACCGCAACCCCAATAGCGTATTTATAAAGGCAATCAACTGCAATTTGAATGAACACCACAAGTTAATGTCTCAGAACGCTCCCGTGGTCACAATTTCAATTTTATTTGCATCAGCTATAGAACTGTGCGCTACGGCAACAATATTTTTGTCTCAGCCACAAAAATACGAGCAGCTGAAACCAAAGTCTTTAGGGCACGGACTTGAGCACACTGGTACAGATGAGCTCTTGATAAAACTGGCTGTATGGTGGTTGTTAATGATTAAAAGTCTTGTCTACGGCTGGTGTTTGACAATCTGCAGTTTCATAAACCAACTGTCCGATACTCACCCCGCTGTTCTAATCCTGTAGCATGTGCAAGAACTGTCTTCATAGTTCTATTCAACACTCAATAGGAGTTAACTTTACCTCTGTTTACGGCATTGAAAATAATTATAAAAACATAAGCAGCATTTCATGAGTCCATTACATTTACAGCAGTTCATTTCCCTCAAAGTATTTATTCTTTACGTTCACTTAAAATCAATCCTTTCATTAGTCCCAAATTGTCGCTTAGCACAACCCCTTGGGTACCACTTTCCATGTGGACTAGCAAGTGTCTATCTGACCAGCAGGGATCGATAGTGTCAAATGAAGTTCTGCCTTATTAATCAGGAATGCTTCCACCCTTGGATGATGCCAAAGGCTGTTGTACCTTCCCATGCCTCGCTTGCTGACCAGGGCCAGTACTGGTACAGTCAGCCTGCAGGACTAAGACTGTTGGGCCCATTTTCATGCATTAGAGTCCGAGCGCCGTCACAAAAAGTGTAACTCTGTATCACTGCATTTTTTGCTTTGTGGTGCTTGTGTTTAATTACGATTTTATGCTTACTGACTTGTTTAGCTGCATTTTAGAACTACTTGACTATTGCTGATGTATGCAACCACATAGTCTTCGAATAACTTATTTGTGACTGAGCCAAAGAATTTTCTGCATAAATTTTATTTTGCCCAATGTCTTGTGTTTCAGTGAGCTAATTCTACACACTTACTGTACGTCACTTTGCCTAAATAAACATAATAAAATTTACAGTTATGTCTAAACAGAATGCGACCTGCTCAAATAGCAGCGTTGGTGTTGACTCAACTTCCTAGAATTCATTCCATCTTCAAAAGAGACTAACTCAGAGAGCAAATATAGGAACCCAGGGGCTACTGACCCTCCCTAAGGAGAAAGGTAATCCTCTAAAGAGGTCAGAGGGGTCTTATGTCCTACTTCCACCAATCTCATCAAGGCTTAGAACATGAGCCTATAACTCCCAGTACAAGGAATCAAGAAGAAGATGGAGAGAAAAGGAAGCCATCCCTCCCTACTCTATTTCTGTCACGTTATGATATATGACCTCTCTCTCCAGCAAATTAAAATGTTACACATTTTCAGTATTAAAATCAACTCGCAGTCGGATTGTACTTCTATTTAGAACATATCATCACTCTGAGATCTTGAAAATGACCTCCGTTAGACTTCACACAGCATGCATTACTCCATGGCAAAAACTGTGATCTCAAAGTGTAAAGCATTGTTTCCTACTCCTGCTCCAGGAGTAACCCTGCCCTGCTCGTTTGAAATGTCTCCCTGATCTTACACACCCACTTCAGCTCTTCAAGTGACTCACAGATGAACCGATCAGCTGAATCAGGTGTGTTTAATCAGGAACATGAGAAGGGCAGGGGTACTCTGGAAGGAGGTTTGGGAGACGATGGTGTAAAGTTATCTTCGAAAACAGCACTCGTCCACAGACATTTGCTGGTCCCAGGAAAGGATAAAGAGCAGGAGGGAAGGGATTTGAGATTGAGTGAAATAGAGCGAGAATCAACTTGTAGGCCATTACCCCGTCCATGTCGAAGGTGAAGAACACCTGGTCCACGTAGCTGCTGGCCTCCTCGGTGATACCGGTCAGGCTCAGCATTGACTTCAACTCAAACACGGTGATCAGGCCCGAAGGTGACTCCTTCATGAACTTCCTGTACCAGAAGTGCATATCCTCAGCCAGGATGTCATCCAGGTTGGAGATCTCGGCGCCCATGCTTGCCTGTTGAGAGCTCTCGGCTGCTGCTCGCTAGCCTGTATCAGGTGCTCCCGATCAACCCAGGGATTCAGACAGCCCGGCAGCACCAGGGGACGTGTATCGCTCCGGATCACGGCTGACGTATGACTGCGAGGATCCTCCTAAACCTCTTATGGCTGCGAACGCTTGACAGGAGAAGCCCCTTAATGGGATAATATGAATGCGTGCTTGAGTTCGCCCCTCTGGCTAGCCCAGGATAACTTGGGCTGTGATGTTCACGTAAGGAGCCCCGCCCTTTTCACGGCCTACATCCTAGCCCCACACGATGACCTTTGGCACCCTTACCTACCTTTGGTTCATTCATCTCACATTCTTTCGGTGCTTTTAGGGGTGCTAAAACTAAATTTTCCAATTTGAATGTTTCTAACTGAACATCCTAATCGAGTGTGACATCACAAACTGGTGATTACAGTGTTTTCAACTGTACAATCTAATGCTGATGTCACTATTGCAGCTAGTAAATGAAAATAAGTGGAGAAATAGAATGACTTAAGCTTTAGACAGTACATTCTAAAAACCTATAATTCCTAAAATACAGTTTCGAGATTTTCAGAGGAATTCGAGACTGCATAAAAACAATATTTCTGTGTTCTGCTGGCAGCTTGAAAAACGTGCATCCAGAAGGAGCTTCAATTTGTGCATGAATTGTCGTCCAGTCTTGCGAGGAATTCACTATAACGCATTTAATAACATCACATCTAATCATCAAACTCCATTTCAAGAAGTTATCCAACTTTTTGAGTCTCTGGTGCAGGACAGTCAAAGACCTTTGATCAGTTCCAGGAAGAAGGCAGACATTTCAGCGAACTTTGATTTCCCTGTCATCCGCTTCCAAAGGCTTCTCCTCCAGAAAGTCTGTATTATTGTCATAACAATGTCATCATTTCTGTGCCAAATTATGTCGCTTACGTGTTTATGACACAGTATACAGCCAACAGTATGTGAACAGTCCTTGGTCTGGAGATAGTTCCACAAATCAGTAGAACTGATCACATTAAATAGCAGGCAATTAATTACAGATATTCAGTATTCAGACGCCCTGTTTCAGTAAATTGGAGCTCAAGTTTCTGAGGTCAGGCCACAGTGGTCGAGACACCAGTGTCCGAGACACCAGTCTCCAAAACATTTATGAGTCACTTTAGGCATGGGAGGGTTTACTCCTTTTCTGTTACAAGGAGAATAAAAATATTTTTTAGAAAGCTAAAAATTGCCACCGAACATGGCCCCCTGATATTCTACCTGCTCCACAATCAAATGAAACAATATTCCATACAGATTTATACTGCAAAAATTGTCTGTCTTCACAATTAATTTAATCTTATAATGAGTCTTAAAGGAGCTGTGTCACAATTACTGCGCATGCCCACAACTTTGAACGAAGTAAATCTGCTTGACTGCAATTCAAAAACTAGAAGGTATTTTTCTCTTTCTGTGCTTATTGGCGATGGCAACCAGCTTACATCCTTCAAATCTTAGCTAAAGCTTGAGATACTACTTTGAATCCTCGAATATTTGTCTAACAGAAAAAGGTTTTAGAAATAAGTGTTTCAAGTCTAAATGCAAGATTTAAATGCTTGATAAGATGGACTTACTGTATTTTTCATTTTTTCATAGTATCAAAATGCAGCATATATTAACACAACAATTAATTTACCTGACACCCAGCACAAAAAAAAAAAATGTCCAAGTACCTTATATTTTTTTTGTGTAATAGATAAACACATTCAAAAATATTCTATATTTATTTTCAAAAATGTTCAGTAGTCCTTGTTCTGTGGTTTCACCCTGACAGAATAGAAGTTCTTTGAGAAAGATTAGAGGGCACACGGCCAGGTGAGTAAAACTGCTGTAATTGTAGAGGTTTTATCGATGGGGGAAGCAAAGGCCAAAGTAAGATCAGGGAGATATCACAAACTGAACCACACAGTAACCATAACAAAGCAAGGAACACCCTTCTAGAATCAGTGTGAGCTAAAAAAAAAATAGACAGAGATGGTTTGAAGAGCTGAATTTAACAATTTTAAAGAAAAGTGCAAATTCAAAACAGGGACTGAGCATATCTATCCATTATCTAACCAACTTATTTTTGGTCAGGGTCACTGGAAGACAAAGCCTCTCCCAGCATCCAATGGGAGAGGGGCGAGGATACACCCTCACACCAGTCAAAATACAGGGGAGCTGAGATCAGGAAGCACCTAGAGTGGTCCAGGGGTAAAGCCCTTAAAAGTGGGAGATTCAAAGCTGCCGTGATGTCTGAGCTGTTTTAAGTTAGCACTATTTAAAGCACAGAGCGCAGAACAGTCCGAGAGCGATCTTCTTAAAATACCAGCCCTATAAATACCCAGCAGGAATGTCTGGGACAGTGACATAATGCTCCATTCAGGTATTGATCTTAAGTAGGAAACCCTTAATGTGACCCAGTTTTTATCCACTATGACATCACAGCACCTGCAACACTTCAACCTGAAACTGCGTCATCATAGTACCCTACGCCTCAATCCAGAACTGTACACATCTGTATGTCACTTTCACAGAATCCATTCATGGAATGAGTTGCAATTTTTTTTCTTTGGCCACAAAAATGAGGAAGAATGCGATTCATAGAAATACAATGTTTTCACATCAGAAAAACTGTTGTGCTTTTGACCGTTGGTGTCTGCAGGAAATAAAGCTAGTTTTTGTAGTACACAGATCTTCACAATCCCCAACAGTGTTAATTTTTTTTTGTTGCATTACAGATATAAGGTGATGGAAATACGTTCTCACTTCCTAGAACTCATGTAAATATCATTTGTTCCGCCCTTCACTATCTACAATATTATATAATGTATTCAATGAATAGTTCAATATCGAGGACTGACTGCAATAAACAGTTATGTCCAGATGTTATATATTTGACATAACTGCTTATTGCAGTCAGCCCTCGATATTATTATTGCAAACTTCATATTATTAGATGCTATTCTTCTTTCAGATTTTCATATGATACGATTAAAAAAATTATAATTCAACGTATCCATGATCTGCTACAGAATAACACTAAAGTGTTTGTAGTAACACTTCACACTTAAAAGCCTGTCAGCAGTCAATTGGGATTTGATTGGAGAAGACCTGGATAGCTTTTATCTTCTAGGCTGTCCTTCAACAAATATTTAAATGTGGCTACCGAGATAAGAGCTCTCAGACAGTAACAGTTTGTACACAAGACATTTGTACCCGAGTTTGCACACAGACATTTGTGTCAGTTCCAATAAACACCTGAATGAGTTACCCTGATAAAGAGCAGAACTGAGACTGTGGCACTGTAAGATGGTCTTGCATAATGAGTGGAGCAAGGAGGCAATTGTACACAAAGAGCTTTTCAGAGGTCGCATTTTCATTTTGCATTAAGTTTCTTATTTTATTTTATGCCACCATATTGTGCATTAATATACACTGTCCCCCTGCCCACACACACACACACACACACACACACACACATATGCTCCCATAAAATAATACAGAATCTTTTTAGGAGTGCTTTTTATTTTATGTTCTATCATTTGAAAATAGTCATAAATTTTCGGTGTATGATTTTAATTAGGATCTGAAAAATATTTTATCAACCTATTTACTTAAAAGCATTTTTTTTAAACACACCAGAAGCATTTACCAAGAATTCCAGGTTTTATATTGTTCATCTAAATTGAAATTCACGGGTTGTATTTTTAGGTCTTCTAATGGGGATTTGTTTTTCTCAGTATGAGACCTTACATTTTTTAACTATGAATTGCTGTTTTTAAACACATCACACTTTAAGTTCCAAGTTAATTGACTTACACAACAGGAATCTTAAGGAATAAAGGTGTGATTGGCTCTAAATTTGGCCCTCAGTCAAAACAGAGAGTGTTAGTGTTGTTAGACTCAGTGTTGCTGTTTTAACAGGTTGAGAAAAGTACAGAGTAGACAGCAACCATCTCCTGGAGGTTTTATATAATAAATTTATCAGTCACTTAAAGCCTGACCAGCCACAGAAAGGATATCCATACAGAGAAGCCATTTTCTGTACAGAATTGAAGGCCAAAAAATGTACTGTTTGCAAATACTGGACTCCCCTCTTCTTTGTCTGTAGTTACACTGAAGAGTGCATGTATTGCAATGTTTACAATCTTACATGTATTGATTACACAACAAAAATGTTCGTTTTTGTTTCGTTTACATAATGTAGTGGCCAATATAGCATTCTACCAGCAGCATAGAGCGTAATTCCGCATAGTGTAATTTCCCTTGGGCATATTCAAGTGAATAATTAAGGTTGGTAAACCTTAACATTGATAATAACATTGATACCATTCGAAACACATGGACAATAATTATCAAATGTTACGTAAAAATATGAAAATAAAATTTATTACAAATTTTCGCTAGCCATGATAAACCTCGGCAGAGCAGTAACAGCTGACAGCAGCAACAATGCCCTCTAGTGTACATCAACTGTAATGCTATACAAACCAAATGTCATCCAATGTGTTTTCATCAAAAACAAATACACATAATACTCCTTTACGATTTCCGACACTGTCGACAATTTTTACAGTACAGCCAATACTCATTATTCGCTGTATATGGCAACCACATGAAACTGTCCTTATCAAAGTCAAGTACAAATTCATCATTGTGCAGTTGCTATCAATTATGAGTTAAAAAAAATGCATTTCCATTCAGTAGTGCTTCTGACATCAGATATAACACCTTTTATATGAAACAATCAAAAAGTATAATAAATAATTATCTTTGTTATATTTTCATTAAACATTTTCATTTTACATTCAAAATACGGCAATACAGATTCTTGACAGATGTAATCCTGGTTTATTACAGGGATTAGGTTGGACTGTATAAATGCAGTAAACATTAGCCTAGACAACTCATACCTGAGACTTTACATACAGGAAACTTCATTTCAAAACCAGCTACTTTTTGGTTGCGCATTGTCTGCCTGTGCCAGACACGCATGAAGTGCGCATCAGAATCCGGAATGTCCATCTAAACCTGGAGTTTGCAGATTAATCTGCAAGGTCTAGGGATTCAGAGATTCCAAAATATGGAATTGGCACATACCCACCCTACTTTGGGGGACACATCCTGTCACTCACACTGTGGCCCCACCCACTCCTGGGATGTAACCCATCCATGAGTGGGTAAAATGGTCTTTGTCATCTCTTGTTGAGCTTTGGTTACATGCGGGGCTGTGTCTCTGTTTGGCAGTCTTCTCAGGCTGAGTGAAGTAATGAGATTTGATTTGTGAAAGCCAACATTAAAATTGATGGACACAATTTTACAAGGTAACAAACAGAACCCACTACAGTCTGGTTCTCTATTTGTTTGTCTTCTGGCAAGAATTTGTTTGAAATCACAAATGATTATTGACACAATATAAAAGTTGATTTCCTACATCAGGTGATAATCGAAGTAAGATCTGATATTTGTGTGTCTGAGTAGTAGTGGAGGAAGCAAAGCCCACCTGTGCCTGCTGTCAGTCCCTGTTTAACGTCCCATTACCAGCTGTAAGGGCACAGTAAAATGCCAAAGTTTAGTGTAAAGCAGCATCAACTAAAATCCTGAAAGACTTATTTGATTCAAGGTGAGAACTGACATGCAGCCAAGAACACTCGGCCACACTGAAATTATAGGAAAACTGTATCAGCAGTAAGGTATAAGAAGAGTACAGGGGAGCTTCGCATCAGAAGTTAGCCATGAGATATGAAGTGTGCAGTTGCTTTAGTTCAGTATAAAAAGTGTACAGGGTGCTATGGCAGATTAGCATCAATTGTTGGCCATGTATGGGGTACAGGGTGGCACACAGTGCAAAATTAAAAATCTTTCTCAGCATTTTAATCTTGTATTTAGACATTAAACAATAATTTCTGTTACCAATTATGATATGAGTTTTTCTCAGCAAAACAAAAACAAATTTTAACTAATTTCTAGATTTTTCCATTTGGGTAAGAAAATTTTGCTTGTGCCATGGACATATCTATAAATGAGACAAAATTTTCCCACATCAGTGGTAGAATTTTTGTTTTACTGAGAAAAGGGTAATAGAAATAATTGTTTTAAGTGTAAATACAAGATTTAAATGTAGGATTTTTTGTTTTCAGCACTTCAACTTGGGTCAGCAGTTAACTATTAGAAAGGAATGGATTGACATAACAACTTAGTCTCAGCATTTCAACACAAGAAGAGCACAGGTTAGCTATGGCTGGTTGCGATGCACAACGTTCAGGTAGTATGAATATGAAACAGTGGAAGACCAGAACAGTACAGGGTTTACCTTTATGCTCCCACTAACGCAACAGTCTTACCCTGCATGCTGATGGCGGTGAGGTCGATGTAGTAGAGTGAATCGGCCGCAAGCTCTTGGTCGTACAGATACTGCCGGAGCACATTGTACACCACCTCCCGGCTCAGCGTGTAGCGCAGCAGCTGATCGTGTTCCAGAGGCATCAGGAACTTCAGCCAGTAGTACGCAGTGACACTGCCGTTCCTGAAGACGAGACAGATCTTCAGTTTGCTCACATCAGCTCATGCTCTCCAAGCACAGGAAGGAGAACAATATAAATATAGTATAACAATGCTAATACAATGCCTTAATTTCCAGCAAATAAACTGCATTTTTCACAAAAGGTCACAAGCAGTCAAAAAAAATCTTTCAACTTGGATTCGGCTTGGGTTTTAGACACCTTTTATGATAAAACCTCCCGCAAAAAAAAAAAGCATCATATTGACCCAGAAAAATATATTTTAGTTTAGTACAAACAACATAGGGAAGGCCATAAGGCCCCATAGAAAATATGTGTATCGGTTTATCATACTTCTAATTTGAAAAATGTGATGAATGTGGACGGTCTTCTTGTTTTTTCAGTAAATATACAACCCCAATTCTGAAATAGTTGGGACGAAGTGTAAATTGTGAATAAAATCAAAATGCAATGACGTTCAGATCACATGAGCCAATATGGTATTTACAATTGAACATAGATTACATTTCAAATGTTGAGAGTGAGATATTTTACATTTTTATCCACAAAATGAGCTTATTTCAAATTTTCTGGCTGCAACAGGTCTCAGAAGAGTTGGGACACAGGCAAAAAAGGGCTGAAAAAGCAATTCATATATAAGAGAATCAGCTGAATGAACATTTAGCAAGTAATTAAGTTAACTGGCATCAGATGTGTAACATGATTGGCTATAAAAGGGAAGTCTTAGAGAGGCTGAGTCTCTCAGAAGTAAAGATGGCCTGAGGCTCTCCAACCTGTGAAGGCTTGTGCAAAAAAAATTGTGGAATACTTTAAAAGCAATGTTCCTCAAATTGCAGAGGCTTTGAAGGTCTCATCATCGACAGTGCATAACATCATCAAAAGATTCAGAGAAACTGGAAAAAATCTCTGTGCATAAGGGACAAGGCCGAAGACCTTTACTGGATGCCCATGATCTTCGGGCCCTCAGATGCCACTGCATCACTCTCTGGTGTGATTCTGTCATTGACATTACTAAATGGGCCCAAGAATACATCAAGAAACCACTGTCTGTAAACACAGTCCTCCATGTCATCCACAGATGCCACCTAAAACTCTGTCATGCAAAAAGGAAGCCATTGTTCAGCATGATCTTGAAGCGCCGCCGTGTTCTGTGGGCCAAGGCTTATTTAAAATGGACTGTAGAAAAGTGGCAAAGTGTCTTGTGGTCAGATGAGTCCAAATTTGACATTCTTGTTGGAAACCATGGGTATGGTGTCCTCCAGGCTAAAGAGGGAAAAGACCACCCCCTCCTGTTATCAGCGTTCAGTTCAAAAGCCAGCATCTCTGATGGCATGGGGATGCATTAGTGCATATGGTGTGGGACACTTGCATGTTTTAAAATGCTCCATGAATGCTGAAGGTATATAAAGGTTTTAGAGCAACATATGCTTCCCTCCAGACAACATCTATTCCAGGGAAGGCCTTTTGCATTTCAGCAGGACAATGCAAAACCACGTACTGCAGCTTTTACAATAGCATAACTTCATAGTGGAAGAGTCTGTGTGCTGGACTGGCCTGCCTGCATTCCTGATCTTTCACCGATTGAGAACATTTGGTGCATAATTAAACAAAAAGTCTATCAAAGGAGACCCAATACTCTCCAGCAGCTGGAAGCCAGTATTAAACAAGAGTGGGATCAAATTCCAATGGCTAAACTCAAGAAATTTGTCTCCTCAATGCCAAGATGCCTCCACTCTGTGTTAAAAAGAAGAGGGGATGATACACCATGGTAAACAGGCCCCTGTCCCATCTTTTTTGAGACCTGTAGCAGCCATCAAATTTGAAATGAGCTCATTTGGTGGATAAAATCGTAAAATTTCTCAGTTTCAACATATGCTATGTTATCTCCGTTCTATTGTGAATAAAATACTGGATGGTGTTATTTGAAGGTCATTGTGTTTTGATTTTATTCACAATTTACCCTTTGTCCCAACTATTTCAGAATTGGAACTGTATATTTTTACACAGAGTTTACTCAAATTACTTGTGCGTTTGTGACACGTTTTTCTAGGTTTCTAGACCTGTTTGTCTTCTGGTACTTGACTGAGAACAACACAGGAACACAACTTTTTCAAGTAAACGCCTTAAAAGTCTGTTTATGGGTACATTCATGTTCCCGCTAAGGGCATTACGCTGATTGCCCTTTTTTCGATAGAAAAATTATTTTTTGATGTGGCCACAAATTCCAGTGCAAGCAGGGATGATAATCTATTTATTTATTTATTTATTTTTTAATGGGGCTTAACCATCCCTAGACAACAAAATTCAAGCTAAGTTGATATATTTTTCTTATGTTAACGGACATTATGTGGGTGAACCACAATGGGGTCGCCATGAGGTCGCCACAGCCCCAGGTACGAAGCTGCTGTGGGGACCGAGAGGCGGAATAACTGGTTTTCTGAACGTCTGAAGCTCTCACCTGAAGGAGTTCAAGCCAGCGCCTGAGAAGTAGCGTCCCAGAGCCGGGGAGGAGCTGTAGAGGCTCGTGAGCTAGAGTTTGGGGAGGGAATCAGGGAGAAAACAGGTGACAAATTACAAAGGCTGCATTTTTTAACACTGACTCACCACTCCTTCTGCAAACAGACTCTCCCAGGCCCAGCTCAAACACAGGAAACTTTAACGTGACTCGCCCCGCAGTGTCTAACTGTTCAAACAGTGTTTAAACACTGCAGTAGATATGTGGGAAATTCCACATTGGAGGCGGGGCTACGCTGAAACTTATCTTTCCCATTTATGCAGAAACCATCCAAAGGATATAGGCTATTGCGGACTGACTCACAATGATCAGACCTATTTTTTTTATATGTCCATATGATTACATAATGCAGCGTTAGACTTCTATCAATAGACTTGGCAATTACATTAACCAGGTAAAATTCCTACATGACATGGTTAAGTACTTTTCTCCAGCACAAAACTAAAACCTGGCAGGATTGTTTGACCCATGAAATATCGGGAGACTTAAAGATAACTAGTGCTGTAAACATAGAATAATACCACCTACACTCCAGTGTCTGTTGGGAAAAAAAATGCACAGTAACGATATCCAGTAAATGTGACTGGATTAGCAATATTGAGGCTGATGTGTCCAGAGAAGGACAAAACTAATGAAGCTCACCTCCTTTTCTATCTTGCTCGACAGGGCCCGGCTGCGATTGGACGTTGGAGAGAGAAGGTCTTGGCTGAAAGGATGATTGGGCAGCCTCAGAGACCCGCTGTAGAATAGCGGAACCACGAACGATCCTCTGTCAAACTCGTCATCCTCATCCATATACCAAACTGTCGATCAAAAAGAGGAACAGCTGGCAACCTCATCCAGCAGAAAACACGCAGGCACATTTCTGGACTCCCGTTATGAACATTATTCCCGATTAATGATGTGATCTTGGCCTCTTCTGATACCTCCGTCAGTGGAGTTAAATGCAGACAAATCCCAATATGTGGTCATCACAAGAGGTAACAAGAGCCGTCAGGAGATAGCGCATCCCCCCGGCCTCACATACTGAAAGAAAGAAAATACCACCTGCTCTGGAAACAGATCATACCCCCTAAAATTTTAACTTCAAAATGTTTCCAAGGAAGCCAGAAAAACTGCAAAAATCATCAACTTCGGATTAGCAAAAGGCATCATTTCAGGTCATGATTAATGTGCACACCAAGTTGTGCTAAAAATATTGAACAGTTTTCAAGTTACGCTCCGGAAACTAAATGTTCACAGACAGACGGACGGACAGATAACCGCACCCATGACTATATCCCCCCGCATTATATGCCGGGGTGATAATAATAATGATTAAAAGTTACCATCCAACCCTAGGATTTTAACAACTCGAGGGGCGGAAATTGAAATGGTCACTGTTTACAAGTATCTAGGAATCATTATTGATCAAAAGTTGTCATTTCAGCCACACATTGAAAATCTTGCCACAAAGTTGAAGCTTAAATTAGGTTAAGTAAATCTTGTTTCTCCCTCCAGGTATGAAAACATTTGATCTGTGCGATGTTTTTACTTTTACTGGATCATGGCGACCTACTTTTTACGAATGCTCCAGATTAGTGCCGAAAAAAACTTGATATTATATATCAATGTGCATGACGCTTTGTCACAGGCAATGGAAACCTTATGCATCATTGTACTTTGTATACTGCTGCTAAATTGCCTTATCTATATATGCAGATCTTCTCTTTGGTTGGTTTTCATTTATAAATCTATGCTTGAGCAGCTTCCATCTTATTTATGTTCATTCATGTGAGGGAACCATAATCAATACGGTCTTTGGTCACAAAATATTGTGGAGCTGTTGGTCCCCAAGGTTCGAGCAGAGCTAGGAAAAAAGCTTTTCAACACGCTGTCCCATCCTCCTGGAATAACATGCAGAAGGAACTAAAATTGCAAGAGCTGGTTACTCTGGGGAGATTCAAGTCTAACCTAAAGGAACAGGATTCTGGCAGTCTCAGTCAATGTGATTGTGCCTTATCCTAGCTTCGCATGATGCTTATCGTTTTTACTTTTATACCTATTTATTATTTATTATGATCATATTTCAAGCTGGATATTATGTTCACTCGTTTTTACTGGGAGTATAGTTGTATTTGTCTGGCAGTAATGTTGGTTTCATAGTTGCAGGCTAACCGTTTTTGCTGCCTTCTTGGGCTGGTCACTCTCGGAAAAGAGATTTTTAATCTCAGTGAGTCTTATACCTGGTTAAATAAAGGATAGATAAATAAAAATAAATAACATCTAATCATATTTAGGGAGACCAACGTTCCTGATAATGACATCAAACCCACCTTTAAGGAAGGTTGGATGCATAGCCAGTGCTGTTGATAAGTATATTGACCCCCATCGATTAACAACACCTCACTAACCTCACTAATACATGCCAGCCATTGCACTCAATATACTCCTTACATTCAGATGTATAAACAGAGTATAAACGGCGACATTAATCAAGGCACAATGAGAATCACCCGGCAAATTTTGGGCTGACTTTTCATGCAATGACCACAATCAAATCCAACAACAGCACAATATCTCACATTGCCGTGTCTCGAATAACTTCTCTAATACTGAAGCTGTGTTATAATGAACTGAAATTTTACAGGGCCTCCCACTGACTGTCCCGCACAATGCCGTCTCGGTGAACCCGATCTTAATTACTCTGATGTCTGGGCATGCCCGGCACACTTAGTTATAGTCCGGACATAACTAGATGATCTATTAAAACACTGAGGAGGCTGCCCATTAATTCCTTATTTGGAGGAAAAATCAGCACCAATCCGTGCGAGTGGGTGGGTGTAGTTGTAGCCGGTGTATTTCCCTATATAACGATTGTTAAAAGGTCACTTTTTGGGGGGGGGGGTCTTCTCATGTACCTGACCAGATGGCCAAAGTCACCATGATGATGATGATGATGACGAGAAGGATGAGAACCAGGATCATCCAGAGCCGGAGTCGGCGCGTCACCCTGCGGTTCAGACTCCAGCACAGGCCCCTTCCCCCGGATCCTCTGTCAGGCTCATCCTGTGAAGACAAATCAGGAATCACCTATCAGGAATCAGTAGTCAGAAATCACGATCAGAAAGTTTGTTTGTTACGTACATGTCACACAGGTACAACTGCAGTAAAATGAACTCTGATTATCCCAAGACTGGCCAAGAATAAAAGATATAAATAAATATAGAAAAATGAAGAAAAAAAACTAAGGAAGAAACAGACTGTAGAATAAAAACTGCAAATAGAAAACTATGTTGATTCAATAAAACAAAAAAGAACTAGTGGGAAGGGGGATTTGTGCAAATTGGTAAAGTGCATCTGTACAGCAGGCATTTAACTCAACAGTTAAGAACAGTCAAAAAAAATAAACAGCATACTGATGAGCAGCAAGTAACAGCAAATTAATTAGCAGCAGATGGGTTATAAATATAAATATATTGCACTATGCATCACAATGAATCACAGAGTGTCAGGACTCCCCCCGCTCACAATGCCAAATAAAGCACCGCACAAGAGCCCGAGGCCACTTAAAAACAGCTCAATAAGGTGGAGATGCTTTTACAAATGATGCGAGCTTCAAGCTCTTTTTCAAATATAAAAAAGTAACTATAAATATCACTAAACTGTGATAAATTAAAAGGGCGCTCAAAGACCGCAGCCCTCTGTAAAGGTCAACAGTCCACTGTCCAAAGATATGGAGTTACATGGAGTTATCATTTATTTATCTGCCATAGTCTATGATTTGTCAAAATTGTATTTTACCACCATTTATTGGACTTTTAGATGTAAGGCATTAATTAATATGGTCCAATCACACACACACACACACACACACACACACCTGCTGCCTGCTTGTATAAAAAAAGCCTAACTAGGTACAGGCCTTGGAAATTAGCCTTAGCTATAATCTCTATATGCAGAACATCAGCTTTGTGAACCGGGTAGAGACTGGCAGTAATGACGCAATATCTCTTCCCATTGTCCCTATTCAAATAAACATTCAATAAATACATAAAATTCCACCAAGCCCAAATGTCCTTTCACAATGTTAACAAGAAATACTTTGCTTATCAGCCCTATGATTCGGATTTGGTGCAAAATTTAACAATTTGTCCCCTGACCCATGCTACGCCCTTCAAGTTTCATGAAAATCAGGCTGGTGGTTTTCCTGTAATCCAGCTGACAAACAGACAAACACACAAATCATTTACATTGACCGAGAGCTTGAAAAATGTATTAAATAGGATGTAAAACTAGATAACTCTGTCACCATAAGGACTGAGTCGTGCATCTCCCCGATCCCCAAATTTCGGACGAAATGGCTGCTGGCAGCCATATTAGAAGTCCAAAATTCCCGAAAATGGGTCTTGAGCATTGTCAAATAAATATCCTCGCCTGTGCAAAATTAGAAAAAATTCCTGTAATAATTGTTGCTTCCAGACCGCGGTACAGAAAATCTCTGCAGGCGTGGCGGCGGCGGGCGCAGCCCCAGAACTAAACCACAGTATCTCCCGGCTATCGTTGTTGGGGCCATGCAACAATAAGGTAACAATATCCATTAGAGGATTTTTAGCTATGACCAATGCTTATCTATCATCCAATTTATATCAAATATCTCCTGAATTGTGCTTTTAGTAACAACTAATAGAGGTCAGGCTCCAGAGCAGGCCCCTTTCCGGGCTCCACATTCGGCAGTCACTTACGACGGGAAAATGTAATTGCCATGGAAACCAAAAGTGAGTGAATGGATTTCTGCAATATTTCATGAACAGTAAGATATCCATGATAAAATGTCATGTATAAAAAGACTAAGGCCTTCTTGCGTGTGAAGTTCAGTGAGGATTGGTATTGACCTGAAAGCTACAGCGTGAATACTAGCATGCAAAAAACAAGAAAGCAAGCAAATAAACTCAACCCACAAACTTGCATGTCAAATTGGAAAGTTTCTGCAAGTAATGACAAATATGTGACAAGCAATAAGAAATCAAACTGGAAACATCGAGGGGTCAGAGTACAATAGTTATAAGTCCATTTTAGAGGTTTCGAGGAAAATGGATACTTAGGTTTGCAAGTGTCCAATTAAATTGGGTATTTTATATCATTTTTATATCAGTCACTCTTTTGCTGCATGTTTCAAAAGTACAGTACATTGAACACCCAAGTTTTCATCGGTGTGGTACCGCGACATCATGACTAAAATCTCATAAAATGGACATTTCACCTCTTTGCTCCAACAATTCTAGCAATTGATGTGACAAGACACAATGGAGATAGGTTGAAGTTTGTTTGCAATGGAGAACAGACATTTCTGAAGTCCAAGTCATGTTTATTCTTCAAAATAGCAATTTTATTCATTTAAGCAGATTTTGTTGGACATACCGCAAAATGAAAATGTGAATTCAGCTTAAAACTAAGGCAGATGGACATGTAGTTACTGTGCTCCAAGAATTAGCTCATAGAAAGCTGTGGCAGGGGGTAAAAATCTCAAAGTCGTAAAATTTGGACATATTACCACTGTGTTCCAAACCCTCCACATAACCTCCAAGGTGGAAATGATTAAACTAAATTACTACTGCTGCGACTTCCTTTCGGGTAACCTGTCATGCTGTTTTATAGTTTTATAGGAAAATTGGTCAGCACCGTGTAGTAAGCATACTAGAGAATTCCCACAATTCTACTGCAGGCTCACTGCCTGGATTGCTCCAGTCTCCAGGTACTTCCAGAGAGCTTCTCTAATGCTGAGATCAGGAGTCTCTAGAGGCTACATCATCTTTTATATGCGCTAATGAAAAACCCATGCTTTTCCGTGAAATTTTATTTTCAAAATAAATTCAAGGGAATCTCAAGCTAGATCTTTTCTACAGACAGCCTGGGCACAGAAAATAAAAAAGAACGATCAAAGACCAAATTTAGACTTAAAAAAATATCTCTGGTGCCAAAGACTTTTGCACAGTATTATAAACGCAACACGCAGGTGCCGTCAGATTAATGGTCGGATCACCCAGAGATTTTAGCTTCAATTCCATAGCAATGCACTGTTATTGCTGAACACAAACATACCGTTTTCAAAGCTCATAGTATCCAAATATAAGCGACAGGTTAGCAAGTTATAATAGACATTATCATTAGCGTTATGCTAAATGCCAAAATAACAGCACTCAAAATATTCCAGATCTACAGCAGACTGAGCTGAGAGTTGCCGTAAAACAAACACTCGCATTAAATGGATACAATCATACTATTCTAAATTGGCCAAATAACAAGCATGTCATTTTTAATGACAAATTCCAAAGCAATTAGAACAAATAACTAGATAAACTCCATAGAAACTCTGATGCCCCAGAGATAAGGTCCAAAAGTATCATTTCCCAAAATAGCTAAGCAAACAAAATGAGGCAAGTGTAAGTTGAGGCAGAAATTGGGGGAGAGAAGAGCACGTACCATATGTGAGATTAACTGCTCCACAGGACTGGTAGTGACAGAATGGCAAAGTGAGGAAGTACTCTTTGAGTGTAAGTGAAGTGGGGAAAAAAACCCCAAATGGATATTATACCCACACTACACACATCAAAGCTAATGGAGTTGAGATGGCCACTTAAAAAAACAATAGGAATAGATAAGGAGATGATGGCGTCCATTTCAATAAATGAGAGCATGCAGTCAGTCCAGTTTCTGAGGCAAAAGTTACTGTGACCTGCTTTGTTTGTATGCAAAAACCCTAGCAGATATTGCAGGTGCTCTGTCAGGCAAATCAGTGACAGGCCTCCCCTCATTACCAATTCCTGAGTAAGACACATGCAGAGGTCTACTCAGTTACCTGAGCCGTGTCAAAGCCTTTGTCTTGAATACTGACTTCCTGCATGGGTGAAATTCCTGCTGATCAGCCATGTTTATGCCAAAGCCAACATCTGTTATCACCAACCTCCTGAACAAAATTCCACTTTTACGTGACTTATGTTGTTGCAGATCCAAAGAAATTTTACACAAATCCTCTTGTTTGGAGTGTTCTCAAGCTTTACTGCCACCGGGAGCTGAAGTTTTTCAGAATGTTTATTTGACCCCGGTCTGCCTATTTTCAAGGTGGAAGCCTACTCCGTGGTAGAGCTAAGCAACAGAAGTTCATTAAGGCATCAAAGCAAAAGCCCCCGTGTAAGGTTCAAATATGGATTACCTTAATTTGATATTTATATATACGCAATATGGATAAAAATATATCATGGAGAAGCTAAACTCCGCAAAATTGAAGGTTGTTAAATCCAACCCCTGAAAGATAGCAAGAGTTTTCCTTGTGATGCCATTTAAAATGGACATGCTCCAGCTCTGAACCGTGTACTTTGACTGCAGCGTAGAAACATCTCAGTGACAATGAGAACCCAGAACAGTCCACAGAAACAGAAACTGGAGCATAAACACCAGCTTGTTTTCTTGTCTGAATTGTTTTTTTGCCATTAGTGGTCACGCCAAAAGAAAGTGGGACGATACATATCACTGATAAACAACTGGCTATAATGGCCTTAATTATATCTGTGTCCTTAAATAAAGGTATGCAAGACCCGAATCCCTATGTCAGTGCGTACAGGTGATGGTGTAGACCAGGGGTCCCCAATCTTTCCCAGAAAGGGCCAGCGTGGGTGCAGGCTTTCATTGCAACCAAGCAGCTACACACCCGATACTACTAATTAACCCCTGGACTCTTTGCTAATAAGCTTGATTAGTAGCATCAGGTGTGTAGCTGCTTGGTTGCAATGAAAACATGCACCCACACTGGCCCTTTCTGGGAAAGACTGGGGACCCCTGGTGTAGACTAACTACAGCTTATAAAGCCTGAAATTATTGTTATTTTGCATAACAAAAAGCACTGCCACAAGAGTAACAGGACATCCCAAGCAACTAAGGTAGCAAAAACAACAACAGCATAACATAGAATCAGATAAAGTATTGCCTGTAAATTACAAGAGTGCGGAATATATATATTTTAGCAACATATGTTTCACAGAGAAAACAGTTGTCCTTCAGAGACTAGCCAATCAGGTATTAGCATACGCATAACAGTTTCCCATTTGATGCCGGCACATAATTAGCAGTAACAATGGAGAGCAATAAAGATTGAAAAGAGGTGTTAAATAATCAGGTTAATCACAGATAACTCTCTTAAATGCTAACTTGTGAGATAACAGAGATTAGATTACAATGTTGATCACTGAACATTCCTGTGCTAAAGTAACAATCAAGACTTGTAATTCAAAACCATTCAGTTCCAGTTCACTGAATTAGAATTTTGGAATGGTGTAACTAAACCCTCTCTTTGCAAGCAATAAAGCATTGCAGACTCTGAGAAACTCAGATACTTAACATTTCCTGTGGAAAGACCCAGGGTAGGGCTAAATATTAAGCATACCAATGACAAGAAGATGCCAATATACTGTATCTTAACAAAGCATATACTGTTCATGTAATTTTACAATATAAATGAGGCTCATTTCATATGCTTGGCTGGGCTGGTATACTGTTATTTTAATGCACAGAAAATCAATCAAATTAAAAGAACCCAGACCCATTTCTCTTCAAAAGTGCAATTATAGCGGATATAAAACAGACCCAAGGACCACATGACACACATTTCTGAAAAGGTTTGAGACAACTGTCACCGTGGGTCCTTATGGTGAAACCCCATAAAACCTATGGACTCATACACAGGTTAAATGCAGCTTCTGTATTCAAACTCTGGGAAATTAAGGCCTATTTTGAATTCTAGTGGAGATCCCAAGGTTTCCAATGATTCTAAAAATGTGCCGTTGAATTACAGGGAAATGTGTATAAAATGATGAACAAGATCTCGATATTTAATATCCTATCTATTTGATGTTATACTGTGGCCATAAAACATTGCGTCTTGAGTCTTAATATACGTGTGATGTAGCTTCAGAGAAGCCATGCAACCAGCAGATACAGAATATGTAAATGACATTGTTCAAGAATATAAGAACATTTTTTTTCTTTGAACTTACTTAAAGGAAAATCTAAGTGAAAAATGAGAGTTTAAAGGGTGAAAAGACAGACTTTAACGGTTAAGCTTCATCAGCTCATGACCAGGCCGATGGTAATTCATATGCACAAAGCACTGCATTTACTGCATCAACACATTAAAAATAAATCATTTTCAGTTTCCTGTGAACACTGGAGGAACAACAGCACAGGCTCTGACTTTTTCAGTTCCAGAAAAGCAAAATGATGAAATGCATGAAAAGTATTTTATCTGCAGTGTACACTTTCAGTTAAAAGTTTTCGTATTTATAAAATTTCCAAGCTGTTGGCGATAGCATTTTATATTTCTTTATCTATCTAGATCATAGATCCATTATAATTCATCTCCTTATGCAACGTCTGAACAGTGTAATGTATTCTTCTCTACGGGGGCAATCATATGGTCCAGGATGTACAGACTCAATACCACAGAGGAAGTCTGAATGGATGTGCCGCAGTTGTAGGCTGTTTCCTCTTGATTATTCTGGCCTATCGGTCCCAAATTAGATTAACTTTACTTCCCCTGTGGAAATTATAAATAATTATTTTTACTGATTATTTCACCAATTAAAATGTTGCCTACTGTCCTGTTTAATAAAAAAATCATTTTTGACTTCTCACTGTAGTTATATTCCCTCCTGAGGAAATCTACTGGTTGTACAAAGAGTATAACTTATAAAACTTATAAAAGCATGATGAGGAAATGTATGACATGAAGGACCACTGCGACCTCATTCAAGGTCTGTCAATTGCCAATGGAAGTGGTCCACATACCAAAAATTTCCGTTCCGAACTGAGAAGGTAGAAAAACATTTTTTCGTCTCACCAGTCGCAACCAACATGTTCCTCTGAATACTATTCAATTTGCCCGTATATATACCTGGGGCAGGGTGAAGCTGGCTTTGAGAAATAGCACCCAGGTTTCACAGTTAAGTTACATTATTATCAATGCCAGTTGTGGCCTACATAAAACAGTTAAAATGAAAAAAAAGTGATGCAGTCAGGTTAGAATATTTATATTACTACAGTTAAATTCAGACAGATTATTCAGTTTGTCGGCACCTTTCTGTGAAATTAGAAATAGGTCGCTCTTCTGTTTAGATGTGGTTCTGGCAAGTCAAATACAGTCTGCTTTATGCATCAGAAAGATACCATTGCCTTGCACAACCACATTTAAATGACACTCCCACTGGTGTCATCCATTTTACACAGAAACACCGCCTGAAATACACTATAAATCCAGACAGTGTGGTGTACTCAAGTGTTTTGGGGAAACTGATTACCTCAAAAAATTGTGCAAGCCAACCTAGTGATCTTGTGTTCACAGCACTTAAAAACGTAGTGAGAATAACTTTTTTTTTAACCTAAGTTTTACCTAATTTTCTTTAAGCATCGTCTAAATAATGCAATTATGTTGGCTTACATAATTTTTTTGAGGATACACTGTCTGGGTTTACAGTGTATAACTACGCCCTCGATATTCACCTATCTAACCAGTTACATGTAGCCCAGGCAGAAAAATTCCAGTTAGTCCTTGCAGCTCAAGGAAATAGGTATAGAGGTAACAATCAGCCTCTTCAGGTATTGTCAGATATAGCCAATGCAGAAAAATCTGGTCCATTATGTGTCTCTTTATGGTATAAACTATGGCTACAGGCGTTTATACAGTGAGGACCATAATTCACAATTTTTGTTATTTTGTTTCTGTTTGCTGTGTCAATCATCAGATCTGAATCCAACCAAACATGAATCTAACATACTGAAGAGAAGACTTAAGACAAAAATTCCCCGAAACAAGCAGGAACAGAAAGTTGCTGCAGTACAGGCCTGGCAGAGCATCACAAGGGAAGATACCCAAGTTCTTGGAAATGTCAATGCGTCAAACGTCAAACTGTCATTGCATCACAAGTATAAGTGATGAAATTTGAAAAATTATTAAAAATGATCACTTCGTTCTACACGAAGTTTAACTGTATAGTATTCTGATCTGTCCGCGCCTGAAAATTGAGGGGTAGGTAGACTATATACAAAAGGTGCTATCATGTCAAAATGGTTCATCTGATATGCATGAATACACTCAAATAACCTGACATTCTACACTTCAACCTCATTGTTATTGTATCCTTTCAAACTCAAAGTCCAGAGTGCAATGTCCAGTGAATCATGGTGCTTATAGTATTATAGTTGTGAAAAAATAACCATCAAGTATATTAAGGATTAGTAAATTATTGCTTAGTGTGGTAGCCCTAAAGGTAATAGAGAAACATGACATTGAATGTTGCCTTCATAGAGCTCAATGCACAAGTCGTTGGGTTCAAAGAATTACAAATAATACACATAGACATCGTGGCACAAAAGTCTGCATAAGTTTAAACAGCTTTCCAGATGACCAAACCAACTATTTTAAGCAGTGACTAGCTGAGTAAGGTCTGTGCATACAAATGAATTTCATCTTCACATCAATGGCTAAAGTTCATTGCACATGTGCTGACAAATTTAATTTGCATCATGTCTGGCTTTTGGAGCTACTGGGCAAATAAAAACTAATCATGAATGCTGAGTTAAAGTTAATGCACCTCAAGAGTTCTGTGATTCCAAACCCCTCTGCCTATCAGGGCCGAGAAAGTACAAAAAGTAATGAAAGGACCAAAAAATGCACCCATGATCATGTTACATCTGAAACTCCGACTAGGAATATTTCGACTGTGAATGGTGGAAAAGACCTGACAGTTGCAAACTATGTTTATTGGTCAACAAAGTTATTTGTGGACCTGGTGTCTGACAAAGATTACGAAGCAATGACTAGAAGCAAACAGCCCCTTCTATAAGACTTCTAGAAGTCCAGGAAGAAATAAAGCAGTTTTCCCCCACTTTCGTTACCAAGCAACTCAGCAGGAAGTGGTCAAGGTCCTCACTCACCTGCAAGAGCTGGTAATTAGGTGGGGGGAGCTGGTGTTGCAATAACCTGATGATCAGGCTTACAGTCATTAACCTGAACCCATTACAATCCTTGGCATGAAAATGAAAAACTCTGTGCTGATACTGTGGTTCCCAAGCCAGGGTTAGCTGACACAAACTTGGCAGGAAACTGTAATCGGTCTAGGATTACACATACTTTCCACCTGTGGTCATTTTCATCCTTGTTGTTTTTGCCTTATTCTCAGTCCAATCCTTCAGACTAAGACAGGCGGCATCACTGTAACCAACTTTTTAAAGTGATACAGGAGAAATCTCACAAATCTGACACAAAGTTGGGCTTCACAGAGGTGGATTAACAGAAATGTCCAAATGCAAAGTGAGCCTGAT
This sequence comes from Gymnothorax reevesii, assembly GCA_029721435.1. Taxonomy (NCBI): domain Eukaryota; kingdom Metazoa; phylum Chordata; class Actinopteri; order Anguilliformes; family Muraenidae; genus Gymnothorax; species Gymnothorax reevesii. The sequence goes on from CM056574.1 coordinate 125,060,874, forward strand.
CATAAGAATGACAGTGAATGGGCTCATTGTTGTTGGTGTTTCAGCTCAAATGAAATTTTTTCATCAAAAGTTTCAGTGCAAACATTCCGCCACCAGCAGATTTGGCTCAATGGTTTTGTACAGCAAGCAACCTGACATGCATTCAAGATGTGAAAGGCATGGTGTGAGAGCCTGCGCTATCAGATAAGGAGAGGGATAGGAAAAGTACAAACCAGCCTACGATAAAGATCAATGCAACAATAGAATCACAGTAGCCTCAGAACCCGATTAAAAGATCCCCGATATCTTGGCTGGAAAATAAAATCTATTTCACAAGTGGACACTACAAAATAAAACAACGCAGGCCTGCCGATCAGAAGAACTCAGGACCAAGTCTCAGGCAACTTTAGTGCTCAAATAGATTTGTTTAAAGATAAAACTATGAGATAAAAAGCATAACAGCCTACAGCAAAATTCTGAAGAAACTCAAATCTATAGCATCAATCATAGGTGTGCAAGCTGGTGAAAATGAACTTCAAATGGTCATAATTTCCAGAAATTCACAGAGGAGTAAAGTGCATTGAATAGAAATTGATCAAAATATTATTTCAGTACATTTGGTTAAAAAACAGAGGCTCTTAACTCATTAAACTCATTAAAGATCTCATTAATTAGATGACACTGTAAGACTTGCACTTATGTTGTATGGCGATTGCATTTTTACATACCAAACTCAGTGGCATGTAAATGTGCAGCAGCAAATGAGGAATGATAAGTCAGAATTCTCATTTTTAGATCAGCTCATTCACAACCACTTGTGGAAGCAAATGCGGAACTTCATTAAAATTGGAGATGCAAACTGACCACAGGCTTCTTATCGCTTTTATGCGACAGTGAATTTGTCACCAAGTACAGGGGCGATTCCATGCAATGAGTTTAAAAGAGTCAAAAAGAATGACGCATCATAAAATTGCATAAACTAAATGAGTGTGGTAAATTGATCATCCCAGATTTAGGAACGAAACAGGGAGTATTCAATTTTCCTTGAGTACTCAACTAACATGAAAAAAAAAAAATAAAATTAAATAGATTTCCTTCACAACAGAAATAAAGTACAAATACTGCAAAATATTTTGAACTCTGTGGGTTAAAAATCAAGTAGTGCCATTCTAAAACTTTCACTAACTACAGGCACGGTGTGCACGTTCCCGGAGAATAAGATTACAAAGGATAAGCAATTTCACCATACTGTACTGTCTTCATTACTGAAAAAGCACCAAATGCTACTGCCAGTCTGATATGCACAGATCAATAGCATCACTAAACGTGTGGTCCCTTATCAATTAGAGATGAACCAATCAGCACCATTTTCAGGCACGTACTAACTGAGGACTGTGGCATATGCAAAACATGCATACTGAGCTGGCCCAACAACCACTTAAAAACAAACCAGTAAGAGATAAAATAAGTAGTTATTCACTGTGATTTTTCAGTGAGGGCAATAGTAGGAGCTGCTCCTATAAATACTCCATATGAAAACAAGCAGCGACTGCAAAGATACAAGGTCAGTCAGCTTCATTTGAACTACTGTAATTGAATAAAGGACAAGACGACCAGGAAGAAAGTAATGGTATGGAGCATGTTCAAAACCAAACGGTCTTGCGCTAGGTCTCGCGATGGAAAGATGGCCGAATGGTCCCGAGTTCTTCCACATTTTCCAACATGGCTGCCAACAAGGTTTTGCATCTAATCGCAATGAAAGACTAGCGGAAACGTGTTGATACCAATGTTTAGAATGCTGGGCGCCATCTTGAAAAGCAAGGCGATGCTGCTCACAAATGTTCTCACTCGCCTAAGCTATATCAAAGCCAGTTTAATCCTTCAAGACACAAGAACTTACAGGCTCTCTCTAAAATCTGCCATCTTGAACACGCTCTGGCCATACCTAGGCTGTTTACTTTCGCTGATGTGGACATGGAGACAATTAGATCACTCATGTTCAGGGAAATAAGAAACAAATGCTTACCCAGTTGTTTCTCTCCAACTCCGGAGTTATGGATTCCTGCACAGATTAAGGGAAAATTAGAAATATCATCTCTTGGTAATTCTGTATATTAATCAATCAAGTCGAGAGAAATAAGGAGCAAATGCTTACTGTATTGTTTCCCTCCAAAGGCAGGGCTACGGCTCCCTGCACAGACGGAAGGTAAATCAAAAATAAGATCTCTCCACTATTCTATTTATGTCTCTTTAAAATACTACCTGCATTCAACACCAAGGTGAGACTGTTTACTTTCTCATGCTTCCACAGTTTTGTGCCCGAGAAATCACTCCTTATCTGTGTCACAAAGATACCACTATGAGCTCTGACAATGTGCTTCACTTAGTTTCAGTTCAATGCTTTTAATATGTATAAAATCAATGAGTTGATCACCAGAACCGAGGAGATACCCAAGTAAAATTTACAAGGACACCAGTAAAGCAATGGGCACTCTTGCATTTTGGATGCTTCTCCTGTTCAAACTCTGTTCAGTCTTAGACTCCGATTGAGCCCTTTATTTATTCTTGGGAGGTTTAAGAAAGCATTGATTTATTGATGAAGAAAAGACATTGTATGTGCGCATAATAACCTATTTTCCAGCAAATCAATAGCCATATTGCTCATAATTATAGAGGAGCTTATCTCTGTTTGAAACTTTAAAAATTATCTTGCACCAGTACTTCTATGGGCACCATTTACCTCTGTAACCACTAAAACAAGCCAACTGCCAAAGCGAAATCAGTGTTTTCACTATGCATACATTGCACATATTTAATTTCAAGAGATTTCTCTGTGGCGCATGTCTGGTTCTGAGAGATCTGAATAAGGTGGTATGGTGGGGCGCCACCTATTGGCTTTACTAGTTAAACTGGCATAGTGGCAAAACAAAACAAGCATTTGCCACTAACGTGTCTTAGTCCCCCGCCTGGAAATGGCAAATCGTGTCAAAATTAACAGTGTCTCTGTGTAACCTTGAGAGTCATGCGAAGGTCACCAAAATCAACTGGCGCCGGGGCACCACCCTAATACATGTTGACATGAAATTTGAAGGAAATCCGTCAATTCTTTCTTGAGATATCTCGCTGACAAGGATTCGGGATGTACGTACGTACGTACAGACGGACGGACGGTCGTGAATACTATGTCCCGCCGCTTCGCGCATTCGCACGGCGGGGGACAATCAATGTTTTTAATGATGAACATAAGTCACATACTCCATTTCCAGAAACTTCTCCATGGCACATGTCTGGTTTCGACAGATCTGACATATTGGTAACAGTGCCCCCTATACTGATATATTTTTGAACATTCGTCCCCTCATATCCAGACATTGGCAAAGAGTGCCATTAAACTTCCTTTGGCATGTTAAAATGTACTGAGAGGGCTGGAGATTCAGCTAATTTCAAAGCTCCATCTTCTTGGTTAACATTTTTATGGGCCCCTGAATATCACAGAAAATAGGCAAATTGGAGATCTTGTCAAAATGTCTGTAGCTGCTGCTCCAAGATGGAGTACAGTGCCAAAGATGTTTCTGCTGTCTTTTGTTTAGCCCAAAGGAAGGTTCAAATTAATGGTCTACCCATCCCGACAGGTGTCTGGTTATTAATGTTAATCCACTGCTGTTATGATTTTGCCCTGACTGTAAAGATTCTGAACTGCTTTGCCATGTTTTTCATGTCCCTGATCCATTTGCCATGATTAGTTACATTTGGTCTTATATGGTTTCTGATCTCTGCAATGTCTGACTATGCCTCGGAATATGTATTGTGATTTGGATGCTTGATTATGTTCACGTCTTGTCTAGTTTAGTTTTGCCATGTTTTGTATTTTGCCACTTTCCATTCCAGCAGTTATACTCCGGTCCATGTTTTTATTTTTGCCATGCACTGCACTTTGTCTCCCCCTGTCTCTTGTTGTGTTTCTGCTCACAGCCCCGGTATTGCGTGCCACTCTTTTGAGTGATTTAATAGTTTCTGGATTTCAACCATTCTTTCCAGTCTCATTTACTTCCTTCACCTTGCTTTGCTATTTTACTAACCAGTACGAACAGTTTTTTGTTTTGTTAAGTCTACTAACCTAAACTAACTTTGTATATAATACTAACTAACTAACGAGTACTAGGGATTGAATAGCTGCACCTTACTAATTGATTAACAAGCTCTCAGCACTCGCCCTGTTCTAGTCTCCGCCTCTTGTCTTTACCTAATCTTCTCTGCTGCATTTCAGTGGATCCTCCACACCGGCTCAGGCTGTCCATTCCCTCATTATCTATGCACGTTAGAACTCCTTAACGGGAGCCGTATTTATGCCTATAGGATTGTCTTGTGATCCCTGTCCGCGTTTTGGCTTTTGCCTATTTCATGTGATTAGGTTCTCCCTCATGTTCCCTCCTTTGTAATTAGTCTGACTTCCTGCACCTGTGATCTGTTAAGCATGTGACTTCCCGTATGTGTATATTAGGAGTCTTCTCACAGCAGTTCCCTGTCAGAATGTTTCTCTTGTCCACCTGTGCTGCTCTCGTCTTTGCCTTGTATTCAAAGTGTTTGTCTTCTGACCGGATAACTTTCGATTCTTGGCTCTGTTTTTTGGTACTTTTGTCTGCATCTGTTTATGAACCCTTTTTTGCCCGACTACGAGTTTTGTGTTTGCTGCCCTGTTAACGGTTCGGATTCCGCCCATTGGACTTTGGCTTTTGCTTCTGTGACAAACCTGTGCCTGTGTACCGAACCTGTTTTGCCCGACTACGATTATTGTGTTTGCTGCCCTGGTTTTTCGATTCGGATTCTGCCCTGTGGATTGTGATTTTTGGATTGTGGACTCTGTACTGTTGCCTTCGACCCTGCGGGGGTTTTCCCCCTCGCTTAATAAAATCATTTTCCCTGCAATCCTGGATTCTCGCTACTGGTTCCTGAACGCAAGCTCACAATTGCACAAACAGGAAAAAATTATCCCACACCCAACTTTGGGAGCAAATATCTCGAAAAACCAAAAAAGTACCTGACTAAATACCTCAAATTTTCGCACCTTTAATGTCTGAAAAGGAAACCTATAACATGAATTTGGCACTGGTCTGGTTTTTAAAAAAAATTTAAATAAGCCGGAATTTGTAAAAACATATATTCTTACTGTACACAGATTTCTTGTCATTGCACGTATAACCAACCAGGTTATGATCACCAGGTGCACTTTCACATTTAAAAAATTTGGGTATCCCAGTATCAAATACAGTCATAGCTTCTTTGGTACATTGAAGCAGTTATCCACAATATTCCTTCAAAAATTTGTATTTTTTCTCAAAAGCTCAATTTGGTATCTGACTTGTCCACTTCTAGGACATGTAATACACATGTATAGGCACCATTCTTCCAAATTTCATGCGATTCTGAGATGTGAACTCCACTGCCAGTGCCACTCTCTCAGAATATGGCTTTTAATGCGTTGCACACAGAATAAAAATCTTTTGGCTGGCAAGACAGGAGTGGTCTTCGCCTTATTATTCATCACACGCAACACAACGCTGAACTATAACACCGGCTATATATGGATATCAAGTCATGTATCTCTTACAAAGAAGTACATTACTTTACAAATTCAGTATGTTATTAATGTGTTTTTCAGTATGTACAAAGTTTCATTACGTCAAAAATACCGTCATCTCAACATATCTGAATGAAAATGGTTTTCTAGAGTCCTGATGATGGAAAATCTCTCTCCCTCCTCTCTCTTAAAATAACATTATTGTTATTTTTAACTTACTATATTATAGAACTGGGTGAGGATGGATGGATGTCGGCTTGGATGCAGTAGTTAAAGTAAATCCGCTTTTTTCAGTGAGGTACTTTCAATATATATGGACAATAGGCTATACTCATTGCAACATACTAAAGGCAGTCTACAAGCCAAGGACAGGACAGGACATCAGGACAGGTGAAGAATGGAGTAGGTGGCTTAGTGCAAGCAGGTACCATTACACGCACACTATGAGTATACTCATGAAGCAAAGAAGAAATGAAATGGGGTGCATTTACATGAAAAGTTAAAGCTGAAGTTCAAACCAAATTCCAAAATGGTTGGGACGAAGTGAAGAGTTTGATCACAAAACGGGCTAACCACCAAATCCACATTTTGCTTGTTTATTATTGCAGACCAAAAGAGAAAAGATTACAATGATGTGAAATCAGATTTTCGATAGGTGAAATATATTCAGAGCTTTTAATTGGCAAAATTGATGTGTTTTTGCAAAACGGCTTAAGTGCCACCTCCGTTTGTTTGCAAAACGGGTTATATCCAGTTGACCAATCACCGCTGCATATTTTTTCCAAGATGGCTGTGTTTTATGTGCATGAGTGTATATTATTTTGTATGTGTGTGGTTGTCTGTGTATGTGTGTGTAAGAGTATTTTTGTTACATGCACTCACGTTTGTGTTCCATGACCACAGTGTTTTTGTGTCCAATGAACCAAGACTGACATTAGGCGGTGTGTGTGTGTGTGTGTGTGTGTGTGTGTATGTGTATGAATACTTGTGTGTGTGTATGTGTGTGTGTACTTATGTTGACATGGACACGCACGCTTGTGCTTCAGGACCATAGTGTTTGTCCAGTGAACATTGACTGACATTGGGTGGTGTTGGGTGTGTGTGTGTGTGTGTGTGTGCGTGAATGTGCACAGGAATGTGAGTGTGTGATTTTGTGTTGTTCAGCAATATTGAATGAATAGAGTTTCCCGACACTACAAGAAAGAAACATACTTATTCGATTGGATTTAACCCGTTTAGCAATAAAAGCAAGCTATGGATTTAACTCGTTTCGCAAAAAAACTGAAAATTTTTTTTTTTTTTTTCAAGAATATTCCTGTGGCTGTATTTGAAATGAATATGCCAATTGGTTACGATTTGGCTCATAGACAATAGTAGAAAAGACCATTATTCAAAGTTTTACAGAAATAATAATTACACAGAGAGCCATTTTTCTCTATTCAGACTCAGTGGAGTAAACCTGTTTTGGGATAAAACTCTTCAAGTTTAAATTGTGAATAAAATCAAAATGCAATGACTTTCAGTTCACATGAGCCAATGTGTTATTTACAATTGAACATAGATAGCATTTCAAATGTTGAAACTGAGACGTTTAACATTTTTATCTACAACATGAGCTTATTTCAAATTTTCAGGCTGCAACATGTCTCAAAAAAGTTGGGACACAGGCAAAAAAGGCTGAAAAAGCTATTAATATATAAGAGAATCAGCTGAAAGAACATTTAGCTAGTAATTAAGTTAACTGGCAAGAGGTGTGTACCATGATTGGCTATAAAAGAGATGTCTTAGAGAGGCTGAGTCTCTCAGAAGTAAAGATGGCCAGAGGCTCTCCAACCTGTGAAGACTTGCATAAAAAAAATTGCGGAATACTTTAAAAACAATGCTCCACGACGTCATATTGAAAAGGCTTTGAAGGTCTCATCATCGACAGTGCATAACATCATCAAAAAATTCAGAGAAACTGGAAAAATCTCTGTGCGTAAGGGACAAGGCCGAAGATCTTTGCTGGATGCCCGTGATCTTCGGGCCCTCAGACGCCACTGCACCACTCATTGACATGTTTCTGTCATTGACATTACTAAATGGGCCCAGGAATACTTCAAGAAACCACTGTCTGTAAACACAGGCCGCCGTGCCATCCACAGATGCCACCTAAAACTCTTATCATGCAAAAAGGAAGCCATTGTTGAGCATGATCCTGAAGCGCCTCGGTGTTCTGTGGGCCAGGGCTCATTTAAAATGTACTGTAACAAAGAGGCAAAGTGTCTAGTGGTCAGGTGAGTCCAAATTTGATATTCTTGTTAGAAATCATGGGAGTCGTGTCATCCGGGCTAAAGAGGAAAAAGACCACTCCTCCTGTTATCAGCGTTCAGTTCAAAAGCAGGCATCTCTGATGGCATGGGGATGCATTACTGCATATGATGTGGAACACTTGCATGTTTTAAAAAGCACCATAAATGCTGAAAGGTATTTAAAGGTTTTAGAGCAACATTAGGTTATAGAGCTCCCCTCCAGACGACATCTATTCCAGGGAAGTCCTTGTGTATTTCAGTAGGACAATGCAAAACCACATACTGCAGCAATTACAACAGCATGGCTTTGTAGTAGAAGAGTCCGTGTGCTTAACTGGCCTGCCTGCAGTCCTGATCTTTCACCGATTGAGAACATTTGGGGCATAATTAAACGAAAAGTCAAAGGAGACCCAAAACTCTCCAGCAGCTGGAAGCCTGTATTAAACAAGAATGAAATCAAATTCCAATGGCTAAACTCAAGAAACTTGTCTCCTCAATGCCAAGACGCCTCCACTCTGTGTTAAAAAGAAGAAAGGATGTTACACCATGGTAAACAGGCTCCTGTCCCAACTTTTTTGAGACCTGTAGCAGCCATCAAACTTGAAATGAGCTCATTTTGTGGATAAAATTGTAAAATTTTTCAGTTTCAACATTTACTATGTCATTTCTGTTCTATTGTGAATTAAATACTGGTTGGTGTGATAAAGTCATTGCATTTTTATTTTATTCACAATTTACACTTTGTCCCAGCTATTTCGGAATTGGGGTTGTACACTGGGAGCCGGTAAGTGAAAAACATGCCAGCCAAACGTATGTCAGGAGTGAAGAAAATAGTGCCCGCCGAAGAATTGTCAGGAGTGACAGATAGTACCCATGCAGTTTTTTCCTGGCATGCAGTGGAATTAACCTGCTTTACCTGCTCAGTGAGCAATCCTTTCTTCTCCAGAGTGAGCTCAATGATAAATCGAACGTTTCCTGATGGGGCATTTTGCACCCCATTACTCTGTGAGCACATGTAGGAATAAATGACATTTCTCTTTAACCATATATTCAAAGTGACACAAGCACATGCACACATATACACAAACTTACATTAAAGTACATTATCAAAAGAATAAGCCACTTAAAGCATCCAGCATTGTATAAAAAAAGTATTACTGAATCCATTGGGTTTTTGCCACTGCTCTATAACCACAGGAGGCTTCTCTGCATACATACAGCTCTCTCTGACCCACTGAGGGTCATTGTAGCCACCGTTAATGCAAACAGATTGCATCGTCTTAAATGCAGTGCCTAATCTAGCCCCAGAATTCCTGAAAAGTTGCTGCAATACAGATATTTTTTACCTCTTATTTTCTTCAGCAGCCAATTTACACCTTGTAAATAAGATGAGCAGAGGTTATAGATCAGTGATCTCCAGCCCTGATGCAAGAGATCTACCATTTTTTAGGTTTTTCATTTCATTTTTTTTTTTTTTACTTTTTATTGCAATCTTTGAAATTTGCACTTGCATTCAACTGATTATGTTTTTTTTCTTTCACAATAACTTTTTTCCCGTCTTTAGAAAGGTGTGAAAAAAACAGGTGAGGAGAATAAAAATTAAGAAATAAGTTGGAAAAAAATGCATTACATTAATCATTACATTAAATTACCCGAAAAAGTTTTGGAAAATAATTAAACAAACTTCTGGCCATGCACCCTCTAGTGAACTTCCTACTTCCTACATTGTTCATAATTCCTGTACTCTGACTGACAAGTCAGCCCTACTTAATTGTTTTAATTAGCATTTTATTTCTTCTGGTTTTTTATTTGAATCTTTGTTTCCTGAAAAAAATGAACTCTGTTGTACAAATAGACAATGCGTCCACAAGCTCATATAGGCCTACTGATTGCACATTTAAGCTTATGCCTATATCTGCTGCTGAGGTCCAGAGAGAGTTAAGGCACTTGGACCCTAAGAAATCAACAGGCCCTGATAAGCTGGACCCTTATTTTCTTAAGCTATCTGCTGATTTCATTGCTGAACCTTTGTCTTTGATTTTTAATCTTAGTTTTACTAGCAGTGAGATCCCATAAGTCTGGAAATCTGCCTTTGTTCTTCCTCTTTTGAAAGGGGGGCAACACTTTGACTTAAATAACTATAGACGAATCTCCAAATTTTGTGTCCAAGCTAAAGTATTTGAAAAGCTTGTGAGCAATCAATTAAATTAATTTTTAGATTCTAAGGGCATTTTATCAAATAATCAGTCTGGTTTTAGGAAATAACACAGCACTATGACTGCCGCTCTTAAAGTCACTAATGACATTATTGAGGCAGTAGACTGCAAAAAATATTGTGCAGCACTTTTTATTGATTCATCGAAAGCTTTCAACACAGTTGACCATAGCATTTTAGTCGGCGAGCTTCACCAAATTGGATTGCCTATGCGAGCAGTAGCTTGGCGCTCCAACTATCTGTCTGCTAGAACGCAGTGTATTCAAATAGCAGGGTCCACCTCCTCTTTCTTAACAGAATCCAAAGAGGTGCCGCAAGGTTCTGTTTTAGGACCTATTCTGTTTACCCTTTATGTTAATAACCTTTGTGAAAACCTATCAAATGCTAATTATCATTTTTATGCTGATGACACTGGTATTTATTGCTGTTCATCATCTGTTATACAGTTAATTAACTTTCTACAGTCTGCATTTGATATTGTTCAGTCCCGCCTGCAGAAACTAAAACTGGTATTAAATACAGAAAAAACTAAACTCATGTTGTTTTCTAACAGTAGTGAAATACCAACAAATCTTCCAAACATAACCACTGCTCAAGGAAGAGTAATTGAACTAGTTTCAAGTTACAAGTATTTAGTCATTCTTATTGATCGTCAGCTAACTTTTAAGTCCCATATTGCAAATCTAGTCATCTAGTCTAGCTAGGCTTTTACTTTAGAAATAAATCCTGCTTCTCCTTTCCAGCTAGGAAATATCTTTTGTCAGCTACTTTCCTGCCTTTGCTAGATTACGGTGACTTATTATACCCGAATGCTTCTACACAATGTTTACGGTCCCTGGATACTGTCTATCACTGTGCCTTGCGGTTTGTTACTGGTTTTAAACATCTTACCCATCATTGTACTTTGTATTCTAAGGCTGAGTGGCCATCTCTGTATGTATGTAGGTGTACCCATTGGTTGAATTTCATTTATAAAACTCTCTTTGGGTTGGTCCCTTCTTACTTGTCCGTATCTTTTTCGAAGTGAAGGTTATTACAACCTCCATTCTCAAGATATTTTGCATTTGACTGTTCCGCTTGCTCGCACACTACGCTCGGAAAAAAAGCTTTCAAATATGCTGCCCCCACTGCCTGGAATATCCTTCAGAAGGAATTGAGATTGTCTGAACTGATTTCTGTTAATGCTTTTGGTTCAATTTTAAAGGATTTAGAAGGTGAAAGCACTAGAAACTGTCACTGCGCCTAATTTACTTTATGTAAATGTGTGTTAATTTAATTTATGTATTTATTTTTTCATTTTTTAATGTTTTGATATCTGTGTGTCATTGTCCTTGTATGAAACTTATTTTGTCCTTTTTATTTATGCTCGCTCTTGGCCAGGTCACTCTTGAAAAAGAGATTTTAAATCTCAATGAGTCTTACCTGTTTAAATAAAGGTTTAATAAATAAAAAAAATAATTTTACACTTGATGCCTATAAATACACCACAATCTACTTCACATTTATGTTAATACCCACTTTTCTTCCAACATGAGCCGATTCAGAACAAACAAAATTAATAATACGTTGACCATTTTTCCCACATTTCTTAAATTCTGGTTCTCGGTTTCTTATACAAAATGTCAATATCTCCATTTGTGAAATTTCATTTATTGACTCCCTCCATTTTTTTATTGAAAGTGCATCTGGTTTCAGCCAATTACGGGTTATCTGCTTCAGGGACGCAATCCTTAAGATTCTGAACAGGTGCTTATCGGTGTATATTTTAATTTCAGGTGGTGTAATGCCAAGGAGAATACACTCTGGTTGCATCCCCTAACAAATTTCAAAAAAATCTTTGCAAAGGTATAACCTATGATTTCCTCCCAGAAGCTTTTTCAAATTGGGCAGAGAAAAAAAATATTAGAATAGTCTGCATTTATTTCAGCACAGTTTCTCCAACAATTTCATGTTCTGAATCTCTTAGATTTTACTTGTATTTTTGAGTTATAAAATGTCTTGAAAGAATCTTCCATGAGAATTCCCGCCAATATTTGGAGTTTGTTGTTTTATGTGCTTCTATAAAAACTTCTTCCCATTTTTCATATGAAAGTTGAATTTTTGGCTCATTTTCCCATTTAGTTTTTGTGGACAAATCCTTTTCCAGACCACATTCCAATATTTTGTATGTCTTAGACAGTCAATTTTTATTTCATTATTCTGATTAATAATCATGTATTTTATTAAGATATGCAGGTTTGTAACTGTTTCCTCTTTTACATGTTTCCCCAGATAGCTTCTTATTTGTAAGTACAAACCCCAAAACCAGTGAAGTTGGCACGTTATGTAAATCGTAGATAAAAACAGAATACAATGATTTGCAAATCCTTTTCAAGTTATATTCAATTGAATACACTGCAAAGACAAGATGTTTAATGTTCAAACTGAGAAACAAATTTTTTTTCTGCAAATAATCATTGACTTAGAATTTAAAGGCAGCAACACATTGCAAAAAAGTTGACACAGGGGCCTTTTTACCACTGTGTTACATCGCCTTCCCTTTTAACGACACTCAGTAAACATTTGGGAACTGAGGGGACCAATTTTTGAAGCTTTTCAGGTGGAACTCTTTCCCATTCTTGCTTGATGTACAGCTTAAGTTGTTCAACAGCCCGGGGTCTCCATTGTCGTATTTTACGCTTCATAATGCGCCACACATTTTCAATGGGAGACAGGTCTGGACTATAGGCAGGCCAGTCTAGCACCCGCAATCTTTTACTACGGTGCCATGCTGTTGTTACACGTGCAGAACGTGGCTTGGCATTGTCTTGCTGAAATAAGCAGGGGCATCCATGAAAAAGAGGTTGCTTGGATGGCAACATATGTGGCTCCAAAACCTGTATGTGCCTTTCAGCATTAATGGTGCCTTCACATATGTGTAAGTTGCCCATGCCTTGGGCTCTAATACACCCCCATACCATCACAGATGCTGGCTTTTAAACTTTGCGCCTATAACAGTCCAGATGGTTCTTTTCCTCTTTGGTCCGGAGGACACGGCGTCCACAGTTTCCAAAAACAATTTGAAATGTGGACTCGTCAGACCACAGACCACTTTGCATCAGTCCATCTTAGATGAGCTTGGGCCCAGCAAAGCCGGTGGCGTTTCTGGGTGCTGTTGATAAATGGCATTCGCTTTGCATTGTTGAGTTTTAACTTGCACATGCAGATGTAGCGACAAACTGTAGTTACTGACAGTAGTTTTTTGAAGTGATCCTGAGCCCATGTGGTGATGTCCTTTACACACTGATGTCGGTTTTTGATGCAGTACCGCCTGAAGGATCGAAGGTCACGGGCATTCAATGTTGGTTTTCGGCCTTGTCGCTGACGTGCAGTGATTTCTCCAGATTCTCTGAACCTTTTGACGAAATTATGGACCGTAGATGATGAAATCCCTACATTTCTTGCAATAGCTTGTTAAGGAATGTTGTTTTTTTTTCGACAATCAGCTCACGCATTTGTTCACTAAGTGGTGACCCTCGCCCCATCCTTATTTGTGAATGACTGAGCATTTCAGGGAAGCTGCTTTTACACCCAATCATGGCACCCACCTGTTCCCAATTTGCCCGTTCACCTGTGAAATGTTCCAAATAAGTGTTTGATGAGTATTCCTCAACTCTCTCAGTCTTTTTTGCCACTTGTGCCAGCTTTTTTGAAACATGTTGCAGGCATCAAATTCCAAATGAGCTAATATTTGCAAAAAATTACAAAGTACACCTGTTCGAACATTAAGTAACTTGTCTTTGCAGTTTATTCAATTGAATATAGGTTGAAAAGGATTTGCAAATCATTGTATTCTGTTTTTATTTACAATTTACACAACGTGCTAACTTCACTGGTTTTGGGTTTTGCACTTTAAAAAAAAATGAGACTGCGGTAAATTATATGTTAAGGAGATAGATTCAAGAGAGTCTAACTTATTCTTTTTTAGCATTTGCTAGTATGTTTTTAATCCTTCGGATGCCCATATCCTTAAAATACTATCCATTATATTTGGTTTTAAGTCTGGATCCCATCTGATTTCTCTAAGTAAATGTAAGCCCTCTGTTAAACCCTCTCTTGGCAAACCTGACTGAGATCATTAGCTATATAGCTTTTCTGCAAAATGTGCTTCCTAAGTTGTTGGTTGTAAGTAGTTCATTGTGAGATCTAAAAGGTTTGCTTCCTCCCCATTCCAAGTGAATTGTAACCGCTGTATCCTGCCTCCCTGTCCTTGTTTGTCCTCTCCATTCTCCAGTCTTCTCACTCCTCTTCTCTCATTTATCCAGTGCCGACCTCAGACATTTGGATTTGGCCCAAGGTTTCTCACAACTAGGCAGTTTTTCCCTGCCACTGTTGCCTTTTGGCTTGCACCAAGGGGCTTCTGGCCCCATTCTGAAGAAAGTGCTTTGGGTCAATCTGGACTGTGAAAAGTGCTTAGCAAATAAAATTGAATTAACTGTTGGAGTGAACCTACAGGGTGGCAGATCTCCAGGAGCCAGAGTGGTGACCACTGATATACATTCAGGACTTACATTAATCAGAAGTGCAGGAAAATAAAAGCAGCAGACTCCACAGGTTTGCAGTTTGGGAACCATGACATACGCTGTAGGTCAAAAGTTTTAGGACACCCAAATTTTTCCCGTTTTTTAATAAACAATTATGCAGTTTAATGTCTCATTGTACTCTGGAATGTAAGCATAGACATGATGGAAAAAATTAACAATCGGAGTTAAAAAAAGAAATCATGGAATCAATTTATAAACCAAAATGTATTTTAAACTTTTGACTCAAAGTAGCCACCTTTGGCAGATATAACGGCTGAACACACTTGTGGAATTCTTTCTACAATGGGAATCAAATATTCTTCAGAAAGTTCTTCCCAACTCTGTTGGCACTTGTTGGTTGCTTTACTTTCACTCTTCTGTCCAGTTCACCCCAAACCATCTTGATGGGGTTTTAATCTGGAATCTTTGCTGGCCATGTTTTCAAGGTTACCCCACGTTTTCAAGCTTACCATCTAATTCTTTTTCCCTAAGGTAGATCTGGCAGAGCTTGGATTTATGTTTTGGGTCATTATCTTGCTGTATGAATACCAGAATACCAGAGGTACTGCCTGGTGCAGCAGAATACTGCGGCAGCCTTCTGGTTCAGGGTGCCTTTCACTCCATAAATCACTGACTCTGGATCCAGAAAAAACAGCCCCAGACCATCATGTTTCCTCATCCATGTTTGACAGTTGATCTCACACACCATCCTTTCACCTACTCGACGGTGTACAAAAAATCTGGGTAACCTTACCTTTTGTTTAAATCTTCTGACAGTTCACCACTTACCTTTGTACCAGTTCAAGATATTAGTTGGACTGGAACTTCATAATTTTCAATGAAAAACTGGTCAAATCGGGTTGTCCTAAAACTTTTGACCAGTAGTGTATATGTGTACATGTAACATTTCACAGGTTCATGATCTCAGGTCAGAATGCATCACTTCCGATACGGCAGAGTTTCTTCCTGTTTTTTACTTCATTGGCAGTCTAATTTGACAGGAAGTTTGCAACTTCAGTGCAAAGCTCAGAGAGGATTCTAGCTCTTCGACACAACACATTCCCCATCTTCCTGTAAGCACACTAACAAGCACATACAGCTGACAGAAACAAGATAAAGAAAGCACTAGTAGACAGTACCTGAGAGTCCAGATGGGCTACAAATAAATGTACTAAAAAATTCATGCAAATTAAGAGCTGTGCTTACTTTCTGTCATGCTAATTTATAAGTATCATCAACATGAAGAAAAAAAAAAGAGTAGGTGCAATTTCATGGATCATCTCCGGTGCTAAATAATGAAAAAGCATCTCACCTGATCTCCATAGAGCAGGCGACTTCCTTCAGTTGCTTCAGGCTGATCATGCAAAGACTGGTCCTCATTTTCAGCAGATACCTGGGAGGAGGTGAAATGGGACATACAGAAACACACCAGGTTTTTTGGACATGGTTTTAAGGAGGCTGAGAAGGTTCAATTATCCCGCTGCAGCAGGAGAACTCTCCTGCAGAATTTTGGTCAATTAAGAGGTTCCGTAACCCCTGGTACTGATAGACTAGCAGTTTTGCACATAGGATTTGGGAAAACAAATTAATTGGCTCCTAGGGTGGTGTGGTTGTGAGACCTGATATTTTAAAATGTAAGACGAGCCAGTGCGTTACAACCCTTGCGTGTCATTAAGTGGTTCCTCCACTCATCTAGCAGTCTGTGTGTGTTTGAGCAGTTTGTCTCCTTTTCTTGATTTATGGTCTCGTCTCCTCCCTGGTGTTATCAGTTGTATGCCACGCCCCTTTTGGGAGTGTCTCCTCTCCAGAAGTTTCACTGCGGTGTCAGTGTGGTTACTGGATTGTCATGGCTCATACTCATCTATACCTTCGTCAGTTTGCGCCATCTAGTATTGAGCTAAGCTCATCTTGAGTGTTTTTCAGTATATAAATGTTAAAGATTGTAATTAATCTTCGAAGTTTAATTAATAGGAACAAGCTCCCAAGCCTTAAAGTTGGTCTCCAGGATTGGGACTGAGCTCCAGATAATCCTGTTCCGGACTGTTCCTCTGAGTCAGGTTATTAGGAACATCGGTCTCCAGTATTAAAACTGCGTTCCAGCTAAACCCTTTGGTTTTATTGTCAAGCTTTTGAGACCAGCTTTTGAAAGGGGATTAGGTACCTGTATGGTCACTGGCCTGGGCACGGACATGCCCCTACCATCTCCAGTCATTACCAACTTAGATGGAGTGACCCTCTCCTATTACCATATTCCTGGTGATAAATACTCTCAAGTGGATTGTACCCCAAATCTGTGACGGTGCGTTCAGGAACCACACGCAAGAGGGGGAAATCCAAAAAAAGGTATGCCTTTAATGGAGTCCGGGTCAAAGCCAAAATACACAGGAATTGCCAAGCCACAATACGAAATCCAAAAACAGTATCGACTAGACAGGCCAGGGTCAGAACCAGTAAGACAGATAGGCAGAGGTACAAAAACGATTGGCAAAAAAATCGTAGTCGATGGGCAAAGCCAATGGTCATACACAGGGCATCCAAACACAAAACTCGTGGTCATGCAAAATAAGTTGAAATCCAGAAAGACAAAAATCGGTACAAAAGGGCAATAGCAACAATCAAGGTCAGACTATCCAGTAGAAGTAAAACAATAATCTATGGCATACGAGGAGCTCGGCACAAAGAAATATTGATCAACGTTCTGACAAGAACTGTGAGTGAAAAGCCTCGTAATATACACACAGGAAAGGTCACATGCTATATAGAGATCAGCTGTGGGGAATGAGGCTAATTACATCGGGAGAATCACATGAGGCAAACCCTAACCACGAAAATTGGCGAGAGAAAAAATACAAACGGGAATCACACAGACAGCCTGTGACATTTAAACAGCTCCGGTCCAGGAGTTCTACGTGCACGGATAACAAGAGCAGGAAAGTGATAAAGCACGTGCGAGAGATTCTCGCTGAAACTCAGGGAGAGAAAAACTATAGAAAAGTGGCGGAGAATAGAACAGGGCGATTGCAGAGAGGTAATTAGTCTATTAGTAGCGGTGCAGCTTTACAACTTAAACTAGAGTGCTCATTGGTAATTTAGTAATCGAATATATATACACATGGTTAGTTGTGTTTGTAGACTATAGTACAAAATACAAATGTTAGTCTCATTAGTAATCAGAACAGAGGAGTGAAGGGAGAAAACAAGATATGAAGGAACATTTTAAACACCGGACTTCATTTAAATCACCCGAAGTCAGTGAGCACGCACAGGGAAGGCGGACTGAACCATCTAGATCACAAGACAGGGGAGACAAGTGCAATGGAACTGAAACATGGAATGAACCAAAAACCTGAATGTTACAAAAACCAAAAAGAATAAATAAAAGACAATAATCATGACACAAAACCAGCACATAAAACATGATTAAAAAACCAGAACCATGACAAAATCTGCATTTGGTTCCTTTCCTGGATCGTTACACAACCTTGCTTCCCATTAAAATAAATACTGTTTCTTCACCAGTGGTAATCAAACACTGCATTCCCCATAACTTCAGCAGCACGTGCCGCAGTGGATGGTACAGCCAACCTTGACATGAATCAATACTGCTCTCGCTGTGACCTTGCATTTACCTCAATTGCTCTTCAGGTAAACCACATACAATATCACTTTAACCCCTTTCTGCAGATGTAGATGCCCGCGTCTATAGACCTGCAAATTGGAAGTACGCTGTTACTGTACTCGATCACTAGATAGCACCCCCGGATCAGTTATTGAATGTTCACAAGCAAGCAGACCTCGAACGCGGTTCTGAATACGGTGAAGTTCACTCCACTCCCTGTTTTTTGAGAGCTGCATGAATTAAACTCCTCAGCTAAGCCTGATGTGCAAACTGGTCAGTATCCTTGCCCATAGTGTCGATTCAGCAGTTTGAAAAAACGATATCTTGACACAGAAAAAATCGTTATCCTTTGTAGCAACCAGTTTAGCCACAGTGAGCTAACAGTATTCCATTTAGTAGTTCATAAAAATCAGTTTTCTGAGGCAAAAAAATCGACATGGTATTAATTCTCTCACATTCTATTGCCTATTACAGTTGTCCCATACAAAAAAAATTGTAGTTCCCTACCGTGGATTTACGCGTAGATTCCTTCATTGCCAAATCCAGCGCTTCCTTATATCCACCCGAGTACTGGCGTTGATAGCCAATCACTCAACCATACACTCAAGCTCTTCTGCGTAATTGTAGAGTTACACTTCATGGCCTCCTGACGTTTCCCTGATAACAATGTATTGAATGGCTCGTTTCTTATCCAATTCCCGAGTGTTTAAACATTTTAGAGTAAGTGAAACACATTGATTGGACAAACACAGAGCATACAAACCAATGCGTATCAGCATGCGCTGTTGTATCCTGTCTACGTTATGCACATTACGCGGCTAAAATAGACGGGATTTATAGAAAATCGGTTCGCAAAACTGGCCTTGAAGTGTTCAGTTACATTACAGAATTTAAATGAGAACGATATGCTCTATTGGAATTATTTCGAATGAAACAGGACCGGAGGGTTCTTGTTACTGGATACATCGCTCTCTATTTTATACAGTCAATGTCTCTGGAGGTGGGATTCACGAAAAAGGTCAGGCTGCTATTTTTGTTTGTTTTTTTTTTTCTGTTTCGGAATGTATATGTACTCAACTAAGTCGAATGTCGAGGTTTTTTTCCTGTTTAAAACGCGAACTGCCCGTGCATTTTGGTGTGGACCCCCGGTACGTTCATTGCACGTTTCTTTTGAATCGGGAGACGCAATGGATTTGATATTCCCTGAAAGTGGAGTGTCTGTTCAGTTAAAATAAGGTATATTTCAGAATTCAGATATTACTGTGTTAGTGAGGTGTACTTGCTCCTTATAAGTGTTGAAATGGGTTCGTGAGCTTTGAAGAGGGGACTGGTAGCTTTCATTACAGGGTGAATGTTCTGACCGTTTAATTAGCAGTTTATTTAATGCGTGTTTGTGCTGGCTTTGAAGAAAAATGGCCAAAACTCTAAACTTTATTATGGAGAAAAGGCACGTTCATATTTGGAGAGGTTACTGGTGACCATTGGTATTCAACTGCACTGATATTGATAAATTCATACTAAACTCAACCAGAAAATCATTCGTTCATATTAAATTTCATGCCTTAAAGCTTTAATTGTGTTAAATACATGATTTTTTTAATGATTTGACAGCAAATCATTTTGAGACTTTGGGGAGACACTTGGGTAGCTGTATAATTTGGCTAATAGCATGTAGGTAATCTAGAATGTAATTTTGAAGATGAATTCTACTTGTGCTCAAGGAGTTTATGATACCATAAATGTATAGTTTTAAGCCCCAGCAGTTTTTCAATCGTCAGAATTATTTTTTTTGCAATTTCAATGGTGAATTCTCATGAAGATTTTTTATGTTTGCTGCTCATTTTCTCTACCAAAATCATGAAAATAAACTGAAATACAATGTAATTCTAAATGCTGTAAGTGTCTTTCCTGAATTGAGCCACATTTTTCCTCTTTGTGAAGCTTAAATCTTGAATTATACAGCATTAAAGTGGGTAACCCATAAATAGCCAAATTTGGCTTCTGCACAAAGGGGTTAAAAACAAAATAATCTGGTTGGGAGCAGAAGAAGCCAACTTAAACAAAGTGCAACATTTGCCTGGTTGCTTTTTGTTCATAAAAGAGCGGGTCTTTCCGCCTTGTGCTTGGGTTAATCTTTGCACTAGGTCAAGGTGTTCTGCCCAAGCCAGGATCATTGGGACTATGTTCCTACATAAAAAAATACAAGTAAATATGAAATTGAATAAATCCAACCTCTACTCCAAGAAAGTTGGGACAGTGTGTAAAATGTATAAGACAAACAAAAATCTGTCATGGTTCTGTATTTGATGTCATGCTTTATGTTCATGGTTATGTCTTTTCTTTTTTCTTTTTGGTTATAGTATATTCCGGTTATCAGTTCCTGCCATTTAAAGTTTCATTGCACTTGTTACAGTCCATCTTCCCAGTCTGTGTGCTTACATGCTTCGGGTGATTTCAATGGTTTCTGGTGTTTCATATTATTACTTCAATTCTTGTTTACCTCCTTCGCCTTGCTTTTCAAGATTAATAAAAATAACATTTATATTTTGTATCATAGTCAACTAACTCAACTAATCCATGTATATATTACTAACTTACTAATGAGCACGTCGGTTAATTTGTAAAGCTGCACCTCTACTAATTATTATTAATTCAATCTCAGCAATCGCCCTGTTCTAGCCTCCACCCCTTGCTTTGCTCTCCCTGCCTCTCCCTGTGTTTCTTCGAGATCTCTCGCACCTGCTTTATTGCTTTCCTGCACTCACTGTCTGTGCACTTAGAACTCCTTAACCAGAGCTGTTTATCTGTTATAGGTTGTCTGCGTGAATCCCGTCCGTGTCTTGGCTTTTGCCAATTGTTGTGGTTTAGGGCTTCCCCATGAGCACCTTCCTCTGTAATTAGTTCTTATCCAATTCACCTGTTCCCCGCATAGCATGTGACCTCCCTTGTGTCTATTTAAAGTCCTCACTGCCAGTGAGCCCTTGTCAGAATGTTGATCAATATTCCTTTGTGCAGAGCCTCTTGTATGCCAATTGATTATTGTTTCTTCATGACTGTTTTGTTTGACCTTGATTTTTCCATAGCCCTTCTGTTCTTGTTTTTGTATTTCTAGATTTTTGGCCTATTTCCGTCTGGTCACGTTTACTGTATTGGATGCCCAATGTATAACCCTCCACTGTGGATTTCGACTACGATTTTGGTCTGTTGTCTATGTACCATCGCACTTGTGATTTACTGGTTTTGACCCGGCCTGTCTAGTCGACTTTGCTTTTTGGATTTCGTTTTTGGCTTGGCAACTCTAGTGTCTTCTGGCTCTGCCCTGGCTTTCAAAGGCATGATTTTTGGACTTTGTGCACTCGCGAGTGGTTTCTGACCGCACCGTCACAAAATCAATGATTTGCAAATTGGTTTTGACTAAGTCTGTGCAGGGTTTTAAATTGAAAACTGATTAATATTTAACCAATCAACTGTTATATTCTGCCAGTATACACTCATTTTAATCATATTTATTTTAAACATAATGCCTGCAACACACAAAAGTTGGGACGAGGGCATGTTTACCACAGTTACATTGACTTGTAATTTTTTTTTTTTTTTCCCCCCCTTATTGATTTAATACTGAAATTGATCAACAATTAGTGGTCTCAACAGAATGTCACAAATGGCAATTATATATGTGCATTACTGGTGCGCAATCAGATGTGCAAGTTTTCCTTGCCATGGGCACTAACAAAACCAGCATCTGCCCCCAATAGCACGGCAGATGCTGGCTTTTGAACAGTGTGTTGGAGACAATCCGGATGATCCTCCTCTTTGGCCCTCAGAACACAATATCCATTATTTTCAACTCAGATGCACTCGGCCACACTAAAGTCTGCAGTATTTCTGGGGGCAACTGATGTATGGCCTCAGTTTTGCACAGTAAATTCTTAACATGCATTGCAGATGCAATGATGAGCTGTGCTCACAGACCGCACTTTCCTAAAGAATTTAGGAGCCCATACTCATCGTCAAAGCATGTTGGTTTTTAAGGCAGTACAATCTGAGGGCTCAAAGGAATTGGCTTTTGGTTTTAAACCTTGCCCTTTTTGCATGCGCATTTCTCCAGATTCTCTGAATATTTTGGTAAGATCATGGACTGTTCATGATTAAATGCATAACTTCCCTAAAATCATGCGATGAGAACAGTTTTGCTCTCACCGCTTCAGGCTTATTGGTAAACCTCAAGCAATCCTTGCTCGTAACATAACCAAACTTTCCAGGAATGCTTATGTTTATGCCTATAAACAATCATGATTGTGTCACCTGCAACGTATTTGCCTGGCTACTGGTGGCATGTGCCAAAAAGGTGTTCTTTGCAAATTCCTCAACCTTCCCAGGGATTACATTAACCCTGTCCCAACGTTCTTGGAATGTGTTGCAAGCAACAAAACTGGAACTGGAACTGGCGTAGCCTATACTTCTAGGAAGAGGCTATTCGCCCCACAGTGCTTTGGCGCAAAAGTTCAAAGAGCAGGGCAGATTATAAAATGAAATCTCTTATTGGCCCAGCTGCGGGGGAAATAGCAGAAGTGCTTCTCTTGTCCTCCACGCCGCGCAGCAAATAGAACTGCTTCTCTTGTCGCCCCCGATGCGGGGCAGACAGCCGATCTCTTTCCCCCAATTCACCCTGCTGCGGGGCGAATAGCCACTTCCATAAGTTTTTTTCTATTGATCAAAATGCAGATCAGGCAATAAATTCACATTGTCTGTGCTGTTCGCAATTAAACAACGTGAAGATAATTTAAAAATTTTATACGCATATAGGATAGAGCGGGGTAAGAATCCCCCCTAAAGCAGGATTTTTCATAAGTGAAGGTAAACAACATAATTTCATAATTTTTTTCTCGTTGAATGGATAGTGTGTAAAGTTGGCTACCGCATTTTGAAAGATTTATGACAGTCAGTGGAGAAATATTTTTAAATGTTTAATTTTTTTTTAAAAAAAGGTCATCTTACCCCACCCCTGGGGTAAGATGCCCTTCTGGAAGGAGTAAGATGCTTCCCATGGGCATGTGTTTTATGTTATATCGAATAACTAATATATACTGGTTTTACTGCATTTCACATGAGTAATTATCACATTATAGCTGTCTTAATTGGCAGGTGCACATCATACAAAAGATCAACATCTTTTTAGAAATTTCCTTGCTGAAGAAATGGGGAAAGGAAGAGGTACATTCTCCAAAACTTAAATTTTTATTAACTGACTTAACACTAAGGCGCAAGTGATGGCGAGGTACTGTTGGAATTACATGCATCAAGGAATAGATGATTATATCTTGTGGACTACTAAAAAATATGAGCCACTGCATTAGATAAACATGTAGTGGTATGGAGCATATATGAGTATCCATGAAAAGTCTTTAAAATTAAGAGTGACCATAATGCATTTCACCCAATATATTTATTTTTAGGCCCTTATTGATTCATATATGATTCATTATTGTGTAACTCCATGTGGCCCTACTTTTAACATGTATGGATGCATTTATCTTTCCATTCCCAAGTCCTTTATAAAAGTCATCATGTCTGATATATATTTCCTATAGATAGAAAATGATTTTAAGGAAGAAAAAAAAACGCATAAAACAGAACGAATACGACTCAAAAATGCCTTCCTTCCCAATGGGCATCTTACCCCCAGCACCACCATATTGGTTTTGGCTCCTTAACCACAATCTCTCCTATTATTGCCACATAGGACCCTCTTGTATTCATAGAGAAGGCGTCAGAGTAACACAGACATGTCCAGCAGACTCCTGAAGCATTCGAATAATTGTCTTTCTTTTTACAAGAAAGACTGTAAAAACACAAATACTTTGGGTACTCATATGTCACTGTTCATCTGTTGCTCAGGATTTCCCTCCAGATGACAGCGCATTTGTCAAAGTCAAGAGCCAAATACTAGGCACAGCTGAAATTGAATCATAAGCAAAGGGCATCTTACCCACTGTACCCCAATAGCCTACACAGCTCCACCGTTTTTTTTTTTGGAGTTAGGTCTTATAAATTAATGCATTCCAAAACAGACTGAAAGGTGAAGATGGCAGCGCACTCTCGTTGCTTCCGAAGTTTCTGGAGACAACCTGTTAGTACTTGCTGCACAGAACGGGTTTTATTGAATTGAGTCAATGGAGTGCCCCACTCATTCCCTCGAGGGCATGTGACTCAAGAAGGAACAATATCAGGGCCATTTCATGAAGCTCCAAAAGAAAAACAAAATGCAGGGCTATATGGCGCTTTCTCCCGAACTTTGTCAATGTTTATTTGGTTTATTTCGGTAAGACACGCTACTCCATAAACCTATAGCCTGCTACTGAAGAACTAAAATTCTCTGCATACATTATTTACGGTGTGATTCCTGTTCCAATAATAGGCTAGTTGAAGAACGAAATAACTTCTTTTAACGTAAAGTTAGTTTTATTGCTCATTCAACAAAAAGTGTAAGCTAAATAAACAAGATCAATTATTCCATCATTTTCAAAGTGCCGAACCGCGCTACCGTTGGGTCTGAAATCACACCGTAAATAATACATGTTGAGCTACAGTCCTTCACTGCAGGCCTGTTTATAAACAAAAACACATCAACAACTGGCCTCGCTTCGTTGATGGGTTTTTAAGGCTTTGTTTAATTATAGCTCAGTTCAAAGTTCAACATATGCAGGCTTTGTCAAATAGTCTATATCAGACTGCTTGCTAGCAAACCAAGAACATTCGCAGGTGTAATTCCAGTTCAGTTCTATTGATACAACGACGATCTACGCTTCTTTTGAAGACTGATGACTCGTGAATTAAAAGAAAAATTACATTTTAGAAAAGAAAATATTTCAGGTTCAAAAACTGGTCAACAATGACGACTACCTGCGATAAAAATGACAGGCATTGTATGAAATTGAATGTCACCGGGAGCAACTTACCTGTTGCTGGACAACATTTTGTGAATTGGCGCAGCCGGACAGTTCGTGTAATGGAATGCCTCCGTTCATTTTCCCGCATATCCAAACTCAACTTCGGACACAGTGGTTGCTAAATACTACCCGGAAGAAAGCAATAAGTGTCGAATTTACAGTTTATCCATTCTTGTCTTATGTGCCACTATATCATAGTAAATAATTTAATTTATCGTGATACAGTGAACAAATAAGCCAAACAGTGTATCACGTACTAACACTACTGAATTAATTTAAAGATAAATAAGAAAATGCTTCTTTCGCTTCATTCTTTTCCCTATCCAGGTGATAGGCGTTTCGAAATCTTAAACGTGGGAATGTCAGAAGGCGTTGTTCCGTCTTACTTCATACACTCCGTGTGAACTTCTCTCTAAGGAGGTAAATACAAATGAAAGCGAAACAATTGCTATAGTTCTGTGGGGACATGAAACCTTATTTCTGTAAAGTTTTTCTTCGTGCAGTTATTTCCTTACTCTGTTTTACGCTTTCGGCGTTATCCGGCGATATGGGGCGACGAAGACCGCATACCTTTATAGCTTAAGTTGGATATGTCTTATTTCACAATACAGCGTTTTTTATGGGTTGATGGGTTGTTTCCGTTGAAATGTGAAACAATTTGATCACCTAACAGTTACAGTGCAAAGGCACGCACCCCTTTCAGACCTATGAGAATGAATTTTATTTATTTATTTTTCCCATTAATGTAATGTAAGGAACAAGCCACTAACGCCTTATCTGGTTTGACTCGAGCTCCTTTTTGTCAGCAGCACAATAACACGATAACTCAGTTGGAATGCTAAACATTTATGCTGTTTTGTCAATAAATTTACCCAAAACTTAATCACAAAGTTTGGTCGCCAAGATTTTGCTCTAATCAAAACTGGAATAGCCTACTTCCCGATAGAAATTCATGGAAATCTGCAACAGTTTGTGTTGGGCCTAGACCTAAAGCTCTTGATCTTATTCTTCCATATGACAACCTTGGCACAAGGATAACCTTTTAACTGTGGCAGTCAGCTGGTTTGAAAATGCTTCATAAACATTGGAGATTTGGTCAAGCCATATGTTTATGGCAAAATAGTGTTCAATGTTCAAATGATTTTGTAATGACAAGTCCTGTCAGAGTCACAGAAAGACTCCCGCCATGCTACTTACTATCCTGTACAGGTGACATCTCTGGGACAGCTGTCGTATGTCCTCATCTGCCTGCTGCTGCTGGTGGTCAGGATGGGGCTGGTTGGTTTTGTATCTTTGTTGCTCAGCTCGCAGGACTGGTGACATCTGGAGACCCTTTTCCAAAGAGCACTGTGGTTGGCTGAGAGGAAAGATACTCATCTAAATTACATGGTTCCCAAATCAGTGGTTTTTTTGCTATCTGTTAACATCCACACTTGTGTTATAAATAAATGCATCCCAGGTATAAATTTGGTCAATCCTACTATATCGCAGCTCGAAGGATCGGCTGAAGCGGGTATTCAGGGCTCTTCTGGAATGTTTTTTTTTAATTTTTTTGTTTAACGTTCTTTTTTTTTTTTCCGTGAGCTTGAGAAAAGAGAAGCAATAACACATCAAACAAAACTGCTGAAGCAGTAGGGCTTTTGGTCAACAGACAGGTGGGGCCACCAGGCCATCGAGAGCTTATTAAACACAAGGAGGGAGGGCATAGCATACCAGCCGACAGGAAGAGTAAATATCCCCTGCACATTGTGCCACTTATCCTGTAATCAGGATGTGTACAGAGTTATGATATGCATTTTTTCCCCCAAGGGGGGCATTATTTACCCCCTCTCACCCAACTTCACAGGCTCACAGCACTGCAGCACTACAGGATTGTTTTAACACCATTTCCAAGGAGGCAGCAACAGTCAACAGTGAGACAGATCTTCAGAAGTACACAGAAACTGTCATTAGTTATATAAATAAGTGCAATGAGGATGTGACGGTGGTCAAGACCATCAAGAGGTGTGCTAATGAGAAACCATGGCTGACAGGGGAGGTGCGCTCACTGCTCAAAGCACGGACTGCTGCATTCAGATCTGGGGACCCTGCAGAATATGCCCTGGCAAAGAGTAAACTTACATGAGGAATCAAGGAAGTAAAGAGACAGTATGCACAAAGACTGAATAACCACTTTGTGAATGACATGGATTTGCGCCGCCTGTGGCAGGGATTTCGGTACATTACAGACTATAAACCTCCCCCTCCACAGATGTGTCACTCTAAGCCCTTGCTTCCTGATGAGCTGAACACCTTCTTTGCACGCTTCAAAGTCAGCCACACTGCACAGGCACAGCCACTCCTGCCAGCACAGGACAATCAGGTACTGCAGCTCTCTACAGCTGGAGTATGGAAAGCACTGGCCAGTGTTAACCCACGCAAGGCTGCAGGACCTGATAACATCCCAGGGCGTGTCCTGAAAGACTGTGCTGAACAACTGAAGGAGGTATTTACGGACATTTTTAACATCTCCCTCCAACAAGCAGTGGTGCCCACCTGCCTCAAGAGTGCCACCATCATTCCAGTCCCGAAAAAGCTAAACCCTGCAGGCCTCTATGATTTTCGCCCTGTGGCTCTCACGCGTTTAGTTTTTGAACGTCTGGTGATGCAGCACATTAAGAAATGTCTCCCTGCAGACCTAGATCCACTACAGTTCGCCTACAGAGCCCCAGAGGCTGCAATTTCCACCATACTCCACCTCTCATTGTCCCACCTAGAGCAGTTATGCCACGCTTTGATTTTAGCAGTGCCTTCAACACCATCATTCCTCAGCAGTTGGTGGAAAAACTGCAGCTCTTACAAGATCAACAACAGCATCTGCAGATGGGTCTTTAACTTCTTTACCCAGTGACAACAAACAGTAAGGGCGGGCAGCCGGACATCAAAATCCATTACAGCGAGCACGGGCTCTCCCCAAGGCTGTGTGCGGAGTCCTCTTCTCTTCAGCCTGCTCACCCACGACTGCACGGCTAGATTCTGCACCAACCACATTGTCAAGTTTGCAGATGACACAGCCGTGGTAGGTCTTTTTAAGGACAAGGATGAGTCTGCATACAGGGAAGAGGTGAGACAGCTACCAATATGATGCAGACACTACATCCTCTCTCTCAATGTGGGACGAGACCGGAGAGGTTGCGATAGACCTCAGGAGGGCTCACAAACAACAACAGCAACCCTGAGGCCAATAACAAAGCAATATGGAAATAAGCCATTAATAACACACACAGACACACACACACACACACACATACACGCACACACACACACACACACACACACACACACGTATACATGGAGGGAGGATAACCAATTCATGAGACACAAAAGTTGTGACTCTCATGTGGGAATGTGTGCATTGTTTCCTGATTAAGGGAAGGTGGCCAAGTATTACCTAATATTTATTCTCCAGGAAAACAGGAAGTCATGGATGACCATTTAAATGGAATTGACTATTGCGTATATGGGCTGCATAAGCAGTGATCACAGATGCTGTAAATCAGCTGTTGTGATATTTCGTAATAGTGCTGTGACAAAAGGCATGTTATGACTTTGAAATGCAATTACTGTAAATAGAAACCTAGGATATAAACAATGAATGGATGCTATTTGTCCTCACCACAAAGTTCATCAAACAAGTTATCATTCAGTTGAAAGGTTTTCAGGCTGTGGTAAGCTACGTGCAAAGACACGCATCACTGAATCTGCGACCACAAGAAAGATGCAACTTACATGCGCTGTTAACCACAGGTTCAGTGGATTTTTTTTTTTTCGGAAATAGGCTCAAGAAGGTTAAAAGGTACATTCGATATTTCACGAACTTATATTCAAGGTCAAGCATCAGTGGTTCTGTCCATCACAGACTTCAATCTATACATTTGAGTAGTTCAAAAGTGCACTGCTGTGAACATTAGGTCACAGCTGATAATTGAAAGCATGATTAAACTGCATCCATTTGTTACCACTGTGGTGAGCATCTCGTTATGAAGAATATATATCGTCCCCTTGTGCATAAGTATTGAAACTACAGCATACTCCCAAAAAATTTTACACTCCGAACATGTATGAAGGTCTTATTGGTAAAAAAAAATGTGAAGTTGTGGACAAAATTTGAATATGTGCAAATCTGAATGTGAATTTGTGCAATAAATGTTCAATGTATGTAAAATAATTTCTCAAGAAAATATTTTTGTTCTTCTAAAACACAAATACAACCCCAATTCCAAAATAGTTGGGACAAAGTGTAAATTGTGAATAAAATCAAAATGCAATGACTTTCAGATCACATGAGCCAATATGTGATTTACAAAAGAATATAGATAACATTTCAAATGTTGAAACTGAGACACTTTACATTTTTATCCACAAAATTAGCTTATATCAAATTTTCTGGCTGCAACAGGTATCAAAAAGTTGGGACCCAGGCAAAAAGGGGGATGAAAAACCAATTAATATATAAGAGAAACAGCTGAAAAAACATTTGGCAAGTAATTAAGTTAACTGGCATCAGCTGTGTAACATGATTGGCTATAACAGGGATGTCTTGGAGAGAGGCTGAGTCTCTCAGAAGTAAAGATGGCCAGAGGCTCTCTAACCTGTGAAGGCTTGCATAAAAAAATTGTGGAATACTTTAAAAACATTTTTCTCGACATCAATTTGAAAAGACTTTGTAGGTTGCATCATTAACTGTGCATAACATCATCAAAAGATTCAGAGAAACTGGAAAAATCACTATGAGTAAGGGACTAGGCAGAAGACCTTTACTGGATGCCCGTGATCTTCGGGCCCTCAGACGCCACTGCACCACTCACAGGCATGATTCTATCATTGACATTACAAAATGGGCCCAGGCATACTTCAAGAAACCACTGTCTGTAAACACAGTCCGCCGTGCCATCTACAGATGCCACCTAAAACTCTATCATGCAAAAAGGAAGCCATTTTTGAGCATGATCCAGAAGTGCCGCCGTGTTCTGTGGGCCAAGGCTCATTTAAAATGAACTGTAGCAAAGTGGCAAAGTGTCCTGTGGTCAGACGAGTCCAAATTTGACATTCTTATTGGAAATCATGGGTGTTGAGTCCTCCGGGCTAAAGAGGAGAAAGACCACCCCTCCTGTTATCAGCATTCAGCTCAAAAGCCAGCATCTCTGATGGTATGGGGATGCATTCGTGCATATGGTGTGGGACAGTTGCATGTTTTAAAAAGCACCATGAATGCTTAAAGGTTTTAGAGCAACATATGCTCCCCTCCAGACAACATCTATTCCAGGGAAGGCTTTGTGTATTTCAGCAGGACAATGCAAAACAACATACTGCAGCTATTACAACGGCATGGCTTCGTACTAGAAGAGTCCGTGTGCTCAACTGGCCTGCCTGCAGTCCTGATCTTTCACCAATTGAGAACATTTGTCGCATAATTAAACGAAAAGTCCATCAAAGGAGCCCCAAAACTGTCCAGCAGCTGGAAGCCTGTAAACAAGAGTGGGATCAAATTCCTGTGGCTAAACTCAAGAAACTTGACTTCTCAATGCCCAGACGCCTCCACTCTGTGTTAAAAAGAAGAGGGGATGCTACACCATGGTTAACAGGCCCCTGTCCCAACTTTTTAGAGATATCTTGCAGCCATCAAATTTGAGCTGGGCTCGTTCCGTGGATAAAATTGTAAAATTTCTCAGTTTCAACATTTGCTATATAAGTTCTGTTCTATTGTGAATAAAATACTGGCTGGTGTGATTTGAAAGTCATTGCATTTTGATTGTATTCACAATTTACACTTTGTCCCAACTATTTCGGAATTGGGGTTGTACAAATTGCTAACTACAACTGCTCGAATCTTCCCCACGAGTCACAGATTCTGTTTCCTTCAATTACAAATCACAAATCGCACCCTCCACTGAGATATGTGGGTAAAAAGGCGGGTGGTGATCTGAGATCGACTGATTCCACAGCCAATCAGAGGAGAGGGGCTTTTGTCCCACAGCCAATCAAGGGAGAGGGGCTTTTGTCTACATACAGTGGCGAAGTCCCCCCCCCCTTTCAATGATCCCCATGGGACCTTACTGTCTATGCCAGGGCTCTCCAAATCCGGCCCTCGAATCCAAATACAGTCCTGGTTTTCCTTCCTTCCTGGCAATTAAGTGAACAACAAATGTTGCTGATGGGCCAGATTGTCATCTCACCTGACTCCCAGGTAAAGGGAGGGTGGAAAACCAGCAGATCTCAGCCGTCATGGACTGCGATTTGAGGAGCCCTCGTCTATGCCTTAAATCCGAAAGTTATTATACAGTAGTCAGTGGCGAGAGAAAAACTATTTTTTGATCCCGTTTGCATTACACCATGAATTACACATCTGATGTTTGTTGATTTAAAAGACAATTTTGCAAGGCAAGAAATGAGCAGTTTGGTATGAAGATTGTGAGATATATTTTGTGTGAGACCGCTCAGTGAACTACATCTCTCGTCTTCCACAAGTAAGTCACCAACGCGAGCATGGCCGTCTGCTTGGCACACTTTTAGTTTATAGCCTCGTTGCTAGCCTAGTAGCTATGTCGGAAGCTACAGCTATTCGGAAGAAGAGACAGCGAGTCGATTCCCTCAGAGCTAGCTTACGGGACCAGCGTTGCAATTTTTCGGCGAGCGTTTAAAGACTAGAGTGCCTGCTGGCAAAAGTTATAACATAGCTAAGCATCAAAAACTATCTATTATTTTAGCTTTTGTCACTTATCCAACTTGCAAAATTGTCTTTTAAATCAACAAACATCAGATGTGTAATTCATGTAATGATGTGTAATGTGGATAGCCCCTCATTTTTCTCCCCTGCAGCATTGTCTTCCAGGTGGATTCTGGGCACTCTAATCCATTTTTACTCCTCGGCCGACTCTGGACGGAGGGGTATTGCCGTCACCTGCGTGTCCGTCTGTCGTTCGTTGTCCGTCGTCTGTCATCTGTCTTCCGTCCATGACTTTGTCCGGGCCAGTACTCGACAACTAATGGTCGCAACTTCACTAAATTTGGAATGGTAACTCACTATGACCCATAGATGTGCAATTTTTTTTGCTGGATTCACCTTTGACCATAGCGCTGTGACCTTGACCCTGGAAATCTTGTCCGGGTGACATTGTCCAGGCCAGTACTCAGCAACTAATGATCGCAGCTTCATCAAATTTGGTATGATAACTCAATATAACCCATAGATGTGCATCGTTAGGTTAGTTGCTAGATTTGACCTTTGACCTTAGCTCTGTGACCATGACCCTGGAAATCTTGTCTGGGTAAGTACTCGACAAATAATTATTGAAGCTTCACCAAATTTGGTATGGTAACTCACTATGACCCATAGATGTACCACGTCAGGTTTTTGCTGGATTTGACCTTTGACCTTAGCGCTGTGACCATGAGCCTGGAAATATTATCCGGGTCAGTACTCGGCAATTAATCCTCACAGCTTCACCAAATTTGGTATGGTAACTCACTATAACCCATAGATTTGCAACGTCAGGTTTTTTGCTGGATTTCACCTTTGACCTTACCGCTTTGACCTTCACCTCAGAAATCTTGCCCGGGCCACTGCTCGGCAACTAGTTATCGCAGTTTCACCAAATTTGGTATGGTAACTCAATATGACCCATGCATGTGCAACGTCAGGTTTTTTGCTGGATTTGACCTTTGACCTTAGCTCTCTGACCTTGACCCTGGAAATCTTCTTCGGGCCAGTGCTCGGCCTCTTATTCTCACAGCTTCACCAAATTTGGTATGGTAACTCACTGTGACCCATAGATGTGCAACGTCAGATTTTTTACTGGATTTGACCTCTGTCCTTAGCTCTGTGATCTTGACCCTGGAAATCTTGTATGGGTCAGTACTACTCGTCAACTGAATATCGCAGCTTCACCAAATTTGGTATGGTACCTCACTGTGACACACAGATGTGCAACGTTATGTTTTTTGCTGGATTTCACCATTTGACCTTAGCGCTGTGACCCTGAGGCAGGAAATCTTGCCTGGGTCAGTACTTAGCAACTACTGATCGCTGCTTCACCAAATTTGGAATGGTAACTCACTGTGACACATGGATTTGCAAGGTCATGTTTTTGCTGAGTTTTACCTTTGACCTTAGCGCTGTGACCTTGAGGCAGGAAATCTTGTCCGGGCCGAGGGGTATTCAACAACGCATTATGTTTGAGGATTGTCAGTCGAGTCCTGCTAAGTTTCTGTTAAAAGGTAAGCGTGTAAATTAGCTGATATTAAGCGTCTACGTTAACTTGATAGTAATGCACATTATCTTGAATCCAATTAGCAGCTTGAGATGGCATAAAACATACAAGGTATATCTCATGAAGCTAGATGCAGGTGCTAGCAAAATCACATAATTTACCCACTAGGAAAACTTGACCGTTGAAGTAGTCATTTTCCCAAAGGATAGGATAGAGAACGTCTCTCTGATATGCGTTCACTTCAAAGTTTTTTAGATGTGAAATTGGGACAATAGCTTTATAGCCGTCCGTGTATTTTATATAGGCAAACATCCTGACCGTAAGCTCGCCTTCACGCCCTTCGGCTGTTTCCTCGCGCCACCTTGTGGGACGCGAGACAGTTCTGTAATATTTCCTTTAGAGCAGTCTTGAGCCTCATGGATTTGTTTAGTCTGCTTACCATAGCTGTAATGCTGCTTGGGAGGCACAGAAATGGTCTTGCAGTCTATGTGTGACCCTTGATCATGGGAGCTGTTTTCTTACAACAGATTGTGTATATTTTTACACTGGCCTTATTATTGTTCTTAAATGCCGGGACAAGGTCCAGGGTTCGAAATTAACTTTTTTCTTTAGTGTATAGCAATAGTCCCGAATCCTACTCGGTATTGTCCCAGAAGTAACCAGCAGTGTCCCAAAGTATTTTTCCCCAAATCTCCACATATTAACATAAAAGTGCAACAGCAAGTCCTTAAAGTGACACGTCTGAGGATTGTGACTCACTCAGCTGGGTAACTTGCGGTTCTAGAAATGGCCGTGGACAACTCAGTGAGATAATCTATAATAAACAAACACCCGGTGGCAATAATACTGACCATTGACGATAAATTTACACCATTAGTGCTAGCTACAACAAGGTATTTGAAAAGTTGCTTTGCTATGCATTACAAAATGAGCATTAACAAGGTCACTTAGATCACCACTTTTAGCTAAACTTATCACGTGGTTATACATTCATCGACGAATATATCTCAAAGTATTAAAATATTCATGCCTAATGTTCAAGTATACTGGCTTGCAGTTAGGCTACAATCAAAAGAATAAGCACATTAAAATATTTTTACCATACATATTGGCTTCTTTGAAGTATACTGCACTATTTTTACTTAGTTTTTACTATCTCATAGAGTTACATATTCCACATGTACGTTTGCAGTAACAAGTGAGCTTTGGGGCAGCATAGCACAGTAAATAGCACATGGGTGGAGCTGAACTTGATTTTTATGCAGTGTTATTAACCCACAAAGAAACAGATAAACATTTGTCTGATTTTATTTGAGAACAAATTTGACAATTATTCCAGTATTGACAGACTTGATACATACTCTTACAAAAAAAGTATACTTAATGTTTAAGCAACATAAACTTAAAGTACCCATCTAGTTTACATCGAAGTTTTATTTTGTACTGCAAGTACACTACAAGTTGTATACCTTTAGCATACTTTTCAATTGACGAAAGTATACATTTAAGTATACTGCAAGTAAACTTACAAATATACTGCTAGTTTATTAGTTGTATACTTCTAGTAAACTTCTCAGTTCATGAAAGTATACTGTGAAGTATATTGCTAGTAAACCTAAAAATGAACTATTAGTTCACTAGTTATATACTTCTAGCTCAATGTCTAATTTATAAAAGTATACTTTGAAGTATACTGAAAGTAAATTCAGATGTACTACAACTTCACTTGTTATATACAGCCACTTTTTAGTTCATGAAAGTACACTTTGAAGTATTGAAGTACACTGTAAGTAAACTTATAGGTAGACTACAAGTTCTCTCTATATTTCAAGCCCTCTATAGTTTAAATTTCATTTAAAACTTTCAGGGAGCTAAAATGTTTTTTGTTTTGTTTTTTTTTAAACTGCGAGTATACTTCATAGTCTTCTTTAAGCTAACTTAACATCATACTCACAGCTTATGATTATTGCAATCTAAAATATATTACTGTTGCTATTCAGATTTTATTTAACATAAGTAAACAAGAGGTTACCTCATGTACTCTACTAGTAGACAATGCTTAAGTGCATTCTGCTTTGATTTACAGGTGAAGGTACTTATAAGAAATTACAACACATACTCAGGATTGAGAACAAAATTGATTCCTTTATAAATAAAAATTTCAAACACAATATTGTATTGGATGCCAAAGTATAAGAACAGAGCAATGGCAACTCTTATTGAAATCCCAATTCAAAACAAACAAAAAAAACCTCTTTCTCTCATATGGAACCAGAAGAATCCATTAAATATTAATTAGCAATGCCTTCAGCCTGACCAGTAGGCTGAAGGACTCAAGCAAAGGCTGATGCAATATTCCAAATGAGTACACTGATGAGCTGTTTTTTGGTTAATGGAGCTGTATCACAGTAAAAAATATGACTGACTAAAGAAAAGATGCAGCTGTGCTGTAATACTTGAAAGATGGTACATCCTGTTTAATAAACAATTGAATCATTTTTAAACAAGATTGTGGACATCAAAGCCCTACATATTGTACCTGAACCAAACATTGCTGTGTTTAAGTTGAGATATCAGTTCAATCTAGCTGGCCATTATGTGCAGATTCACAGACAAATGTACACAGTATTTTCAA
Source organism: Gymnothorax reevesii (assembly GCA_029721435.1). NCBI lineage: Eukaryota > Metazoa > Chordata > Actinopteri > Anguilliformes > Muraenidae > Gymnothorax > Gymnothorax reevesii. The sequence goes on from CM056574.1 coordinate 125,096,952, forward strand.
ATGTGAGATGAAGAAGACTAACAACCCAAGTGTAGTTGAAGCTAAGCTGGTGTGGCCTTGTTTAGTGCTTGGATGGGAGACAACCTGGGAAAATAATTGCTGCTGGAACAGGTGTTGGTGGGCCAGTAAGTTGGGATCTTCCCTCTGGTGGAATAATGCTCAATACCCCAATGCAGTGATGAGGATGTTGTCTGTCCAATGAGATGGGAACTTGAAGTCCTGACTTACTGTGGTCTTTAACCCCTTTCTGCAGATGGAGACGCCTGCGTCGATAGACCTGCAAATTTAAGCACGCTGTTACTGTACTCGATCACTAGATGGCACCCCCGGATCAGTTATTGAATATTCACAAGCAAGCAGACCTCGAACGCGGTTTTGAATATAGGGAAGTTCACTCCACTCCCTGTTTTTCGAGAGGTGCATGAATTAAACTCCTCAGCTAAGCCTGATGTGCAAAGTGGTCAGTATCCTTGCCCATAGCATCGATCCAGCAGTTTTAAAAAATGATCTTTTGCGACAGAAAAAATCGTTTCCTATGTAGCAACCACTTTAGCAACAGTGAGCCAACGGCATTCCAATTAGTGGTTCAGAAAAATCTTTTTTTGAAGCAAAAAAATTCGACATGGTATTGATTCTCTCACATTCTACTGTCAATTACAGTCATCAAATGCAAAAAATGCGTAGTTCCCTACCGTGGATTTTCGTGTACATTCCTTCATTGACAAATCCAGCGCTTCCTTATATCCACCCGAGTACTGGCGTTGATAGCCAATCACTCAATCATACATTCAAGCTCTGCTGCCTAACTGCACAGTTAGACTTCACGGTCTCGTGAAACTTCCGCGGTAACAATGTATTGATTGGCTCGTTTCTTATCCAATTCCCGAGTGTTTAAACGTTCTACAGCAAGTGAAACATATTGATTGGACAAACACAGAGCATACAAGCCTATGCGTATCAGCAGGCTCGGTTGTATCCCGTATACGTTGAGCGCATTACGCGGCTGAAACAGACGCGATATATCTGTATATATATATATAGAAAAAAGACGCGCAAAACTGGCCTTGAAGTGTTCAGTTATATTTAGGGGATTTAAATAAGATAATGACATGGTCAATGGGAATTATTTCGAATGAAACAGGACCGGAGAGTTCCTTTACTGGATACATCGTCTCTGGAGGAGGGATTCGTGAAAAACGATAGGCTGCTAGTTTTGCTTTCTGGTTTGGAATGTATACCGTACTCAACAAAGTCGAATGCCGACGTTTTTTCCTGTTTAAAAGTGAACTGCCTATGCATTTAGGTGGACCCCCTGGTACAGTCATTGCACCGTTCTGTTGAACCGTTCTGGGAGGAATTTATAATTTGTGATGTTCCCTGAAAGTGGAATGTCTGTTCTGTTAAAATAAGGTATATTTCAGAATTCAGATATTACTGAGTTAGTGAGTTGTACTTGTTCCTTTATAAGGGTTGAAATGAGGTCATGAGTTTGGGAACTGGTAACTTCCATTACAGGGTGAATGTTCTGACTGTTTAATCAGCAGTTTATAAAATGCAATGCGCGTTTGTGCTAGCTTGGGGGACTTAAAAGAAAAATTGACAAAACTCTAAACCTTAATATGGAGAAAAGGCATGTTCTGTGTTTTGAGAGGTTACTGGTGACCACTGATATTCAACTGCACTGATATTGATAAATTCATTCTAAACTCAACCAGAAAATCATTTGTCTGTATTAAATTTCATGCCTTAAAACTTTATTTTTGTTAAATACATGATTTTTTTATGATTTGACAGTACATAATTTTGAGACTTTGGGGAGACACTTGGGTAGCTGTATAATTTGGATAATAGCATGTAAGTAATCTAGAATGTAATGTTGAAGATGAATTCTACTTGTGCTCAAGGAGATTATGATACCAGAAATGTATAGTTTTAAGCCCCAGCAATTTTTCAATCCTCAGAATTTTTTTTTTTGCAATTTCAATGGTGAATTCTCATGAAGATTTTTCATGTTTGCAGCTCATTTTCTCAACCAAAAACATGAAAATAAACTGAAATACAATGTAATTCTAAATGCTGTAAGTGTCTTTTCTGAATTGAGCCACATTTTTCCTCTTTATGAAGCTTAAATCTTGAATTATACAGCTTGAAAGTGGGTAACCCATAAATAGCCAAAATTGGCTTCTGCACAAAGGGGTTAAACATCCAATGACACTCTTTAAGTTTCCTAACAGTATACTTTACTAGAAGTATACAACTAATAAACTAGCTGTACATCTGTAATATTACTTGCAGTACACTCAAATGTATACTTTCATTAATTGAAAAGTATACCAGAAGTATACAACCAGTTCACTCATCGTACACTAAAAAGTTCACTTGTATTGTACTTGCAGTATAGAATAAAACTTTGATGTAAACTAGATGAGTACTTTCAGTTTACTTTGCTTAAACTTGAAGTATACTTAAAATTATACTTTTATAAACTTAAAATGTTCCAATTTAGTCTGAAGAAGTATTATATTAGTATACTTTCTAGTACACTACTAGTACATGGTCCGTAGTATACTTGCTATACTTATACTCAAGTATACTTAATAAAATGAACTTCAAGTATACTACTTTTTGCTAAGGGGTACCCAGAGTACGTACACTTATTTAAAAAATAAAAAATAAATAAAATAAAAAAACCGAAGAGCTACGCAATTTGTTCTGAACTGAGAGCGTGTCCTCGGTGTGTCCCACAAATGCAGGCTGAGAATTTTGTTGAAATAAATTATAGATCACTCAGAGAAAGGGAACGCTCAAACAAATATTCGTCTTGAAACAATATAACATCCAAACGTGGTCGGATAACTTTTTCCTAACGGAGAATTCTTCCCAGTATTTGTGCTTTAATGTCCACTGTCTCAAAGAACGGACATGCCATGTCATGGTTATGTTGTATTTATTGCTTTATATGAATTATAAACAACATTGATATCACCTTAACCTTTATAGCCTATGGAAGGCGCGCATTTGCGAGTGCGCGCTTAAAATTGCATTTGAGATTAGAAAAATAAAATGCGCACATAGAGCCGATTTCACACTGGACGCGAAACAAATTTTTTGCTGGACAGATTAGCCTACGTTCAAAGTCAATGCGAAGACGCAAATAGAAAGAGGGATCTTCAACCATTCCTCTTTGCATAACCTCTCTAAATCATCCAGCGACCTGGGTCCTCTCCTCTGCACTCTCCTCTTCAGCTCACTCCACAGGTTTTCAATGGGTTTGAGGTCTGGGGACTGAGATGGCCATGGGAGGAGCTTCATTCTATGTCTATTGAACCATTTCTGTGTAGATTTGGCCACATGTTTAGGGTGATTATCTTGCTGAAAGACCCAGTGACGACCCATCTTCAGCTTTCAGGCAGAGGCCACCAGATTTTGATTTAAAATGTCCTGGTACTCCCGAACAAGGTTCCCAGGGCCTCTGGAAGAGAAACAGGCCTACAGCATCACCGATCCTCCCCCATACTTCACAGTGGGAATGAGGTGCTTTTCTGCATACTCATCTTTTGTGTTCCGCCAGACCCACTTAGAGTTTTTGTTGCCAAAAAGCTCTATCTTGGTCTCATCTGATCAAAGCACACGGTCCCAGTTGAAGTCCCAGTACCGTTTAGCGAGCTCCAGACATTTGCGTTTATGACTGTGAGTAAGAAAAGTTTTTTTCCGTGCATGCCTCCCGAAAAGCTTGTTGGCATGTAGATAGCACCTGATGGTTGTTTTGGAGACTTTGTGACCCCTAGATGCTACCATTTGTTGCAATTCTTTAAAATTGAGCTTTGGAGAAATTTTTATTTCTCTTACCATCCTCCTCACTGTGCGTGGTGGCAAAATATCCTTGCGTCCTCGTCCAGGCTTGTTTACCACTGTTCCAGTTGTTTTAAACTTCTTAATGATTCCTCTGACAGTAGATATGGGCTGTTTTCTTGTAGCCATTGCCTGACTCGTGAAGGTCGACACACATCTGCCTTATTTGAATGGTGTGTTCCTTTATCTTTCCCATATTGAAGAGTATTGGATCAAAGAAAGGGCCTCTGTGTCATGTCATATTTATACCCCAGGGAAACAGGAAGTGATGAATTACTAATTAAATGTTCCCTGGTACTCTGATCAAATTTGCAAACTACTGTAGAAATGACAGAAATACTTCAATAACATTTATTTCCTAGGAATTGTTAGGGGTTTCAATAATTGTGGAACAGGTGATTTTATGATTAATTATTATTTCTTAGTCAGGGATTTTTTTCCCCTTAAGATTGACTTGAGTTGAAGGTTACATTTTTTTACAATTTTCAGTGTAAGAGTATACTTCTGCAATAAAGATTGAATTTATTTTAAGGCTTTTTTCAATGATTATTGAGGGCGCTGTATATCTCAATTACAATTTCCCAAGTGTCTATCCAAGTAAGCACGTGAATAATCATGCAGTCTCTCAATTACAATTTCCCAAGTGTCTATCCAAGTAAGCACGTGAATAATCATGCAGTCTTTCAAAGTGTCCAACCATTCAGTGTAAAACTTCATGTGTCTCCCATTAAGCCGCTGGGGCACCCCCTGGTGCCGCGGGGGGGAGACATCCCGAAGTCTTCCTGATCCTGGATCAGGGATAGCTTCCTCAGAGGAATATTTAGCATGTGATCGGTCATTTGATGAAGGGAAACACTGTAAATTGACGCTTGGAACGCCCTTAAATTGAGACCGCTCACGGTGTTGAAGCACAAAGCCGAGGATAACAAAGAAAGATAATAACCACCGTTGTGATACCAAAACGTAGACTCGTGGCCTACCGGCCCAAGCAAAAATTGTACACACGTGTATGAATCTGGATCTACGCATCCGCGATATGACATACGTTGTAAGACGTAAAAGCTAATTTTGAGCAGCCAGTTGATGACAGGCATACATACATTCATACAAACAAACAGAGGGCGCAATGGAGGCGTTGCACTGGGTGCAGAGACCGTCGTGTAAGTCATGTGATTCCCGAAGTAACTCAGGAAGATGGCTTAGATGGGATGGGAATGCATCGATTTAATACTAGTGGCATGCAGAGCATGTGTGGGGCGAGCGTAGCGAGTCCCTTCTCGGTCAGGTCATTGGTCAGCTCAATGCACCATCTGCTGGCAATTTCGAGCAGACACACATATACTCAGAGGCAATGAAAACGCACCAGTTTAGATTCAAATAATTTTGTGACTCAAATTTATTTTCTTATTTTAACAATTCAAATATGTTGGGTGGGTTGACTTTTATGAATTAAATGTGTTATTGGGCAGATTTGGACAACAATGAACAGATGCATTAAACATAACGAGCACAAGTTGAAAATGAAAAATCACAAAAAGACTGAACGGAACACACATTTAAAAATGAACTCAAAAGAACAGTCAGTATCGGGTGTGACCCCCACGAACATCCACACAGGCAGTACAACGTCTCCTCGTGGACCTGACTAAGCGTCTTAGGTTGTCTTGGGGAAGTTGTCGCCACTCTGCCTGTAGTGCATTCTGGAGTTGGTGCCTGGTTTGAGGTCTGGGTACTCTTGATGAAAGAGCTCTTCCAAGTTGGACGTACTACACCCAAAACGCACTGATGCTGGACGTACTACACCCATAACGGTGAGCCACTTGCCGGGCACTTACTCCCGCCTCTAGCATACCCAGGGCCCTGTTCCGTTGTTCAGTCGACAGACATGGCATTATGACTCTTAAAAATGTTTTTTGTGTAGCTTTTATCATGCCTTTATATAGGGAAGACAACCCCTCCTTCATCTCAACCACTGTACTTGCACAACTCCTAATCCCGTATGTTGTACTCAATATGGATTGATGAGAGTCCAACTCACACTGTTGAGTTACATGATCATTCATGTGAGAAAGAGGTACACATTGTGACCCCGATGGTCACTTAAGAACTCAAATTGGACTACTCAGGTCCTGAGCAAAAATAAACCAAAATTTAGAGTGTTGTGTATTCATTGCCTTTGAGTATACATACATACATACACACATACAAACAGGGGGCGCACTGAGCTGACTAATAAGGGACTCGTGCGCAATTAAATAATCAGTACGCGCAGGTATGACGACTTGCTTAGGATGTGACAAAATTTAATGCGAAAATTCCACAGTAGTTCTTTTTTGAGAAGAGTTGCCTATTGAGGCATGTGAATTATTTTATAGAATTTATTATTCACTTGCCTAAACATTTCATTATAAGGGAATCTAACATGTTGACCAAGAACAAAGATTGAAATCGGGTCACTAGTTTTCTGTCGCCTCGGTTTTCCGTCCATCGTCCACCTCTGTTTTTAAGTGCTTACAACCAGGGCCATCTTAAAATAATTTCATTAGAAATAATAATAATAATAATAATGATAAAAAATTGGGCAGCAAACTGATGCAGTGGGTGGCATTGTTGCCCAGTGGAAAGTGTCATAGGTTTGGACTTTGGCCTGGGCCACACTGTGTGGCGCTGCATGTTCTCCTTGTCCTCTTCTGGGTTTCCGCTGTGCAATCCGGTGTCCTTCCACAGTGCACACAGTTGCATTTCAGGCTAAGTGGAGACTCTAAATTGCCCATAAGAATAACAGTGAGCATGAATGGAGTGTGTACTCTTTATTATTATAACTACAGTATTATCCCATCAACTTTATTTGACTTTGTTAATATATTTTCATTCATTTTTTTTATGCCAATAACCTGTTCCAAAAAAAGTTGTGGGGATGCAGAATGATATTGAGAAGGTTTAGGAATGCACAGAAACACCTGTTCTGGAGATTCCTCAGATAATCAGGGTAATATAGGCAACAAGTGATGTAATCATGATTGGCTGTACAGTAAGCATCCATGAAAACCTTGGTTGATTACAAGCAAGCATCACCAATTTGCCTAAAGGTGCATGAACAAATAAGCCAGCAGTTTTTGAAGATACAACAAGATACGGCAGTAGAGATTGTTGAGCAGCATCAGTATCACATGCAGTAAGAATAGAGGGGGGGGGGGCACATTTATAGATGCAACAATTAACGTCCACAGATCTCAAAAGACGTCTGCATGTTGTTAAATGAAGAGGTGATGACGCAAGAACAAACAACTCCAAACTTTTTGCAAACATGTTGCAGGCATCACTCGTGAAGTGTCTGTATTTTCTCCAAAATTATAAATAATGGTTATATTTCAAATCCCATTGCACTTTCACGGGGGGTAAAACAGGGTTGCCCCTTATCATCGTATTAATTTATTATGACAAAAGAAATACTCGCTATAGAAATATGAACGAATAATATCAAAGGCTTGGAAATGCAAGGTCTAAATACAAAAATTTCAATGTACGATGATGATACAATTTTTCTCCTGAGCCCTCATTATACATCGCTGCAGAGCCTTATAAAAGACCTGGATGACTTTTCAAACCTATCTGGGCTGAAGCCACATTATGAGAAATACCAAATATTGAGGCTTAGTTCCCTGAAAAGTAGAAATTTCACTCATCCGTGCAATTTACCAATTCATTGGACAGATGGTTCATATGGTTGGTGTCAACATCACAGAAAATATGAGTGAAATTTCAACTATTAATTTTAATCTTAAATTAAGTAAAATCTAAAAAATTCTGCTGCCAACATCTGACCATTTCTGGCAACATAACTTTAATTTACTCATTATTTGTATCCCAGTTCAAATATTTATTTATGGCATTACCAACCCCTAAAGAATCATTCTTCAAAATATATGTACAAAAGATATTCAAATTTATATGGAATGGTAAACCTGATAAAATTAAGCGTAAATATCTCAACAACGATTATGTATCTGGTGGGCTAAAACTCTTAAATTTTAAAGCTTTAAATCTTTCACTGAAGGCTTCCCTTATTCCAAAATTCTACTTCAATCCAAACTGGTTTTCTAGCTAATTACTTAAAAGTGTCCATCCAATATTTGATAAAGCCTTCTTTCCATTTCTGCAAATTAAACCTGTGCATTTCGCAATTAGTCATTATAATTAGTCACGTTTTCTGGTGTCTCCACTTTTCTAGAAGAAGCTCTACAAAGTTGGTTACAATTCCAATTTCACCCACCAGAAAATGCAGAACAGAAGTTTTACAACAAATAGTTTGGCTAAATTCTAATACACTCATTGATAATATGATGATTTTTTGGAAACCTATGTATGATATTTTTATAAGGGATATAGTGAATGAGGATAATAAACTCATGTCTCACAATTAACTAGTTTTTTATGGAACAGTCTGTACACTGCAACAACTTATTGGAGCTTTACCAAGTGCTTGGAAAATCAAAAATTATAAAAGGAACAGGAGGGCATTTAGTCCTTAGATCTCATATGCAATTGGTAAATTGGTTAAAGAGAATAAAAAATCAACAAACACATATACACATTTTAATTAAGAGCAAGTCGACATGGTCAACAACATCCCCCGCCAATTGTGTGCTTCTTATTTTCGAACTCCATCAAGGACTTTATGGTCTGAAGCTACACACCAAATTTGGTTGTCCTATCTGTAATATATAGTTTCTGAGAAAAGTAGTCCCCTTTCTCTCTGACGGACAGACGCACGCACGCACGCACGGACAGACGGACGGACGGAGGTAAAACCTATATCCCCCTTACACTTCGTGTTGGCGGGGGATAATAATAAAGAATTAAGTTGCTATACAGCAGGGGTTCCCAAACTCCCCTGTGTATGCTGGTTTTTGTCCCAACCATAATTGCCATCATAGGACTTTAACAAGCTGTTAATTTGTCCAAATAGGCTACATTTTGTGTTTATTTGTTATTTGCTGTTTTAAGCCAAAATTTAATAGAAATATCAATTTGTGCCATGAAGAATAAAATACCCTTGCATATAAAGTTTTTTTTTTCTGTGTGGCAAGCAATTTCAGTTGATAACATTTTTAAACAGGTCAACTCAGGTACTGAGAAAATCAATAATAACCTCCAAATTAAGTTGCTGAAGACAGGTGATTAGAATTCTTTCAAAGTAATTTGCTTGCACTCAATAACAATAGCGTGACATAAAACAGGTTTGACACTGTCATTTGTTTGTTTAGTAAATTGTTAGTTTTTGCAACTATGTGCTCACAGTTTCACCAATTAGGAATCCATTGATTTTTTTCCTTTGATTGGGTACATTTTTTCCCCTCTTTTTATGCAGTTGTCACTCATATATTGCAATGTGGAATTTATTCCTCTCTGTTTGTATGCATATCTGTCAAAACACTGTTCGTCAAGAGAGGATAAATTGAGCTCTGAACAAAAATGCACCTAATTAAGACAAATTAACAGCTTGTTAAAATCCTATGATTGCAAACCAGGGTGGAGCAAAAACCAGCATACACCGGGAGGCCCCAGGACCGAGTTTGGGAACTCCTGCCATACAGGATTCTAGACAGTTGGGAAAATAGCTTAGATATACCAGTCCCTTGGAACAAAGTTTTTAAAATCCTTTACAATACATCACATGATCCAAAGATAAGATATTTTCAATATAAGTTAATATATACGTTTTTAGTAACTAAAAAGATGCTAAATATATGGGGAATAGAGTCATCACCCCTTTGTCGATTCTGTCAGGAAGAAGTGGAGTCAGTCGACCATTTATTTTGGGACTGTCCTATTATAGCCTTATTTTGGATAAAGATGCAAGACTGGATATCTCAGTAAAATAGAATACAACAAGCTGCTGACATTGTCAAGCAATATCCCCCGCAACTGGCATTGCATTTTTGAATAGAGAATGTTTATCTGCATTTAGATTTCCAAAGAACTCCACTAATCGCAAAGCTGTTAATTTCCTTGCAAAAAAAATAGGCTGGAGAGTATGCATCAGAAAACTCCGGAAATTATACCAAATTGTTGTCATGACGCACCTTTATGTCACCTCGATGCGAAATATGATCACGGTCGGATGATTATTTTCAAATTTATAGCCAAGACAGGAGACATTACAGATTTCCCACAAATCTGACGCTTTTTGACCCAAAACGCAAACAATTGTAAAGATATTTTCGAAATTGTTTTTCATGAGACACCTTTATGTGTTTTTACACCTTGATGCCAAATATGATCACTATCGGATTATTATTTTCAAAGTTATAGCCCGGACACGACACATTACAGATTTCCCACCAATTTCCCACAAACGTGAAAAATTCCGAAATTATTTTCAAAATTGTTTTTCATGACACACTTTTATGTGGTTTTACACCTCGATGCCAAATATGATCAGAATCGGATGATTAGTTTCAAAGTTATAGCCCGGACAACAAACGTGTCGGACGGACTGACTGACGGACTGACGGGCCCCATTTTTATATCCCCCACAACAACGTTGTTGCGGGGGATAATTAGATTTATTTACAGTATTACTGGGTGATGTAACAAAAGGAGCGCACCTAATCTGTAATACAATTACATATTTGGCAAAAATATTTATTTTCGGATTGACATCTGTTGAGGCATTAAGAATTGAGAAATTATTACAGTGGAGAAAAAGTATTACAGTAGAACTGAGTGTGTGATGGCCCGGGAGACAGGACTTGTAATTTATGCCAAAAGATGGGATACAGTAAGGAGGCTGAAGGTTGGGAATAATGAGAGATGGAACAGATGAGCGAATAACTACTAATGCAAAGGTAGAAAAGCATTGTGAATGTAATCGTTATTGTGTTGTATTGTATTGTTTTTTTTAATTATTATTTTGTTGTCCTCCAGAGTGGGGTGGTGGTGGTTTAAAAAAATAAAGTATTTGTATTTTGACATCAAACTTTAAAATTGATTAATTAAAACTTTAATCATCTTGTCTTTGTACTGTTTTCAACTGAATGCAGGTCCAAATAGATTTGCAAATTATTGTTTTTTTGTTTTTCTTAAGCAAGATCCCAACAGAGTTGAAATTGGGGTTGTAGGAGGTGGGCCTGCAGCCTCTCCGGTGTGACTATGGAGCCGCAAAACAACTGAGCTAGAGTTGCACTGAGCAAGCAGTATATTCAACAATAAACCACGGACTTACTAGCTATTTTGTTGAAGTCATCTGTGAGCTTTAAGCATTGAAAATTAACAATAAATAGTCAACCACACCGACACATTTCCTACGTCCACTCAGCTCAGACTGGGTGTTTTCAAGTGATTAACAGCATTCGGCCATCGTAGTTTGATTCTAGGTTTCTTAATTCATATTCCTTATGCTAAATAAACAAAATGGTGTGAGCTGCTCTGCTTCCTGCTTTTTCTGCCTATTTCAAGACAGGAAGAGCCTCAGTAAGAAAAAAGTTATCAACAGGTGTTTATGAAATTTTTTCCAGAGCTGTGTCATGGCCAATCCTAGAAGTGAATTCATTCTGGGAGTGATCTGGATCAAATTCCAGATCCAGGAATTCTTCACCATTCACCATTGCTGGATTGGAAAATTGGCATAATAAATGTTACACATCTTAAAATCCATTAGATGGCAGTAAAGTTTCAAATGCCCTGGTGGAGGTATGAGCTTTCTGAGTGCTCTAGTGTCTCCTATTTCCAGCAAGGAAGAGACTCAGTCACGCTGAGGGGACCAACGTTGACTACCTTCCTCGCTTTCTTTCAGAAAAGGGTGTGAAAGAGGTGAATTGATCATACTACCCTCCCCCACACCCCTTTAGTGCAAACAAGCTTATCCTGTTTCTGGGCAAAAAGAATGAAAACAAACAAGACTTAATTCAAAGTGAGCATTTTATTTCTTCATCTTTTTTTTTGGGTGTAGATATAAAGGGATAACAGACTCATTACTGTTTAATAATTAATTTTGCAATGTACACAATCATAAGTGGGACCTAAACAGGAATAGGACATCTGATGAACGTAAAAACCATTTGCATCGTCACTGGTCATCACTTGGGGCACATGGCTCAGGAATGCATTCTTTTCTCAATTCTTATGCTGGTGTCGACAATGGATTTTCCAAAAGAAAAAAAAAAAAAAACAAAGTCCAAACACAAACCATAGTGGAGAAGTCGGGGTGTTCCTCTCTTACACCATGAGCAATTACGCCAAACTTCCTGGGTAAGGAGAATCATTTGACCGAAAATTCGATTGTCACCCCATCAGGGCTGACCACTTTTTCACCCTCCTCCTGATGCCTTGTCTCCGCCCCCTCTTTCTGATTGGCTCTCACCCTGTCCTCTGAGCACAGCTCCCCATCAGGTGAAGCCTCATCTCCCGCCGGCTTCACTTCCTGTGCAATAACCGCGGCTTCCTGTTTGTCCTCTGCTGCTCCTGACACAGCATTGTGTTTTGTTCCAGCCTCCGCTTGTCTTCCATCCCTCCCTGCGGACTTCCTCCCCCTGACGCTCCCGGCCTTCCTCTCAGTCCCCTCGAACGCGTCGTCCTCCTCTTCCTCGTCCTGCTGCTGGCCATCCTGCTGACATGGAGAGCTCCGCCCCCCGGTAGCCCCTGCATCCTCACTGGACGACTTCCTGAACTGTCGCGTGGGTGGCCGACGTTTGAATGACAGCCGAGCTCGGCCCTGTGAGAGCACAGAAACGCCACACACGTGCACTCATTAGGCTAAATGTAACATCGCAGAGTGACTCGTTTGTTCACAGACAGTTAAAAAAAAAAATTTATAAGCTCAATATTTTCATAAACTCTTATCTTCATGCATTCGTGCCCATCCTGTCCAAGGCGGCTTTACACTAGAAATACTCCAGTTCTAGAAAATAAATATAAATACCTAAGGCTGATTCAGTTGTGAAATTGATGGCCTCATGCAAGAAGGGCATAACTGACATTTTACAAATTTTACGGGGGAGACAAAAAAAAAAACTGCCTCAGCACCACCTGATAGCTATATGCTGCTCCGATGTTAATGCGGTATTTTAATCCCTTTAGAATAGGAATTGAGACTGTAGACTTGGTCAGGAGATTGGCTATTCCAGTTATTCCAAAAAAAAAAAATCTTATTATAGAGGTAATGCAAGTATTTCTTTGCGCTGCAAATTTCATCCTGGTACTGATTTGTTCCAGCCAGTGTCTGGCAGATCTTATTTCAAATAAAATATTAAACATTCTACATTCAAATGTGATTAAATGCCCAATTTTGCACCGTCTTGGAATCAGATTACATTCAAAACTAAAGCTTGATCACAATGTAATTTGTTCAGAAAAGGCTGTAATTTTCTCACTGTCCTTGTATCTGAATTGTATGTTGGCTAAGCTGCACTATACATCCCTACGACTGAAAGCAACGAAGGGGCACAGAGAAAGCTAGTCGCTTCTGAGGGCGCTAGATCAGCCATGTCGGAAACACTGATATCAAAGGGTCTTCATGCAGTTTTTCTAAACTCCATTCCTGGGGCCCCACAGCCCTTCACATTTGTGTTCCATCTCAGCAATGGCATGATTCAGTTCATCAACCAAATCCTCCTCATCAATCTCTTGTTTCATTGAATCAGGTGTCCCAAATTAAGCAACACAGACTTCAGACAATAAATGTCTCATTAGGAAGTGTTTTACTGTACAATTACATGGTTGCTGGATTTATGGATCCACCTGTACATGGCGAAAACAATACCTTGATCATGTTATTTGCCATTGATGTATCAATTCAAAATAAGCACAACAAAACAAGCCGCAATAAAACTATACAGAAAACTACCTTGTGTGTTATTTTTATTTCACAAAGTGGCATAATCCATGAAATTTGAATGCCAGAATTAAAAAAAAAATCTAATATTTCATCCTCTATGTCTAAGAAAATTACGAAAATCCATTTTTAAATTAACTATTGTCTCTTTGACATAACAATTTACTTTCGTCGCCCAGCAAATCCTTTTCAAAAGTGTTTCTCAACTCAAAAAGTAGCCAAAGTATTTGGTATGATTCTACCAGCCCTGGTTTATCACACCCCATTCAACTAACTTAGAGACTGATGAGAGGGATTTGTTGATTTCACTCAATCATACCATTGCCAAGCTGGCACACAGATGTGTAGGGGCTGTGGGTCTCCAAGACTGGAGCAGAGAGACCTGACTCTACTGCGAGGTGGCATAGTTGGTGAAACCAGCAGCGTAAAAAAGCAGGTGGGGCTGATGCGGGTACTTAATAGAGGGGGGGACATAATACCGCTAAAGGGGATTATAGTCATGACAGCCTCTGGATTACTAAGGGCCTACTGTAGGAACGGGCTCAGGCCACAGGCCTCCCACTGAGGACTGTTCCGGAAATGTCCTCGATGCGTCACCGTGAGGCTACAGCTGACATACAGCGTTGCTAAGGGACCTTAGCAACAAGCAGGATTCCAATCGGTCAAACACGAGAGGAAAGCATGAATGATCTTTCTCTGGTTTGGCTTATCCTACCCCCACATAAAACCAGACACAGCTCCTTGTGATATCTGCAGCTGAAGTGAGTACAGCCCTCTACTGTAAATGCATGACGTTATGCCTATCATAAGTTTCCTGGGAAGAAAGAATATTCTTCCTCCTGTCAATAAATATAATAATCATGGATTGAGCGCTAAATGAGATTTACAGAAAACTCAAATATTTGTACTGGCTATGATGTCTTCACCAGCTTTATAGCGCTGCATCTATTATTAAGCTTAATTCTAAATGTAATGTTAACAATGATGGGAGAATAAACATTCAAATTAAAAAATATATTGATATTCCTGTGCGAAATACAAACACGTACCCACACAGACACACAAACGCAAACACATCACTATATGTTTAATCTATGAACCTCAAACCAAGTCTTAAATTCAAGAAAGAAGAGAATCACTGGTGTTCCAGGTAATGAAGTCATCAAAGGCATAGTTTATTGAGAGTTTGGTGGGTTGGTAGGTAACCATTTCGTAATATTATGGACATTTCCACTGAGTAACATTCCCCCAATAACAAAGGCATGATGACATCTATCCACCCCCCATTTCAACCCCCCAGCTTTCAAACCGAAGGTATGCCCTTGGCAATCACATCATGATAGTGAAGAAAGAAGCTTAATAACTCCCACTGAAACTATCAAGTCTTCCTTCAGTCTGTCCCCTTCAGAATAAAAGTGTGACCGTATTCTCGGTCAGTGAGCAACAAAAGGAAGAAAGAAATGTTATAGGTATTTGAAGAACATAGGCTGGAGCAGGGCTGAGTTTTCCCTGCTGGGGGGAGGGGGATAATGAAGTGAACACACCTTGTTGATACTGGGCAGCACATCGCCCTCAGGGGGGGCCTCGAAACTGACGGGAGTCTCCTCCTCACCGAAGAGGGCAGGGCTGGGCGGAGCCAGGGAGCTGTGGGCGGGGCAGGCAAAGAAAGGGCTGGGCGGGTGATTCACGTCTGGACTCTTGGGTGACGGAAATAAGGCCGTAGGGCTCAGTGCTAAACTGGCCTGGAGAACAGAATGTGTAAGCGTAAGCACTCTTAGATATATGGCAGACCTCAATAAACAACTTGACTCTTGAGAACATATGCATACTTGATGTTGTGAGATGCTTTACAAGGCTGTAAATTCAGTTCCTTGTCTCTTTGCAGTGCTTTTAAGCAGCATTAAAACAGTACACAGACCACTGAGAGTCTAGATGCTCAATTTCCATCAAATATTTGCTGTTGGGTTAATAAAAAAAAAATTACACAATATATGACATTCAAATATCACTCACTGCTCATAGTACAAGTATAATAGCACCTCGTAAGACAACTTTTAGAGCATATTTACATGATGCTCAAGACAGCCGCAATTATTAATAAATACTTGAGATTAAAAAAAAAAAACATTAAAGTCATAATTGCTGTCATCTAGTGACCAAAAACATTACAACATGCTTTATCTTTTTATTCACCAAAATAACTGATTTTCACACCGCATCGCCCCTGTAGGGGAGACAGGGGTCCAATGAGCCATGGAGACCAATGAGCAATAATGCTATTTCAATCGATGCCAAAGGTGTTTAAAATAGGCAAAATAGTGATATGGCTCATTTATCCCCATGACTCATCAGGCAATGGTCAAATATTTTGCCTATTTTAAGCCGCACTGTCATCAATTGATCGCAAAATAGTGGTATGGCTCATTAGTCCCCATTGGCTCATCGGACCCCTTCACAGCAAAGCTGAAGACAAGGTTTTCCGGAAAAAAATCAATCTGATCCTACCTGCACTGGCGAGAGGGAGAGGACAGAGAAACAGCCGCCCTTCTGTCCCATAACATTGCCGTGTTCTCCGAGCGTAATAATTCAGCCTCAGAGTAACAGGCCGCTAAGCCTGTGAGCTCATTAACCAGAGCCAATCCGCGAGGTGTTCAGATAGAGACCCATAAATAGACTGACCTTTTTTGTCATGCACCTCCTGATTCTGTCCAATAGGTGGAAGCATTCCTCTTTCAACAATACAAAAAGACCACTCACCATTTCGAACTTAAATGTCATTGAATTGAATACGGGGAAATGCCAACACTGATAGTCTTTCAAGGAAAGGAGAGTAAGTCTTTACCGATCAACAGCAAAACTTTACATTTCCGCAGTGACTGTACGACCGAACCGGCCAAAATCAGCCTGGATTCGGTTAAGCTGCTAACTGTAAATTCTACTAAACCCATTTCCTCGAAATATTTGCAGATACACCTTACCTCTCAGAAGATGCGTTATAAACTTAAATTATTTCAGGGAAGTTTAGATTGAGAATGATAAAATCTTTAGCGTCAGAGTCAATAAGGCCCTACAATACAATTTCTGTCAGTTAAATGAAAAGCTTCAAAGGAAAAGTTTACATGAAAAAGGAACAAACCAACTCAAAAAAAAAAAAAATCAAAAACAGAGAAAAACACAAGTTAGCGAAGTTGTCACTCGAGTAATGGTCACAGGGACGGTGGGGGTGGTAGAGAGGAAGTTCTGTTCTACTGAGGAAGTGTGTTGTGGAAAAATGTTCTTTAGGGGAAGTGGGTTCTGTAGGAGAGGCATATTCTATAAAGGAAGTGTGTTCTATAGGAGAAGCATGTTCAATGTGCAATATCCAGTGCTGCCTTTAAAAAAAGGGTCTGGTGAGGTTCATTTTGTAGGAATGAGGTTGCAGCATTCGCTTTTGGATAAGTAAGGGAGGAACCAAGGGATAAGAGTTGAGAACACAGAAGATTTGAGAGGAGTTGGGGCACCACTCCTCCTTGGAGACCACTGTCAGGCTGGCCCATGACTGATTGGGGGAAGGTGAATGGTTAGTGGAAGGTGGGTGGTATTTTGGGTACCTGCAGTTTTTCGATGAGGGGGGAGCTCTTCGGCCGGACTCTGGGAACACCGGAGGAGGGTTTCTGAGAGGAAGGAAAGAGACAGAGGCTCAAACAGGACAAACATTGGGACAGAAAAGAGCTGGGACACTATGAAAAGTGTCTGTACTTATGAGTCTCTCAATCTTATCATGAGACTTTCAATTTTTCTCAATCAAGTGGTTTAAATTTTATGGGTTTAAGTCACCATGTGCTTGACAAGTGAAATATTCTTTTTACAGTGCCAAGTCTAGAAATAAGTTAAAATAATCTCATCTCATTGGCAGAATTTTTGTCTTGCAAGATTAAAATGCTTGATAAGATAGACTTTTTTTTTTTTGCAGTGGATGTGGAAACACCCAGGTCAGTTCAGAAGCAGGCAGACTTCCTGAAGCAGAGGCGTACACAACCCAAAAGTTAAGAGGTAACCATTTGTTTTGTTTTGTTTTTTTCCCCCCTTTTGATAATTGTATGACTTTAATGTTAGCCACATGTCCCGAAAGGGAATCTGTTGCTGTAGTTATTTGGCTTTTCATGCAACTCATGGCATTCGACGATGAATCAAATGCTCATAACTGTTTTTTTTTTTTCTCTTGAATAGTTTCTTTTTCAATACAGCCCTTTCCAGTACAAAACACTTTTCTGACCACATTCTAAAACCTTCTAAAACCCTTCTTCACACCAGTTTGACAGCATCAGTGCTCCATTATCAGCGAGTAAAGCATTACTGCGGGGTTAGATGCTGGTTTGGAGTCAGTAAAGCTGATATGAAGCACAGGATCTCACCACTCCAGCTGCCTGATCCCCTGGTGTCTTCATGTTCAGCGGCAGTGTACGCGGAGGTCTCCTCCGTACCGGTTTCTTCTGAAATTAGAAAACATTTCAAGGAGACTCCAGTGACCACTGTGGGAAATGTACTCATTACCTGCACTCTCACACTGTGGCACACAGCCTCAGGGTTAATGCACTGACACATGCAGGCAATACACTAGGAAAAAAATCATTGCACTGATATACTGAGTCAATGCGCACATACAAGTACACGGACACACTCACACAGGCAGTCAATGCAGTAATTAAAATAATTTCACTAGCCTGAAGAGTCAATGCACAATCTCTCTCTCTCTCTCTCTCTCTCTCTCTCTCACACACACACACACACACACACAAACAGCCAAAACAATTACTTGCACAGTCAACGCATTTGTATGAAATAATTGGAGTAACACACAGGGGCAATGCATTCACATACAGAGTCATTGCTAGTACATCTGTTCTCATCGACCCATAAACACACAGTCTGGTGAATGATTGAGACAGCTATACATTTCATTAACAGGAGGAGATGGGTAAACCCCATTAGTGCCTCAGAAATAGGTGCACAACAAGGCACAAATATGCACTACATACCGCTGCAATTACTATGAATACCCCCAGAAACCGCAAACCAACAAAAACTGCCACAAACTATCATACATAAAGACAGAACACCAATATCATAACAACAGCTCAATACACTGTGGGCCTACAAAAAATAAATACATAAAATGAAAATGAAAAAAATCAAAATACAGTAATCACTGAAAATTCCACCACAGAACATATTCAGTTTTTTCCTGTTTCCAGAAGTTTCATTGCAAAATAGATCCTAAATCATTATTCACAGACTTTGTGTTTCTTTGCATCTATGTACTGTCTGTGACATTCCTCCATTTAATTTGTTAAGGTAGGTCAGGAACTAAATGTGCACCGCAAAGGTTTAAAAGAAACACAACATATGAGGAGAAGGAGGGGAAGAACAGAGGGACGGAAAGAGGAAAGTGATTTCAACACCACCTCGTCTGTTCCGCCGGGTTCCAGCATGTTGTGACCTTTCTGACTTCCGGTATGTTCCACCGCAGGGCTGACAGGACTCTTCTGAAACGCACAGGAGAAACAGGCACGTGAGAACAGACAGACGGACGAATCAGCTGACAGACACATGCTCAAACACAGGAATGCACTCACAAGCATACGAGTACTTGCAAACACGCTCTCTCTCCACGCAGTGCCTTTATTGTTTTGAAAACCATTTGCATACATAACTGCCGAGACTAACCACTGTCCAACAACTGTAACATGTATTCATTATTTTTTTGGAAGTTTATTATATATGAAAAGCAGAGTCTACAAGAAACAGTAAAGTATCTCTGAGCCAGCTATGGTTATGACATAACATCATTCAAGCACCTGTGAGAGATTATTACGAGTTAAAAAAAGAAAATGTTCAAGTTCCTGGCTCTCACAAAGGAGGCATATTAAAAAGAAAAGATGTTGATGGTTTTTGTCATTAAAAAGACAACAAGATGAATCTTTCAAAACACAGCAAGGAAATAATGCAGAGCATCTCATGTAACCAGAAAGTGTAACTGTAACTGGTGCGAGCGCAGGCTTTCACTCAAACCAAGCAGTTACACACCTGAGTCTCCGGCACTTCTCACCTTGGATTAAGATCTCGATCATTAGATTCAGGGGTGTAACTGTACGGCTTGTCGTGAAAGCAGACACTTACACAGGCCCTTATTGGGTACAGTTGGGAACCACTGAAGTACTGTGTAAAAGGCACCTCTTTAAAGAACAACCCTTTACTGCATGACTGTGCATTGAGGAGTGAACAGGTCGAGGGTTAGACTCTGAGGATTCTGTGACTACAGCGTTACAGTGATTGGCCACGAACATGCTCATCTGAATGAAGTGTACGTAGAATAAGCATATGAGAATGTCATATGGATTGTATAGCATTACCATGGCTAATTCAGAATGCGTGATAAATGTGAGAAAGCTGAGCAGCAGCAGACAAGCAGGGCCTCCATTTAATTATCGGACTAAATTCCCTAATCGACACCAGTCCTCAACTATACAGTACTGAAGCAATTCTATGCCAAAGACAAGGAGCATCAGTGAGCATTGTAACTCTTTGGACGACAACACATTTTTTGTTGTTTTGGTTCTGATGGACAAGTCAATCACCAAATTTGAATCCAACTGAATATGCATTTTACATTCTGAAGGCAAAAATTCCCTAAAAAAAAGCATGAACTGAAGATGGCTGCAGTGCAGGGCTGGCAGAGCATCACCGGGGATAATGCTCAGCATTTGGCGATGTCTTTGTGTCACAGACACAAGCAGTCATTACATTGCAAGGATATGTGGCCATATATGAAAAAATGTTGCTTTATTCTAAATTAAATTTAAGTACACAAAATTTTTTCAGGTGCCAAAAATTGGTGGTGGGAGGGTGAGGGTGACTATGTGCCAAAGGAGCTATTAGTTAAAGCTGACAGTCTGCACTTAAAGATTACTGTCACTATAAGTGCCAGCCTACAGAGGCAAAAAAAAAAAAAAAAATGTCAAAGCCACTGCGCCCGCTTGGCCAAACATGGCTAAAATGGAACGCCCCCTATGGTTGAAAGTAACGGTCCGATTAGCCTTAAAATCTAACTTGGTCTAGACCTTATGACGCCATATACACAAATGAAATATGAAAAGGATCAGTGAAATACTGAAGACGCTAGAGCGCAGACAAGCCAAAAATTTACGCACGTCTACACGGAAGCACGACAGACCACCACTAAAGACACTGAGCATAGCAAAAGTCCCTTGGGCCTTTTGGCCAAGTGGGCAAAAATATGAGCATCTTAGCTCATAGAATAAGGGAGCTAGAGCTGTTTTTTTTTTTTGGAGAAAAAGCCCCCTGGTGGCCAAACCGAGAATCACAGCATGTCCAAAATCGAACTGGGGCTAGATCTTGGGCCCATATACATGCATATCAAATAGGAAAAGGATCCATTGAGAATTGAGGGCGCTAAGGCACTGAAACAAAATTGGCACATTTTATGACCTTTGACCAATATAACCTTTATAATTAGGTCAAATCAAAAACCCATGATAAATATTATGAACCCATGGCAGAAAAACCTACAGTAAAAATTTGAGCATCTTAGCTTGTAGAATAAGGGAGCTAGAGCTGTTTGAAGTTTTGCAAAAAAAGCCACCTGGTGTCCATAACAAGAATTACAGCATGCCCAAAATCGAACTGCCTCTACATCTTGGGCCCATATACATGCATATAAAATATGAAAAGGATCCGTTGCGAATTGAGGGCGCTATGGCGCTGAAACAAAATTGGCACATTTTATGACCTCTTACCTATATAACCTTTAAAATTAGGTCAAATCAAAAACCCATGATAAATATTATGAACCCTTGGCAGAACAACCAACAGTAAAAAATTTGAGCATCTTAGCTCGTAGAATAAGGGAGCTAGAGCTGTTTGAGGCTTTGAAGAAAAAGCCGCCTGGTGGCCAAACCAAGAATCGCAGAAAGCCCAAATCCTGGGCCCATATACATGTATATAAAATATGAAAAGTATTTGTGGAAAACTGAAAGCTGTATCACACTGAAATGACAATTGTGGACACACACACGCACGCCAGACCACCACTAATGACCCTAACCACAGCATAAGCCCGATTGAGCCTGTCAGCCAAGCGGGCTAAAAATGCATCACTGTCCCATGAAATATAGTGCTAACTGTATGCTCATAGCCACATAACCCTTCTCAGCTAAGACATAGGATGAACATGCAACATAGAAGCATTGCTTAGTTTGTTAGTTCTGGGAACACATTCATTTCAGAAGGTAGAGCAACCACGCTGCCCACCCCCAATTATTCAGGATGCACAGTATGGATTGATTGACAAGATGGCACCTTCAGGGAAGGATCCGTCTGTATTTATTAAACAGACTCTGGGGTTTCATAGATTCCCCATGGGGTTACTCAGTACACCTAAATACCCAGTTTCAGAACTTAAAGGGGACCTAACATGCTGATCCTTCCTTTAATACATATTAGCAATGTTATAATGTTGGTTGTCCATGCTCAACCTCTGAAAAGTTTCTAAACATAAGATACAGGGATTTTGCGGTAATCCAAGAACGTGATTTTGTGAGCGTGATTTCCTCTCTGAACAACTCCTCCCGAGATCTTCACAAGATCTGGGCAAAACCTGACGTCAAGTTGTGCTGTCCAATTAGTACAGACCTAGCCAGAGCCAACCACTGCGCTGGACCTGCCCACACCGGAAACTGTTCTAGCAGGCACTAACAATGGCAGATCATACTATGCCTTAGTAGCGTCTACACTTTTGGAAATACAAAAGAAGAACCGCAGATCATTTGAGGTGCAATTTTTTCAGCATCTCTCCCAAAGCTACTTGTCCATTTACTTTTGGACACAAAGAAAAACAAATATTTCTCTTCCAAAAGACGATGCCACCAGAAATCAGTGGGTAGCTTTTTTTGTTTTTTGTTTTTTTCTTGTCAGTTGCATCGATCAAGTGCTCGGAGCCACAAGCTGAAAGTAACCATAACACAACAAATAATGTAAGTGAAGCTAACGTGTTACGGGTGGCTAGCAGGACAGCTAGGGATAGTTAGCACTAACAACTGGCCTCAAACGCAGGCCTTGTAAAATATCTGAAGATAAATCCTGTATTAGTCGCGACCGTCTGTGACTCACAGACACAGAAACTGTAAGTTGCTTTTACTGCATAAGACAACCTGACAGCAGCTAACGTAGCCAATTTACTGTTGCTAATGTTTGTGTCCTAAATATGCAGGAGTGATTTCAGGGGAAATTCTACAGAAAGATTTGCGAACATAAACCTCATTTGAGGCTAACTTTTAATACTTCTTTGTAATTTGGATGCTTAGTACAACTGTTCACAGTAACAGAACTTGCTGTCAGCAAAACCTGTATTGCAAGGATTTGCCTCTGTAGTTATGACCGCTCAGTTATCGGCTACTGCATGTTAGTTTGTGTGCCATGCAAATTAACAATGCTCCTGGTTAACTTATATGAAGTGATACTGATCGGGATGCTTGTGTTATTTCGGTAAGCATGTGGCAGTTTCATCATAACGTAGCCCGATTGTAGCCACTACAGTTAGTAATTGCTTCACTTATCAATGACCAGGATCAGCCAGATACACAAATGTCTGAGCAAGCTCTCTGGTGCTACCATGAAAGCAATGTGAAACGCAGGAGCTCTACCGGTTTACAAATGATTTCTCTACGCTACCTTGACATAATTTCACTCCCTTTAAAAAATTGTGGTGGCTAATAAAAAGCCGAAAAAGGCAGAGATTAAATAGGTAATTCTTTCCTGTAGAAGTGATCAATTCGCTAGCTCCACATAAGCAACTTGTCCGTCCTAAAGGAACTTATGGTCTGCAAAACCTGTATTATGTTCATAACATAACCGAGTTCTCTCTAGCTGTCGCGTACTATCCATAAAGCTGCTTTCATATCAGACATGAAACAAATTTTTCGAAGGACAGATTAGCCCACATTCACTCAATGCAAAGACGCGAATATACATTATGGGCATGTCAAGCCGCATTCACACCGGACACAAAACAAATTTTTTGAGCGACAGATTAGCTACATTCAAAGTCAATGCAAAGACGTGAATACAGGCATTATGGGCGCGTTAGCAGCTTTCACACCGGACGCAAAACTAATTTTTCGCGCGACAGATTACATTCAAAGTCATGACCGCTTATCAGCTAATGCACGTTAGTTCACGTGCTCTGTGAATTAAAAATGCTCCTGATTAACCTATATGCAGCAATTATGATTGGTATGCTTGTGTGACTTCGGTAAGCATCAATGTGGCAGTTTCATCATAACGTTGCCTGATTGCAGCCACTACAGATGAAGCTAACCGGAGAGGTGCTGTATGTGTCTGCCGAGTTGGGCTGCAGTTAGACCAGACGTAGATTTTCCAGAGCTTGGGGTGCGTTTTTGGGTTTTTATGAAACGATTGCTTTACTTATCCATAATCAGGGTCAGCCTGATACATCTCCAATGACTGGGCAAGCTCTCTGATACTACCGGTGAAAGCAGTAGGGAAGCACACAGGCTATAACGTGTTCGGTATAACAAACGCTGTATTGCCATCGATTGAATATTAAATTCTTTCCTGTAAAAGTGATCGATTCGCTAGCTCCACATAATGGCAATGGCATGACCATGGCAATGTGATCAGCCAGATCCAACTTAATAAACTAATGCTCAGACAAAGGTTTGCAGGGAATCAGGCACTGTGGGTGAAGTGTGTGTTTCAGCCTCTGTGTGGTTATTGTTAAACAGTAAGAGTGGGGGTGAACTATATTCTTTAATAGCTAATGTTTTCCCACACAACTTATTCTCCAGGGCAACTTCTGTCGGAAGACCTCCCCAGTCTTCAACTTTTTCATTGCTTTCTGACAGTCTGGTTAAACAACAGACATCATGCATATATCCATTTTTACATCACAGATCTGTATGAGGCACATAATTTTATGCTTGCTCATTTAATTTCTCCCTCTTTTCAATCAAACACAATTCAAACTGCTTCACACTCCAACTCTAACAAAGGCTTGTTTACCGGCTTGTGTTGCATGTATATTTGCTTAATCACTGTGCCTAATGCAAATAATGACTTATCCCCTGCGATCTACGCCCAACCTCTTTGCCCAACACTCTGTCATCACTTATTTCTGTCTCCCAGGAACAAGCTGCTGTTCGTGGACCAAGAAATTGGCCTTTGACAGAGACAAATGAGTTGATATTTGTTTAATATTTTATATTAATTCATATGAAGCAGGGGGATAAGAGAGAGGAGGTTTGTAACATGGACACCCAGCCTGCAGACAGCTCTTTCAAACAAAACGCATACACACACATACTCACGCACTCTAAGTGGGTCTACTGTGACTAATAGAATTCCCATATGGAATGTGACACAGTAGTAGATCGCCTCGTGAAAGATAACAGCCATTTTGCTAGGCTCTGGTTTCGGGGTTAGCAGTATGAGGAAAAGTACAACGACAATTAAAATGATCTAGAACTCTTGGCTGCGTTTGCGGTCCCAACGGAGAGACATCCAGCGAGACAACTCTCTCATCCCACTGGAGCGAATTCCTATCCGGGAAAGAGAGACAAAAATAGTCGCTCATTCGGAACGTGTGTAGCTGTCTGCGTACGAAAGAACATCGAAACGAAATAAAATTAAAATGATAGAATGCTTTTTTTCCTTCCCCAAAACCAAGTTTCCCAATTCACGCAGGGTCCTGGCTGCCAATTATAAGAAAAGAAGAGGGAAGACTGGTGACAAGACAGATGTTTTCTCATGAAACACAATTTCAGCAGAAGGGCTTCATAATACATTTATCAATCATTTTAAACACTCATTTCGAAATACAGAAACAAACATAGCGGCACTTACACAACAAACTGGAAATAAAGCAATGTAATGAAATGCATCCACTCACAGCAAAATATTCAGAGTTAATTCAAAGCTTACGGTGTGATATTAACTCTGACACAGTCTATTTGAGTCCATTCTTGCCAAGGTGGAACCAAATAGACTCTCTTTAAGAGCTGATTTAAAATTTAGCTGTGCATCATCACAGTGTTTCCACTTTTTTTGTATAGGGGACATGGAAAGTAGCATTCCTACAATATCCTGTATATTTATTAGGGTATCATTTGTTCCATGTACCAAAAACATTCTCTCGGAATTAAGTGGTGTCGAGCCACATTTCATGGCTGGTTTCAGTCAATGACAGTCATATGGTCCTTACTGAAACCGCGACAAATCTGAGGCTACTGTGCATGATCTCTCAGTGCAAAAAAAAAAGGTCAGAAACTTCATTGTGCAGTGCAAATTCATTAGCCAGCTAAAAAAATACTAGACGTCATATCATAGTTCTGCACTAGAATAACAAGCATACACACAAAAAAACCCTGAAAAGTGGAGATCAAAACCACTGTGATTAAGTGATTAAAACAACGTATTCAATTAGAACTGGATCTGCTCTTGTAATGAGAACCTAACACAAGGAATTTGGTCTCAGTGCTTGCGTAATTTCAGACAACAGGCCCCTCCACGCAAATACCGTAAAATACTAATGAGCATCGAAAATCTTATTAAATATGAAGCACGAAATATTCCGGTAATGTCCCTCTGAGCAACCCCCGGAAGGGGGAGGCGGAAGGGGCAACTGTTTGTCATCAACTGTCGACAGAATCCTCGTGATGACCTCCAGTGGAAGACCGATTAGACCGCGGGACAACCTCACAAAGTCTCTCTTTGTCAGGCTGTAGCACAAGCGTTCAGCCAAACAGAAAACTGCATTTCAGGCTAAACTGTACAGGCAATACACTTTGGGAGATCAGCTAAAAGGATAACAGGCAGCTGCTATTCAGGGATGACTGCGTGTATATTACAAGATTCGCATTTATACTTGTTTAAATGCTAGTTACACCCATAAATGTCTGGTCAGAGCCAGACAAGGTCATAAAATTGGGGCAATTCCAGATTTTGGAGAAGTGAACTTGCTTGTAGTGCAATTCAGGCATGACAGAGAACTTCTTTCCACAGAGAGACAGCAAAAAAGAGATGGAGCTTACTTTGATGATGTTACAAGAAAATAAGTTACGATGTAGCTATACCTGTTGGGCCCTTTATGCTAAAGAGCATTGCCATGTCACAGGCCCAGTGTTTTTCATTCTGAATGTTCAGTATTAAAAACAGGGACCGCGAAGCATTCAAATTTTGGGGGGGGCGACTCTTTCACTTGATATTGACCGCGGAGCGTCTGTGGGGGGTTCTCCCCCCAGAAAATTTTGAAAAATTGGTTGCTGTAGAATGCCTATAAAACCCAGTTCTGAGAGGAATAACAGTCGAGAAACATGCATCGAGACCACATAAAAGGACGCACTGACTGAAAAAATGAGGGTCACCAATGTGAATATGACTGTGGGAAAATGAACTATGTACTATAAGACTATCAACAATCTAGACAAGCTTTAATGTGAGACATCCAGATCTGGTCCACTCAGCAGTGTATTATAAAAGTTTGCATAGAATAGAGGATATTGTAATTAATTCACAGTTCACATCAACAAAATACAATAAGATAGCGCTTGCCTTGCATAAAGTGCTTGATAAACTGGCGCATTATGCCTGTCTCAGGTGATTGCGCGAAGAAAATCATATTTTCATATTTGAATACTAATATACAGTATATAGCAGCTGTTTGTCAAATTCAAAGACAATAACTGCAAAGAAAATGAAGTTCGGCTCCACTGGAGCAGATTTATTTAAAAAACGCAAATTACTAAGATTATGACTACAAAAAGGGTTAAAAAAAATCGGGGAAAAAGGTCAAAAGAAAAGCAACCCCAGCAATTATTTATACAAGAAAAATGCCACCCTTGCCTTACTAAAGCACAAGGAGCCAAGGACTCGAACTCCAGTCGCCTGTGTTGCAGCTGTACATCCTAACTACTAGGCATTTAACAGTTGTTTCGAGCTCAAATTACCAATATAAAGAATGAGAAAGGAAACAAGTCACTCACGTTGTTTGTACTGTTGAGCCCTCAGTATTCACGCATTTCTATCAGAAAATGACAGAAAACGACTGTTGAATATTTCGCTGATAATTATACCGGAAATACTACAAACAAACCTGTGAAGCATTTATATTGTTGCGCTATTTAAATACATTCGAATGGCCCATGGACTCGGTTTGATGCACTGGGAATGTAAAGCTCTAGCTGAGGCTAGCTTTGCGCGATAATGCTGGTTTAGGGCTCGTTGGAAACACCAGAAGCCATATTATCAAATGGCTACTGGTAAAATATTACTGACAGCATCATCGATCACAGAGAGGAAAATGCATTGCATGCAAGCTGAATGCTGAGAGCTTTGAAGCAATGCTCGAGAGAAAAACTTTCTTAATTGAGACTCGCAGATCTAGCTTCATTATAACACGGACACATTGCGCAAACAATAGCAAGTGTGGATTTACCCTCAAACAGTTTTTTTGATTCTAAAATATCAAAGGTAAGAAATTTCTTTGCTCATCTCTTAGGCAGAAGTGCAACTCTGGTGAATTAGTTGGTCACTAATACACTTACATATATGTCACGACTTTCTGGTGTGCCGTCTTTGTGCCAGGGCAGGTTGATTTTACGATGACTATGACAAATTATTGTTAGCTCCGCGGTCCCTGAAAAAGCAGGGTTTAGCATAGCCGGCTTGCGAGAATTTGGGCACATAAATAACACCAGCAGTGTAGATACCGTCACCCTCAAGAACACTTCACAATCACACATGATGACCAACCCACATTTGAGTGACTGGCCTGCCCATCCTCTTCTAAAGAGCCAAAGCAAGACCACACACACTCCATCCTAAACATCACAAAGCAGCTCATTCACTTTAATATTGCACTTCTCCAGGGCCTGTCTAGAGGATGCTAAATACATGAATTTGGAAGATTGTCCATCTCAGACAAAATGGTGGAAGGTAGGGGGAAAGTAGCCAGCCCCACCCCCCAAAAAAAAATATTAAAAAGCCAGATAAGAGAATGGCATCAGCTGACAGGAAGTAGAAACCAGGCTTCAAGAAAAACAGAGTCAAATGGAGTTTTGATTTCATACACAAACAAGACCTCACGCCCCTAAGCGAGGATAGTGTCATCCGGTTACTGCTAGTGTCGCACCGAACTCTACTTGAACTCTGTCCCTTGCTATGCATAGATACCTCTAATTTATTTGTACGCATAAGCAGAACTGGACAATCAAGATTCAGAAAACAACAGCCTGGTCCAGTATTTTGCTCCAATAAACTTGATATGCTAATTAGCACAATTCTTCAATCAGGAGCTGGAGGATTGAAGTGAATTTTGATGGCAGACTTCATGGCTTGAAGAATAACATGACAGGAGTTTTACTTTCTGACCTCTGGCTTTTCTGACTCTGAGTATAAAGAAGGCATGTAAGCAATGCATGGCAGCCTTGGAATGTGTCACCACAAGACAGAGAGAGTCTAACAAGTCCTCTGACTACTGTGCGATCGCCTCCCCTCTCAGAGGGAAAGGGTTAAATTAACAAACGAGGATCACAATAAACTTCCTGAAGGTAGCCTATTGGCTAGCATTCTAGTACCCTTGGAGCAAACTGGCCTCCTCTCTATGGCAATTTGTATTTCATTCCTTCTTCCACCCTCTTCAACAGTTAGCGCAATGCACTAAAGACCAGGCCCGGCGCAAGTATTTTAACAAATGCACATTAATTCACAATGGCACACTCACAAAAATACACACACACAAAACACACACACGCTACACATGTGTACGTGCGCACACACACACACACACACACACACACACACACACACAGGCACATTCACAAACACATATACAACACTCACATAAACAAACACACACACAGGCACATTCACGAACACACATACAAACACTCACAGTCACACACACACACACACGCACACACACACACACACACACACACACACACACACAGAAACACATGCAAGAACAGCGCCATTACCATTCCTTGACAAAAAAAATTGAGAATCCATTACTTTGATGACACTAATTGGGACCTTTGATGGACAGTCTTACCATGATCATGTGATGGGGGTAGGGGCAGTTGTTCTGTGTATATAGCGGTGTCCACATAATTTTGTGCATCTTCCCTTTTTTCCACAAACTACGCTAAGCCTGGTTGCCACTGGTTCGTTGTTGGGTAAGTAAATGGTTCCACTCTCGGGGCGCTTTGCTGGCAATAATAAATCCAGGCAATGCATCCTCCAGTACCCAGCTAGCACAAGTATAGCCGTTAACGTCCCACCACCCACACAGGTGTCAGTCGGTCTGCTGTTCGTAAATCACCAGTTCAGAGGTCAGCTCCAGACCTCATAACCAGGCTTGGCTTTCAAAGGTTTCATGTCCTGGTCTTGCTGAGAGATGTTAGCCACAAGTAAACTGTGGTTAGCTCCAGCACAGTCCATAGAGACTCAGTTCTTCATTCAAGTCAATGGTGATTTTAATGTAAAAATACAAACTCAAATATTTTCACCACAAGAATGTACACTTAATTCTTTGTCTAATCGTGTCCTCATATGCCGTGTGTTAGACAAGAGTGCTATCAGAATAATAGAGAAATCTTTAGAGAATGAATCGTCACCACAACTGACTCAAACACTGTAGTAGAAACTAGCTTCCAATTGAATGACACGGCGGACCCCAAAAACAGCAGCTCCAAATGCTAGAAAGCTTTTCCCTGAGCGCGATGAAGGTCAATGATTATCATCACGGTGATTTACAGCATAGTCTTACCGCAGTCTATGCTGCAGACAAGGTAAGCCAGTCTAGATGGCTTGAGAAGGTACAAATATCGCCAGCCGTCCTCTCAAATATTTGCCAAAACCTGCCATGCCGACTGGCTCTGCCAACGGTATTCATTTGCTTACTGGGTATTGAATATATACAGAATTCATATACACACTAAAACTAATCAGGCTGAGTTGGTAGGCTAAGTTAGTTTTGTTGAAGTTTGCTCTCACAGAGTGAGTGGCAATGAGGTACGTGCTTAAAAGCTGTTAGACGCTGCACAAGAACATGCAGTATCTACCCAAGACCTGCTAGCTCGTTTGTGTCTCCAGTAAAGGAAATATACAGGGACAAAAATGAACTCATAAACCCTATTCCAACCTGCAGAGTTGATCTCATAAGCCTTGCCATTGCTTCGCAAGATCGTCCTAGTGTCGAGTTTGCATGTTCTCCTCGTGTTTACATTGGTTTCCTTGGGCCACTCCAGCTACCTCCCTCAGCAAAAACATAAGCTAAGGCCTACAGAGGAAATTAGCCTTCCTAGCCAACTCTTACACATTTACAGACATGTTCATTACTGTGTTGATGATATCAAATCGACAAATATACTAAATAAACCAAATACGTGATAGGCGTGCTTGTTTTAACTCACCTTCATTCACCTCTCCCTCAGAAGAACCAAACTGAACACGTTAGCTGGTTTCACGACAACGGTTTTACCACAAAGTCATGTTCCCCCTTTCCTTCCTGTTACAAAACATCCTGCTGAGACTTAAAACCACTCAGCCTGGTTCCCTTTTGAGTCTCTGTTTTCTTTCAATCCTGTTGCGGATGGCGGTGCGGTAATTTTATATGGTTCGAAATAAAATTTGTTCCCAGGCTGTTCATAATGCTGACTGTTGTTTTATTATGTTATCTTGTTATCCTACCGTGGTTTATTTTGATTATCATGCAGTTCTAACAGCTCTGTTCATCCCTGTCATGACCTCATCTTTTGTTTCAAGTATGAAGTCACCATGTGCCCTTTTTAAGGCCTGTTCTTCCAGAATCACCTGGTCTCCTGAGTGCTTTTCAGAGCTCACTCATGGAGGTACTTCTTTTAAGAATCACACTTTGACAAAATTTCACTTGACAGTTTGATTGTCCTGATGATACAGGGGAACTATAGTTTCTTCCATCTCCATTCATGCACTAAGTTGTTTTGCCTTTCAGGATTCTTTTTTTATTTTTTTTTAATTTTTTTGCAGTATTGGGTAAAGAAATTACACTTGAAAAACACTGAATTAACAGTCAGTCAGATTGCCTTTTTGATAATCTTGATGGAAACTTGAGCTTCCACCATTGCCATACTTACTCTAACTTGTTTGGTTTTTTGGGTATTTTCCTTGCTGAGGTCACAGGGGAGCAAGAGCCTATCCCAGCTAACTAAGGAAAGGACAGTCCCGAGACAGCTCACAGTCCAGCGTAAGGGGCTCACTTAGTTCATATAGCAAATTTAGACTCCAATTAGCCTGACATGCATGTCTTTGGATTGGGAAATGAAACCGGAGAACCCAGAGGAAACCCAGGGGAACATGGGGAGAACATGCTGACTCCACACAGGGACATGGGCAGAACATGTCAACTCCACACAGAAAGGCCACAGGCTAGACTCAAACCTACACGATTATCATGCTGCCAGGCGGCAGTGCTACCCACTGCATCACCACGCTATCCTGGGAACTGCTGTCTCATCCTTTCAAAGTTTGGCCCATCTTCTCTTAGCCCAAGTCAGGGGCAGCGGTCAGACACAGCAGCTGTCAGTGTGGGGGTCCGGGGCAGGGGACGGGCCTACCCTGCTGGAGGACGTGCATAGCTGGCATTCGGCACATAATGAAATCACATAGCCGGGAGGCCAGGCGCAACACGCACTGCGACCGTTATGCAGCGCGGCCAAATGGGCCGCAGTCGAGGAAGGAACTCGATTACGCAGCTTACATCATACAGCATTATTCTACCCTTCTGTCCGACGACGAATAACAGACCCGATCCCTTGTTTTCCTCATTGCGGAGTTTGGCTGCCAGTTTTCAGCAGGGATCAAAGTTGCGGTGCCAATTCATGTGGCCAGCTGAACTGTACATCTAAAGGTGTTGATTTCATTAGTTACCTTGTTTATGTCGTTCATTAAACGGACACAGTGCATTGACCAAACGTTCCACTTGCACATGCACGTAAATGAGCCAAAGTTGGCAGCTTGTCTCATTTTCCTTTGAGGACAAAATCAAAGCACCAACCAATTCTTAAAACAGGGTCTACTTCAGCAGAGGACCAAATACAGCTCTGCTCAAAAGTTTGTATATCCTGGCTGAAATTGTACAATAGGTAACATTTTTTTTTTTAAAGAAAATACAATTAGCAAGGCAAACACATTTATCTGATTTCTAATTTGATTCATACCCAACTGTAGGTCATGTGGAATGGCACAATCATCAAATAAAAAATGGCAATAAGGGGAAAAATGAAATGAACCCTGTTCAAAAGTGTGCATACCCTTAGTTCTTAATACTGTGTATTGCCCCCTTTAGCATCAATAATAGCGCGCAGTCTTTTGTGATAGTTGTCAATGAAGGCTCCAATTTTCTCAGGCTAAAGCTGCCCATTCTTCCTTCCAAAATGCCCCCAGCTCCGGAAAATTCTTTGGTCATCTTGCATTAACTGCACATTTCAGATCTGCCCAAAGCGGCTCGCTTGGGCTGTATGGAGGTCAGGAGGATGTGATGGCCACTCCAGAACCTTGACCTTTCTCATCTGTTACCACTGGAAGATTAACTTGGACCTGTGCTTTGGATCATTGTCATTCTGGAGAGTCCAAGTGCGTCCCATGCGCAGGTCTATGCTGAAGAATGCAAATTGCCTGCCAGTATTTTCTGATAGCATGCTTCAGGGAAATTCCACAGAAATGGTCCACAGGTAAGAAAAATAAAATTTACAACAAACTCCATGCATCATACATCAAATGAAAGCTGAGAAGCTATATTTTTGAAACTCAAACATTTATGAAAATGGTGTGCAAATGTCAGAGACCCTTGCATTAGGTGATATTTAGCATCAATACTAATGCCCAACCTTTGCCTTCAAAATTTTTAGTTTGATTTCTGTACGGTGACTGGTGGGATACTAACTCATTCCTTCAAGACAGTCTCCGGTGTTGAGCCATTCAGAGATCTACGAAATGGACTCACAGCCCCACCTGCTCTTGAGGAGGACGAATCAATTAGCTAGGACATTCGTTTGCAAATACTTTGGACATTTGCAAATAAATCGGCACCACCATATCACCGATATAAACGTGACAAAAGTCATGTTATTTTTTTGTACTTGAAGGAAAAATATTCTTGTACGAATTGAAGTGCCGTGTATTTCTGATATGTACATTTTGTACAACCCCAATTCTGAAATAGTTGGGACGAAGTTTAAATTGAAAATAAAATCAAAATGCAATGAATTTCAGATCACATGAGCCAATATGTTATTCATAACAGAACATAGATAACATTTCAAATGTTGAAACAGACATTTCACATTTTTACCCTCGAAATGAGCTTATTTCACATTTTTTGGCTGCAACAGATCTCAAAAAAGTTGGGACACAGGCAAAAAAGGGCTGAAAAAGCAATTAATATATAGGAGAATCAGCTGAAAGAACACTTAGCAAGTAATTAACTGACAACAGGTGCGTAACATGATTGGCTATGAATACTTTAAAAACAATGTTCCTCAACGTCAAATTGCAAAGGCTTTGAAGGTCTCATCATCAACAGTGCATAACATCGTCAAAAGATTCAGAGAAACTGGAAAAATATTATGGGACAAGGCCAAAGACCATTACTGGATGCCCGTGATCTTCAGGCCCTCAGACCCCACTACATCATTCACCAACATAATTCTGTCATTAACATTACTACATGGGCCCAGGAATACTTCAAGAAACCACTGTCAGTAAACACAGTCTGCCATGCCATCCACAGATGCCATCTAAAACTCTATCATGAAAAAAAGGAAGCCATTGTTGAGCATGATCCAGAAGCGCCGCCGTGTACTGTGGGCCAAGATTATTTTAAAATGGACAGTAGAAAAGTGGCAAAGTGTCCTGTGGTCAGACGAGTCCAAATTTGACATTCTTGTTGGAAATCATGGGCATCGTGTGATCCAGCCTACAGAGGAGAAAGACATCCCCCCTCCTGTTATCAGCGTTCAGTTCAAAAGCCAGCATCTCTGATGGCATGGGGATGCATTAGTGCATATGGTGTGGGACACCTGCATGTTTTAAAAAGCACCATGAATGCTGAAAGTTATATAAAGGTTTTAGAGCAACATATGCTCCCCTCCAGACGACATCTATTCCAGGGAAGGCCTTGTGTATTTCAGCAGGACAGTGCAAAACCATATAATGGAACTATTACAACAGCATGGCTTCACAGTAGAAGAGTCCATGTGCTGATCTGGCTTGCTTGCAGTCCTGATCTTTCACCGATTGAGAACATTTGTGATACCACAATTTTAACATAATTAAACGAAAAGTCTGTCAAAGGAGACCCAAACTCTCCAGCAGCTGGAATTCTTTATAAACAAGAGTGGGATCAAATTCCAACGGCCAAACTCAAGAAACTTGTCTCCTCAATGCCCAGACGCCTTCACTCTGTGTTAAAGAGAGGGGATGTTACACCATGGTGAACAGGCCAATGTCCCAACTTTTTTGAGACGTAGCAGCCATCAAATTTGAAATTAGCTCATTTTGTGGATAAAATTGTAAAATTTATTAGTTTCAACATTTGCTATTTACCTCTGTTCCATTGTGAAACAAATACTGGCTGGTGTGTTTAGACTTTATTCAAAATTTACACTTTGTTCCAACTATTTCGGAATTGGGGTTGTATTTGTAAAACAGAATATATTAGTTTGTTAATGGTGTTTCTTATTTGAAAACCACACTTTGTTTGCACGTGAATCAGCTTTGTATTTGCAAGTCACATTGTGTTTGTTAATGAATCATAGTGCATTCGTAAAATGTTATGCGTGTATATTAGGTTTTGGCAGTAATTTAACTCCATAGACAATCCTGATGGTTCAAAGACCAGTTGAACACTTGCTTTCAATAAAGTTAATGCTTGTTCAAGAGTATCCAAGGTTATTTTTACTGAAATCTTGCATAGATAGCTTTTGAATGTCACTTGTCCCTCCATAATGAAAGTTTTGTCCCTTCATAACGGTAATTTAAATGTGTACAGCAAAAAATTATAAAGTCAAAAACTGCATTCTGCTACATTTTTAGCTACATGTCCAATGTGTGTTTTATCACCACAGAAAAGATGGCATTATAACTTTAAAGGTAGAGCAGAATTTTTGAAAAGTGTCCCTGGATGTCCAAGTTGCTGAATTTTCCTTCCTTGTTCTGACCTAAGCCAAAAATGAAGAAAATAGTTTGGTTTTTTGACAGGACCATGCCTTAATTACCTAGATTCCTAAAATAAAATAGTTGTCTGGAAAGCCCAGTTTATTTTGTCTCAGGAATGCTTTTTGTTCCCAAAAACCTGTCACTTTGTCCCTTCATAACGCGTGGAATTGCCCTTCATTCATCTTGCCATCAATTTTCATGAGATTCCCTGTACCTTTAGAGCTCATATGCCCACAGAACATCAGACAGCCACCACCATGCTTTACAGTGGTAATGGTGTTGGCAGCTCTCAAAACATAGCTGCAAATACAAAACTCAAAACCAGTGAAGTTGGCACGTTGTGTAAATCGTAAATAAAAACAGAATACAATGATTTGCAAATTTCAAAAAAGCTGGCACAAGTGGAAAAAAAGACTGAGAGAGTTGAGGAATGCTCATCAAACACTTATTTGGAACATTCCACAGGTGAACAGGCTAATTGGGAACAGGTGGGTGCCATGATTGGGTATAAAAGCAGCTTCCTTGAAATGCTCAGTCATTCACAAACAAGGATGGGGCGAGGGTCACCACTTAGTGGACAAATGCGTGAGCTGATTGTCGAACAGTTTAAAAACAACATTCCTCAACGAGCTATTGCAAGAAATTAAGGGATTTCATCATCTACAGTCCGTAATATCGTCAAAAGGTTCAGAGAATCTGGAGAAATCACTGCACGTAAGCGACAAGGCCGAAAACCAACATTGAATGCCCGTGACCTTCGATCCCTCAGGCGGTACTGCATCAAAAACCAACATCAGTGTGTAAAGGACATCACCACATGGGCTCAGGAACACTTCAGAAAACCACTGTCAGTAACTACAGTTCGTCGCTACATCTGCAAGTGCAAGTTAAAACTCTACAATGCAAAGCGAAAGCCATTTATCAACAGCACCCAGAAACGCCGTCGGCTTTGCTGGGCCCAAGCTCATCTAAGATGGACTGATGCAAAGTGGAAAAGCGTTCTGTGGTCAGACGAGTCCACATTGTTTTTGGAAACTGTGGACGTTGTGTCCTCCGGGCCAGAGAGGAAAAGAACCATCCGGACTGTTATAGGCGCAAAGTTCAAAAGCCAGCATCTGTGATGGTATGGGGGTGTATTAGTGCCCAAGGCAAGGGCAACTTACACATATGTGAAGGCACCATTAATGCTGAAAGGTACATACAGGTTTTGGAGCAACATATGTTGCCATCCAAGCAACGTCTTTTTCATGGACGCCCCTGCTTATTTCAGCAAGACAATGCCAAGCCACATTCTGCACTTGTTACAACAGCATGGCTCCGTAGTAAAAGAGTGCGAGTGCAAGACTGGCCTGCCTGTGGTCTAGACCTGTCTCCCATTGAAAATGTGTGGCGCATTATGAAGCGTAAAATACGACAACGGAGACCCTGGACTGTTGAACAACTTAAGCTGTACATCAAGCAAGAATGGGAAAGAGTTCCACCTGAAAAGCTTCAAAAATTGGTTTCCTCAGTTCCCAAACGTTTACTGAGTGTCGTTAAAAGGAAAGGCGTAACAGTGGTAAAAAGGCCCCTGTGCCAACTTTTTTGCAATGTGTTGCTGCCTTTAAATTCTAAGTTAATGATTATTTGCCAAAAAAAAAAAAAAGTTTCTCAGTTTGAACATTAAACATCTTGTCTTTGCAGTGTATTCAATTGAATATAAGTTGAAAAGGATTTGCAAATCATTGTATTCTGTTTTTATCTACGATTTACATAATGTGCCAACTTCACTGGTTTTGCAGTTGTGACCATAAAGTTCTATTTTGGTCTCATCACTCCAAATGACAGTAATCCAGAAGTTGTGAGATGTGTAAAGGTGTTTTCTGGCATATTTTAGGTGGGCGTTTTTTGTGGGATTGGCGCAGTAATGGCTTCCTTCTAGCAGCTCGACCATGCCGCTCATTGTTGGTTAAGTACCTGCTTACACACCACCTTTTTCTCTTGTATTTCTCATGTGTTCCTCAAGGTAGCTTGCAGATTTTTCTTTGCGTTCCAAACAATTCTCCTGGCAGTTTGGGGTGGAATCTTTCATGGCCTACCTGACCTTGGCTTGGTAACAACATATCCTTTACTTTACCACTTCTTAATCACAGACTGAACAGTACTGACGAGCAAGTCTTCAGATGTCTTTTTATATTTCTTCCCATCTTTAAAAAGTTGAACTACCTGCTATGAAGGTTTTGTGTTCTGGGGTCCTGGCCTTTGGCTAGGACAGCATTTATGGTTTTAAGTTTCATGTTCCATAGTTCATAGTTCATGTCCATTTTTCATATCACAGTTTTAACAGTTTCTCGTATTAGGATTACACATTTCACAGTTCATAGTTATTGTCCATGTTTTTACTTTTCCATGTTTTTGTTTTCGCCCGGTCTGCCAAGCCACTCCACCGCTTGCCTGCGTTCCGCCCCGTGCCTTCGTTGTTGCACATTTCAGAGCTCTGGTTGGCTTTGGTGTTTCCCCCTTCCTTCTGTGCTGTGCTGGATTCAGGGCTCTCTAAGCTTAATTGGCAATTAACTCTTTTTAAGTTACTAACATTTACTAACACTCACTGGGTGGTGTAATTCTTAGGTAGGCACATTACTAATACTACTAATTTAGACAGGGAGTTTATTGTCATGATTCCTGCTTTGCTATTTCAAGTTCTTACTGTACTTTTCTGTTCTGAACATTCATGCTGCTTTCAAACTGCATACTTAAGCTGAGCACGCTCATTCTCTTAATGAGCAAGTCTTGTCCACCAATCTCTGTCCACGTCATGATCTTGCCCTGCCTCTTGTTCTCCTCCTCCAGGTGTTGCCCCTCATGTGTTCTTGATTTCTTAGCCTTTATCTGGATGCGGTGGAAGTTGGCTGGCAGACAGTGTCTTGAGTTTTTTGCCTAGTTTCTTAGCCAAGTTCATGTTCAAGTCTGGTTTTCATAGTTCTTGTCATTTTGTATATAGCATTTTTGGTATTCCTAGAATCATTATTCTTTTCTGTTTATGGTTATCTTGCCTGGAGTTTCCAGTGCCTTTTGTTTTTTGTCGTTTTTGGATTCTTGTTTATAGCTCTGTGAAACTCTCCTTAGTTTGTCTTTTGCAACCCTTTGGGCTAAGTTTTTTTTGTTGGCCCTCGTGCCTGTTTGCTTTTGTTTAAATAAATTCCCTTTCCCTTCCACCTCGCATTTGGTGTCTCTCTGATCTCACATCAAAGGTCCTCAGACAGTTCTTTTCCGCTCCCTATGGCTGTCTAGCCAGATCAGTACATCCATTGGGAGCTAACAAACTCAATGACTATACACAGACACTAGTTAAAATGTAAAAATCCACACGTGTGGAACCTTAAATAGCCATTTAAGCCTGAGTGTGTCATCTTGTGTCTATATAACAGGATCAAACATTCAAGGGCATGCAAACTTATAATCAGGGCCGTTTGGGTGATTTCAGTTATCATTATGATTTTATGTGATGATGAATGACTTCAGCTGATCACTACCTTTGAACAAAAACAAGATTTTTGCATGATGAGTCATATTTTCAAG
Source organism: Gymnothorax reevesii (assembly GCA_029721435.1). Taxonomy (NCBI): domain Eukaryota; kingdom Metazoa; phylum Chordata; class Actinopteri; order Anguilliformes; family Muraenidae; genus Gymnothorax; species Gymnothorax reevesii. The sequence continues at coordinate 125,136,469 of CM056574.1, forward strand.
ATAAATGGCAACAGTTCACAAATTCAGCTGGGGTATGCAAACTTTTGAGCACAGTTGTAAATAGCATCAATAAACATTGCCCAATTCAGCTGCCAGATAGATCCCTCGGTTAAATCACCGCATTGCGGAGCAGAAATGACTATCACGGCGCGGGTTCGAGCCCCGGTCGTACCAACCGGCAGTGGTCGGCAGATTTTTCAGAGTAGCGCACAATTGGCCATTGCGCTACAGGGATGCAAATTGGGAAGGGACTGCCGGGAAGGGAAATAAAATAAATGGTTGCTTTGTTTGTTGCTCAAGTGCCTCCTGTTGGCCAGCTGGGCGCTCGTCAGGAAGATTCTAAGCTTGTTCATGTTCGAGTATCCTCTGCCCTCATTCTGAACTTGCGAGGATTCAACCAATGGGTGTAATGAAGCAGTAGCTGATGGGCAGGTGCTCCGGAGGACAGCCATTAACCGTCCCTCTCCCCTGAATTGGCAACAAGGGGTTGCTTACTGTCCATAGTTCTCCAATTTGGCATTCCAGATTTGGGAGGCAATGGAGATGCCAAATTATTAAAAAAAAAAAAAACATTGCCCAATTCATGGAAATATGGGTTGAAGATACCTTTCCTATAATACAAAATCAGTTTGAAAGAAAGTGATCTTTTCTTCAAACTGTATTAGCTTTTTAAAAAAGGGTATGTTTTCAACGCATTTAATGCCGTTTAATGTATAGGCCTATGGTCCTTTAGATGGCAAGGAGACCTGTATTTGCCAAAAACTGTCCCATGAAGTCTGAACTTTAATCAGAAGAAACAAAATCAATATCTGAGTCAGATGAAATCTAAGTTCTAAGAGGTGCCACCCAACAGTTAACATTCAGTTGGTGCAAGTAAGCACTGTTCAAGATGCAGCCTTTGGAACATAAAATTCATGTGGAATACACGATAAAACCATCATGCAAATGTGCGTAGCTCAGGACTTACTAATTTTTAGAAAGTTTCATTTTTGAATTTGGTGTTGCTTAACTTCTGCCCAGATGTATATTTAAAGCACTTCCTTCAATGTGGGGGAAGCAGAGAGAGCAAATGCAGGAGATGGGATCACAATACAGGAAGTACCACAACAGGGAATTACTGTATACCCCTTTCCACATATAGAGGGCTAACGTTTTCCACTCTGTCTGACAAATACATCTGCTGAGTGTTGTTTCATTATGCAGTGCAAATCCAAGCCAAACAGAAAAGCTTTCAAAACATGAAATCCAGCGGTCAATTGAGAGGTAGGCTAACATAATGATTTCACAGCGTGCTGACAACCCTCTAAGCTTCAGTGCAGAGTTCTTCCACAGTAGACGGACTCTCCCCCTCAGGTTATTTATAACCGCTTGAAAATATTTCCAGCTAACACCTGCCTACTAATAGGGATGGTCTGCCATTCAATCTTTTATCTCATATATTATACTCCAACAGCAACACAAAGCAGCAAAACATGCCTATATTTTTCCACAGCACAGCTTAATTTAGAAGCCTCTTCAGTTTTATCTGATAATTTATGGCTAGACCTTTCACTTCAATTTATTTTTTTCAAAATAAAAACACACCCCCACCTTTATAATGGAGAGTGAACATGGCGTCAGATTGACCATACAGTATGTCAGAAAGGAGCCCTGGCTGGCAAATTTTCATTTTTTGTTATGTTTACTATTGTCATCAAATAGTGATGCTGTTGGGTTGGTATTCACAGCCATGGTAGTGGTCTCCAACCTCTTTCTGCTACCATCCTGTAGGATTTTACTCCCTGATTCAGCATTCCTGATTTGGGTAATTAGCAGCTCATCGAGATCTCTAACTGGGAAATGGGGTGTTCTTCACTTTGGTAGACGTGAAAGCCTTCAGGGTGGTAGCTCTGTGAGAAAGGGGCTGGAGACTACTGCTCTATGGGGATACCAATGACATCCAAAAATGATGTGAAAGGACTCCTTTTTCATCATATTTTGACACCCAGGGCATCTGCCCAAACAACAATCACTGAGGCCTTCAGAGGACGTGCTAAATGATCCAGAAGCAGGTACCACACTAATTGTTTATCCAGCCCTTATGAAAATAACCTATTGTTAATGCTTAGTAATACTTTAGTATCTATGGCATAACTATAGTATTACAATAGTTTGCATAGTATAACTAGAGTTGGACTATAGCCATCACATTATAACTATAGTATTACCACAGTCAGCTGTTCCATGATATTACTACGTTCCACACAACTGTATTGCCGTAGTTTGAATACAAATAATATCACTATAGTAATACCATACTCTGTGGCAGCGAAAATACCATCCAATAACTGCAAGATAACTATAGCTTGAACTATTTTTCATAAGAGAGTGGAAAGTATAAGAATTAAATCTAGCATTTTAAACATTATAAACAAAGTAAACAAAAGTACAATGATCATCTTAAAATGAAAAATCAGGAATTTCTAAGCAGCCGTCTTAGTGTCAGCTGCTTCAGCAGTGATTTCAGCTGGAAAAAGATAAATAAAAGTAAAATGCAGCCTGCTGTCGCTGGCTTCACCAAGAACAGACCGTTAAAAATTGAACTTCACAGGCCCTTAGCTCCTGAATCAGACTATTTGTGTGTATGTACAGAATGACTGTTAAAATCAACATGGCTCAAAATTTCCTGCATATTACACAATGAACACCTGCGCCATGTTTGGCTGGTTGGAAACTGTGAACACAGAATAAGTGAACAGTATAAACAGAGCAGACAAACATAGAGTAAGCATATAGTATAAATAGAATGCAAACATCAAACACCTCTCTGATGCAATAAACACCTCCAGCACACACGTGGCTGGCTGTTTTTCTCTCTCTCTGGCTCTCCCGGTGACGCTTTTCCACTTGGAGAAACTAGTCACCACAAGCCCACACTATAGCAGTCTTTAGTGGCCAGAAGTTTCACTGTATCAGGAGATGTTAAATTCCTGCGGAAAGGGTTTCAGTCCTTCAGTCCACCACTGCTGAATACCTCCAAACTGAAATGCCCATAAAACAATTCAAACTTCAGCTATAATAACAAATTCCTCCAAAAGAGCTTTGATGGTCTCTTCTTGGTCATTTTCTGACCAATTATTTGTCAATAAGACCACTAAAAGCTGAATAATTCGCCATTTAGGGCCAAGCCATTTTTTTCTTTTTTTGTGTGTGTGTGTGTGCAGGAGTCTTAGATACAGCTTACGTTTAATATCTCAACAATCGTGAGAACCATTGACCCTGTACAAACACCCAGGACTCTAAAAGTTTTTGATCTTGATCTTACACAGTAAAAGTATCACACATGTACCAATGAAACATACAGTAACAATTGTACAAATTTACAAATAGTAAATAATGGCCAACGTGAATTCAAATCATCAGTGACCCAGGTCTGGCTGGCTGAGCAATATTGTAACCTCAGCACATTCAGAAAATGAAACAGTTTGGTTAATACTGAAACGATACTAGCAGAAGAAGAGAATCGTACAAAGTTAAATTCACAAATGAACCCAATACTTTCTCGGAAGCAAAATTCACACCTGTGCCAAAGTTAGAGGGTTGCTGAATCAAGACCTCGGGCCACATTTATAAACCGTTCGTGAACAGGAATTACGCCACGACAATTTGCGAAATTTCAGATTTTCAAAAACAAACTTGATATGAAAAACTCCAAGTTAATCTCGATTAACGAAATAAAAATTGCACACAGTTGAGCTCATTCACGGCTAAATTAATTAGGATATTTTTACCATAAACTTTAATGTCGGCCGACGTAATACTTAGGCAGTTACTACGGGTACGGCAGTTTTCCAATGCATTTCAATGTTGAGAGGTACGGCAGTCCCAGTTTCAAACCCCGCCCTAACTCTAACCCTAACCTTAACCCCACTGACCCCTAACCAGTATCCCTAATCCTTATCCTAATCCCTTCAAATCGACTGCCGTACCCATAAAACTGCGTATCTCTAGAGACTGCGAAATACATAAGTTTTGGATCCACGAAAATTTTATACATATGACCCCCGATCCTGAAGCGCAGGGGTGAAGTTCATTCCAAAAAAATAAATAAACATTGAAAAATGTTGTCCCCAGTTAAAGTTGATTCCTTGATGTGGTTCCTTTCTACACTCTCGCGCTGCCACTCAGCGCTGGAGGGGGGCAGTGGTAACGAGTAAAACAACCTGCGACCTGTTTCATCCATCATTATCTTGCGCAAAGGAAAAAGTTGATAGTAATTTGTATAAACTGCAGCGGCATAAAGTATCAATGTGCATAATGTTTACTTCCGGCTATTTATGAGTATACTGAAAGTACAGTAGCGTAACTTTTAAGAATAAAAACAGAAGCGCATGAAATTTATTGGAAAAAAATGGCACAACTCATGTCAATAGAAGCAATGACAGCCGATCCATCAACCGCGGTGGCCAAATAAAATCTGAAAATGCAGTTTACCAGGCTTCAGAAGTTGTACGCCCATGTCGTACGACGAGCCTCAAGTAAACAGTGGACATGACTGAATACCACTCCATTGACTTGATTTAATACCGAACTCCGTTACCTCCATACTCCTTGTTCGGTCCAGTCGAGCGCCGCTTTGACGCGCGTTGCTTTACAAAGTTTAACAGTAGTGTTACTCGGGACTATTTGCATGTATTACGTACGTTCACTACCGCTTACACCAAACAGTTCGCGTTCTCGAACACTGAGCGAGTAAGAGAGTCAGTGCGTACTCTTCTAAAATGGGTGGTCTTGGTTTATATTTAGACTCACACACATATCTCTCCAGTGCAAACTGCTCAGTGAGGGACGTACTTTTGCAAGCCAGTAAAAGGAAGTTTTTTTTTTTTTTCTGTGCGTCGACGGTGGTTTTTCGAAGGGAACTCTGCCAACATTCGACTGAAAAGTTGAGTGGGCTAGGTCCACTGGACTTACTCAAGAGGAGCGCGTTTCTGCTGCGAGGCACTATGAAAAATTTGACAGCTTGGTTGCAGTGATCTTGTTGGGAGGATTAGTAGTCCATGAATATTCCACCGAATACGTCGACTGTCCATGACTATACAGGCCACATGACCTTCTTGGCACACCTTTAGTTGGGACCAGGCGGTTGCATGAAGATTTTTCAGTTTTACGCTGGATGGAAATGATGAAATGGCATCTCAAATGAAGTGAGCAGGTGCCTGAGATAACTTATCTGAACCATGATATACAGTATCATGGACCAGTTTTATTCTTATACAGCTGTATTTGAGTGGCCACAGGGAACCTGAGGTCAAAAGCAATAAAATATCTAATGTATTCTCTGAGCAGCAAACATAGACTACCATGAACAAACTTGAAACACCGCTGATGGTGTCTGATATCCTTAAGGAGGTCACAACAAGACAGATTTCTATTTCTATCACAGATTGCTCAGGATACAAGAAAGGTTTTAATAGAAAATATGCATAGCTCCGTACCAATGAAAATGTGTATATTAAAAGAAACAAACATATATTGGTAATATTGATAAACATCACATAGCCCTTAATTTTCAGCCCAATAGTGGTTGGGGATGCCAGCGTCCCAAACAATCATGAAGCATTTCTAGCTAATTCATGTGTAGCCGATGCGAGCTTGATTTTTGCTTCCATTCTACTCCATGGAGCAGCACTAGTGTGAGTAGCTGCTATAAAATATAGAGCCTCTTATATCCTACTTTCTCCTCAAGCAATTTTTTGTACAGTTCTTTTGTTCTCATGACAAGGGACTGAGAACTCACTCAGTTTCTTCTTTTTCTTCCTCTTCTTGGTGTGGACACGTACTTCGATGTGCCATTCCTCCGTTGCCACTTAACATGTCCTCATGAAACTTAACTAGCGTATTCCACATTTCAGTGAGCAGGAATTAATTGAGCCAGATTTTGCAAAAATAGTAGATGAGGAATGCACTTCCAGTCGGCATAAGCATTTATTAACTGTGCACCTTTATCCCAAGGATGCAGTTCATTTGAATCTGTAAAAGATTAGGCCTAGTTACATGTAGAAAGAATAACTTTTTAATTTTTCTCTGAGTTGTGAATATTTATTGACATATGAACCAATGAGCGAAAAGATTTGACCACTCACAAATGAAGCAAATTACACTGAGTGGGCCTATCTTACAACAGGAGGGCACTCAGATAAAGCTTACCTCCCAGCAGGTTTTTATCCACGCGCGCATGATCAGCTGCAGAATCTGGATCTGTGTCCAAATTGGTCTGAAAATTTAATCACCTCTTCCCATTCATACAGTCCAACTTCCCGTAAAATTTTGTTGTAATGCATTGAATAGTATTTGAGTAATCTTACTGACAAACACACACACACACACACACACACACACACACACACACACACACACACACACAAGTGATCACAATACCTCCTGGCGGAGATAATGATGGCACATAGCAAGGCCTATGAACAAACCTAGAACTGTTGCCAGGATGTTGTATGGTGCATGTGGGAGAAATGGGACCTAAAGGTGAATTCCGGTGTGAAATTGACTTGGGGTGTATTGAAACATGATAATGAGCACTAACTTTTGTCGAATACCCCACCTCTGTATGCACGCAACATTTAGAAATGCATTGCTTTTTAGCCGGAAGCTCCCAACAGGCTAACGATGGTAATGAATTGGGCATAGCGTTGCCATGCAAAAAAATCGCTATTTTTTCATCATTAACAAGGCTCAAAGTAGCTCCACACTTCATTAGTAGAATTCTGATGGCCCTGACATTTAAAATGAGGCACTGAGAACTTTGAAAATGCACAGGTTGATACGAGATCAGGTAGACACCAGGAGCGAGGTGAAGGGGAATAAGGAATTTATTAAAACAAAAGCAAAACAGGCACGAGGGCCAACAAAAAACTTGGCCCAAAGGGTTGCAAAAGACAAACTAAAGATAAGCTACACAGAGCTGGGAACTAAAGAACTAAAAAGGCAAGAACAAAAAAACACTGGAAACTCCAGGCAGAAATCCAAGAAAAACAAGTCGACATGGTCTACAACATCCCCCGCCAATCGTGCGCTTCTCATTTTCGAACTCAATCAAGGCCTTTATGGTCTGAAGCTACACACCAAATTTGGTTACTGTATCTGTAGTAGTTTCTGAGTAAAGCTGTCCCCTTTATCTCGGACGGACGGACGGACGCACACACGGACGGACGGACGCACGGACGGACGGACGGACGGAGGTCAAACCTATATCCCCCTCCCACTTCGTGTTGGCGGGGGATAATAAATAACAAGACTATGGCTATATTTACAAGGGCTATGAACAAAACTTGGAAACAAGGACTTGGAAGCGTGAACATGAGCGAAGACTTGTACATGAAACGAGACTTGAAAACAAAACTTGAGACACTGTCTGCCAGCCAACTTCCACCGCATCCAGATAAAGACTAGAAATCAAGACACATGAGGGGCAACACCTGGAGAAGGAGAACAAGAGGCATGGCAAGATCATGAGACATGGACCAAGATTGGATAACAAGACTTGCTCATTAAGAGAATGAGCGTGCTCAGCTTAAGTACCAATTAAGTATGCAGTTTGGAAGCAAGCATGAATGTTAAGAGCAGAAAAGCACAGCAAGACTTGAAATAGCAAAGCAGGTTTCATGACAATAAACTCCCTGTCTAAATTAGTAATATTAGTAATGTGCCTATCTAAGAATTACACCACCCAGTGAGTGTTAGTAAATGTTAGTAACTTAAAAACAGTTAATTGCCAATTAAGCTTAGACAGCCCCGAATCAGCACAGCACAGAAGGAAGAGGGAAATACCAAAGCCAACCCAGAGCTCTGAAATGTGCAAACACAAAGGCACGGGGCGGAACGCAGACAAGCGGTGGAGTGGCTTGGCAGACCTGGCAAGAAACAAAACATGGAAAAGTAAAAAACATGGACAATGAACGTGAACTTGAACTATGAAATCTATGAAACTATGGAACATGAAACTGTTAAAACCAAAAATGCTGTCCTGGCCAAAGGCCAGGACCCCAGAACACAACACAGGTAGTTTATTAAAAAAGAGTGTTTATGCAAACAGTACCTTGAGGTAGTTTCCAGTCGCCTCCATCTTGAAAGTCACGATAAGTCGATTGACTGGCACGAACAAATAGAAAGTAATCTGTTCCCCTATCCTTTCTATTCGTTCGTGCTCGTCAATCGACTTATTGTAGCATTCCACAACAAGGACATCATGCCAACAATCAAACACGGTGATGGTAGTGCGATAGTCTGGGACTGCTCTGGTGCTTCAGGATCTGGGCGACTTTCCATAACCAGTGGAACCACATATGTGCTCTTTACTAGAAAATCCTGAAAGAGAATGTCCGGTCATCAGTTTAAAACCTAAAGCTCATGTACAGTGAGGTTATGCAGCAGAACAATGATTCAAAGCACAGAAAGAAGCCCAGCTCTAAATGGCTCAATATAAATAAAATTAAGGTTTTGAAGTGGCCTAGTCATAGCACTGCCTTAAATCCCATTGAGATGCGGTGGCATGACCTTAAACGGGAGTTCATGCTCAAAAACCTTCCAAGTAAAGCATTTCTACCGGAGCATAGGGCCCTCATTTTTCCACAGTCATGTTAAAAACTGTGATGTTGAAGAAAGTTAAAGCAAACTTTTGTTTGCAGTCTTTGCCCAAGTGTGGCAAAACCAGTTATTAGGTTTAGGGGGAGCAATTATCTTTTCATATGAGAATTCTAAATAGTTTTTACGTTCACTAAATGAAAAGCTGCATTTTGCGTCTGCTCGCATTGTCTTTGTCTGTATCCAAATTAGCAGAATGATCTGAAACATTTAAATTTGACAAATAAGTAAAAATAGAAGAAACGAAGAAGGTGCCAAATAATTTTTCACAGCACTGTACCTCAAATGCATCAGCGGGGTACGCATGCATAATTTATCTGGGAAGGTTCAAGGTTCAAGGTAGTCTTTATTACCCCCAATAGGGTAAATAGTTTTGCTTGCCAACAGTCAAACGAACCACAAGAACAACAACAACAACAAGAAACGGTTACAATTCAATTCAGGACATGATACAAAAGCACACACCAATTTAATAAATAAAAATAAATAAATAAATAAATCACCCGACCTTACTCAAGAGCACAATGGGCACCAAGAGAAAGGAGATATCGAATCTATTTGTTCTTGCTCGTGGCACTACATGTCTGCGGCCCGAGGAGAGCAACATAAAGAGGCCATGAAGGGGGTGACTCTGATCAGCTAGGACAGAGCGAGCTTGCTTCATGGGCTTGGTTTTTAATGCAACCTCCAGGTGGTCCAAGGGAACCCCCTGCAACCTTGCTGGATAACTTAACTATTCCCTGAAGACAATTTTTTTTTCTTCTGACTTTGAAGCCCAAACCAGCACACAAAAGAAAAAGTCAATTCAGATTCTATAAAACAAGAATAAAACATTCTCTTGAAGGTCCGGTCAACGTCGAAATTTCTGAGCAGACGAAAAAGAAGAGTCTCTGATGTGCTTTATTGCACACAGCATCAACCTGTGGCCCAAATGTAAGCTTGTCATCGATCAGGGTGCCAAGAAACTAATACTGGTTAAGTGCCATGCTGTTAATAGTTACCAGAGAAATGGTGGCAGGATTTTACCCAAAATCAACAATCATCACCTTTGTTTTTGAGACATTTATGTCGAAGTATGAAGACCTGTACCACTGAACAAAATCGTCGACCACAGGGCCGTGGTTAAAGTTCCCGTTATTAACTAATGACGAGTTAACACAGTCATCTGCAAATTTCACAATATGATGCCCTGTGTGCCGACTCTGACAAGTATTTTTGTACAGAACAAATAGAAGAGGTGATAAGACACAACCCTGAGGAGATCAAATGGATGATAAAAGAACATCAGACAAATACACTATTGGTCTTTACACATTGTGACCTCTCCATTAGAAAATCCAGAAGACAACAGATTAGCCCAGGATTGATATTGTGGGCCCTCAGTCTTTGTGCTTAGACATGAGGCTGAATACAATTGAAGGCTGAAGAGAAATCAATGAAAAGTAGTCGCACCAAGGTCTTAGCGCCATCAAAATCCAACAGGGTCATGTTCAGTGAGGTGCTGATGGCATCATCCACCCCCCTGCCAGACCTGTATGCGAATTGCAAAGGATCCAGATCAGCCAGAACTATGGTCAACAGCTCCTCTTTGACAATCTTTTCAAATGATTTTATAACCAATGAAGTTAGAGCTACTGGTCTGTAATCATTTAGACATCTTGGTGCATTAATTTTACGTACTGGAATCGTCAAATTTTTTCAGACTTGAGGAACCCTGTTGAGCTGGAGGGATGCTGAGAAAATAAAACAGAAAATGTCTGCCAACTGCTCAGAACAGTTTTTGAGAATCCGCCCTCCAACCCCATCAGGACCAGGACTCTTCCTTTTGTGCAGCGAAGAAGTTTCGCGACCTTGTCCCTGTTGACAATGATCTGACTAAAATCAGAAGGGTTACAAACTGCCTGCTCTCGGTTAAAAGAACGATCATTAAGAAAAAAATCATTCTTAAAAGCTCATTGCTAAAATTGTGAACATTGAAGCGGTTGTAAAAAGAAGTTCAGTTCATTTGACAGCTCAGAGTCAGTTTTGCCATCAAGGGAGACAGGGCACTTGTTGGACTTCAACCCCATAATAGATTTCACACCATCCCAAGCTGGCTGAGATTTCCCAGCTCTAAGCATGTGCTCAACTTTGTCTTTAGAATTTTGCTTAGCGCAGAGTTATAAAGACAAAGTTAAGCGCATGCTTAGAGCTGGGAAATCTCGGCCAGCTTGGGATGGTGTGGGAAATAAATGGCACCAAAATAAACGATGGGAAGGAGACAAGCTGGTGGAGGGAGTGGCCTATGGTGCTCTGGGATATGTTCCGCTGAGAGACGCTTGTGAACACCAATTTGATGGACCTAATTTGGAGGCAAGCAGAGGATCAGCATATTAACCAGGTAATCAGGTTTTTGGCTTGCAGTCATTAAAATATTTGCAGTCACTTAATTCTGTTCTGGTGTGGCTCCACCTCAGAATCTACAGTGTTAAATGCACTCAAACAGTGAGAGCAAGAGCTGAATGGGGACAATACTCTCAGTTTTGGTGTTAAATGTATTCTTTCATAGTTTCCTTTTCTTTAAACATATGTCTGAGTTGCCCCTCAATCAGTGCCAAAATTGTCTGCAAATTTATCTTTCAAGGCCAATAATGTGACAAGACTTCTCGTAAAAGTCCTATAAGCCGAATTTCAATCACTTGCACTCAGTTTCCCCATTACAAGAACAAAATGTCAGAATTTGAGAGATGACTGTGATAACTGGGTGAAGCTCAGCACACAGGCTAATAGCTATGAGGTATACCTTTTTCGTGACGATCTCACTCTCACTGCAGGGTTATTTATAACTGGCACTATCGCTTCCTGCTCGAGATTGCTGAGGGTTTTGAGACATGGAGATGGGATGTCATTGGCCAGGAAGTGCTGTAAATGACAGGGGTGCCATTTCCTGTCGACTGAAAATGCAGAGCACTCAGACTGAAACAGGTGGGCGTCGGCACTCAAAACAGGAAGTCGAGCTTGTGCAAGCAAGCAAAAAAAAAAAAAAAAATCGCCATTACACTCTGCTGTTTGTTTGGTGGGAGTGTCAGAGAAAAAGGTTTTTTTTTCTGAAAAGAAAGCAGCTGAAATGGATAAATACTATAATAAAATTAGTAAAACAAACTGGAAATTTAAGAATGTATTGCTTTCCCTCTATCTGAGAGTGATAGACATGCAAATTATGGACATGCAAATCTGTGATTAAAGTCATTTACAGTCTCTTGAGTACAAAAAATTATGCAATATTCTTGACACTACTTGCACTCATGCATATATTCATACCCGTTTATATATATATACATGTGTGTATGTATATTCTTTCACCCTATCCAGACGGGGGGCTTTTAATGCCTGCAACAGTTTTTACGTCGTATAATTTCTGAACAGCTTGAGCTAGGACTACCACGAAACTTGGTGACTTTTCCTAGAACTGGTCTGGGAACAATTTTATACCAATAAGTCAAGTCCACCATCTTCGCCATTTCCATGGCAACGGTTTCTAACAGGTATGTCTGTCAAAAAATCACTGATTTTGGTTTCATTAATGAAGTTTCCAGATTTTCTTTTTAACATAGACTTATTCCATTATATTAACAATATCTTACGTAATTTAATGGCAGCTTTGTGAAGGAGAATTAATTTATGCTAATTTGATGACATGATTGAATTTATTTTATTTTCCAATGATGAAAGCTTCTACTATCAACAAATAGACGTTTTTTTTTTTCCATTATTAAGGTGGACTTTAGGCTCTATATTGAAATCAATACACTAAACATAAAGAAGTTGATGATAAGAACAGAGCAAGTTTTGCTTACACAAACCTGTAATCCTTTACTTTCATTTGAGCCCCTCAGAGCCATACCGGGCCAACCCATGTTGGGGTACTTTTGAGAAAATGGGACTCAAAGTTGCCAGCCTCCTGTGTCATCTAGAGCAACTGGCAACAAAAACACTACATATATTATAAACTCAAGATATGTTACATTATCCACATGCACTTTTTGTACAGGTTTTGGATGCATCATCATCATTTACAGTGAAACCTACCTCCTTCTGAAGAGGAACCATCATCTTCTGATTCATTTGGGACAAACTCTGGGTCTCTGTCATCTTCCACTTCACCGTCATCGTCAATCATAGGATGCAATTCCTCATCAGTGAGATACCTAGCCTCCATGTTTACAATGAATTATGGGAATGTTGTGGGATGGCCTATTATGGCTAGGGCAGTGCAGTGCATATGTACAGGGGCAGAGAAGACCTTTGCTTGTATGAACAATCCATGTGGGAGATTGGCTAGGCCCATTTAGAAAATGTAAAATCTCTGTTTTCTGCACATGCTCACAACCTTAAATGATTTTCGCCAAGTGTGCGGTATGGCCCAGTATGGTTCTTAGGGGCTCATTTCTTTCTGACCTGAACTTCTAAGAGAAACATTCAGAGTAAATGAAAAACTATTTTCACGGAACATGAATAGAATTTTGTGTATTTTATGGCCGTGAAGCTGGTGCACTATGGGATAAAATAAGCAAAGCATTCTGGATAAAAAAAGATAAAAACATAATGTCATAATGATGTCATAATAGGTCATAATATTACCAAAATGATTGTAGTGATAAAGATTTACATAGACATCATCCCCTGCGTAAAAAGCGCCCACCCAGGAAGCCCCAAAAAGCCCAGTCTAGATAGGGTTAAAAAGGCAGTGAAATAGGCCGGGACTTTGGATTTTGAGCCCTGAAAATCTATTTGGGGGACTCTGTCACTGAGGGCCTAGGGAGTTGTGCTAACCCTCCTATCTCTAACTACATGGTAGCCCTGTCTATGTCCATCCCATGAGTAAAGCTTGGACACAACGTCACGGACTCTTACAAGCTCTAAACCAGCAATCGCACTGATTCCTTGCCTAAAAGTTTGAGTGACCTCATGGAACCCCTATTGATCAGGGCAACAAAATCTCGAAGGAAAAAACAAAAAAACGAAATAATAGGGGAAAAAAAAATTAAAACCACACTGAATCATAAGTAGAGGCAAAATAAGTGCATCACCGGCTGAAACCGCAATTCAAACACCCTCAAACATTTGAGAATGTTGCATTTACGATCTTGAAGAGTGTGTCTTGCATTACAGCGCCTCCCTATGGTAAAGATTATCCCGTCATAAATTTCATAGTTGCCAGCAAATATATACACGACATCCCTGTTCCTCAAATCAAAGGTTCAGAACTGCTGGTTTTCCGACCTCACTTTACTTTACAGTCAGATGTGTGTGTGTGTGTGTGTGTGTGTGTATATGAGAGTTTCAATGTGCGAGGTATATATTGCAAGAAACACACTGCCGTTTGCTTGAGTAATGCACTTGTCACTGTAATTTCCTTCAATAATGCATGCGTGTGTGCCTGTGTGTGAGAGAGTGAATGAGATCATCATAACCATCAACACACACAACAATAAATAAATAAATAAATAAAATAAGAAAAAAAATTAAAATGACCTTCTGCAATTTTAGACACTCATTTTGGACTTTTACGAAATTTATTTGAATTACACACTAAGCATGAAAGAATTACAACGATTAGGAGAACAAGTGATCTGATATCAAAACATTTTTACTTTAGCTCATACAAAATAAAAATGGACAAATATATGCATGCACACATAAACATACACATACACGCACACACACACACACACACACACAGAACCGCAACAATGGATCAAAAATGCATAATATTAAAATTAAAATAACCAATCCACAGCTATCCAACTAACATTCAGTTACAACTTTCAACTTTTTTTTTTTTTGCAGGTAGCTTTCGAAGACTTTTGCTGAACATAATGAAACACCAGCATGGTTGTCTGGTGTAAAAGATAGCATACAAGCAGCCCTTACTCTAACAAAGCATTTTGACTTGCTAAATTATTTTTTTTACACCCTGCTAAGCAAAGCTCACATTTTCTTTTTTTTTTAAGTCAGATAAATTATGTGCCTCATTTAGAAATTTTCATTTACTAATTTATTTATTTATTTATGTTTACTTCAAAGCCCAGGTCTATACATGGTTGTACAATGACAATGACATACTGTTTTGCCCAGATTTGAAGTTTATATTGAAAGACAGCTCGGCTTTCCAGAGAACCGTGTTGAGTGATTAGTCTGACCTGCCATTGTAATGTCAGCAGCTCATGCAGATTACTGAGCATTTCTAAACAATCAACAATGCTCAGCCAACATTCTGAAGAAGTCATTACCCATTTGTCCCAGATGTGATAATAGGGGGCATTCAAGGTCTAGATGGAGATTTACTTCTTCAAGACTCTGCCACTCACTTGTTGCATTTAATGTCATGACATAATTAATTGCATTTGCAACTAGTTCTGACAAAGCTACAAAAAGAGTTAATTTTCATTCTGCAGTAATACCAGTGCACAAGTGAGCAAAACAACTCACTCTTTCTCTCTTTTGTTAATTCATCCTCCTCTTTCTCCCTCAAACTCAACCTCCCTCTCATGCACGTTTGTTCTCTAGCTGCCTCATTTTCGCCCTCTCCATCCCAGTTTCTCTCTGTCACCCTGTTTCACTCTCCCTCTCAATAAAAATCTTAGCGTCCTCTTCAACTCTTCATTCAATTTTGAGAGAAGAGTAAGAGGGATAAATAAGAGCAGCTGTCGAGTCGTTTTTCTACACTCAAGCCCCTTCTCTTGCCTCAGGACCTGGAGACACACAGCAAAATGTTCAGAGTAAAATCAATTCCTAATGAGCCAATTTGTCCCACTTTGGCAAGACTGGACTCAAATAGACTCTGAGAGAGTAAATTCCACTCCATAAGAGTCAAATGTACTCAGATCATTTTACTGTGCAGTAATCCATGTGCTTATATCGCCTTCCTTGGATAACTGTATCGCTCTTTACATGGTGTTCCACAAGCCTTGCTTTACCAAATCCAACTCGTCCACAGTGGTGCAGCTCGGCTCCTGACTAGCTTGAAACAAAAAGCACCAAATCTTTTTAGTGCTGGCAGCCCTACACAAGCTACTTGTCAAATGTATCAGTTTCAGAATTTTTTTGAAGGTCCTCTTGGATTGGCGCCAAAATATTTATCTGACCTACTCAACCATTATTCCACCACAAGGTCCCTTGAATCTACAAATAACCTCCTATAGCTGCAGGCCATCACCCTCCTTTTCCATTTCGTAAAGCATATTCTTTTACAAAAGTTATTTTTACGAACTTGCTTTCGAGCCTGTTTGACGTTTTGGTTTAGTCGAGTCACGTTTATTGTGCCGCTTCTTGTCCTGCTCTTTCTGTCTTTTCACTGCTATTTTATGTTTTTACATTGCTGCATTCTTATTGCTTTATTGTTATTATTGCGTGCTTTTTTTTGTTTCATACACTCAGGTCCATAGATATTTGAACAGTAGCACAATTTTCAGAATTTTGGCTCTGTAGGCCACCACAATGGATTTGAAATGAATTGATCTAGATGTAATTAAAGAGTAGATTTTCAGATTTTATTTAAGGGTTTTTCCAAAAATACTGCATATATCGTGCAGGAATAACAACGATTCTTTAACACAACTCCCCCCCAGTTTTAGGGGCTCAAAAGTATTTGGACAAACCACCATACCGACATACTAAATTTTCATTTTTGTAATTTAGTTTTAGATATCATGAGATGCTGGGTTTGTTCCCATAATATGCTCTACCAGACCTACATTGCAGCAGTTTTCAGCTCCTGGGAATTCAGGATAAGTGATTGTCTTGGCCATGGTTGAACATTCTACTTCTGTGCCTGAAGAAAATAGTTGGATTGCTTTTGTAGTGTGCTTTGAGTCATTGTCTATCTGCACTGTAAAGCACCACAGAATGAGTTTTGAATTATTTAGCTGAATCCAAGTGCACAATACAGCTCTATAATATTCAGAATTCATTGTGGTGTCACATCCTTCTATAAATAAAACAGAAATGGTCCCATTGGCAGCCAAACACACCACACATGGCCAAACTTCACAGATGAAGTGGTACTCTTTCAATCGTGAGTGGTTCCTTCCCTTCTCCATACTCCTCTCTTCCCATCATTCTGATACATGTTGATCTTTGTCTCATCTACCCATAGGATGTTGTTCCAGAACTGAGTAGAGTTTTTTTTTTGTAAATGTTTTTGGCCAAACATCTTGATTTTAAGACTTACAACCCCAGTTCCAAAATAGTGGGACAAAGGGTGATTTGTGAATAAAATCAAAACGCAATGACTTTCAAATCACACCAGCCAGTATTTTATTCAAAATAGAACAGAGATAACGCAGCAAATGTTGAAACTGAGAAATTTTATAATTTTATCCACAAAATGACCTCATTCCAAATTTGATGGCTGCTACAGGTCTCAAAAAAAGTTGGGACAGGGACCTGTATACCATGGTGTAGCATCCCCTCTTCTTTTTAACACAGAGTGGAGACGTCTGGGCATTGAGGAGGTAGGTTTCTTGAGTTTAGCCATTGAAATTTGATCCCACTATCGTTTAATACAGGCTTCCAGCTGCTGGACAGTTTTGGGTCTCCTTGGACGGACTTTTCATTTAATTATGCACCAAATATTCTCAATCGGTGAGAGATCAGGACTGCAGGCAGGCCAGTTCAGCACACGGACTCTTCTGGTAAGAAGCCATGCTGTCGTAATAGCTGCAGTTTGTGGTTTTGCATTGTCCTGCTGAAATACACAAGGCCTTCCCTGGAATAGATGTCATCTGGGGGGGATCATATGTTGCTCTAAAACCTTTATATACCTCTCAGCATTTATGGTGCTTTTTAAAACATGCAAGTGTCCCATATAATATGCACTAATCCAGGGGTGACCAACCCTGGTCCTGGAGACCCGCAGTGTCTGCTGATTTTTGGTGTTACTCAGCACTCGATTGATGGATTAAAGTAGTTGACTGCTCACTTGACTGATCTCACCTGGTGTCTCGGGTTTAATTTGGTAATAATGAGCCAATCAAGCAATTGGCAGGAACAACCTACAAGACTCCTAGAGCCAATTAAGCAGACTTGCAGGTTGTGACAGCAATCTACGTGTTAAAAGATTTGTCAATGTGGTTGGATATTTACCATAGTTGTAATGCAGACAAAGTAGACGTAGAGTACAGATAAAAGTTTTTGAGCAGGGTTGGCCACCCCTGCACTAATGCATCTCCATACCATCAGAGATGCTGGCTTTTGAACTGAACGCTGATAACAGGAGGGGTGGTCTTTCTCCTCTTTAGCCCGGAGGACACAACGCCCATGATCTCCAAAATGAATGTCAAAATTGGACTCGTCTGACCACAGGACACTTAGCCACTTTGCGACAGTCCATTTTAAAATAATCTTGGCCCACAGAACACGGCGGAGCTTCTGGATCATGCTCAACAATGGCTTCCTTTTTGCATGATAGAGTTTTAGGTAGCATGTGTGGATGGCCCCGTGGACTGTGTTTACAAATAGTGCTTTCTTGTGGTATTCCTGGGGCCATTTAGTAATGTCAATGACAGAATCATGCCGGCGAATGTTGCAGTGGCGTCTGAGGGCCCGAAGATCACAGGCATCCAGTAAAGGTCTTCGGCCTTGTCCCTTATGGACAGAGATTTTTCCAGTTTCTCTGAATCTTTTGATGATGTTGTGCACAGTCAATGATGGGACCTTCAAAGCCTTTGCAATTTGACGTTGAGGAACATTGTTTTTTAAGTATTCCACTTTTTTTTATGCAGGCCTTCACAGGTTGGAGAGTCTCAGGCCATCTTTACTTCTGAGAGACTCAGCCTCTCTAAGACATCCCTTTCGTAGCCAATCATGTTACACATCGGATACCAATTGACTTAATCACTTGCAAAATGATTCTCATATATTAATTGCTTTTTCAGCCTTTTTTTGCCTGTGTTCCAATTTATTTGAGACCAGTTGCAACTAGAAAATTTGACATAAGCTCATTTTGTGGATAAAAATGTAAAATGCCTCAATTTCAACATTTGATATATTATCTATGTTCTATTGCAAATAACATATTGGATCATACGATCTGAAAGTACTTGCAATTTGATTTTATTCACAATTTACACTTTGTCCCAACTGTTTTGGAATTGGGGTTGTACTAATATATTGCATCTTATGGTAAACCCTCTGTATTTATTCTGGTGAAGGCCTCTCTTGATGGTAGAATTTGGCACAGATATGCTTACCCCCCAGGGAAGTGTTTTTGATCTAGCCAACTGTTGGGAAGGGATTTTTCCTCACCAAGGAAATAATTCTTTTGTCATCCACTGCAATTCTAATACATGGTTCTCTTAACTATTTGGTATTCCTGAGCTCATTGGAGTGCTCTTTGCCTTTAAAAATGAACCAAATAGTTGAAATTCATACTGAGAAGAAACAGAGGCAGACTGAAAATGCAAATGCCGAACTTCAATGCTATGTGTTTTACCAGCTTAATTGTAAATGAAATTATGTAGGGATAACACATACCTGGCTGTGGAAAAGCTGCGTAGCCACAAGTCCAATGACCTTTGGTCCCTTAAAGAGTGGGGGGGAGGGGGGTTTGGATAAAGAGTGCTGTAATCCTACATTGCTCACTCATTTTAGAGGTAAATACACCTCATATTCATTATTTTGTTTTATGACGAAAATTGTCTGGTAGACTGCTAAAATAACAATGACTTTGTCAATGTCCAAATATTTATGGACCTGGCTGTAGATTTTCTCATTTTTTAAAATATTTATCTTATATTTGCACATATTCTCGGGTTTTTTTTATTCCAATAAACATTCTTTCTTTGCACAGCATTATGGCTCAACAGATTTTCAGTTTTTCAATGTGCTTTACAAATCAACCTTAATTGACTTGATTCTCTCTTCCCTAAACACAACGCCTAGCCCTCTTAAACAAACAGAGGATGCCCATTGGCTTTGAGAGAAAAAACAATGTACTGCATGACGGATCTGATCACCGATAACATTGAGCAGGGGAGACTGGAAACCGCGCGCTCTGCTGCTACTGAGCTTTCAGAAACGAGGAAGGGAATTTTCTCAAGAGAAAAATTCAGACCTTTAATTCAGAAAGGATCCTGCTGAGGCAAATGTAATGAAGACCAAAGTTTAATTTGAAATAAGTAGACTACTGGGACTAAAGCTATCTGAAAAGGCCACATACTACAGTCCATTAACCTCACCGCTGTGTTCACACTGTAACTAAAAATTAGACTTGGTGTGTAATTCAGCATGCAGTCATTTAACCAGCAGCAAATTAATCATTATTTTTGTACTAAGATAAATTCGGCAAATTTGGCTCACATATAGTTGCAGTATTGAGTTCAGTATTGTCTATTTTACAGCAATTGATATATAGAAGGAAGCCTTTTCATCAACAAGGACTGCCAGCAGGCAATCTTTCTGAAATGAGACCACATTGAATTACTTAATTAAAATCAGAATTTTGTGCATATTATTTTGACAGCTGAATACAATTAATTATTCACAACCACCAGAATGTAATTAACATTGATCCTTAACCTCAAGTTACAGCTGATAGTAATACATGTTCCCTCGGCAAAATCTGCGAGGCAAGTTCAACTACTATCACCAAAACAGATCCATTATGTGAAGATTATATGAAAGTGTCAAAAAACACTGGTCAAAAATTGAAGTGTTTGCCAAAATTAGTCAAATGCTGGCCAAAATGTCAGGACAAGAGAACAAGGCTTCCAGTGCCACCGCGTCCCCAAGTGTAAATGGTGTTTTCTGTGATTAGGCCACTTGGGAAATGCATTTATGAAGCATTTTACCTGTCCATCAAGCTCCCAGACCATTCATTAGTAACAGTAGTGCAAACCCCGTGGTATGGATGCTGTAGTGAGATCTCGGAAAATCTTCTAGCTCCGCAAGATGTACTCATACCCAGGCGCTAACGTACTCCACATAGTTTTGTTCCTTTGTATGAAAACATATGCAATCGTGTCCTGGGAAAATGCAGTACATTCTGGGGAAGATTAATGGAGGCCAATGGTGCTGATTTCCAAGCACAAACATTCAGTATCTTCAGTTCATTCACCCCATTTCAAAAAAAAAAAAAGAAATGCATTCTCTCTTCACCACTTCTGCCAATGGAGGGGGACACTGCGGAAAGACATGTCGATGGCTCCGCTCAACTCGCTGCTAATGCGGACGGATGTGGTGGCTGTTTCAAATCAATGTAGTCATCTCTTTCAATTTAAGCCTTTTTTTACATTCCCTTTCTGCACTCACCAAATCCAACTTGTCACTCAAAAGTAA
The DNA here is from genome assembly GCA_029721435.1 of Gymnothorax reevesii. Lineage (NCBI taxonomy): Eukaryota > Metazoa > Chordata > Actinopteri > Anguilliformes > Muraenidae > Gymnothorax > Gymnothorax reevesii. The sequence continues at coordinate 125,157,424 of CM056574.1, forward strand.
AAGGAAAGGAGAAACCTTGGTGTTGTTCTAAGCTCTCGTTATTCCAGCCCTCGGTCCCACTCTTCCTCCTCCTTAGATACACAAACCACCATCCCCCCCTTCGTCCCCTTTCACCTGGGCCAAAAAGCCACAGCGTCCGCACCTGCTTTCTCTCTCCGTCGGCCGTCTCTCGTCCCTCTCTCTCCCCCTCCAGGCCCCCCCAGTCAGAAGCCGGCGGTGTTTCCCACCCGCTCTACACCCCAGTGAGTGTCTCTTGGCAGGTGGGGAGGTCGTCCCGACGAGAGAGCTGCCGCTGGCTGGGGTCGTGCCCGCGATGGCGGCAGCACTGGAAGAGGCGGCGAGCGGCAACCCGGTACTTGCGAGACATGAGGTTGTAGAGCACCGGGTTAATGGAGGCGCTGAGGTAGAACAGCACCATGGAGGCCACGTTGAAGTTCTGGCTCAGCTTGGCCGTGGGGTAGTCATCCACATGGGTGAAGAGGTTGCGGCCAATGTGGAAGGGCAGCCAGCAGACGGCGAAGGCCAGCACTACCACGGCTGCCCGCCGGAGAAAGAGGACAATGAAGAGGAAGGAAGTAATTGAGAAAGCACATGAGGAACAGGGAATGACAAAACAGTGACAAGGAGATAAAAGATTTTGGTCAGGAAAAAACAATGTACATGAAAAAGGCAATTAAGCACCAACATACAGTATCATCGCCCAGGAATAGGGATCATTTTATTATAATGTTGGCCTGCCTCAGGAAATTAACTGTATGTAAACCAACTGAAAACTGAAACTCATAAAACAATGAAACTTTTTTCACTTTGTACTCATTAATTGAATTTAAGCAAAATAGATCCCAAATTCTCGCAGAAATGAGAATGATTTCGCATTCCAACCCCTGAAGTCGCACGGACCTGTATTCTGGATGTAGAGGAAGGCGAGCACACTGTAGACTAAAGAGATTCCGAGAAAATATTTGCGCAATCAGACTTGTACTTGGAGCGCGAGGCCGCAATCCTCTCGGGATTTTTTATTCATGACTTCATCGAGGGATGATTTACCTTCAAGTCCTTGCGGGTCCACTAGATCAGAACCGAAGCAACCAGGAGTCTGGGAGCATATCGCGTCCCATTAAGCCAGATTTATGAGTGTTCCCTATTAAATTTAATTCAGCCGTCGACAAATGCGAGCGCAATAAGCGCCGTGCCCGACAGTATTCGCTCGCGCTCTACGCACCACTATACAGTGATTCATATTAATGTGATGATATAAACTGCGAATCAAACATTCACGGACAGCTGTTGAGCAAAGCTTTCGCGCCCAGCGCGGAGACAATAAATATAAATTCTAAAACGCGCAGGGATCAAAAATCCATCAGCATGCCTATTCTAAATAGGCCTACTATCAATTTATTCTTGTTGAGACAGAGAATAAAGCTGGCTATTACGGATTTCTGAATAGTGGAAAAACTGGGTTCACAGTTATGGTTATCATACAAGATGAAGAGGGACATTAATTGGCTAGGTTTTATTGTTTTTATTGTGAGCATGTCACACATTTATTTCCTACATTAGCCAATGCTCTGGAGAACATCGAAAAGCGTGCAAGTAACCGAATTGAATTATTCAGGAACTGGATTAAGATAAAAGACATATTGCCCTTCTTTTAGACGCTCATCTGAACACAAGGTCGAATGAGGTGTGCAAAGCCTAGCTTGCTTGTGTAGCGATAGAGAGGGTATTTCAAATGCAACATAAAGCAGATCCCGGATACTTGCTCTAGTGAGTGATTAATGAAGCAGCGGCTAAACTGGCATCAGCAGGGAACGCGCGCTCTCGCAGCAGGCCATGGCCGAATTAATAAGCGAGTTAATGCTTTCTTCAACCCCGGTCTTGTGTGTTATTTTCAAACGCGGTTTCCTGTTTCGGCTCAGAAACACCTGCGTTAACGATACGCAAGCCAGGTAATTTGGCGACAACAGTCCAAGAAGACATCCATCTGCTAATTAGGCCTACAGCTGTAGGTACGAAGAGTGAGGCAAGAATACGTACGTAAAAAAATAATTGAAAATCATCATTAAGGGGAAAAAAGCTTCATTTTTTTTTTTCGCCATTTTTGCAGTTTGTGAATTTAATTTTCTATGGAAATGCAAAAACTCTGCCTGCTGTTGCAACTAGCAAAGCAGTTAGTCTGCATCATTCGACCATCAAGGGGCACTTAAGCAGTTAATGAGGACAAGATTTTGAGAAGAAAAGCAGTACTAAAGTGGATAGCCGCTCACCCAGGATTTTCACCGTCTGCCTGTGGGTCTTCTCTCGTCCCACGGCGTTGGGACCGCGTATGTCCTTCCGGGTCCTCCACAGCTTGCGGCCAATGGAGCCGTAGAGGAAGAGTAAGCAGAACATGGGGCAGAAGAAGTAGGCAGTGGAGACCCAGATCATGGTGTGCAGGAGCCCAGAGGAGGCCGCATAGGCGGTGGGCTTGCACTGTCGTGTGCTATGGTCTGGGTTTGTGTCGTTCTCGTGCTCTACCCCCACCAGCACCAGCATGGGGCCGGCGGAGAGCAGCGCAAAGGCCCACAGCGCCAGGATCACGTACTTCACCCGCCGCTTAGTCACCACCACCTTAGCCTTGAGCGGGAAACAGATGGCCAGGTAGCGCTCCATGCTGAGCGCCGTGATGTGTAGGATGGTGGCGTACGTGCAGCCTTCGTTTATATAGTGCGACAGGCGGCAAACCAGCTCCCCGAACACCCAGGGTGTGTACTTCCACAGCCGGTACAGGTCGAAGGGCAGGCTGAGGAAGATGACCAGGTCGGATATGGCCATGCTGGACAGGTAGAGGTTGGTGGTGGTCTTCATGTCTTTGAAGCGCTGGATGATGAGGATGGTCATGGTGTTGCCGGTCACGCCCACGAGGAAGAGCAGGAGGCAGACAATGGTGACAGGGATGAGGGTGGAGGTGGGGAACAGAGAGCTCCCATAGTGGTGGGGGTCCTCGAAGTGGAAGTCCTCCATGGTTCCGCTCACTCGCCGAGGTCTATTTTCTCCAGCCGATGCAAAGCGAGGAGGCACGTCCCAGTTTCAGAAAGGCTGGTTCAGGCTGGCGCAAGCCGTCTCCACCCAGAACCAGTGCCAGCAGTGTGGCAGATGTTGAGTCTCCCTCAGTGCATGCGAGAGAACCGTGAGCACTTATTCGTGAACAGTAAAAGCAACGTGGGGGATGTCATAGTGCCGTCGTCCCCTCGCCTGTTTGGAAGAAAACAAATCTGGGAAGTAGACTGACAGATTCTTAGATGAAAGAGCATCGAGCGCTTCATTCAGTCCTCTCTGGTTTCCTCTTCTCTCAGTCTTTCGTTCTCAAATTCTGTTGCTGTCTCCTCTCTCTCGGTCTCAAAAGAGTTTCATTCGTTCCTGTGCCTGCAAGAGGGTGGGACAAGTAAAGTAACAGAGTTAAGGAAATCTGCTCCCCGTCGCTCGGAAGGCTGTTGTGGGATGGTGCGAATCAACAACTCCCCAGGGGTTGGTGGTGGGTGGCTGTGAGTGAGAGAAGGGCTGTCAGGAACGCACAGCCTGCTTGCTGGCTTTGTGCTCCGAGTTCACCCGCTACTCAGATCCTTAATCAAATAGGTGGAGATTGAGGAGAGATAAGGAGAGAGGGAGGGAGAGAGGAAAGGAGGGGGAAAACGAGTTCCGATCGGGAGCCCCTTAGAAATGTGGTCTTTTCCAAACTCGAATTCATGTACCGAAGGCTCCCGTGCGCTCAACATTCAGTTCAAAGGGCATAACGCACAATTTGCTCCCTTGCCAATTCCAAGACGCATACACTTTTCACCTGGTAACCCAATCTTCGTTTTTGATGCCGCTTAATTACAATGTCGCGTTAATTGCACAAATGATAGTCTTTAATGACACAGAAAAAAGATTTAGAAAATATTACATGACGCAGAACAACTTTAATACTTGATCTCAAAATAAATATTTAGAAAGATTTTATTTTTTATCGTGTCGACTTGAACGTTCATTTGCTCAGCTGAGCGCTCCGTGCAACTTGACGCTTTTACAGGCGCCTATGGACAGAAAAGCGCACCTTTATTTACAAGCCCTTTCTCCGCCGGCTTCCTTTCTCCTGCGCTCCACTGACTCCTTTCACTGCGGCTGCTGACGAACCTCAGTCTGGCATTAAACCACAGGGCATTAGCGTTGATCCTCGACAAACATTTCCCAAAAATCTGCAAACATGCGCGCACAATGAAAACGCTCAAGTAGATAACAATGATAGGCAAGGGACGAAAATGTTCTAATTGCATTAGAAGAGAGAAAACAAGAGGAAGGACCTCGAGTTTTGTGACTGGAGCGACAAAAAGAGAAAAAATGTGGCACCAAAGTAACCGCCTCATTATCTAAAATAAATAAATAAATAATGCCCGCGGTAATGTACGCAGTCTATTCCGCCTCCAGCAAAATGCCGAGTTAGCTGCCACCTCTTTTGCCGAATCCAAATTATGCGAACAAAACTAAACGCTAACACTTTGACTCTTTCGACCAAAATGTTGATTGTTTTCAATAATCAGAATACTGGGATATGAAGACAAAATACAGCCCCAATTCCGAAGTAGTTGGGACGAAGTGTAAATTGTAAATAAAATCAAAATGCAATGACTTTCAGATCACATGAGCTAATATGTTATTAATAATAGAACATAGATAACATTTTTAATGTTGAAACTGAGACATTTCACATTTTTACCCTCGAAATGAGCTTATTTCACATTTTCTGCCTGCAACAGGTCTCAAAAAAGTTGGGACACAGGCAAAAAAAAACGAGATAAAAAAGCAATCAATATATAATTGAATTAGCTGAAAGAACATTTAGCAAGTAATTAAGTTAACTGGCATAAGGTGTGTACCATGATTGGCCATAAAAGGGATGTCTTAGAGAGGCTGAGTCTCTCAGAAGTATAGATGGCCAGAGGCTCTCCAACCTGTGAAGGTTTGCGTAAAAAAAAAAACTGTGGAATACTTTAAAAACAATGTTCCTTAACGTCAAATTGCAAAGGATTTGGTCTTCTCATCGACAGTGCATAACATCATCAAAAGATTCAGAGAAACTTGAAAAATCTCGAGCGTAAAGGACAAGGCCAAAGACCTTTACTGGATGCCCGTGATCTTCGGGCCCTCAGACCCCACTGAGTCACTCACCGGCATGATTCTGTCATTGACATTACTAAATGGACCCAGGAATACTTCAAGAAACCACTAACTGTAAACACAGTCTGCCATGTCATCCACAGATGCCACCTAAAACTCTATCATGCAAAAAGGAAGCCATTGTTGAGCATGATCCAGAAGCGCCGCCGTGTTCTGTGGACCACGACTCATTTAAAAACGGACTGTAGCAAAGTGTCTTGTGGTCAGACGAGACCAAATTTAGCATTCTTGTTGGAAATCATGAGCGTCATGTCCTCCAGGCTAAAGAAAGACCACCTCTCCTGTTATCAGCGTTCAATTCAAAAGCCAGCATCTCTGATGGTATGGGGATGCATTAGTGCATATGGTGTGATACACTTGCATGTTTTAAAAAGCACCATGAATGCTGAAAGGTATATAAATGTTTTTGAAAAACATATGCTCCCCACCAACCAACATCTATTTCAGGGAAGACCTTGTGTATTTCAGCAGGACGATGCAAAACCACATACTGCCTGTATTAAACAAGAGTGGGATCAAATTCCAATGGCTAAACTCAAGAAACTCGTCTCCTCAATGCCCAGATGCCTCCACTCTGCGTTAAAAAGAAGAGGGGATGCAACACGATGGGAAACCGGCCCCTGTCCCAACTTTTTTGAGACGCGTAACAGCTATCGAATTTGAAATGAGCTCATTTTGTGGATAAAGTTGTAAAATGTCTCTGTTCTATTGCGAATTAAATACTGGCTGGTGTGATTTGAAAGTCATTGCGTTTGGTTTTATTCACAATTTACACTTTGTCCCAACTATTTTGGAATTGGGGTTGTACGTCTAACGATTCACGTTCGGTGTTCTGGTTCCCTTCACATGCCATATCAGGCCTACTTCTTTTGATGGGGTGTCTGCGTGAATGGGCCTCTGTTTTTGCAGGACCACGTTCATGCGTGCCTGCTGCTACTGGGCCATCGCTGACGTAACTTTGACTAAGTAGACTTAAGTTGTGAGAGAAGACAGATTCTGTTTGTCCATGTCAATGAGCACTGCCAGCAGGAAAACCTGTTTTCTGTCCCTTTCATCAACTGACCAAGGCCACCGTCTGTAACCCGCAAACACTACTGTTGTAGTTGTTACCACGCATGACCTTTATTCCACAGACTGTATAGAACTTCAACTGTCATGTTGACGCAGAGAAGATATATGTATGCAATTCATTCTGGAAGGAGCCTGTTTGGACAGTGTCACAGTTCTTGTTTCTTTGGGCTGCAACTTCAGGATATTGCATTTTAAATGTAAGCTTGGATGGGGTGCTAAAGTGCAGGCGTTCATCTTCTAATTTGAAGGGGTTTCATTTGAGGTAATACATTCATATACTGTGGTCCAGAGGAATTACAGCCCTCCATGAGAGAAAAGGAAGTGATAATGTGGTTCAGAGTTCAATGCATTTTTGTGCTCACACGGCAACTATGGATGCTCTAAGCAGGGACAGGGAAAGGACAATTTTCACTAATTCATTTCCAAAAACTCCAGAGGTAGAAACCAGAAGATTTTCAGGAACAGGCTGAAAGTGGCTGAGAGAACAGACCAGCACGGTGCACAGTACTCTGATGTCTGAGAAGATATTGTACGCATCGGCGGGATGAAAACAAAGAAAATTAAGAGTTTTTATGAGGATAACAGTAATATGAAACCAGAGGAGCCCCTCCAGCACTCAAGGGACATGCTGTACAAGGAATATGGCCTCCTTTGCTTATGCCATGGATGCTAACCTGCTCCGAAAACCCAATTAAGACTGTGCCGATGGCACAACAAGAGCGTCCTCATTACAATGCCGTCCCTCACAAACAGATAAGAGAGCTGCTTTAAAATTAAACCCAGTGCAGTCCTTTCACTGAGAGTTTTTCCTCAGACATGGGCCAAAGGCAGCCACATTTACCACTCAAAACGCCATTTTAAAAATCCTGAGAAATTTCAGCTGAACCCGCAAAAAAGCAATTGTAAAAATTAACGTGAAAGTTTATGGATGGCATGTCCCCAGTGTCAAAAAGCGGTAACACTTCAGATAAAATTCTAGTTTCCCTTTCCCAATAATAATTTGAGCTTGCAATCGCAAATAACTTGATTTTTCCTGTAAACTGGCAGGATCAGGTTTTATTGGTCTCTGTGGTACATAGTCAAGTCTATAGGTATTTGGACAATAGCTCCAATTTCATCATTTTGGCTCCACTCACCACCGTAATTGATTTGAATGAATCAACATGTGCTTTAATTGTGGACTTCATGCTTTAAGGGTTTGCGAAAAATATTGTACGAATGGTTTCAAAATTACCAACATTTAACAAAACGTGTTCAGCTAGATTCAGGAACTGGCAATTCTACTCAGCCAGAGGGGAACATTCCACATTTTGGCACAGAGTAACTGGTTGCCAGGTAGTTTGGGCTATTGTCCCCAGTAAAGTAAAGAGCCTTTCATCTAACGTAGCATTTGGTTGGATTTGAGTAGAGGTTTCTGCACACTGCAGAAGTCATTCTGCTGCTGCAGCTCTCAATCATTTCAATCAAGACCAGTGAGCCAGGTCAATCAAAAGCCACACTTTCCCAATCCATGACACCACCTCCCCCATGTTTTTCAGGCTTATGGGGGTGAGGATCATAAATTGCTCCTCTTCATCCCCACACATTTCTTTTGACCACATTCTTAACAGAGACACACATTTCATCGGTCCATAAGAATTTTCCAGACCTTTTTTACTGAAATGTACTTGAAGTGGCCATACGCATTCTGTTCTTGAGGATCACTAGTGGTCATCATCCAACTCAACTTCTAGTGTTTCTGCACTTAAGGCATTGATTGGTTAATTTGATGCTTGAGGATTAAATGAAAATCATTCATGGTCCTCATCACCATCTGCCCACAACCTGGAGAGTGTTCTTGACCTGGCAGTGAAAACAGGTCTTTGAAAACGTCTTCAGTCAGCCACAACCAAACTCACCAATATTCCAGCTGTTTATACGGATCTCACTTCTACAGTGTATTCTTCCTTCCTGACCAAGCCACACTTGATCTTAGCAAGGTACAACTCCAGGCAAAAAAGTCAGTGATTGTTATGCCACCACCTGCAATAGCTTCATATGCCCTCATATACAACTGACCTTATATGACCCTGACCCTCAAGCCAATGACTTCCGAAACCAAACAATTTCTGCTACCCTCCATGTGGAGTTACCAGGTCTAATTTGGTGAAAATCCCTCCACCCTTTTTCAGAAGATACAGTGCAGACAAGATATTGTGATGGATGGAGTAATGAATTGCATGCACGGATAGACAACCAGAAAACCATATGCCTTCCCACCCACTGTGTGGTGAGGCTCGATAAATCAAATGTACTGGCACCGACTCTGATTGACTTGTTGGATTTTTCAGGCATGCTCAACTGGCATTGACACTACTTTTGTCCTCATATTAAGAGAAGACTGCAAAAGCTTCCAAATACAAATTTAGTCAATTTAGAGCGATGCCTTCAATTCTTAAAGGTCCCCTATGATGTCACTAGGTGGACAGTTATTATAAGCCACTTCAAAATTTTTTCCTGCTTGACATCACATGGGGAAGTAACCAACCAGAGGCAAGAAGAACTGATCACCTTCAGCCAAGTAGTCAATCAGATTTCATTGTTATGGGTGGTCACGCCCCCTTGTGATGTCAGGTAGGGGAGACTTTGAACTGGCTCATAATGGCTAATTAGTTGTGCATCTGGTGGCAGAATAGGGGACCTTTAAGCGTTTTCACCAGGCATGGGGCAATTAATGTGTTGGGTTTACTAGTTTAGTTGAAACTAAAATTTCATCAATTAAGCTAATGTCTATTTGGAAATTAACTAGTTAATTTTGATAAGTTACCTAGTTAAGTTAGGAGTTAACTTTGTTGTTTCCATGCCATCGACAATATTTTCAAATGTTGATTGACTTAACTACGAGTTAAGATTTTTTTATTTTTCATTTTAACTGCATCTAGTTTTGTCAGTACACAAATATATATACATTTGAAAACAAGTCATCATATTATCAGCGATGTATCATCTAGGAATCATGATCTGAATGTAATTCATACATAGCATACAAAAACTCATAGCATACATTTACATACACTTGCGTATTTCATTCTAGTAATGTTAATAGCGGCAGCTCGTGAACTGGCAATAGGGGAAGCTCAGACAATCCCTTAAAATTAATGACTGGTCATGACCTGTTTTCAATCATTCATTTAAATTACCATAACAGAAACTCTGAAAACTCTCATCATTATCAGATGTGGCCAGTTTTCATTTATAACGCATACTGATTACGACTCCAGACTTCTCACGCTTTTATTTACTCAGGGGTTGGGGTTGGAAGTAATGCATTTGTTTCACGATTGTTTAAATGAAATAAGATAATTTGAAACGTCTTAATGCAATTCCATTGCTTCAAACCCCTCCATGCACAAGTACTTAAATTCCACGCGAAAATCTCTTACATACGCGTTGGTAGAATAATTGCTGTCTACAGCAGAGGAGCGTAAAAATGCCCCTTAAACTCATGCCGAATGCCTGAGAGTTGACAGGTATGTGTTATTAATGAAAACTGGCCGCATCAGATAATGTTGAGTTTTCTGAGTTTGTTATTGTAATTTAAATGAATGATTGAAAACAGGTCATGAACAATCATTAACTTTAAGGGATAGTTTGAGCTTCCCCTTTTGCCAATTCACAAGCCGCCACTGAATGTCAACACAAAATGTTATTGGCAAACGCCAGTGAATGTCAGACTTTCAATGTCTACTAGCCTTGTTAAAATTCAAGAACATAACACAGCTGATATAAAGTGTGTGTGTGTGTGTATAATATATATATATATATATATATATATATATATATATATATATATATATATATATATATATATATATATATATATATATACACACACACACACACACACGCTTTATATCAGCTGTGTTATGTTCTTGAATTTTAACAAGGCTAGTAGACATTGAAAGTCTGACATTCACTATATATATATATATATATATATATGAATGAAGTGTGTAGAACAACATCATATAAGTAAAGATTCTTTATCATTATAAAACCATAATTATGAGGACAAAATCTCATCATTGCGGTAGTTAGATGTTTAGAAAAAATACATAAGTAGTCTGCATTATCAGGACAACATTGCAGCAAAAATTATGAAGTTAATCAAAACGTAATTGAAAATTAATTTTAAAAAATCAATTAAGTCAATATCCCTTCTCAAAAGTTAACAAGTTAATGGAATTTGAACTTAACTTGATTAAGTTAGCGTTTAAGTTAATCGCCTCACACCTGGTTTTCACCCATTGAACAAGACGAGACCAAGTGCGTATTTCCAAAATAAGCAGTCCACCTACAGGCTAATGCTGGACTGATTCAGCTACTATCTCATCTCATTTAGGTGAGGGACACGGACAGCCATAGCAAAAATTAAACCAAGCAAACCAAAGCAAAATGAAGAAACACCAGTCGTATAAGAATTATAGATCTTTTATTGTGCATGGATCCTTCGGTAGATATCATGGCTATAGAGTTACACTTTAGATACATCTTTACGAGATTATACATTTTCCATTACGAAGTCTTACATCTTATAGTTTGGATTTTTTTTTGGAATGTAAAGTGTATGAGGTAACTGCAAACATTAAAATTACATAAATATGGTCTCTTTTTTGTATTTAATCTTTTCCCAGCTCTTTCTCAACCCAGCAAACAGCAGTTATTTGCTGTAGCGGGAGACTGAAATGGCACAAGATATAATTACATTTAAATCGCTATCAAAAATAGGAATTTGAGTTTACTATGACAAAAAAGCCATTTGCAGAATATCGGATAGACCAAAACTTTTTAATCCTTTCCCAAGACATCTTACAGTACAATGTACCAACGTTCCCCCCCCCCCCAATTTTACCATTTTTTCCCCCAATTTCTTTTTCTTTTTTACGGTTGCAATAGCAATAAACAATTCTGTCTGCAGCCAAACACAACATTAAACCATACCTGCCAGACTGCCAAACTGATCACTGGTAGTTTGCAATCCATGACAAAGACTTCACATTGAAAAAAGGAGGCAATATCTGAATTTACAGGAAGTACATGTATAGTAAACACATTTCAGAAAATGGTAACCGTCTTTCGCTTTTCACAATTCAAGAGTTTGTATTTCATGTTTTATTTCTTCTGGATAGAATCAACTTAAATTATATTTCCATACCGTAAAAAAATAGAGATTTAACAGATAACCCCCCCCCAAAAAACAAACTAAATTAAAACAGAAAATGAATATAGATATCTAAAAGTAAAATACTTTCATTATGGAAAAGTGTCATTCAAATGAACACACAAAACGAAGCACAGAACGATTACTGCTAAAAGAAAAAAAAAAAAAAAAAAAAAACCACAAAATCGAGTGCTTTCTAAAAACTAAAAGCCAATGCAAAACAGAACACATAATAAATCCACTAGTTACTTAGTTGAATCATGAAGGTGTCTCAGATAATGCATAAATTCTATTACTTTTTCATTCTTTTTTTCTACAGATGAGATTTGGTGGTGCTACAATCTTAAAAAACTCACAACACACATTAAGAGATTGCATGACCTGACAGAATGTTCAATCAAAAGTCTTCACGGGAACTACATGCATTCACTGGGTTCTCTCTTTAAGGTGCAAACGTGTTACTCTTAGGGAGACGTCCAAACGCGTACAATTCATTTTTGTGCTGGACACAACATTTCAGAGCAAAGACGCTACATGAAGAATTTTAAAATAACCTACAGCTATTTGCATGGTTTTATAATTTAGTTAAATTTCTTTTCTATCCCCTAGGCAAGCAACTCCACAAAATAGCATGATTTAAACGGTCCATGTGTCTCTACTGTACAAAAATACACTAAAATGTTCTCCTTCAGTCTTTTTTTTTGCATCCTCTCACATTATGAACTCGTAAAAGGTTGGAAAGTGCTAAACGTGTTCTATAATACTTAGAAGTCTTACCAATTTTCAAATAACATTTTCATATCCAGGGAGAGATTCTCTCCCTTTATGTTGAGATCAAGGCTACAGTCTCCGGCATACCTGGCCAATCTAACTGTTAATGTGTACATCTGGCCAATTTGACTGTTGAGGAGTACACCCGGCCAACTTGTGTTATGGTGTACACCTGGCAAACTTTATTGTAAAGGTGTAACAGTCAAATTGGCCAGATGTACACCTTATCAGTCAAGTTGTACACCTGGCCAGTTTACTGATGAAGGTATAAACCTGGCAAGCTACTGTGGAAAGGTGTATACCAGGCCAATTCAGCTGATCAGCTGTTTATCTCATTAGTTTTCCAGTTAAGGTGTACACTTGGTCAGCTTTACCTGTCCAGGTACACATCTGGCCAGTTAATCTGCAAAACTGTTTGCAACAGTCCCCCAGGAACCCACAGCTGGAAATACTAGACTCTAGGTTCCAATGTAGTACAATGTCAAATATCGAGGGCCGACTGCAATAAACAGTTATGTCCAGATGTTATATTTTGAACATAACTGTTTATTGCAGTCAGCCCTTGATATTTTCCCAAGAAAATATGGGGGAGGGGGGGGGGGACAACAACAAAAAAAACATGAAACCGAAATACGACCCTTTTTGTTCTTTTTTTTTGGGACAGCAAATCAAACAGAACTGTTATTTCTGGAGCTTCAAAAAAAAAATTAAAACCTAAATAAAAGGAAGGCTAACTTTTATACATTTATATGGTCAACAAAAGCGCCTGTAGTATTATGTAGAAATCTATATGTAAATATAGATAACCTGAATTTGTGTTTCATATTTAGTCTTTCTTTTACAAAGAAAGGAACAACCAGACACCAGCAGGGTGAGTCGAAGTCACCCCACAAAATGCAACGCTATCTCAGCCATGTGCCACGGGAATCTCAAGAGGTTTTAAACAACACAAGGCCATGTGCAGGAGGAGAGAGATAACGAGGGGGGGGGGGAGAAAAAGGAAATTTGGGAAGAGCAAAAGAAAGGAAGAACGAGGAGGAAAAAAGGGAGGGGTTTTTTTGAGCAGGGTCCAGAGCAGTTTGAAGGTGTGGTTAAATGGCCGATGTGGGTCAATGCTGTTAGCACGCTAGTAACACCGCTCTTCCCTCCACCCTAGCGGGACGACCCTCGCTCATGAAGAATAAACCGTGGGGACAGATGAACAAAAGGACAAACAGGAGGAGAGACGACAGCTTGGGGTGTTGGGGGGGGGGGCCCTCACTGGATGACAAAGTACTGGATGACGAAGGCGATGAGGATGGAGATGACGGCAAACAGCAGCAGGATGAGAGCCGCGCACTGCTCGTCCGTCAGGCTGCGCCGGGCCCACCCGGAATGCGCTGTGGCCCCCCGGGGCCCCGCCCCTGTTGCGGTACTGCCCCCGGAGCTGGCCGCCTCGGTGCGCTGGGGCGCGAGGGTGACTGTGGCGCTGTACGGACCCGTGAGGTCCGGGGGCGTTTGGCACTGGCGGATGGCGCACACTCTGAAGCGGTGGTCCGTGTTAAGCTGGAGGCTGCACATTTGGTGGGAAGTGGCTGGACCCTTGTACACCTGTGGGTGGCGAGTGGAGGGTAAAAATGGAAGGAGGGAAAGGAAGAGAGAGACATGCTATTCATTAAGCTGATTCTTCACTTATCACACCCCTGGATGCTGATTGCCAACTATGGGGCAGAGCTATCACAGATTCACTGTGTTCCAGACACTTAGCACAATGAAAGTCCCGAAGGATATCAAGGTGTGGAAGCCTGATAATCTCATCCATCTCTGGGGGTAGGTCATACACGCTTACCAAAGTTTGACTGCACATTTTGGGCCAATGGTTTGGGAGACAATTTGAAGAAGTAAAAAAAAGTCAGCACGGTTTTTGGATTACTATGATGTCACACAGTAATCTGGACGACAGGAATCACAGTATTCCAAATTCAAGTGTCCCTATAGACTGAGCATTTCCTTTCAAAAAGTCACAATATTAGCAAAATATCAATTCCTTCATATTATAGGACACCCTAATAACATTCCTGCAATTAGCAATCATGCCTAAAATCCTTGAGACTCCACAATTTTCTGAATGCTGAATAGGGATACATTGGAATCTCAATTTGATTTCTCCTGAGCTACTAACATTGGAAAGTAGACATTTGTCAGAGTCGAAAGATGCAGAGACAAGGAAGACAAGTATTTCCCATGACTTGGAAGTATTAATCGATAGGATGCGCAATAAAAGGTGAAGTGTTGGGAATACTGCGCCGTCCAGACACTACAGTTAGTCAGCCTTACACAAACAAAATATGCCCCAAGTTCAAGTTCAAGCCATTAAGCAATCAAGCGATCAAGACAGTCCAGTCGGCTGCGACCGCAAGGATGTAGCCCCCAAAAGCCCGCTTCAAGCCCTTTCTTGCGCATTATTAGACCAATACTGTCGCCATGGCAACCAAAATCGATAGATGTCATAAATGAAGCATAACACACCTCAATGCCAAATATAAAAGTAATCAGTCAAAAATCACGGCCCGTACAGCATCCACAAGGAAGTGTGTGTGTTTTACCACTACTTTGCATATTCTGCACTGTTAGCAAAGCAAGGCAACCAAAATAGATAGGTGTCGAAAGTGAAGTCTAACAGGTCCATACCAAATATGAAAGTAATTGGTCAAAAATTATTGCCTGTACAGTGTCCACAAGGAAGTGTGCATGTTTCAGCACAAATTTGCGCATTATTTGGCCAATACTGTCGCCATGGCAACCAAAATCGATTGTTGTCATAAGTGAATTGTAACACATGTCCATATTAAATATGAAAGTAATCGGTCAAAAAAATTGCAGCCTGTACTGCGTCCACAAGGAAGTGTCTACGGACGCGGCGGCAGCGACGGAGACAACACACGTGAATCCATAGTAGCCGCCCAACTTCGTCCGGGGGCTACAATTTTAATCATGCTCAGCAATATAAACCCCACTGTAGAGATATACACGCTGTGCATAAATTCTAAGATTTAATCCCTTAATTATTCTGTTATTGAACTTCCAAAAGCCTTTCTTCACCGGAATAATTTTCCACGGTCTCTGTGACACCAACAAAGCCTTAAATAGACTCATGCACAACAGGGAAATTGACAGTTTAAACAATTCAAAGTAAAAACTTATCTCAAACTCGTCCTTGGTGTCTGGACTGGTCACTGATATTAAAATGTGATAAGTAAAATGTGCAACCACAAAACAGTAATAGTGATCGAAATATACGTTTGGTCAGGTATAAAAATTACTCATGGTTACCATGGATGCCAGAGGAGATGACGATGACTGAGAGACAGAGGGTGGTATCGGTTGGCGTTCGATTGCACTGATAATTTGTGACATTTAAGGGTTGAATATTACTCACAGGATGTTCTGGAATTATCTAGAAAGTTCCGGAAAGATGTCTGAGACATCATGCTCCACATCCATCACAAACAAGCTCGCTTGTGTCCCTCTGATGGAATGCAAAGTATTCACAGCATGGTACGGATCAGAAGAACTTGCAACATGCGATCACCATTACTTCATATTTGCACCATGATGCAAAATCTGAAAAATAGTGGCAGAGTCACTGCGCCCGCTTAGCCTATTGCAGCATGGCCAAAATCGAACTTGACCTAGATTTTAATCCCATATACATGCATATAAAATATGAAAA
Source organism: Gymnothorax reevesii (assembly GCA_029721435.1). Lineage (NCBI taxonomy): Eukaryota > Metazoa > Chordata > Actinopteri > Anguilliformes > Muraenidae > Gymnothorax > Gymnothorax reevesii. The sequence goes on from CM056574.1 coordinate 125,173,374, forward strand.
GGATCCTTCAAAAACAAAGGGTGCTCAAGCGCTCACAAAAAGTATATGGACACCCGACAGACCACCACGAAAGCATCTAACCACAGCATAAGCCCGATTGGGCTGAAAACCACTTTGACTTCCGTAAGTTTCAGTACAGACAGCAGCTCCAGAGACGTCTGCTGTGAATTATTGGATGGTTTACGATGACGGGAATAAATGGAACATTTAAACCCCGTTGATGATTCATTTCTAGTGACGAGCAACCGTGTTGAATTCTATAGACAGTCGCGTGCCCCACCAGACATGCTGTTACGGATCTGTGCTGTTAGCACTGACGTATTAGAAGAGACGTGGCGATATATTTACACAGCCTTCTAAACGGGGTCTCTTCGCTAACGCGCTAACATGCTATCGCACAATCAGCACAGCTCACGGCTATACAGCTGCTGCGTTTTACCACGCAGGAATGCGTCGTGCGCTACCTGTGCCACCCTCTCTAGCTCACTACTGCGCCGTCAGCTGTGGTGTTTTTCCACACCACCTGGGTCGCCGCGGGCTGGCCGGCTGCGAAGTCGCAATTAATTTCCCACCATCCCTTGCTGATGTCACAGGGAGATGAAAATCAAAGGTTTCCTGCAGTCAACTTGTCATCGTGAAACCCCGCATGTCCTTGTTGTAGCGACTGTGGACTCGGTGGCATGCAAAATAACATTTAGATATCAATATGCCAACGGCCTAGTTGGCGAGTGAGTGAGTGAGTGAGTGACTTGTTTGCCTATCTGAGACCCCTCAATAACTCATCTCCATGCCTCATGCATCCATGAGTTAATGAGAATAGCTTCACACAGCACTCTGATTTGTATGAGAATAAAACCCAAATTTCAGCAGGTGGAATGGGAAGGCAGGGGAAAATAAATAACTAAAGCAAAGATCCAAAAAGCTTTTCTGTGTTTGGTACCATAAGATTAATTTATCAGCACTTGATGCAAGCCGTGACAGACAATATCTAGCCCTTTTTGTCCTGGTCGGGAGAGATATGGAGTAGTGCGTGGCCCTTGTGATAGTGGAGAGGCGACTGCACAGAGGAGCCGTGGCGAAATGGAACACCGACCCCGTCGCCCCTGGCAACCCGCAGAGTTTGGAGGAACAACACAGCACCGAAGAGCAGATGTACTGGGGAGGGGAAGGAGAGAGAGACAGAGAGAGGAGGAAAGAATAGAGCAAGAGAAATGACAAAAAAAGTGATGAAGAGTGAAGGAAGAGAGATCCTGAGAGAAAGATATGGAGACTGGATGGATAGAACAGATGGATAGAAAATAAGAAACATGACAAAAGAGATGCAACAAGCAAATGAAAACAGCAGTGAGGTGGACAGAGCAGGTGAGTGAGAAAGGAGGGGCGGAGAGAGAGCAAGAGGTGGTGCTGAGAAAGAGAGAGGGAATGGAGACAAACAGAATAAGGCAGAGAAAGCCCTGCCTGTTTGTCCCAGGAAAGAGAGAGGGAGAGATAGAGAGCATGAGAACAGTGAAGGAAAATACCAAAATGCCCTCAGAGGGGTAAGCCACTAATTTAAATACATCCCCCAGTACAGCCACCCCCTCAGAGCACCGACACACACTTCCCAAAATGGCTAACTGCTGTTCCAAGGAAATTGGGACACTCCGCTCCATAACCTGGACAGCTCTGCTCTCTCTGTGACAGTCCATCACCGTACCGCCGGCCAAACCGGTCCCGCCAGACCAATGCTGCTCCATTCATTTTTCCAGTGTGACGTTACCACACCAGTTGTCACGGTTACTGAAGAACAACTCCACAGTGACAAGAGACTGTGTCAGAGCCATATGCACCACTTTCAGTGAGCATACACACCTGCCAGGACCCACTTTCCCATCCCAAAACTGCACACGTGTCACCTGAATCACTCTTCTACCGGGGTGCGTGCAGCAGTGTAATTGGTCAGTACAGAAAATAATGTAAACTCTGCTAGTCTCTTTTTATAATGGCATGAATTAAATGGCCAGAACGTGAGACCCTTTAGAGAAGAGAATTATTTATAAGAACCCCAATTCCAAAAAAGTTGGCACATTGTGTAAAACATGAATAAAAACAGAATACAATGATTGGCTAATCCTTTTCGACCTATATTCAACTGCGTACTCTACAAAGAGTAGCATTTTCCGCTTCCTCTAAGTGGTGTTGTATATTGAAGGAGGGCGGAGCGGTGTACCTGGCCATGCAGAGCCGTAGCCCTGCCCAAACGGCTGTGCATGGAGCGGCCTGTCCATATTTTGAAGTCCGAGGCACTGTGACGTCACATTACCTCCCCGACTAAAAAAAACCCCAGAAAATAGCGCGTGAAACAAAAGCCAGTAACGGCCCCAAGGATTACTCCAAGATGCACGAACCTCAGGAATTGATGTTTTTGCATCGTCAAACATGAATATTCGACATTTGAATGTAAGAAAGACGGAAAAGCAAAATATGTCCCTTTTAAATATAGGCTGATTTTGAATTTGATGCCTCCAACACATTCCAACAAGAGCTCGCAGAGGTGGACCACATACGCCTGCATGTTCCTCCAGCAAACCCCAATGCACAGTGGGAAAATCAATTCTTTCAGACAAGTCGTCATCCTTGAAATTGAGGGAAACAGCGGCCATATTGAATATCAGAGCGAACCCATTTTCGAAAGCAACCTTCCTCTAGCCCCAATGCAGAGTCAGAAAATCAATTCCGTCGGACAAGTCATTCTCCTTCCTCTTTGCGAAAATCAATTCTGTCAGACAAGTCGTTCAGCTCAAAAATGAGGGAAATGGCGGCCATATTGAATATCGGAGCGCGCCCATTTTCGAAAACAACGTTCCTCTAGTCAACCCCAATCCACAGTGCGAAATTCAATTCCGTCGGACAAGTTGTTCTCCTTGAAATTGACAGAAACAAAATTCAAGATGGCTGCCATGGTGGCCATAATGAATATCAGAGCGCGCCCATTTTCAAAAGCAACCTTCCTCTCGTCAACCCCAATCCACAGTGTAATTATCAATTCTGTCGGACAAGTGGTTTTCCTTAAAATTGACGGAAACGAAAATAGTTAACAGATGGATAGACAGACGGATGGCGTGCGCCATAACATACTACGCCCTTCTCGACTTAAGTCAAGTGGGCGTATAATAATAATAACAAAAATAATAATAATAATAAATAAAAAAGCTCGGACAGGGGCAACAAAAGACTGGGAAAGTTAAGGAATGCTCAAAAACACCTGTTTGGAACATTCCATAGGTGAATAGGTTAATTGGAAACAGGTGAGAGTCATGATTAGGTATAAAAGGAGCATCCCCAAAAGACTCAGATGTTCACAAGCAAGGATGGGGCGAGGTTCACCATGAAATCCAGATTGCTATCAAAAGTTCAAAAGCCAGCATCTGTGATGGTATGGGGATGTGTTAGTCCCCATGGCATGGGTAACTTGCACATCTGTGAAGGCACCATTCATGCTGAAAGGTACGTACAGGTTTTAGAGCAACATATGCTGCCATCCAAGAGATGTCTTTTTCAGGGACGTCCATGCTTATTTCAGCAAGACAATGCCAAGCCACACTCTGCACGTTACAACAGTGTGACTTCATAGTAAAAGACTATGGGTAATAGACTGGCCTACCGGCAGACCAGACCTGTCCTCCCATTGAAAAATGTGTGGCGCATTATGAAGCCCAAAATAAGACAACGGAGACCCAGGACTGTTGAGCAACTGAAGTCGTAAAACTAGCAAGTATGGGAAAGAATTCCACCTACAAAGCTTCTTCAATTAGTGTCCTCAGTTCTCAAAAGCCCAATGAGAGTTGTTAAAAGGATAGGTGATGTATCAAAGTGGTATATATGCCACTGTCCCAGCTTTTTTGGAATGAGTTGCAGGCATCAAATTCAACATGGGTGAATATTTCCAAAAAAATCAATAAAGTTCATCTGTTTGAACATTAAATATCTTGTCTTTGTAGTGTACTCAATTGAAAATAGGTCGGAAAGGATTTGCAAATCATTGTATTCTGCTTTTATGCACGTTTTACACAATGTCCCAACTTCACTGGAATTGGGGTTTGTACAATTTTAAGTAACCTGAATGTACCAACCTCAAGGTTCAGCAAATGAATTGCTTAGCTGAGGGTAATGTGCGTTTGTCCCAGAAATATTCTACTCTCTGGGACTTCACCCATACATTCTATAGTCATGTATTTGCCATCCTTTCTCTCACAATATAAACGAGAGAATTCAGAGACCAAAATCTCTTATTCCATGAATCACAGAACAATCATTTCATTACTCAGTAGTGCGCTGTTTGACTGAATAAGTACTAAATTACAGCACTCAGAATTATGAGTGCGCACTCAATATTCCTCAGTCAGGAGAGTGCTGACTGATAATTCCGACTTCTACACGTACTTCAGTCATACACCGACACACAGTACTCATGTTGGACATACAGCTGCACAATGACCATTACCAGTCATTCTAGGACATGCTGTCTGCACGGACCACAGTGGGTCTGAAAATGCAAGGCTAACAAGGCAATAAAAAAAGCAACATTTCACTTGCGTGTTCAAATCAGCTTTTCTACCAACGTGGAAACATACACACACAAAGATTCACACAAAGACACAAACACACACACACAGGACCATCCACGCAAACACACAAACAAACATACAGGACCATACAAACACACACAACACCACAGGACCTGTTTTACTACAGCAAGGTGTGATTGGGGTTGCACCGTCCCTCCCCGTTGCCAGGAGACGGGCCGTTCCGACCCAAATGAGCGATAGCCGGGTCACACCGTATGCAAAGTGGCAACCATATGTTCTCTGCTCCCTCATTCGATTTATGCGCCGCCAAGGAAGGAGATTAGAGTCAGGGCGCGAAACGAAACGCCTTCGCCCTGCGCCATTACTCCACATTACTCTCAATAACACCACGGGTGAGCGTACGCGCCGCACCTGGGGCACTACGCTGAGGGGGGAAGGGGGTTAAACAGCCACCCCCTTGAATATTTACACAGCGCTAACATTAGATGTTTGCGCTATAACGTGCACAACCACCTGCAATTTCAGCAACGCTAATGCGCAGATATGCTAATTGGGCAATAAGCTGTGACAGGAAGGATAATTGTGGAGTGATTTCCCTCCCCTCGCGACCAATGCAAACGATGCTTTACGACAGATGTAATGAGATTTGGTTAGTGGGGGGGGGGGGGGGGGGGGGGGTTTAATAGAGGCCCCTGTTAGATGAGAGATGACCCAATCAGAGCGCAGCAGAGGAGGGCCCAGATTAATGAAGCAGTCGCGCGGTAATGAGCAGTGGCTGCGCGTCGTATTAAACAGGGGTAAAGTAATGTGTTCTTACCAGCACAGCCTCGAGCACATAGCCAAGGCAGACTGGCCCCCTATATGAGCCGTCTCTGCAGAGAAGCATTACTAATCCCCATTTCATTTATGCTTTTTAAGATGTTAAAGAGAATAATAATTGTCAATGCAATAGGTGCCAGCCTCTCCTCCGGAGTCATGTGACCTCCTGCCTACTGGTCTCACACTAGAGCTGGTGCGGTCAGGGGCCCAAGGGCCTGCACTGACTCATTTGCCCCCCCGTACAAACTCAGAGCAATGGCGTCATTTATTACCAGCATTTGATACTAAAACCCCCTGCTGAAAGAACTACGCAGACCAAAACAGGAGCACAAGGACCCAGCAGATGTACACCCAGGTGAGTATGTGGCAGCTACATCTGAGGTGGGTTAAGCAGCGCAGGTGACTACCGCCCGCATCCTCCAGTCAAATCACCACAAAATTCATTCAGTACACCAGGGGATTTTAACCTCATACAGAGAGGGCCTGCGTGTATGCAGGCTTTTATTCAAAACACACACACCTAATACAAAACCCAAATCCAGTGAAGTTGGCGCGTTATGTAAATTGTAGATTAAAACAGAATACAATGATCTGCAAATCCTTTTCAACTTATATTCAATTGAATACACTGCAAAGACAAGATATTTAATGTTCAAACTGAGAAACTTTTTTTATTTTTTTGCAAATAATCATTAACTTAGAATTTAAAGGCAGCAACACATTGCAAAAAAGTTGGCACAGGGGCCTTTTTACCACTGTGTTACATCACCTTTCCTTTTAACAACACTGAGTAAACATTTGGGAACTGAGGAGACCAATTTTTGAAGCTTTTCAGGTGGAACTCTTTCCCATTCTTGCTTGATGTACAGCTTAAGTTGTTCAGCAGTCCGGGGTCTCCGTTGTCGTATTTTACGCTTCATAATACGCCACACATTTTCAATGGGAGACAGGTCTGGACTACAGGCAGGCCAGTCTAGTACCCGCACTCTTTTACTACGGAGCCATGCTGTTGTAACACGTGCAGAATGTGGCTTGGCATTGTCTTGCTGAAATAAGCAGGGGTGTCCATGAAAAAGACGTTGATAGGATGGCAACAATTGTTGCTCCAAAACCTGTATGTACCTTCCAGCATTAATGGTGCCTTCACATATGTGCAAGTTGCCCATGCCTTGGGCACTAATACACCTCCATACCATCACAGATGCTGGCTTTGGAACTTTGCGCCTATAACAGTCCGGACGGTTCTTTTCCTCTTTGTTCCGGAGGACACGACGTCCACAGTTTCCAAAAACAATTTGAAATGTGGACTCGTCAGACCACAGAACACTTTTCCACTTTGCATCAGTCCATCTTAGATGAGCTTGGGCCCACCAAAGCCGGCGGCGTTTCTGGGTGCTGTTGATTAATGGCTTTCGCTTTGCATTGTACTGTTGAGTTTTAACTTGCACTTGCAGATGTAGCGACGAACTGTAGTTACTGACAGTGGTTTTCTGAAGTGTTCCTGAGCCCATGTGGTGATGTCCTTTACACACTGATGTCGGTTTTTGATGCAGTACAGGCTGAGGGATTGAAGGTCATGGGCATTCAATGTTGGTTTTCGGCCTTGTCGCTTACGTGCAGTGATTTCTCCAGATTCTCTATACCTTTTGACGATATTACGGACCGTAGATGAATGAAATCCCTTAATTTCTTGCAATAGCTCGTTGAGGAATGTTGTTTTTAAACTGTTCGACAATCAGCTCACGCATTTGTTCACTAAGTGGTGACCCTCACCCCATCCTTGTTTGTGAATGACTGAGCATTTCAGGGAAGCTGCTTTTATTCAAAATCATGGCACCCACCTGTTCTCAATTAGCCCATTCACCTGTGGGATGTTCCAAATGAGTGTTTGATGAGCATTCCTCAACTCTCTCAGTCTTTTTTGCCACTTGGGCCAGCTTTTTTGAAACATGTCGCAGGCATCAAATTCCAAATGAGCCAATATTGGCAAAAAATTACAAAGTTTACCTGTTCGAACATTAAGTAACTTGTTTTTGCAGTGTGTTCAATTGAATATAGGTTGAAAAGGATTTGCAAATCATTGTATTCTGTTTTAATTTACGATTTACACAACGTGCCAACTTCACTGGTTTTGGGTTTTGTACTACCAATCCAGGTTGTCAGCAAGGATAGCAACAATCAGGTGTCTGAAAGCCTGTTCACACACCACCCTGCTCTGGATAAAGTGAAATACCCCAGCAATGCACTCTGGAAACTCAAATCAGGCTCTCAAACCCAAATCTGACCTTGGTTTTCTTCTCTCCCAGGAAACAGTTGGTGCACCTCATTGACCAGTTGATAATAAATATAGATTTCCAGGTAAGAGGAGAACACAAAACCAGCAGTTTAAACCCTTAAGCACAGTGATTTGACTGACAGGACATGCTTATGACACTTGGGCAGAAAAAATGACTAAATTGTAGTGGTTACTTCACTACAAGAGCTTCTATAGTAATAACTTTGGTTATTCATATATTTAACAACATCAAACAAAAGAGGTGAGCCAGGTTACGCGCTCATTAACCCTTAGAGCACTATAGGCAGCTATAGCTGCCCAATCAAAATCAGATGTTGTTAAAGACATTAAGTTGACAGATAGATAGATTTTCAACAGCTCAGAATATTTACATTTTTAATTCCCCAAACATTTATTCAGCACTCTAAAGCCTGATTCAAACTTTTTGCGGTCGGCGCGGTTTCAGCAGTGCGGACGGTGCGCACAGTCCCCACGAACGTCGAGTCGTTTCACGCTTGATGCAGTCAAAGCGGCTCCAAGAACGGACCTGATCTAATCTTGCACTACTGAATCTTATTTCTTTAATCAATATATTCATTTTTACTATCATACCTATAACTATTATTATTATTATTACTACCAAACACACGGCTCCATTATTTTGATTTAGACATCGCGTCGCCGTAAAAACAAATATTACTGGCCGCTCTTTGTCTACTATTACGATGAGTGGGTCACTTGAAACTTCCGAAAACTACGTTGACATGGTTTGCATTTCGGCAGTTTCAGCACCGATGTCTAGTAATAAGCATCCTTATAGATCCGACAGGAATTGTGATAAAGATGTTTGTATTTTCAGCTGTTTGTATGTTCAGCTGGCTTTTCCATTTTAGTTTTAATAGTTATACGTACTTACGGATCCTGAAGCTAGCCAATCATTGCAACGCGATCTGGGGGGCCCCCGGCGACGTTGTTACAAAATTCTCCAGGTGCACAGCTCCGTGTACAGAGCCTCCGCAGAACCGCCGCGCTCTGTCGTCTTGGCCGCAATTGCGTCATTTCACTGCGTGGGCCGTGCTGACTGCGCCGACCGCAAGAAGCATGAATCAGGCTTAAGGGTTAAGACTCAGACAGGATCAGTGTTTCTGTGCGCTGACTCTTCAATTGCAGCACTGTGCATCTGAATACGCATGAATATTAAATGTACAGTAGACGAGAAGCAGTTAGTGAAATCTCTAGTATTCATTATTAAAAGTATTTATAATGCCACCAATACGGAGGTAGAGTTGGGTCTTTAACTTTCAGAGAGAGGAAGGTAAAGCTAAATCATGGGTAAATAACCTCATTAGGAGATGGGTGTGATGGGGGCCGTACATCACGTGGGTGATCTTGTAGGTAAGGTGCTGTTGTACAAGCATTTTAACAACTATATCAACAATTGAGCAATAGTTCAGTGCCCACAGGTGCAGTATGGGTATTTGGACGCACCCCCTGGTGACTGAAGAGGGTAGAGGAAGTGATTGAACCATCAGGGTCACCTGTTTAAAGTCGGAGTTTCCCATCATGCACTGCAGGATGTAGATGATTGGGTCTCCCTTCATTGGGGGGGTGGGCTCCCAGGTGACCTCACAGGAGTGCTCGTCCAACCGCTCCACCCTGGGAGCTGGGCGGGGTCAAAGGAGAGGTCACTTGCAGTATGACAACTAGACCAATTCCAATACATATACAGCATTACATGCAGTCAGATATAAACGTAAGGGCGGGTGGGTGTGTGACTGCAGTATCATGATGATACCATTTCAGCAATATTCTGCAAAGTGTACAATCCAGTGACACCAAAATATAAGGTTGTGTGCGTGTCTGTGTGAGAGTGGGTGTGTTTGTATACCGTATAACAACACCCATGTGACATTAAAATACAAAGTGTTAAGTATGAGTATTTTATGTACAGCATTGTGCATCATTTGTAAATGGAAATTTGTTAGATGCCGTTTTTGCTGCCTTGCTTTAGCACCCTCTGGTGGTGGGTCTGTAGCAAAACATCTGATGTAATATCACTTCTCTGTAATGGACTAGTGCTTTCTAGAAAGCTTCTGGCATCTTTCTGGCTGGAGGGGGCGGAATTACCCAGGAATCCTGTAGATCTTCCCAGAATCTTGCTTGTCTATATAAATGCTGTGATTTTGGTTACCAAGAGGAGAGCAGAGCAGAGTCGAGTTTTTGTTTTGGCGACAGAGTTACATGGTGGCATTAGAATGTTACTATAAGATTACAGTGAATTATTTGTTAAAGTTTTTTTTCTAATTAGTGAAGAATAAATTTGTTTCAGGTGTCATTGCTGGTTTTCTTTGTTGTGATTTTCAAGTCATAACAAAATTGTACAATCCAGTCACACGAAAACAAAGGGCTGGGTGTGAATGCCTACGGGAATAAAGAAATACAATTTTTTTTTTTCCAATGAAGAATGAATGACAGCTGATGCTGGCCAGCTATATTCTGGCCACTATTTTACCAACTTTTAATTCATAAACATAGTTTTATGCAAAGCTGTGAGGGGGTGTATGGAGGGATAAAACAGAGGAGTGAAGTGTCCTTTCAAAAGCATTGAGGGAGGGCAGGCAGTGATGGAGGGATGAAATGGTGGAGTGCAGATAGCTCCTGTACCTTTGAGAGGCGCCGGGGGAGAGAGGGGCGTGGTGAAGGTGTACTCGGGGGAGAACGGCCCCTCCCCCGCTTCGTTAAAGGCCTGTATGCGGAAGGTGTAAGAGGTAGACTCTGAAAGCCTCTGCACTTTGTAAGTGTGGCATGGTCCTCTGTATAAGGATATAAACCTGGAGGTGAGCGGGAGAGAGAGACCCAAAAAAACTTTCAATTCCCACAATTCACTTCTTCACTGCAGTCCTCTCAAACTTGACTCCTCGAAAAGAATCGAAAACCAACACGGACAAGAGCATGCTGCAAATCCAACACAGCCTTGCCCGATAAATGGCTTCCTCATGTAACTTCACCATCAAACATTAATAGAATGAGCTGACCAACAGGAATTTGGTAGGAGAAAAAAAAAAAGTTTTTACAGTACAGTTTACATTTTCTGGAGTCAAGCAAGTGCAACAAGATCTACTTTAGTTTTCATAATTTGAGTGAGTGGACAGAACGTTCACCATTACAACAAAATCCATTTTAAATGATTGAGAGCCATCTACAGTTGAACGGCTTGAAGGTATATCTAGTAAGATTTTTCAGTAGTGGTGTGTCAAAACAACATTCAAAGTCGGCCCCTTCTCCCAAGTGCAACAACTCCAGAAGTGCGACCCTGCAGTTCAGCCCCATGTCCAGGCCTGTTTTCCTGCTCACTGTGACTGGCTGGTGGCTCCACAACACACTGTCCAAAAACTGACGCCCCAAAAATGAGCCGTACAAAGTAAAATATGAAAAATACAGGCAGACGGCAGTGTCTCGGCAGATACAGAAACAAACCAGCAGCCTCTAGAGGGTCATTAATGATGATTGAAGAGAGATCAGTTTTGAATACGCCAATACACTGTTTTTTTTTGGAAAATTCGACTCTGTATACCTCCAAATTTGCGTTCAGAGAGACATTAACCCATGACCCACTCGAGAGACAGCACCCCAGCTCTCCAATTGCTGCACAATGCAGTCATTCCCCCTCTCACCTCCCAAGCTTGTCCTTCATCTGGAGGTGGTACTGGAGCGCGTCGGTGGGCGAGGCCTTGGCTGGCCCCTCCCCCCACTTCAGCCGCAGGGTCTGGTGGCTGTAGACTGTGCACTCCAGCCGAGGGGGCGGCGGGGGGAGGGGCTTTGTCTTCAGCTTGAGGGTGTGGCTGAAGGGCCCCGCGCCCAGGCTGTTCAGGGCCTGTATTCGTATCCTGTCAGAAGGAGGGAGGCCACATTTTCACTTCATAAGAAAGGTGAAGACGCAATGCTAAAAAAAAAAACACTCATTTATAGTCAAACCACAAACATAGGGAGAGATGAAGCAATAACACACTGGGATATTTACAGTCTCATGATCAAAATTATTTCAAAATTAATCTGTAAAAATTACATACTGGGAGAATGACCCCTAATATGTTATTGATTACAACACATCCCAGCTCCACAAATGGGGAGAGCAAATCTCAGCTGCTGTCACTTACACAAAAATACTAGCTTATACTAAAATGTAGACACTTTACAGATTATTTTATCCAGCAAAATGTGTACAGTCATGGTGATTCTTCAATCATTTTATCATGTCAGGTATCTCAACTGAAGTAGTTAGCCAAAATTCTCAGGTGCATTACTTCAAATAAATAGGTGAAATATCAGACGTACAGCGGTGAGAATGGAATGTGTCCTGTATCTCACCTGAAGCTGTGAGGATGGAGTGTGTACTTTATTGCACCTGAAGCTGTGAGGATGGTCTGTGTACTGCATCTCACCTGTAGCTGGTGTCGGGCTGTAGATGGCGGATGACGTGTCTAGTTACAGGCCCCACAGAGATTGGCTGCCGCTCCCCCAGGTCTATCAGGTAGGCAGTGATCTCAGCCCCGTTATCGCAGGGGGGGTCCCAGCGTAACCCCAGGCAGGACGAAGGGCACAGTGCGCCCCCTTCATCGCTCTCCTCCTCATCCTCCTCTTCGTCCTGCGGGTCGGCCCACTCCTCTTCCTTTAGGGCCTGCACGCTGCTGACGGCCGCTGGGACTGAGCAGGGTGTCTGACACAGGGTGACCTCACTGAAGGGCCCCGCCCCCGCCACGTTCACCGCCTTCGGATTAGGCAGTGTCATTATTGCACCGCGCAGAATATAACACCGCACATACACCAAAAGTGCCATGTCATTTCAAACACTGAATAAGGGCACACATTCACACACTCATTGAATAGACAGATCACATATACCACAATTAATCTCATAATGTACACCCCACAGTTTCACATATTCAGTGCATACTGCAGGATTCGAAGTATGCTCAGTATATACACCAAACTGTTCGACATACTCAGTAATACGTCACACTCAGGGTTTAACGGTCAGTCTGGACCATGTGCAAGTTAACAAATCAAGTGTACAGCACATTCTCTGTACACACGTCACATGCCAAGGAAAGCGGTCTGTACATGACACATGTTCAGCACATTTTACAACATAACCATCTTTCCACACTCAGTGCATACCACCATCAGTGTATACATATGGTTTAAAACTACCCTATGTTAGTCAGATTGTGAAACCCCACATTTTTTGAAATAACTCAGTAGTAAATATAGTACATACAATAGCACAGTACAAAACACACACAGACACTATACCAGAGTTCAAAACTATTTAGTATGTGTGACATTTCAACGACCTCAACGTATAGACTGCATACTATGAAATAGGGTGATGGTGTACCATGCAGTTCAACAAACTCGGGGCATACATTATATCGCCAAAAATATGTGGACACTCAGTGGTCTGTGGCTGTTTTCTCTCAATTCGGGAGAGGTCTGTTAGCTCCAGAGAAAGAATATCTCCTCTCAGCAGCATATAATAACATTCCAGAAGATTCTGTGTTCCAGTTTATTGAAGGCCCTTTCCTGTTTCAACATGACAATGACCCCCATGCATAGCCACAACCCCATGAGACACCATTGGGACTCAATGGAATGCTCACTTCAAGCCAAGCCTAATCAAAGAAATATCCCTTCATGACCTCACTAGTGTTCTTCTGGCTGGAACAGAAGCGAAGCCCCACAGCTGGGTAATAACATCTCACAGAAAGCCCTCTCAGAGGAGCTGAGGCAGTAATAGCTCCAGGTTGGCTGTAATGCTTATGAATTTGGAATGAGATGCAAGAGCCTCAGGTGTCCACATCCTTCATGCATACAAGTGAATAACACAGAGTTGCATGCGCAATTCCACATGCTCACAATGTACCAGCATCTAGTTTAGCACACTAACTATATACCAAATGCAATTCCCCACACACACGCGCACAGTTTCTCTCTCTCTCTCTCTCTCTCTCTCCCACCCACAAGCCCAATATGTAACATATGCAAAGTGAGTCCGGTGATAACCCCAAAAAGAGCACCATTAGTATATATATGTATATAGTCTTAGTCTCAGCTCACCTGTACCCTGCAGAAGTAGATGGTTGCTGGGTTGAGCCCTTTCACCTCGTAGCTCTGCCCCGCACCAGAGTAACACACCTGCATGCAGCCTTCGGCTGCGCCCCACTCCAGCCGAAACTCGGACACCTGGGCGCCGTTACAGGGCGGACTCTGTTGCCGGTGAGACAGCGGGGGTCAGGGTTTAGGAGAGCCAGAAAATAAGTGCACCACAAGGCATGAAAAAAAGTTCCTTTTACATCTATAACCTAAATTAATTTTTTTTTTTTTTTTTTTGCTAGTGACAAAAGACTGTTTCAATAATCTAAAAAACTTCAAAATGTCTTTCATTTTCCCCCTCCGCTCAGGGCGAAAAAAAATTAATTGTGAAATGCTGGCCTGGTTTAGAAACATGATTATTTTTTTTTTTTCCAGATGGAGCAGTTGACATGGATTTTAGGTCTGGGTGGTTTTTCTTTTTTCTGTATTGGCTCACACTGATAAAATGAGAGAAACCTCACCTCCCAACTCACGACTGCACAGGTGGGGGACTTGCAACCCACATGGGGGGCCCTGCAGGGTTCCGGGGCCCCAGGGCCAGTAGTGACATCACAGTGATCAGAATAGGGCCCGTACTGAGGGAACCACATACAGAGGAGAGGTTAGCACCATCATACCCTCATTAACAACTTTAAAGCAAATAAAGAATGTACATAAGTAATGATATGACCGTTAGCTATGGGTAGTCTCAAAGCAGTGGTGTCTGATCTGTTACAACGAAGGCCAAGGCAAGCTAGCTGGTTTTAGTTGTGGTCCAACAGTCCAAGAGAATAATAAATTTAGTAAAACAAGTGCTTGAAACTATCACTGGAGTGGTCATTAATGCATGCGTCTCAACTTCTAACACTGAAATGCAAAAAAACAATTTGGCATCACCCATGCCATTTTGAATAAAAACATCTCAGTAACTACAAATATAACCCTGCTGCTTTTTTGTACAGTGATAGAAGACAGATGGAACTGTCTTTTAGAAAAAGTTGGGGTCTCTGGCACCTGTCCCACATGGAGATTTTTGCCACCAAAAACAGCCAATTAAAAATCTCGTCCAACTTTGGGAGCTCATATTTTCCAAACTGAGGTATCTAGAAAGCTCCAGTTTGCCAAGTTATCACACAAGTTTGCGTAGAATGGAACCCAGGGGTATCAGAACACCTCTGTGCAGTATTTCTAGTACCTTTAAGGCCCCAAACCCCACTCGCGAGTAGGTTTTTCTTCATTTTTGGCATTATTAGCAAACCCCCATGGCCTGCAGAGTGTAGGGAAACACCTGGGGATGTTTGTGGAGCACTAGCTACATGCAGAGGCCTTGTATACCAACTTACAGCTCTCTGATATGTCTAGAGGCTGAGAATTAACCACTTAAAGATGCAAAAAACCCTGGCGAGGCTTTTCTTGGCTATTTATAGCCCAAATTCTGAAAATTTCAGACGCCCATAACTCAGTAACTATTTGAGCTACAGATCTACAATTTTGCATAGAAAGTACTTTTGTGACTATCTAGAGGCATGTAAATTTGAGACTAATTTGAAAATGGTGCAGCAACACTCCCAAGGAATATCTGGTCCTTTCACTTGGAATGACCCAATAATATTACACACCTGAGGCCAGTTAACTTAATTACTTGCTAAATGTTCTTCCAGCTGATTCTCTTACATATTAATAGCCTTTTTCTGACCTTTTTTGCCTGTGTCCCAACTTTTTTGAGACCTGTTTGCAGCCAGAAAATTTGAAATAAGCCAATTTTGTAGATAAAAGTCTGAAATGTCTCAGTTTCAACATTTGAAATGTTATCTATGTTCTATTGTAAATAACATATTGGCTCATGTGATTTGAAAGCCATTGCATTTTGATTTTATTCACAATTTACACTTCTCAGAATTGGGGTTGTATATGACCAGGGCAGTGGCTAGCCAATTTCTCCTGTGGGTACACACCAGCCAGTACCAGTTATCTGTTGTATTCCATCTTAAAACACACCAGATGCAACTAATCAAGCCGATAACTGTGGTGAGTTTAAGGAAGAACACAACAGATATCTGAGCTGGCTGGTGTGCCCCAAGGACAAAGTTCAGAGCCACTGGAATATAGTGTCCATAGTACTTTGCCAAAAGAAACATCAGCATACAAAACAGCCCTGTTTTAAATATGATTAGACACCCCAGCTCACACCACTGAACAAAGTCATCACAATAGCAGAAGGCAGGGTTAGGCATGGCAGGGCAGATGAGGGCAGGACAGGCTGAGGCAGGCAGACTCTCACCCCGGCTTTGTTAGCTGCTCTCAGGCGGAAGCTGTAGCTCCTCCCAGGGAGCAGGCTGCTGACGGTGCAGTCCAACTCAGCTCCCTGGTGCACCTCTCGGTGCTCCTCTGCCTGAGCTTCCACCACCTCCAGGCTGTAGCAGGACACGGCACAACCTCCATCCACCAGGGGGGGCCCTAGGGCACAGACACAGCACAGGGTGCATCACTGCAGTGCGCACGTCATTGCAGTGGTCTCTTTCATAAACTGCCCCAACCTTCCCTCACCAGTGCGTTTAAACTTGGAGCGAACAAAACGCCATAGGGTTGAAAAGGTAGGCTACGGACAGGTAGATAAAAGACAAATGAGACTTTGTGAAATCTGTATTGCTCTTCGAGTACAGCAGTCCTAGAGGGCTAGATCGTACGCTGGTCTTCAATGCCGCTAAGCATGTGTGGAAGTTCCAGGTAAGCAGCTGCTTTTGCAACGTTGTGAAAATTGAAAGAAGTCCTCAGTGGAACTTTAGATGAATTTTTGGCTTATGAGACTCCAGACAAATGTATACACTGTGTTTTCACCGAGAACTGAAAGCTCTGTGGTTAATCCACCTGCGTTCAACGCAGTTTTGAAGAGCAGTTGCTGTTTAACTACTGCCAGATGGTCTCAGTAGTGTTTCCATCAGCCTTTTCAGTCTCCCAGCTCCTGCGAGCAGATATCTTTGCTGGCATCCATGTGATAAAGCCTAACTGCACTACAACGCATACAGTGGACATTTTCTGAGACACAAAGTATCAGTCAATTACAGGGCTAGCATAATAAAAACTTCCATTTTCTTTAAACTGGACTGCTTTATATGTTCTTCACAGAAAATACGGCAAAGATAAGGAGGTTTTGCCCACAAGTTCATTATCAAACCATATTCCTGATCAGGGTTAGAAGGGAGCTGGAGTCCATCCCAGCATTCAGTGGGAGAGGAGTAGTAACAAACCCAGGGCAGTTGGCCAGTGCATTACACACCATTCATACAGATGCGTGATTCAGAATTCCCAATTACACTGGCATAAAGGGCTTTGGATTGAGGGAGGAAACCAAAGTACCCAAAGAAAACCCACTCAAACAAGAGGAGAACAGGCAAACTCCACACAGAAAGGCCCCAGG
This sequence comes from Gymnothorax reevesii, assembly GCA_029721435.1. Lineage (NCBI taxonomy): Eukaryota > Metazoa > Chordata > Actinopteri > Anguilliformes > Muraenidae > Gymnothorax > Gymnothorax reevesii. The sequence goes on from CM056574.1 coordinate 125,190,586, forward strand.
CTGGGTTCAAACCCACAACCTTCATATTGTGAAGCAACAACGCTACTAACGGCACCCAAAGTGCTGTCTAAAGCCAGTATACTTTAAAAACAGCACTGCAAATAGAAAACTGGCGATTTTAACCAGAAAAGCGCAAGGTGAATAATCAGTTGCGGGGAGTGGATAATGAATTTTAATTGATGCCCCCACGTTGAAGCGTAGAGCTCACCCCAGCGCAGCTGCACCTCTCTGGCTTTGGGACGCCCCACCACCCTGGGGGGCAGGCAGGGTCCCGGGGGTACGGCGGGGGTGTGCACCAGCAGGGCGTCTGACAGCTGCAACACAAACACGACCACATATAACGAAGGCGTCAACGGCAACGCCTGGTATAATCCATGACCTATGTTTGCGTGAGTTCTGCTACAGACCTGAATGCACTGGGTTCCAAAATTCCAAATTGGCAGTGTGTTGTGTTCTACAAGAATTTGCATTAGCGGTCCACTGTTACAGGGCAATCAGCATTTGCGAAGTGCTGCAATCAGCTGTATTAACTACAACTGTGTTGTGTCCAGATGTAATCGATGTTAATAGCGCTCCTGCTGTGTTGCGTTTGAGCGACACCCACATTAGGAAAATAATGTTCCATATATTAGCAGTGTGACTCAAGCATTAGGAGCATTTTACATTCCAACAACAGTATATCTATGTTAGCTGTAAGGGTACGCAGACCTCCAGCTCCTTTAGAATTTGCAGTATTTGGACTTTAAGCTACATTAGCATTTTCAGTATGCGCAATTTCAGTTACATTAGCATTTGCAGCATGAGTGGTTCTAGCTCTACTAACTTTATCAGAGTTCTGCATGCATTTACACCCGGTTCTGAGCTGCGATCATGTTTAAGCTGAACTGAGTTCCACATGTGTTTACAACAACAATGTTTTTCAGATGTATTAGCCACAGCGGTGCATTCCAGATTCATGAGCATAAGTTGTGCGTTCAATTGGGGCGACAGTATATTGGTATTCTCTGCGTATCATGACCCTGGTGAATTTCCCACATGAATATGCAGAGATAAAAAGCATTAGAGGTATGTTCGTAGCACTCACTGGGCTCTGGCCCCCCAGATTGACGCAGTAGACCCTCGTCTGGTAGGAGGACCCTGGCTTCAGTCCTTCACACACACTCTCCAGGGCAGAGCCTTTGTACACCAGCTCCCACATGGCACCTGAGAAACAAACACACGGAACGTAAAACAAGAATACGGCCAGGAAAGCTTATAGGGCATCTAAAGTCGATTCCCATTGTCTTTCATTATCGGCCAATCAGCATGCCGCACCTACACAAATGAACCGAAATTTTCAACCGAAGGATTATCTACGCATGTACGCAAAACATTGGTTCATATGAATGAAATTGGTCATGTGACTATGCAAGATAAAAACAAAAGCAAGTGATTTATTTGTAAACATTGGACGTTCAACATTCCGTCAGAGAATCGACTTTAGAGGCCCTTTAAAGAGCTCTAAATGCAGTTTGCCTCATTGGGAACTTACCGCTCGATCCCTCAGATATCTCCACAACGTACTCAGTGATTTCTGATCCTCCATCATCACTAGGGGGCTCTAGGTAAACAAGCACAGCACTGAGGTTAACAACTACTCTGCGTTCCTGTTATCAGCCCAAAAGGAGAGTGACCGCAACTTTGTATGGGAGTAAGTATGGGTGAGTTTGAGAGTGTGTGTGTGTGTGTGTGTGTGTGTGTGTGTGTGTGTGTGTGTGTGCGCGCGTGCTGCATCGCACACTAACCCCAGGACAATCGGAAGCTGTTGGGGTGGACTTTGCCCCTGACGGCAAGCCTGCAGGGGTTTCTGGGAGAGTCGGGGCAGGTGCTGAACTCCGACACCTGGCTGGGGTTACTCTTCCCCTCCGCGTTATACGCCAACACCTGCAGAGGGCAGCACATGATGAGACCTGTACATCCGTCAGGAAACTGACCATCACATCATAAAAACGTCTCATAAACTCTACCCAGGAACAAAAATGCCTTGATGAAAATCTGTATATTTGCACACTGTTCCAGAAGCCTCAGTGTTAATCAAATCCTGTATCACCATTACCAAAAAAAAAAACAAGTTTTTGAACACAAGTAGCAAACTTGCTTTGGAAATTCCATGAGATAAAGGAATAGCAGTTTTAGAAGTAATGAACCGTCAAGTGACCCAGAACAGTTGCAGTGGGCTCCTCCCAAAAAAACTCAATTACAGTACAAGATGAGACACGTCTGCTTTCAACTGCTGTAATTGATTGGTTAGGGACAGGGTAATAACCCGTGGATCCCGTGGATCAGAGGCCTCCAAACACAAGACGATAGCTGCAAATTCATGCGTACTTTCCATCTAAACTAAATCACAAAAGTAGCGCATTAAAAACAGCCGGCTGTGCACAGAAAGTCAATTTACACAAGTGGTGCTACTTCAAAAGTACAGAGGATTATTTTGTGATATTTTAATCAGCGCGGACACTACGCAAAATAGGTGGGAGGCAGTGTTTGTTGACGTTAATCATTATCGCAGAGTTGATTAAGGAGAGAGTCGGGCAGTGGAACCTGTCGGTCAGGAGGACTGTAATCAAACGCTGAGAGCGCGGGATAGCGCTATGCCCATCCCTGTCGGGATACGCCAGGGAGGTCAGGTGAATTAATGCATCTCCCTCTTTACCAAAACGCAAGAGACCACTCCCCCGCACAGCCACGTAAACCCTCTCCATGGCAACGCTGACGCACTGGGCGAGACAAGACTGAATGAACGCTTGGGCAGATGATGACGGGCAGCTGTAGAGATGCTAAAGGTGAATCCCAGTGTGTGATGCTCAATCAGACCACTTCCACGATGAATTAACTTCCTGCATTAACCAAAGTGTCCAGTTTTAGTGAGAGAAGAGTGACTTAACTGACAGACCTGGCCAAATATGGTCCTCAAAGCCAAATGCCGCCCTGGTTTCTTCCCATCCAAGTAACTGAACAACAAGACAACATTGTCACGAATATCCCCCCCCCCCACGGTAAGAATGGTCATGGGGGAATGGGGAAAACTTGTCCCCATTAAACACCCATACACCAAGTCCAGAGTCAAGGGCCATAACTCCGTAAAAAAAATTTCTCGGAATCAATTGTCGAACTCATGCAATAGAGTCATTAGTACTGGCCACACACAAAATTTCACCCATGAAGATGCAATAGTTGCCGAGAAATAGTCCCCATTGCAAATCTCATACACCAAGTCAACGAACAGAAACAAGGGCAATAACTCCGTAAAAATGCGTTTCTCGGAGTCAACTGTCGAATTCATTCAAAAGGATCATCAGTACTGGTCACCCACAGAATTTCATACACGTTGGTGCAATAGTTGGCGAGAGAACTTGTCCCAATTGCAACACCCATACACTTAAGTCCACGAACAGAGCCAAGTTCAGAGTTAAGGGTCATAACACCGTGAAAAAAAAATTTCTCGGAATAAATTGTCGAACTCATTCAGTAGGGTCATCAGTTCTAGCCACCCACAAAATTTCATTCACGAAGGCTCAAGAAAAAGAAAAACTTGTCCCCATTGAACCCGCATGGACGGACGAGCGCCATTCCAATACCCCTGATCCACCTCGTGGCGAGGGATAATTATTGCCACTGATTGGCCAGACTGTGATCAGTCCTCTCCCAGGTAAGAGGAGGGTGGACACCAGCAGTTTTCAGGCCTCGAGGGCTGTGATTTGGGGAACAGGGTCCTACAATTTAATTTCCTCTCATTCAGGAGGAGTTGTGGATTGGGAGGAAGACAAAGAGTGGGGGGGAAAAAAAAAAAAAAACACCAAGACTATCACAGCATAGTTTGGAAAACAGTCCAAACAGAGGCATTCTGGCCTGTTATGCCCATCATGACAGGAGGCTACATCTGACAGCGACAATATCACAACAATTCTCTAAATCGCTCCAGGCCATCCTGGCTCGGCTAGCTGCAGAAATCGCGACTGAAACGGGACGGCGATAAAGCGGGAGGAGGACATTACTTCGCTGCGCCTCTTTCGCATCTCTTCAGCAAGGCATTATTATCCCACTCACCCCAACCACCCTCCCTCCCCTGGCATTGAGCTCGACAGCGTTACAACAGGCTGGCGAGATGAATGATGTTTGCCAGGGCCAGGGCTTGAGTCACACAGAAACCCCCCCCACACTTCCCCTGGAGCAGAGCTCTCTGCGGTCGTAATTAAAGTCGCGCGCCGCTAAGTGGGGATGAAAGAGCCGCAGCCCCCGCGGGACACAAGACAGGCTTCGCTCACCCTGAACCTGTACTTGGTGCTCCGGTGGAGACTCTTCACGGTGCAGGACAGCTCCTCGCCATCGTACCTTGGCTGGAAGCCGTAGCCCTAAATGCAGGATTGGAGAGGAGAGGGGTGTGAATATTTATTTGAGGGGGACGTGCATAGAGACAGAGATGGGCTCGCCGCTCCCTTTGACAGCAGCGACTGAGTGAGGGCTGGAAATACTCCATCAGGGCAGGCAGCTTAAAATGGAGCTGGGTGAGCTGGTGACTGTCAGACACACAGCAGGGATAACAGAGCAACAGCCCCACAGGATACAGGATATAGAAAATCGATGGACTACTGAAGTATATATCAGTGAGGAAGTGCATTACTGAGGTAGATATCAGTGAAAGTCCATCTCAGAGAAGCAGTGTCCCTCTAAGGCAGATATCAGTGAAGCAGTGTACCTCTGCGGTAGATATCAGTGAAGCAGTGTCCATCTGAGGTAGATATCAGTGAAGCAGTGTCTTTCTGTGGTAGATATCAGTGAAGAAGTGTCCATCTGAGGTAGATATCAGTGAAGCAGTGTCCTTCTGAGGTAGATATCAGTGAAGCAGTGTACCTCTGAGGTAGATATCAGTGAAGCAGTGTACCTCTGAGATAGATATCAGTGAAGCAGTGTCCATCTGAGGTAGATATCAGTGAAGCAGTGTCCTTCTGAGGTAGATATCAGTGAAGCAGTGTACGACTGAGGTAGATCTCTGAAGCACTGTACCACTGAGGTAGATCTCTGAAGCAGTGTACCACTGAGGTAGATATTATTGAAGCAGTATACTACTGAGGAAGATATTAGTGAAGTAGAGTACTTCTGCAGCAGATCTCTGTGAAGCAGTGTACCACTGAGGTAGATATTATTGAAGCAGTGTACTACTGAGAAAGATATCAGTAAAGCAGAATACGACTGAGATGGGTATAACTGAAGCAGCGTGCTATTAGAGAAGACATCACCAAGGAAGAGGAGTGCACTAGCAGATGTAACAGTGTGCACAACTGTAGAGGATGTAAATAAATCAAAGGGCTGGCAGTGAAGCAGTGCAGTAATGAAGAAGTAAATCAGCAGACCAAGTACTATGTTTTAAGAGGTGAGGCAGTGACTGTTGCAGCATAATGGTTACTGCAGTGAAAGCAGATGTCAGGTGTAAAAGGTGACTTTCTATGCATTATCAGTCTGGGCACATGTGTGGGCAACAGTGTGAATTGTCAGCGGGCGACTGCCCACTCACCGAGCCCTCCTCCTCCATATCCAGCACATAGAAAATGTCATCCTCGGCGGGGGAGCTGGCCGGGCGATGCCAGCGCACACACAGCCACGTCACCCCGGCCTGCACCAGCTCGGGGGCGAGGGGGGCCGCAGGGACACTGCCCGAAGTGAACATGTCAACTGCTTCGCTGAAGTTACTGCAGCAGGGCGGAAGGATAGAGACCGTTATAATGCAACAGAGCCCATGTCACCATGAGAAACACACAGCACTAAAGCCACTCAGCCAGGAAACCAGGAGGGAAGTGCTATATTACAGCATCCATTTCATCATCACAGTCACACATGTACCTGTATTACAGTCATATGGCACAAAAACCACCAAAGAGCCAGTAGGTCAAGTCCACAGTGTCTCTACAGAAGGTGCAATGAATGAAAAACCAGCCCCGCACAGGAAGGTGAGAGCAGCAGCAATATACCATAATTACAACTCAGTAAATGACGATGATAAATATACATCCTGCGCTACAAAATACAACACCTGCTGGGAGTGAAAATATTTTGAATACTTGTAATTCACAATGAATTGTTAGAGTGACTTCACAGTACATATAGCTCACCGTATTTACATCTAATCGAGTTGTGTAAAGGCAAAATGACACCAAGTACCATCAGTGCAATAAAAACGTAAAAGACGTGAGGGGCTGAGAGAGAGAGAGAGAGAGAGAGAGAGAGAAGATGAAGAGCTGTATTTTGACCTGGGAAAAGCTGAGTGTAATACAGATGCTGAGTGCAGCAGTGCCACAATCCTCAGCACAGTCACACGGTGAGAGCCGGCAGCCCAAGATCACTGCCTACCTGGTGCCCATTTGGTTTTTGGCTGCCAGGCGGAAGGAGTATCTTGTAGCTGGTGACAGCTTGGTCACCCGATACTGCTTCTGGGGTCCGTAGTAACACTGCTCGAACTCTCCAGTTCCTTTACCCTGGAGGAAAAAAAAAAAAAAAAAAAAAAAACATTTCAAAAATCCATCTTTGGTTTCAGCATGAACAGCATAAACATACGAAACCCGGCAGAAGAGCTGCAAATACGACGCTGAAACCAACACCGTTTCAATTTCGTTCAGAGCACCACAACATCTGTTTAAAGGCCAGGGTATAATGCAATGATATGAGAAATAATTGGTGCAGAATCGCTTCAGCCAGTCTTAAAAACCCAGCATATGTTCAATTCCCCAAACAGCCATCACACTCCACTTTGCTTGAATTTCACACTGAAATAGGAATCAGACTCTACCTCATCCCACTGCAGAATGTAGTTCTGGATTTTTGAACCGTTGTCACAAGGAGCCTATTAGAGTAAGAAGGGGATAGTTACCATTTTGATCGTTTGTTCAATCACTCACATAACGCCGAATAAACTCAAATCAGCATTTATTGAACATCAGAAATACTGCAATAGCACAATGATCACCAATTAACTGTCAAACCAGCACTGACCAGGTCATGATAATTTGCTGAAAATGAGTGCGGGGGGGATTCACTACCTTCCACTGCAGGGTGAGGGCGCTCTTGGTCCCGCTGGTTTTTCTCGGGGGGACCGGGATGTCTGGCTCGCAGCTGAGGGTGGAGAAGCTGATTGCCTCAGAAGCGCTGCCCTGTAAACTGTTATACAAGGCCTGGACCCTAGAGGGCGCCAAAAACACAATTTACATAGAGTAGGTACTCTACATTTACAGTAGTTCGAATTTAACCGAGGCGTAGCAAACTACGGAGTGTCCAGGTAAGCAGATAGTGAGCGGCACAATCCATCGAGTCAGCACAGTATAATGACATTATCCTCCACATTCATAGTCAATTGGTGAATAAGTGTTTAGAGAAGCACAGTGGGTTTCATGCAGGACTTAAGACAAACGTGATTAACCTGGCATGGTAGTCTGTTGCTGGTCTTAGGTCTTCCACTGCCGCGCTCAATTCTTGGCCACTAATACAAAAACAAAAAACATAAAATAAGGCCTCTTATTCAGGACAACAAAAAAAGTTTCCACCAGAGGAGACAAACCTCAATCCTGGAGGGCCACAGTGTCCGCTGGTTTTTAGGTCGTTTCCACACAAGATATTGACTGAGGTCACTGATAGGCAAAAGGCTCCACACTCCTGATTCACAATAATATTAATCTGCTACTCAAAGCAAGGTGACACTCCAGGCACTGTGGACCTCCAGGATTAGAGTTTATTACCCCTCTATTTACTAAATGATCAAATACAGCGTTTCCCAAACCTCTCGTTTTAGCGCACCGGCCAGATCTAAGTATTAGTTGTGTTGCACCTTACGCACAACTAATGCTACTTATCACCTTTGATCAGCTGCAAGCCGACCTGGGGAGCGTTTAACACAAGCGTAGTTGCTAACTAAGTAAGCAACTTACATGGTTCGTCCATTCGCAGTTAATCAGTCTAACTAAGCAAGTTAGCAACTGAGATTTTGGGAAACGCGCCCCTGGCTGGCAAGCCCCAAGGAGAAGGTTCGGGAACTATGATCTAAAACATCCAAGTCAATGTATACAGCTGGATTTTACTGAAGCGATTTGGGCCGAGATGTTCATCAGAAGTTACACTAACAGTGCGCTGTCTGAGGAACTGAGCCTGCCTCAGCCGTTCTCTCTCAGCAAACCGTCACCCGCTCCGCACTCACTTGTACGCAGTCTTGTACTTCCCATCCCTGCCGCTGTGGGACAGGCTGAGCTCGTACGAGAAGGGTCCCAGGCTCTTCTGGACCTCCAGGGAGTTCTCCTCGCCCGCTGGTGCCGCCGGGACGGCCCACTTCAGCTGCACAGTCCGGGCCTGCACCTCCACCACCTGAACAACGAGACAATCAACGGAATGGAAAAACACGGAAATGGAAAAACACCAGTTCCCCAGCAGAGGCATTTTCATAATCACTACACTTGAATATAAAGGGAAACAACTGTAATCACACAAGCTGAGGCAAGGTGAGGAATGATAATTCATCACCGATGGGGGGGTACTAGCACAGGGTTGTACCATAAAATGCAAACTGATGGAGAATTCCAGGCACAACTGGCTCAGTATGGCTGAGCAGATTCATATCCACCACAGCAGCAAAGATGTCAGGCAGCAGAGGGCGCTAAATTACAAGGAAACTACAACCCTACATAATTATTTTGATAAGGACTCTCGACCACTGAAGTGCTGCTACTTATTCTAGTTTACCCACACAAAGCCATTTTCAACAGCAGAGGCTTAAAATGCTGCTTCTACAGCTGCAGCAATTGCATCTAAATTCCGATTGGACCATGATGTAAATCAGATATAAAAGATGATTGGACAACAATGACTGACTCAACTCGTGTTTCACAGGACTCTAAATGAACATTATGTCCTTTTTACATCCAACTGGCAGGTATTTTACCTCAGAGCAATCTTTCATAAACATTGCAAATAAGCAGAAAACAGCTGCACTAAAACCAGTGAAAAATTGTGTCAAAGCCATTCCTGAACAAGCTTTCAAGAATGACAGGCTTCGCAGCAACAAGTAACACAACATAGCAATGCGAGGAGGAATTCAGAGGGCGCAGAGTGTAATCACCGGTGATGACGGTGAAAATTTGCATATGTTGTCTAAAAACAGCTCAGGAATCCACAATGGGGCCAAGTCATGTGATCTAAACAAAGAGCATCAGCAGGAGAGAACACTGAGTCAAATCTGCCCACGATCTCACAGGTTGCACCAGAGTCGAGCCGGTCGTTTACATCCGTTGGGTATTTTAAATACCTGTGGGAATTATGCGGAAGGAACAAAAGATGAAAGACGGCAGACCAACGAGCAACACGCCCTCGCACACCTCAGGTGAACACACAAAGGATTAATGAGTCCCCTGCAGGAGTGCGCCATCGTGTTTGTGCGATTGCGTGTGTGAATGCCCGCATGTGGGCGTGTGAGCGCGTGTATGGGTGCTTTTAATTGCTTGGAAGAGAAATATCACAGCTGTGCCAGATAAAGAGACTGAGAGGCTGATAGATTTCAGCACTTTTTAATATGCAAGGTCATGGAAAAAAAAAGGAAGCTGTAATAAATGCGCTTCAGTGTGACCTTCAGTGTAATGCCACAGAACTTTCTTTGAAACTATCGCACAGTGTCAGGGGTTTTTTAATTCAACAAATAAAACAAGACCGAGACTTAGAAGACGGAGACTCGAAGGTCATATTCCTCCGGCTTGGTGCTTAACCCTTAGAGCACTGACATATATTTTTAAACTGCCATGGGTGTTTCCCCCAAAAACCCACATCTCCCCTTTTTTGCACATTATTTGGCCAATACTGTCGCCACGGGAACCAAAATCGGAGTCATAACTGAAGTATAACACGTCAAAACCAAATATGAAAGGAATCTGTCAAATTGCTCCCACAGGGAAATGTCCACAGACGTGGCCAGGGGTGACGAATCCATAGTAGCAGTCTGACTTCGTCCGGGGGCTACAAAAATATATTATCTTGCGATGTTGAAAACCGATCATGTGGCGACTTGTTTACAGGAGCTCTTTTAAACTTTGATTTTGATATCTTACATCATTCAACAACAATAGCTGTATTTAGCGCTCTAAGGGTTAATGACTGTGATGATTGTTGTTCACCATTTTTTGAGTTGTAGCCAAATGGATGTACAGAGGTGCATCAATGTTGCAAGTATACCCTCTTTGGGTCAGGAGTATTCCAAGCCTTACTGATACAGCTGCTCTACACATGACCAATGTGGGTGCGTTCGTCAGACCTAGGGGCACTGCTGCAGAATGACTGTAATGTAATATGAACAACAATCTTAGAACAACTTTCTTACCTCTGGCTTGCCAATAGTAGACAGCAGAGATTTGAGCATCTCGGCCTCTTCGTTCAGTTCTATAAAATAAACAAACTGCACTATTAGAACGTAAAGGAAACCTGGAGCATAAATATTTAATGCATAAAAGTGATTTTTTTTTTTTTTACAAGTTTATTACCACTAAGGGAGAGGAGGAAAGCAGAAAATTAAACTGACTGCCTAAACTTGAGCGGGTCGCAGACGGCTCCCTGGCGGGGGCCGAAAGCACTCATTTAAAGGAATGAAATCCTTGGCGCAGCAGAGATGGATTTGAATCCTTTCTCCGCCCTGCAGGGGAAGTTGGGCTAGGTAAAGTCAGCTGGGGGAGGACTCGACTAATGACTGGGGAGAAAGAATTGGAATCAAAGGGAACTGCCGCATGAGCACCTGGGCATCCTTCTCTGCAGGTACAAAGCAGTGGGTGCCAACTGCTTACGAGGTGACTGCTTTACCATCCCTGCTCACAAAATAGGAGTGGCATTGAGACCATGGAGGTCGGAACAGGGAGGACCACATGGGCAGCCTACCGCCTGCCTGGTCTGACAGACACAGAGGGTTGGTGCTTCAAGTCCAAGTGTAGCCATGTAGCCACAATAAGTTCAGAGCAGTTTTTTGGGCTCTTAAGCAAGGCCCTGAGCACCAAGTTAATCCAATGGGGACTGGCTCATACTAATTTTAACAGAATAGGAAAATAGGAAATAGATAAAAGTGTTTGCCAATTAATTGCAAAGTAAAGATTAAATTGATAGAAAAGTAAATGTGCCCCAGCCCACTATGAAATAACACTGCCTCAGTGTGGGTCCTTGGAGACCCCTTACGTACGGCTTTTATTCTCGCAAAATCTAATTACAATCCACAACTTTTTAGAAGTTTTTTTTTTTTCCAAAAACAACTTTTCATGTTCAGTTAAATTACTTCACCTCTAAAGCCACAAAATTTCAAATGTAACTAGCCATTTCATTAACAGTACGATTCCCCATATTCAAAGGATTTCATGAATGGAGACAATGCTTAACTCATCAAATAAAATCTGAAATGAATCAATGATCTCCTAGCTGAAAATATTGTTATACGGCCATTAAAACCTAGAAGAAGAAATGAAAAGGAACATGAAAAAGGGTCAAACATAAGTGCATTACTTAAGTGCATTATGTTATAAATTTGCTTTAATGAAGCAAATGAGTGGTTGATACAAAGACCATAATACGAAGGGGTTCCTCAAGGACCATGTTTGGAACCATTGCTATTGACTGACAAATTGAAAATGAGCACATGCAGAAAAGAAACGGAGGTATGATGGGATGAAGGGAAAAATCCACATACCCTCTGTGGCCGTCTCTACACACAGGCTGGATTTAGTCTTGCCTGCCTGTTTCCCTCTGGCAGTAGGCGAGGCAACAGCCTGGCACTGCTCTTGCTCGTTGGCCTCCACACCGTTGGGCACATCCAAGGAGGGCGGGGCGCAGTGGTTCTTCTGCGGGGAGGGAGGGGGGCTGCCGGGCCGGTCCTTGGCCCCCCCTCCGCCGCTCTGGCGTTCCTTAAGCTTGCGCTGCAGGCGCTCGTAAGCCTTGTTGGCCCTCTCATCCCTGTGCACCAGTGGCTGTCGGCCATGCGGACCATGGGAATCGGCGGGAACTGCCGGGACGACACAAAACGCTCACCTCAGGTCAGGGTACGACACCAAAGATTTGAGCAGCATGGTACTGGGGGAAGTGAAGGTTATTCTCACCTTGCTCTGAGTAGATCTGAGCAGCATGGTACTGGGGGATGTACTGGGAGCTCAGGTCAGCCACGCCTCCGGCCACGCCCGTGTACATGGGGTGGGGCGGGGGCGGGATCATGGCTGGGTGCGGGATGAAGGCCGGCAGGTGGGCATGGGGGGGAGGGGCATGCAGCGGAGAGTGACTGCCCGGGTGGTACTCCGGCTGAGGCAAAACCCGGACCCGCCGAACACCGTTCTCCTCTATGATCTGAGAGAGAGAGAGAGAGAGAGAGTGAGTGAGCGAGAGAGAGAGAGAGTGAGTGAGCGAGAGAGAGAGGCACTGAGCAACGCACTGGGATTTGTGATAAGTGGACCAAGTCCAGCAGAGCAATTCCCAGGGATTGCATGAGCTCATTCTCACGAGCAGGTTTTCACACTGGAGATGCGTGAACACAGCGCCAGCACAGGAATTTTGATGTCAGTGTCTAAGGTGCGAAACCGTTCCACTTAGCCCGGTTTTCACGGCGTGGTCTTCAATATTCATGAAATTCCCATCATCACCTCTTAGCTGCCAGTGGCGGCTTCCACTCTGCTGGGTGCTAATTTTATTATTGTGCATACGCAGTACACTTCTCAAGCCATCTCTTTCAGCTTTCATTTTTGAATAGCTTTGAGCCAGATATTCACACCATTTATCGCATAGGTTTTCACTTGCCGTATTATGACTACAGTGTCAATGGATCACAGCTAAGAGGGGTAGCAAGCAACCGGAGTATACCCACAGAGCATTTTCGTCTCAGAGAAGCTGGCAGACAATGCAAACATGATGGCTAACTGAGGAATAAGCACATGCTAGTGGACATAGCAAGCAAAACAGGTGAGGCGGGATACAACACAATCACAGACCAAGTGAGAAATAAATTGAATAAACTTAAAGGGACAAATTCAGTTAAATCAAAATTATTTTTCCTCATACACGCAGCGCTGTTTATGCATGTAGATCCTCTGGGTGCATGGTGCTAAGTTTAGAGAGCACAGGCCAAATGTCTGCCCTCTCCCGAAATGTAATGGAACCAAATAGCACTCCGCCTGCGTTGAGTGCCAAAAAACACGTTTGAAAAACTCAACAGCAAAGACGCTTACCAGAAATCATGATCCAGTTACTCTCGATAATCCACTGTCCTTGGATGAGCAGTTTCATGCAAAAGCCATTTTCTTCCTACCGAACTACACCCGCATGTCGTATCACAGCATGAGGGGCCATTCTGCCATCCATGAGCAGACGCACACCTCCTTCTGTGCAGTGATACAGTTTGTGGGAGTAGTTTGGTACAAAAAAGTTCCCACGAGGAACTGCGCACAGTGAAGTGTGAGGATTACCTCACGTAACTGTAAAGATTAACTGCTGTTGAGTTTTTCCGAGTGCATTTTTTGGGTGTTTTGAGCACCACAAGCGGAGTGCCATTTTAGTTCCCTTACAGTGGAGAGAACGCATATACGGCCAACATCTTCAAAACTTGGCAACTCGCACCAAACAATCTAGATGGATAAATGGCACAACAGGTAGAATGAAAAATTCGCACATTTGATTTTGGGGTGAAATGGCAATTTAAGGCGTATTAGGATGCACTTCACAATGAAGAATCAGCCTGGCGGTCTGAGCAAACCACTTATGGATATTTATGGAATTGAAAGAATCAAGTGTGATAGTCTGGGGCCGAGAGGAACCAGGTGTGAGATGTAGCCTTGAGAAAACCTCAGGCTAAAATACGGCTGAAGGCTGAGTAACAAGGCACTAAGCAGAACCTCCCCGCCCAGGGCTAAGTCTTTGCCCCAGGGCTTTGAATACCTGCGGTCATTTCCACCAGGAGAGAAAAAGAAACCAGACAGAGAGAGACAGGGTATGAGAGAGACCTGAGAGAGGCCAGTGTCTTTTTGATGATATGGGCTCAATAGTTAATGGCTCAGGAAACTAATGACAAAGACTGCGGTATCAAAAGCAGCAAAGACCTGAGGGATATATAGTATGAAAACCTCTTCAGTTGTAACTGGTTGCCTGGTGCAAGTGTGTCTGCCTGATATATTTCACTGCGAAACTAACGGCTGCCAGCCCTGAGCGCCCACTGCAAGTGTGGCCTGTTTCCCAAGCGTCAGTCGCATCTTCGTTCGCAGGGAGACCGGAGCGCAGATGAGCAGAAAGTGCTGCTACTGATGGTAATGATAATGGTAATGAATGGTAGTGGGAATGAATATTGTGGTAATATGAGTCGCGCAGGGAGGTGGGCCCATCCTGTGAAGCGTACCATAATGCAGCGCGTGATTTGTAATGATTATAGTGGTAATATCAGATGCAGTTCCACATGGTTACTCACACATGCAAGTATTACAACAGGTGCAGAACACACGTGTACGTTAAACCTGAAAATGAAATGTCTGCACACTTAAATCAGCTCACAGTAACTTACTGTACAACAGTTTCATACAAAATTATTGTGAGCTGATTTAACAGCATGTGAAAATTTTATTTTTAGTCATAGAGGTAATATCAGTCACACAGGGTTGAGGGCACAACTTGGGAAATGTAACACCACTCAGATGGTGAAGGTAGAGATTGTACAGGTAATGTCAGTCACTCAGGGTGAAGGGTTAACCTGTAAAATGTAACACCACTCAGCTGTGATAGTAATGATTATAGAGGTAATGTCAGTCACTCAGGGTTGAGGGTTAACCAGTGAAACGTAACGCCACTCAGGTGGTGATGGTAGTGATAATAGCGGTAATGTCAGTCACATAGGCACATGTAGCCTACCTGTGAAACGTATCCTGGAGGCACATAGATTGGAGGCACTGAACCATTTGGGGACATCATGGGAACCTGAGCAGGACCTATGAAAGCAGGACACATTATTGTGACATTTAATAATTATATAATTGGTGAGCTGAAATGTGCACAAAGCAGTAATGTCTACAGAGTAGAGTTAAATGAAAGTGTATAAAATAACATTCACTGAAACTTTACACAATGAGTTAAAATGCTTCATCACCACACAGTGGACGATGAGACATTCCATTTTTTGGTTTGTCTGTTTGTCCATCTGTCCTCCCAACATATCCTGCCTGCATGACATCTACTGAAGGGGTGGACGGATTTTGATGGCAAATCCATGCACAGACCAGCCGAACAGATTTCATTTTGCATGGTCATTGGGTCAAAGGTCAAGGCCACATAAGGTCAGCTGTATGTGGAGGACAAAAATCAACTTTTAGGAAGCATGAAGCTATGACAGGCCAAGGCACAGCAATCAGTGCTTGACATTGACTTCTACCTTGCTTGATTAAAATTTCAGAGAAATAAAGGAGGTCACAAGAGACAGTGAATTCTGAGGACGTCTTCAAAGATGTTTTCAGGAAGTCAGAACAGCACTGCTTCTTCTAATTGAAAACCAATAAAGAACTACAGGCAGTCAGTGCAAACCTCCACCAAGGCAGCACAGTCCAAATCTTGGTGAGTGGGAGCAGTTTATCGCGTGTCATAGGATTTCAAGATGGCTGCCATGGTGGCCATATTGTTTGACTGATTGCAGTGAGAATCAATAGGGTCCATCCCTGATGTAATAGCGACCCAGCTACAAAATTTCAGAGATATCTGTTCATTACTTTTCGAGTTATTTTGTTCACAAACAAAGGGCACCGATCACATAACCTCCTGCCAACTTCGTTTTGGTGGAGATAATAAATAAGGCTATAAGTCCTTCAGTTGACAGGCCTAAATCTGTTAATGCAATGTGCTCGGACTGCAGGAAGCAAATTAAACTTAAAAATAGGACCAAGGGTCCTGCAGCTTACCGGCAAGTAATCTCTTAGTGATGAGACAAGTTATGAAAATTTCATGTGAAGTTTGACATTTGAATCATTGAAAGTCCATGCAAAGGTCAGTAAATAAAAGTTCACATACATTTAGAAGACCTCCTGTTATATACTTGTAAGCTCTGAATCAGTTTTGGTGATACAAGCAATTGAAAATTCAATATGTCAATTGTGAACTGTAAAAGAACACAGAAGGTAAAGTATAGGTCAGGAAATGGACTTCACATACGACTTTCTAAATGTCTCTACACAAACCTTGGCTCAATTTGTGACCATTTTCGTGACAGAAGTCATTGTAATTTCAGTGTCGTGTTTGACCCTCAAAGGTCACAGACAGACAAGTTGAATGTCACCAAATGAAAGTTCATGTGACTTCCTAGATGTCAGTAACACAAACCTAGGCTCCATCTGCGACCATTTTAATGATACAAGTCACTGAATCCTCCCTAGGTCACGTGACCTTCGAAGGTCAAGAAGGTGGTCACCAAATGAAAGCCCATATATGACTTCCTATATGTCTCTAATACAAATCTAGGCTCCATCTGAGACCGTTTTGGCAATACCAGCCATTGTAATTGTATTATGTCAAGTTTGACTTTCAAAGGTCAATAACAGTGAAGTTGAATGTCACCAAATGAAAGTTCAGGTGTGACTTCCTTTAAGTCTGTGACACAAACTAAATACAATGGAAAGACGCGCATCAGCTGGCGGACTATAGCCAGTTTTGACTCTGAAGACCTAGTGTCGAAACGTTAGTCACCTTCACCTTAATAAATCGCCTTATATAACTGTGTGCTCCAGGACTTCTTCCTTTGATACAAACTTAGGCTCTATCAGTGACCTTTTTAGTGATAGAAGTCAGAATTTTCACTCGGTCAAGTTTGACCTTCAAATGTCAATATGAAGGTCACCCAATGAAAGTTCAGATTTGACTTCCGATATGTTTCCAATACAAACCTACACTATCTGTGATGATTTTGCTGATGTAAGTCATTGATATATCACTGTAAAGTTTAGCCATTGAAGGTCACTGAAGGTCAAGTTCAAGGTCACCAAATGAAATTTCATACATGACTTCCTATATGCCCACAATACAAACCTAAGCTCTATCTATAACAGTTTTGGTGATGGAAGCATTGAAATTTTGCTATGTGAAGTTTGACCTTCAAAGGTCACCCAAGGTCAAGTTCAAGGCCATCAAAAGAAATTTAATATATGACTTCCTATAAACCACATGTTCCCAATCTTCAATATTTTCAAGCCTAGAAACCTTTGAAAATTGTAACATTTTGCTTTGACCTCAAGTTTGACCTTTCAAGGTCATCTGAGGTCAACTTTGACACAACCCAAGATAAAGGTCATGTATGACTTCCTATATGTTGATTAGAAAAACTTAAAGGTCTACTAAGTTAGGAAAAAAAAAAAAAAAAAAAAAAAAAACACGCTGTAGACCTGTATTATTGCCTGTAATTCAAGAATCCAGCATTTACCTTTCGTAATTGTGTCATATTGGCAAAAAAATGAAAACACTGAGACCACTCCTCAAAACTCACAAGTGATTGGCTAATCGGCTGCCACGTAAGAGAAGTAAGTTGCACCACAGCTTGTGCACTAAATGACTTGTTTGACTCCTCATTTCAACAGCCAATTTGTGAAAGAAAGACAAGTTTTAGTAATCTTATTTGGAACAAATATTCTTATCGATACATACTCAATTAAATTATTTGACACAAAATGTCCAAATTTTGTGGGTTTTTAATGTTTCTGTGAAAAAAGCTCTGATCTCATCAGGGATTGCAAAATGAAAAGTTTGCATTGGTCGTAAACGCGTGTACAGTCATTTTACGCGTTCTTGCATTGTATACTACACAAAATGAGTGCAAATTTTGGACTTCGAACATGGAAGCGACAGAGAAAAACGGCAACTTCACACTCGCACGGACTGGTCGTTTGCGTTTATGTTTGGGTTTTGCTTTCGGAAATTTGCCGTACTGAAGTCCGAGTAGTCTCAAGTGACGAGGATCACGATATGGCCAGTATTTCAGAAACAAACACAAATCCAAAATTTATGTCATCATCAAAAACAATGATCAACGATACCAAGTTACTACCAACAACAAAGCAACTTAAACACAAGCTCATTTGTCAGCTCGTCTTCACAGCAATCTTATATAGACATTAACACCGAAGTCGTACAGCGAGGCTGGGCCATAGGCTGCCCGGTGGGGTAGCAGCTGAGCAGGTGGGGAGTCAGCACGAGAACTAATCTCAGAGATGCCAAGTCTCACGCATTCGACGGAGGTCCTACGCATTGTTTAGGCTTATTCACCATAGTCCGCAATTATTCAATGAACGCTTATCAATGAGATTCTCACGCGGAATCAAAATGCTTGTGTATTGAAGTTTCAGTTTCACTTGCGTAAAGGTAGACCTCACCACAAGCAACAAGGAAAACGATTATGACTCCGGACTTCTTGTGCTTCTCTTTACTCAGGGAAAAGAAACAAAGCATGCGTTTTATGATCGTTTACATTGTTTTAATGAAAAAGACCATTTGAAACGCCTTTATGCAATTCCATTGCTTTCAATCTCTCAGTAAAGACAAGCGTGAGAATTCCCGAGTCATAATCGATTTCCGTGTCACAAGTGGGGAAATCCACCGTAATGCACGTGAAACTGATTAACTTGATGCACAATGACTTCAATTCCGTGAGTGAATTTTGCGCTGATTGAAAAATTGCGGACTACAGCACAGAAAGATGAATGCCACAGAGAAGCGGGGGGACTCCACCGAATGCGTGAGACTTGGCATCTCTTTTTTGAGAAGTGATGTAGACTCACACCATCATTTGGAGTCTTGTTACAGCCGACCACTACAGACCTATTTGGCATGTTGATGAATATTATCTCAAAATCAACAAAATCAAGGATTGATCAAGGCAAAATCAATCATCAGTATAGAACAAACCACTGGTCAATCAGTTGGGAACGTTTGCAACTTCTCACATGTCACAGGTCATATGACTACCAGGTCCGTGCAACAACTTTTTTGAGGGGTGGGGCTTAAGACCGTACAAACCAGCCAAATTTTAGTTTTAAAATAATGATAATAAGTTACAGAAAGCATTTCAAATATGTGATGCATATTAATTTGCAACGTGTGATCCATTTCTTCGAAAAAATAGCCAAAAATCTTTCTAACCGAGTTAACCTTTAATCTCAATCTCCAACCATTTTGCTTCCACAGGACTTTTTGCCCATTCTCTGTAAGGCCCAATGTTAAAGTACAGCGCCCTCACTAGATCCACTTCTGTCTATTCAATCAAAATGGCACTCACACTGTGCATAAAGTGTATCAAGATGAGTTGATTGCCAGATTTAGAAAAAAAAAAGATAGTTTTTGAAAAATAATTTTTTGAAATTTCAAGTACCATCTTTTAACATTGCTATTATTTTCCTTGGCCTCAAGTTTGATCTTTCAAAGTCATCTGAGGTCAACTTTAACATACCAATGTATTGGTCATATAGGAATTCCTTTATGTCGATAAAAACTTAATCTCTATCTGCAACCACTTGGCCTCCATCAAGACCATCTTGCATATTCATAAAGTACAGTGCCCCAACTACACCCACATCCATCGATTCAATAAAAATGACGCTCGCACTGTACATTGATTGCCTGATTTAGAAAAAAAATGTATCATGCGGTTTTTGAGAAATAATTCTTTAAAATTTCTCAGTCCTATTGTTAACATAGGGGCAAAAATTTCAAGGGCCCATAAAATGGATAAAAATGATTCAATTAAAAAGCCAAAAAAAATGACGAGAGATACGGTCTAGTAGCATGTTATGGCAAATTAACACAAAAATTCATCAGGCGGGGGAAAAAAAAAAAAAGATAAAAAATGTTCCGGATGACGGACGCCACACCACGACAATAGTTTATCGGCCTATAGGGCCAGTAAGCTAAATGTAGCGTTCGCGTCTGAGAGCTGGAGTTCAGGAATGGGCATGCAAACGTGTGCACGTGTCTGCGCATGTTTGCACTCACTTCTTTCGCCACTCGGCCAAGAATGTGGAGGTCGGCGGAGCGCCTCACTTTACTCGCACTCAAATTTAGCCGAAAAACAACGGAGGGGAAAAGATTTGGGCCAAAATGCGAGTGGCCCCAGAGACACACATAGGCCGGTGAGGCGGGGCCGAGGGACGTTTCAGAGCCACTGAAAATAATAAACAAACGAACACGCGGGAGCAGGGCTGGCGCGAGACGAAGCCTGCGGCTACGCCGAGCTCTCAGCTCCTCTGTCGGGCTGCCATTTTGGCTCTCCTCCACATGCGATGCTGAGGGAAGCCGGGCCCAGCGCTCAGCAGTCCAGACGGCAGCAGGCCTGGAGCCTGAGGCTGTAGCGCTGAAGTGCGCAGACATGGTAGAGCTGTAGCAGATAATGAGGCGCGAGGGGAACAGACAGGCTTTCAACAGGGAGAGGGATCCTTCTGCCGTGACGAGACACGAGCGTGCGAGTGTGTGCGCAAGACCAGAGGGTTCATGTCGGGTCAGGGCGAGTTCGGACACCATTTTCAAAATGCACGTCGGGCTCGTGTCGTGTTTAAAGGACAAGAGGCCCATGGGCCTTAACAGTCACCTGAGTATAGTATATCCAATGTTAAACCTTGGCCATTAGGCGTGGCCCTCATTTTGACCCCAGGGATCAGATTAATGGAAACCAGTATCATAAGCAATGGAGTATTCTAAATTGTATGTATAGAACCTGTGGCTATTTTCTTTAAGCAAAGAAGATTTCTCAAGCCATTTTGACCCTTGGGCCCCGGGTAAGGGAAAGTGTCAAAAATATCATAATATCAACTCATTGTTGTAATGTCAATCAAGTGTGAATGATTTCCAGTAGAAATTAAACAGAATATACCCAAAAGTATCATTTTCCTATATAAACTATAGTAAACTTGACCCCCCTCCCCAGGGGCAAACATGGAGCCTGGGGGACATGAAATTAACAATTTTTATAAAACACCTCAAGACACTTCCATCTATAAAGATAACCGGTTTCCAGCATATGTAGGTATAAAAAAGTAAATGCAAGACAATAGGCGGCTTACACAAACAGAGTTGACAATACATAGGTTTGGTCGGTGCGGTCTGTGAATATGCTCATAAAAACACCATTTTGCGTTTAAACAAAAAACGCTTCAGTGAAAGGAAGGAATAATACCTTCATTAACATATGTCAAGTTACTTTTCTACTTCTGAGGTAAAACCGCATCCCGCAGTTGCCAAGTACCAACCATAGGTTGTTGGTTTTCTCCAGGTATACTGCAGTTTCCTCCAAAACCTAAACATGACACATCCTTAAACGACCCTTACTTAAGTTGTTGTGTTCACAACGTGGCTTATGATGAAAATATAACAAAGGACAATAACTCCATCAAATTTGATTGAATCGGTCTGGTATTCGAACTGCTTTGAGATCTTATAGATATAAGCCAGCATGCACAGTTTCATGAAAATTGACCAATATTTACTAAAATTATTGTGTTCACAAGGTTTATGATGATAACAATACAACAAAGGGCAATAACTCCATCAAATATAATCAAATCAATCTGGTTTTCAAACTCGTCCAAGATCTTATGGTTATAAGCCTGCATACAAAGTCTCATCGAAATTGGTTCATAAATACTTAAGTTATTTTGTTCACAAGGAAAAGTTTACGGACGACGCACGACGGACGACGCACTACGACGGACAAAAGGGGATCGCAACAGGTCACCTCATGCCTTCGGCTCAGGTGACCTAATAAAAAACCTATGGTGAACTTGCATCGCCAAATAAAGTACATAATCTCTGCTATCCAAAACGATAAGCAATTTTTTCTTTGTTGTATTGTGCAAACTGCATTTAAATGTTAAATGTATAAGACGGCACAAGAAAGCCGCCATGTTACTTTGGCTGGAAGAAGATGCTTATGTCACCCAGCCTGGTAGCTCTTTTGTTCTAAAGGTAAAATGGTGAAAGGTCACATCAGTCAGGTTCGGATCGCCCGTTTCGTTAGAATTCCCAACAACCGTGCATTGCGGCATTGTCTGAGATTAAATATAAATTTCCAGCAAACAATCGGTTGTAATTCAAACAACTGGTATCTCTCAAAACACTGGACTATCAATGCAACTTTCAAAACTTATACTGTGACTACGCACCATCGAAAGACCTATCCAGCCCTCATGACGTTACGCACCAGTCTGGCAGAATATTTCCCATTGTTTGATTGGTCAATTATTTTTTATGGCAGCAACAGCAGATTCTGAAGTACGTAGGATTCTGCGTTGAATGAACACAGATAACATGGTGCAAAAAATGCAAATAATACAATGGCTTATCGGTTTGGACAGCAGACTTTATGTACTTTGTTTCCCAATACAATTTCACAATAGGTTTATTATCCTTTAAAATTTACATTCCAGTTTCGTCAACGGGCGGATTTTTCTGATTTGCTTTCCCATCATTGAAGCATTATCTTTTGGCTCCTCGTTATTTTTTAGATGCCAAACAGAAAGGCTACAAGTCACATCTCATGCATCGCGAGAGCGACACAACATATAGCCAAATACAGCCATTTGTTCAGGCTACACAGTAAAGACTTACAACCCCAATTCCGAAATAGTTGGGATAAAGTGTAAATTGAGAATAAAATCAAAATGCAATGACTTTTCAGATTACATGAGCCAATACGTTATTTATAGATAAAATTTCAAATGTTAAAACAGGACATTTAACAATTTTATCCACAAAATGAGCTTATTTCAAATTTTCTGGCTGCAACAGGTCTCAAAAAAGTTGGGACGCAAGCAAAAACAGGCTGAAAAAGCAATTAATACATGAAAGAATCAGCTGAAAGAACATTTACCAAGTAATTAAGTTAACCAAAATCAGGTGTGTAACATGATTGGCTATAGAAGGGATGTCTTAGAGACTGAGTCTCTCAGAAGTAAAGATGGCCAGAGGCTCTCCAACCTGTGAAGGCTTGCATAAAAAAAAATTTGTGGAATACTTTAAAAACAATTTATTTGCGAAAGCTTTGAAGGTCTCATCATCGATAGTGCATAACATCGTCAAACGATTCAGAGAAACTGGAAAAATCTCTGTGCGTAAGGGACAAGACCGAAGACCCTCTTCGGGCTCTCATACGCCACTGCATCACCCACCGGCATGATTCGGTCATTGACATTAATAAATGGGCCCAGGAATATTTCAAAAAACCACGGTCTGTAAGCACAGTCCTCCATGCCATCCACCGATGCCACCTAAAACTCGATCATGCAAAAAGGAAGCCACTGTTAAGCATTATCCAGAAGTGATGCGGTGTTCTGTGGGCCAAGGCTCATTTAAAATGGACTACAGTGAAGTGGCAAAGTGTCCTGTGGTCAGACGAGTCCAAATTTTACACTATTGTTGGAAATTATGGGTGTTGTGTCCTCTGGGCTAAAGAGGAGAAAGACCGCCCCTCCTGTTATCAGTGTTCAGTTCAAAAGCCAGCATCTCTGATGGCATGGGGATGCATTAGTGCTTATGGTGTGGGACACTTGCATGTTTTAAAAAGCACCATGAATGCTGAAAGGTATATAAAAGGTCCAGAGCAACATATGCTCCCCTCCAGATGACATCTGTTCCAGGGAAGGCCTTGTGTATTTCAGCAGGACAATGCAAAAGCCATATTGTGGCATTGATGTGTTCGCCTTTGCTGTTTTGGTTGTCTAACAGAATGGCGGGGCTGTGTTCAGGTACCATAACTCCACTCTGTGCGGAGTCGGGTCGATCTCAGACAATAACTCTGTGGGCTGCGTTCAGGTTTGGACTTAATAAATAAATTTTGTATCAGGACCAGTACTTGTGGAGAAGGATCAGGTGCGATTCAACATTTCAGGCCCAGTTTGACCGGTCATGTGTGTGTGCAGATCACCCAGGCCAACATACACAGAAAAAACTCATGTACCTGTGGACACACAGAAGCCAGCCCACGGCCTTATAAAAACTGTCCACACACACACACACACACACACACACACACACACACACACACACACACACACACACACACACACACACACACACACACACACACACACACACACACACACACACACACACACACACACACACACACACACCTATGTAAATACACACTGTCCCTGTAAGCTCTGGTACACAGAGTGCCAGGAAACACCATGCCAGTAAAAGGGCTCCGCACCTGTCACAGTCCAACATCACAGACACTTGCGCTTCCTCCAGCCAATAGATCAAACATCTACTTCATTTATTAAATGTCACATTCACTGCAGTCGTGAAAATATATATTGGCTAATAAAATGACACTCACTGAGTGCAGCTAGTCATAGGGCCTCTTGGCTTTGCGTTCGTAAACTTAATGACTGTTTTATAATGTCAGAGTCTGGTTCAAAGTCTAATGATCCTTCACCGGCCAAGTTGACCCCAAGAAGTAAAGCTTTTCATCCATGCAGTTCAAACGGCCGAAAAAAAATTAGTCCGGGGCCGACACGAAATGCCTCGTCACGAAGACAAAAACACGATGCTGCTCTCGTCATGATATCAGCAGAGATGTAGGACTCAAACTGCACAGCTAACGCGAGCCGAGTTTCGTCTGACAGAAACCCAGCCCGAGCTCCGCGAAACCGCGAGAGCAAACACCAGCGATGAAATCACACACCGAGAGCACATCTCAAACAGACCGAGAGCAATCATCAAACAGCTATATGCGGTTACACAGAAGAAACCATTACATATAAAACCTTGAGAAAGGCCTCCCAATACTAAATATGGATTTGAGAGAAATACGAGCAGGTTCTGATTCCCTTTATATTCAATACAAAAGGGAAAAAAACAACAGTTTTACTCAAACACAAGCAGGGGAGGTGCTTTTGAGAAGATTAGAAAAACGTTATAAACTCTGTTTACCACTTGGAGTACCCACAGATCATTTCTTTGAATAGGTTTCCCCATCAAATTGATAAGATACATCACAACAATGTTTGGAAGCTCCGTAACACCATATAAGCCTACAGAAAATACTTTGATCCTGCTGATATTGTGTGTGGGAGCAGTCATGTTGGGGAGGCTGGTGACGACAGCAAGCTCTCCCGCATTCACGGCCTTGAGCACAGCAAAAATGGATTGGCTCACATCAAATACCAGCAAAGATGTGGAAACATTTCATGAAAATCCTACCGATTCTAGCCACTTATAAGAGGTTTTTGTGACAGAGAACCAGTGTGCATCCCATTCACAAACTGTGTTCAAGGCATTTCGACAAAAAATCGATCATCAGGAACCTAAAATTTGATTCCTAGCAAGAACCAGATGCCTGGGGGCTCTGAAAAGGAATTATAAAAACATGTCCATCATGAGTGAGCATGAACTCACCCATCAAAACAAACAAGCAAAATGGAGGAGAAGTGTGTTGCCTGGAACTGGTGCTGTGGTTGAAAAGAGTCCGTTAGCTACATGGCCATTGGCTATATGATTCCAGTACAGAACTGGTGTGCGAATGGGAACCACACAGATTCTAAATTGGTCAAAAAGCCCTATATATGAACCAGAACATTCAGCCTACCAACATTCGATACAACAGCATGATACAAGTGAGGTAGTTAGATAGGTTTACAGGCTGCATCACACAGAATCAGGACCAGAGGGGGGAGTGGCCAGTCATGGCCGTATTCTCAGCATCGCTGTCCAATGTTTTACTGTCTTTCATGCATTTCACAGTAATTTAATACAGCAATTAACACACAAACAATTTTTTTGGCATGTTACACGTTATCTTGAGCTAGACTGCTGGAGGTAACCTAAATACATTATGGCCCATAAAATGTGAATCCTTCAACATATAACTCAGATTAAAATATAAACAATTGAGTGCTGGGCTGCTCTCTGTCACCCAATAACGATTGACCACCAAAAATCTGGGTGCTCTCGCCCTTTAAAGTGGACCACTCGCTCCAATCCATCTGGCCGACTGATCAGCACCAAACTACTGCTCGTGCGGTTCAAAGCGGCAATTAACCAATAAAACGCAAACTCCACGCGTGCAAGTGGCGTGATCTTCAGTTCATAATCACCTGGCAGTAGCCAAACGGCGTATTTACCCTCCAGAAGATGCGTTACATTATGAACGGAGGAGCGTGTTTTCGTTTGGGCCTTTCACACAGCAGTATTTAACAGCAAACGCACTGGATTGACAAATGGGAAAGAGCTTCAATGCGTTCCCGGTGAGACGCGAATATTAATTATAGGGGTTATCAACACGGAAACAGAAGCACAATGCGCTTTGTTCACCCTCCCACGAAGGTGAGCAGTGGTGCAACGCGAGTGTAATTCACACATTAAGACAGGTGCTTTACTGATGTGACACATGCAAACACGCTCCGCGATGTTTTAGTCGTTAGCCTGAGCTGTAAACTCCTTCGTCCATGTAATTCAAGCGGACACATTTACGGCTCCTTCCCATTAATCAATGCATTGTGCTTTCAACATTCTACATTAAATAAGTTTGCATAGTTTTTGAAGAGTTGTTTTTGATCCGTTTAAGCTAACGACTCACGACCCTTTATGAGAGAGAGAGAGAGAGAGAGAGAGAGAGAGAGAGAGACCGAACGGGAGAGTAACAGCTTGAAAAATCAAACAGCGTGGCGTACGAGTCCACAGAGAACGGGCTCGATTGATTTCAGCACGCAGAATAATTGCGAGTGGGAGTTTAAAGGGTATCTTTAACAATCCTTTGATTACACACCTCTTTTTCCCTTCCATTAGTAGAGGAGGAGCACTAGCAGCAGCAGCCAACACAGATGACCTTTGACCTCTGCTATCTCATCTCATGTGACCACTGCTGGGCACTGTTTTAACAAGAAGCTGGAGAGAAGCTGTATTATTAGCATGTGGCTAATGTGAGAACTGGTGAATCACACCCACCTTCATGAGAGACCACCCGAGGGAGGGAGGGATGGACAGAGAGAAAGCCAGAGCGTCTGATAGTAAGTGAGTGAGGAGAGAGAGGCAGGGTGAGTGGGGAAAAAGAAAATAAGAAAGACAGTGAGAAATATGGCAGGAGAGAGAAAGAGGCAGAGAGGTAGAGGAAGATTGGACGGACAAAGGCAGAGAAAGAGAATGAAATGGAGGTAAAGAGAAATAATCAGTAAAAGTGAGAGGTAGAGAAATGGAGAGAGAGAGACAAAGGAAGATAGAGAGCGAAACGGACAGAGAGAGAGGGAGGGGTGGGACAGGGAGAACACCTTCACTGACATCAGACTGACGCATGAGCGCTGCACTCAAACACACACATATGCGCACACACACACACCCGACTGCAGTGCGCTGACGTGGCCAGTGAGAACACTGACCGTTCAGAAAACGCCAGAGAGCACACAAGAAACGGGCCCCAACGCTGCTCTAGGTCACACAGCGAAGAGCCGCGAACAACCGCGAACCTCCATCGCCAGCCACACAGCTGTACACACCCCCCCACACACTTCAGTGCTCCCCCCACATACTTCAGTGCTCCCAGCACACACCTCGTCCCTTGTCCTCTCCCAGCCCCATGTAAAAACCCCACCCTCACAGCCAATACTTGAGGGGACGCTGGGTTAAGGGTCATTTCACATTAGGTTGCTAGAGTGGGAAAGGGGGCGGGGCTAGCTGGGCCAATCAGAGGCACCAATCTGCCCACCGCCCTTCTCCCTCTCAGCTTCCATCCTTCCACCCATCCATTCATCATCGACACCACTTCTTCCTCACAAGGTTCTCAGGGGAGCTGGCGCTCGTCCCAGCTGACTATGGGCGAAAGGCTGGAACACACCCTGGACAGCTTGCCAATCCTTCGCAGAACCCACGCACCATTCACTCACACACTCATACCCATAGATAATTCAGAACCCCCAATTAGCCGGGTATGCATGTCTTTGGACTGTGGGAGGAAACCACAACACCCACAGGAAACCCACACGAAGAAAGGAAGAACATATAACTACACAGAAGGGTCCCAGGGTGGATTCAAACCCACAAGTTTCTTGCAGTGAAACAATAGTGATACACCCCTGTGCCACAGCGAATGAGGAGGATGAGATGGAGGCTTAAGGTCAGGTGATCAGCCTCAGGTCCCTGGGAGAGCGGAAGAGCAGCGCGAGTTTCTCCCCTGGGGGGGATGCAATCTTTGCCCTGAGACACTAGCGCCTGGGGTTTCGGACGAAGAGGGTTTGAATGAAAGCTGATGGCAAAAATACCTTTAAACACCTTGAAGAGCCCATTTCTTTCCAGACAGTTTTTTTTAAATCGAGGCAATTTGACCACCTTGCCACAAATGCTTAACCTGACATGTCAATGTGTTCTGCCAGCTATGATATCTAAACAAAGAATAAAAAACAGTTTTGCAATATGAGGGACAGTCAAGCCATTAGCTACTGAATACAAAAACTGCTAATGAAAAATGAAGAGACTTCTATAATGTCAAAGGCTTCATAGAATTGGCTTAAATCGTGCATGTGATTACAGTTGCCCGTTCCGCCTCTCTGAATTGAAGAGAAAAAAAAAGAAAAGAAAATCTCAGAACCGCAGTATCCAGTCTTTATAGAGCGAGGTCAAAAATACACTATCAGTGTTCTCGAAAGAGCATTCCAATGCCAACATAACAATAGCTTCAATAGCTCAAGTTCTAGATCGCTGACTTCAGAGGGTATCAGAATTCTAGAACAGTGGAAGTGAAGCAAGACGACTTCACTCGCTGTCAGCAACCTTTGCCCTACCCGTGCAGAATTCAGAGGTCTCACATTCCTGACGTCACTGCAGTTCAAAAGAGGAACACAATGCCACCCAAGGTGGCGGCCATAATAAGCACGTTCCAGATCACAAGGACTCACACAGTCCGTTTTACTGTATTTAAATCTATGCAGCGCATCAGGTCTCACTCCGAAGAGCAATAAACGCTCTGCTTCGTGTTGCTTTTAATCAAAGAATCACTACATACAAACAGCATCAACAGAAACTCTAATGAGAAAATTACAGTGCTGTGGAGAGCCCTGGGGATAGGGAGAGGTACGATAGCAAGGGTCAGAGTTTCATTCAAATCCGGTCGATGGGAAAGAAATTGGAGTGAAATTGAATGTAGCATCCTGATTCAACGTTACGGCCATTTTCCAATTCAGGAAGTCAGCGGCGGTTAATTTCGCCGAGTCGGCCCCCTGACCCTCGCGGAGGAGCGAGGAGCCAGTAGACGCAGCAGGCAGGGTAAACACGGAAATGCAGCCGACGCGAGGCACACAGTGCTCCAAAACAACTGAGACGAGACAAATCTCTTGACAAACAGCCCACGCAAACAGCCTTAAACCATCCCATGCGAAGGCAGCGAGGTGGAAATGCTCTTCCTGACATGATTTCTTTATTTATTTTTTTAGATTTTGTATTTCTGACTGGATACAGACGGATGACTCAAGGTTTTCGCTGCGCGGCAGAAGCTCACACGGAGGGCGACGCGGCTCCTGGAGCTAATAATAATGTGATTGATGGTATAAATAGCCGAGTGGAGCATCTTCTCTTATTTCCTGTGGGCCTTTCACCTTCGTCCGCATTTTTCATTCTGTCTGCAGAGTCATAAATCACTCAGCACAGCCTTGAAAATATTGGGGGAAAAAAAAAAAAAGACAAAACAAAAGGAAAAAAGCACACCCGCAAAATGAAAAATGGCTGTTTGGATCGTTCTGATCATCTGAATGATTCAAAACGGATGCTGGGATTTACACTTTGATGTAGGTTCTGTGAAGACATGTGAAAAGTGGTTTGCTGCTGCAACTTTACTGTGTCCATACAGTGTACCGGAATGAAATCACTGCATGCATCTCAGCAGAGGGCACGAGTCGCCAAATTGGCTGAATGGTTTCCAGGCCAAAAAATTAATTAATTAATTAAAATCTCATAAATTATGGCTGCTTGATTAATATATTTTAATTAGTAAGTAAGCACAACTGCTGCCATGGGGTGAACAGGTTAGCCCATGCCTTTTTTTTTCCAGATATCATGCCTGAAGTGGACTGAAACTGTGCAACCAATAGTCAGTCAATAGCCATTTGAAAAACTAATTTTTTCGCATGAAAAAGAGGGAAAAAAAAAAACAAAAAAAAACAAATTATGCTAAAAAAAAAATAATAAAAAAAAAAAATCGACGAATAATCATCATGCTTGGACAGCTTCCATCACCATTTCACGGATGATTCGCCTACCTCCAACCTCTTCCCATGCACACTGCCTAATCAACCTTGAATTGTAGCCTATAAAACTGATAATCAGGAGTAGGTGGGTCTAACTAGGAAACTATCCAAGATTGTAAAAATGGCAATGAGATGAGAAATTAGAAAAAAAAAAAGAATCATCGTCTGCATTCCATCTCCCATTGGACCAATCAGTGAATGCAGCACATACTCCCTACAGTATGCATTAATGCCATGCATGAATATACACTATTGGCTGTTCACACTTCACAGAGGCGCCTATTCCAGGGGCAGAAATTAAAAGTCCAGCCATGTTTAAAACACCCGTGAACTCAGCCAGCTGACTGTTCAAACTTCAGGTTGTGGGCTCAATAAAACCGAGGAGGGCTTCCATTTGCTGAACCTACACTGTCCATCTGCGCCTTTTCATGACACCCAGATCTCAGCAAGCTGGCGCTCAGTATAATTTTGGCCAAAACAAGGTCCGGTTAAACCAGGCTGTACCAAGTTCTTGTTCTGGATTCACTGACAGCAAAAAGCCAGGCGGCCCTCGAAATGGCGGCAGGAGAATCCGCCTCACCCATTTAAGGTGTATATGTCAGCAGAATGTTCTTCAGTGAACACTCCAGTGCTCAAGTAGCAAATGGTGCTGGTAACGGTAGCGCTCAAAACACACACACACACACACACACACACACACACACACACACACAGCTCTTCAAAGAGTTAAGAGGTTTGGTCAGGAGAGCAGCAGTGAGAGACCTAATCAGAGGAGTCGGCTGCAGATAAATAATTAAGGATGATGAATTATTGTAATTTCCCCTTGCTGGAGGGATGGGGGGGAGAGGGTTATATGTCACGCAGGCAGAGGTTAATTATCGAAGGGAGCCCATAGATGTAACCATCACCAACCACCATGCATGCTCCCCCGAGCCAATCACAAATGACTGGGCCATACTCTTTTTGCCAGTGAGAAACAAGCCAGTGCTTTTTTTTTGCGTCAACAGAATTAATCAGTAATAAGTCGGGCCATTTATTTATTTTTGTATTTATTTCTTTAAAAACCTTCCCCCCCCCCCGTAAATCGCAGCTTTATTTACACTCGCGAGCGATAAAATTTATAAAAACCCAGAGGGCAGAAATTTGCTTATGGCGGAACATTCCATTAGCAAATTACAGCAGAAGGCTGTACGGCATGCAGTATGTGATGGCTGAACCCAGCCAGAGAAATGAGAGACAGGCTTACTGGGCTTGACTGCTTCAAAGGACCGATATTACAGACATGCTCATCCCCACATACAGCCCACATACACAATGGCCTCCAGTGTCTAACAGCCCAGGGAAGATGGACTTTGCATGCATTTTTTAACGCTCTGGTTGAAATTTATCCGCACCTGCGTGTACAAGCTAGTCATTTTACAGAGGCTTGCTTTTTGAACGAGGGCCAGTACAGCGCCCGATCTGCTGAAAAAGTTATTACTAAAGGACAGCTCCATTCCAAGTGTCCTTGAAGAGACTGCCAACAGGGAATTTGTGGTGAACTGCGCATTTCCAATTTATGTTCAGATTTAAACTGAATTCCAAGTGCAGATAGCTTGTTTGGTGAAATATGTTGTGCTTGCTTGTGTATTTAAGTTACATACCCAAACCTGCCCAGCATGCACATATTACCCTTCCATAATCATGTGTAGTTTACAACCAAATCAGTTCATGTGTATGTTTTGGCTGTGGATAGTTTACCCCAGGGATTTTAATGCGTTACTTGCTATCCACTCACACACAATATGGGAGCCCAGTAGCCCTGTTCATCAGCCAGTCAGAGCAGGGCACATTATCAAAGAGGGGACGCCCACTCCAAACAGCCTGTTCTTCAGAATGGAGATGGGTAATGGGCCACAAATTACAGGTTTTTTAGGTTTTAATTATGTGTAACGACGATACATCTTTCTTCAGCACATCCAAAACCAGATTAACTAACCAAAAAACAGCATAACATGGTACCTTTAATGCATGCAAAGCAGTGGTTCTGCACAGATGAGACGAATGCCTGGCTTTCACTCCTGAAACCCTTATCTAACGCAGCCTCTAATGGAGATGGCATTTACATTAGCACATTACAATGGACGGATATACAGTGGGATGCAATGGTGCAGAAATTTGCCTTTAAAACCAATGTAGCGCAACGATTAAGTGTGTGTTTGCAGAGATGGGGGCTTGACAGATGCTAGCGCCGATTCGGGAGAGATAGAAGGCTTTCTCGAGACAGCCCCGATCTGACACATCATTCGTAATGAAGATGGTGGTTTACCGGCCGAGTGGAGCAAACAGTATGCAGGGAAGGAGTCTGGCAGAGCCCAGTCCTGCTTGCACGCAGCCACCAGTCAGGAAATTAACCAAAAATTCAATCAGTGTGCCCAGAATCCTCAACAAACCTCTCCCAGGGTTTTCCAATAAGCCGTATTCAAGATCATTTCCTGAGCAGAATGAATTGCTGTTAAACTGACCACGACGGCCTCAAATGGAGATCCATAGACTGGCTTCTCTCGGGCGTTTCTTTTTTTTTTCTTTTTTTTTTTTAACGAGACTCTTAAAGAACATCAGTAGGGGACGACGAGAGGATGCACGATTTTTTTCCAGCATCCTCCGCTGTCTCTGATTCTGCTGGCCACCCTCTGCACCCTCTCTCAGGAGTGAGAGGAGGGTCAGGACTCTCATTATACAGTCGTACAGCCATCAGCGCGGGGATGAGCAAAACTACATCAGATCCATGATTCTCCTGCCCCAGCTCATCTCAGACACCTCCCGTCCTTCCTACACCATAGATGCAGAGACGCTGCACCACTTCTCTCAGAGTCACACACATACACACGCACAAAATCTCACACCTCTCCCCCAAGAGAGAATAATCTCACACCGTCTCAGATGCAGTCAATGAAAAGGGCGCGTATGTGTGTGTGTGGCTGAATGTGTAACACGTGAGCGACTGCGCAAGCTTTGCGCCTGAATGCACTCCAACATGCCTCCAGCTTTTTGATCAACCAGCTAGAAAAAGAGGGAGAAAGAACAGAGAAAAAGGCAGAAGGAGAGATAAAGTTAGAGAAAAGGACAAAGGGAGGGAGGGGGAAAAGAGAGGGAAAGAGTGAGAAAGAAGACTGTAAAAAAGAGGCTATTACAGTGTTTCAGATGTGTAACAGCAGTGATGCTCGGTCTCTCTCTCTCTCTCTCTCTCTCTCTCTCTCCTCTCCACCTCTCTCTCTGTCCGCAGAGCCTCTGGTCTCTCTAACTAGCCCACAGCCACAGACCTGCACTCTGCAGAGCACATCCGCAGCCTGAGTGCTGGTATAAATAGCCTCTCGCCCAGTAGCACCCCCTGATTGACCAGTCCAGAGATCACACGCACTCCACCAAGCTCACAGGCAGGCGATCCCTTTCCCCCTCTACCTGTGGCTTACAGCCTAAACAGGAGGGAAGATGCACTGAATCTTCCCATAACAGCCCCTGCACTGCCCCTGTGTCCACAGCAGGCGAGGTGGGGCAAGTTGTGCCATCAGGGTGGTGTCTGTGACGACTCCTCTCCGTATCAGGGAGACCGGTGGCCTCCAGACTGTGATGAACCTATGACGCCTGGGGCCCAAAACAGGGCTCATCTCATCTTAAACTCTTATCGGAGAACACAGGGACTCGGCAGCATCGCAATAGGTACCATTTCACTGCAACAAATAAGCTCACAGACACGCAAACATTCACACATAAACATGCACCCTGCCCCCCACCCACAAACAGAAAGTAGCAACTCTAGCAGGCCTGCAGCTAATGATGTCATTTTCTTTGTTGATTGATCGGTCAATAATTTTCCACATTAAGCGATTAGATTTTGGTCAATAAACTGGCAGAAAATGGTGAAAAATTCAGTGTTTCCCATGGCCAAGATGTTCACCTAAAATGTCTTATTTTGTCTACAACCCAAAGATATTCAGTTCATTACCACAGAGGAGTATTGAAACTAGTTAAGTGCTTACTAGTCACAATACATATTTAAGAAGGTGGAATCAGAAAATGTTGACTTTTTTTTCCTATATATAAAAAAAAACTCGAACTAAGTATGAAAAAGTAATAAATGAAATAGCCGATTAATCGTTGCTGCTCTAAAGCCAACATAAAAATTGAGTACTTGGCTAGACTGTGAAGACGTGTTAGAGGATTCTCAGTGCCTTGCTGTCTGAAGACCTAATCACTGCAACAATCAATGTTGTAACGCCATCACTAGGTCACTGAATTTCCCCATTTATAGGGCTGGCCCACATTTTTCTGTGGTCCGTGAATAACAGTAATGTGTGTATATGCATGAAACAATCACCAATTCACTCATCCCGTCAGTGACTTCCAGACACACCGAGCATCGAGGGAAGGGACGAGGGGAGGGGCAGGCCGACACCAGCACCTCGGAATAAACACTCCTTCAAGGAGACAAGCGCACTCGAGTGGCGACGACGCACTTCCTGTTACTAAAAATACCAGAGTGCAGGAATAGGCAAATAAGTCAGAGACAAAAGCATGGGTGAGGAGGGGGGTGTGAATGAAGGCTAAAGCGGTTCTTTCGGGTAAATCTCGTAAGCTCCGTTACCCCTCTCCCCCACAAGGTGAGGAGTTGAGCGGTGGGTGGGGCAGAGGGGTTGTTGGGGGGGGGGCTTTTCAAGAGCGCTGTGAGTGACTCACTCCTCATTCCGCATGAATGACAGACGAGAGCTCGCTGCGACAGTCCAGTTAGCGATAGCGACGGCGACATGCGCACTGCCATCCGATGGGCCCTTTGCTTTCAGCTCCGACCTGGGGGGTGGTGGGGGGGGGGGGGGGTGGCGGGGTGGGTAAGTTGGTGATGGTGTCACGACCCTCCTCCATATTTAGCTCATCCTGGTCGACAGACAGGCAGGGGTCGGGGGAAAGGGTGTGAGGGCTGTGCCGGAGAGGAGATCCGCCGACACTAAGTAACAGAATGTTCTGGTCACAGCAATCCCAGCATGTGCAGGTTGAGAGCAAGAGTCTGGCTGCCATAAATAAGCCGTGTGTAAAATGTAAAATTTAATACGTTTCTAATTGCCTATATTATGTACACAGTGTAAAAGACATCAACAACATGGTTCCTAATTTTTCTGACGTTCCATAAGCACTGAGTGTCTCAGCTTCATGTACAGAACATATTTTCCAGAACTTTCCTGTGGGATATCAGCGGGTCAAAGCAAAATTATCAAGATATATATATAAAAAATAATAATAAATTCCACCTTCCCCCAAATGCACAGATATTGTACACCTAAAGGCAGAGGGACCCAAATTATGGAAAATACTTTTACAGTTCAGTCCACCAGAAATGTGGTCCTCACTGCATCTAACGGCCCATATAAAATGAAATGAAGACCCCCCCCCAGTTTACCCTTACAGTCTCTTTTCCATTTGGGCATTTGAAATGCATTGTTTGAAATTCCTGCTGTTTTTTTACATCACAAACTGACCTGCTCCACATAAAGCCCTTGTAGGAGCCCTGTTTGTGCGCCTTGCTCCCTCCCACGGCCTGTGAAGACCTCCCCAACTCTCAACCACGCAGCACTTCTGTTCCTTTTTTGTGTTTTTATCTGTTC
The DNA here is from genome assembly GCA_029721435.1 of Gymnothorax reevesii. Taxonomy (NCBI): domain Eukaryota; kingdom Metazoa; phylum Chordata; class Actinopteri; order Anguilliformes; family Muraenidae; genus Gymnothorax; species Gymnothorax reevesii. The sequence goes on from CM056574.1 coordinate 125,226,479, forward strand.
GCTAGAAGGGATGCCAACTAATAACAGCCTGTTCTTCAAAGGGGAGAGAATGACAGGCAGCAAATGGCCTAGAAATTAAGGACCTTTACAAGATTTTTACAAAAGTTCCAGGGTTTCCTCCAGGATTTTTTTTTTAACTGTGGTGAAGGACTTCAGCGTCGGGTCAAAACTCAGCATTATCAGGTGTGGCCAGTTTTCATTAATCAGCACGTAGGCGATGTAATAATTGAAGTCTAGGTGCACGGAGGTTTATCAGTTTCATGTGCATGTCGGTGGATTTCACATATGAAAACAGATGACGACTCCGGACTCCAGAATTGGAATTAAATAATCATGAAGATACAATTAACTAGAGCAGGATGTACTCACAGCAAACACAGAAGTTAACATCGTAGTTGATCATTTTGCAGAGTGAACAAAGTATTTTCTCTCTAATCGTTGCACACATTAAATTAAGAAGAAAGCAGCGCATTTTACTGCCGATGGCTAATTTTTATTCATTGGAAAATGCGTTCGTCAAGCAAAATGAGAATTATTAGGTCAAGAATTATTAAAGCTTATTTCAACTTAACAAAGAGAGCTGGTGACACCTGATTGTCTTAAGGATTTTTGGAGTTCATGGAAAGTCATTTTACACTGGCGTGGCAACTTTTATTTTGCCGTGGCAGTGTGCCACGATCGGTTACATGTAGCAGAAACCCCGAGTTCACAAACATTGCTTTTAGCCATCCAGGAATATAATAATAGAGAAAAAATGTATAATGGGTGGATGACAAATACAGATGAAAAAGGGTTTTTACTTCAGATATCATCCTTAAAAAGTGCTTGTGTTGCTGTGACTCTTGACTGAACAAATATAAATACATTATTTGAGATTTTGTATTGAAATATGTATTTAAGCATGAATTTGCTATATCAGTGCCCAAAATTGTCATATGGTGTGACGTGAAAAAAATTTCATGTAAAATGAAAATGAGGTACGTCTTTCTTCATGTCAATATTCTTTTTAATCTCTTTTGATCTGATACTCAACATTTCCTCGCTAATATTTAGAACAGAAAGAATAACATTGAACATGTAATCATACCAAGGCAGACATTGCTCTCAAGTCTTACAAGATATTTTAGCTCAATTCGGATATGCCTTGAAAGAACTCACTCAAAATTCTTGAGATTCTTGCTGATACCATTTCCCTTGTGTTCTATTGATGTTATGATTCATAAGTTATAAAGCCTTTTTTTTCCCTCACATTATTGAATGTCACACCAACTGACATGGTGTTACACCATATGATGAACTGCACCACACCACAACGTGTCAGGGCAAAAAAAGTGTATTTAATGAAGGCTATTTAAACAAAAACACAACAGTAAAAAGAACATATAGAATGCAACATCATTGTAATATGTATAAATAAATTGATATACATGTAACAGCAAAATAGATCAGGATTTTCAACCATCAACTGACATGATATAAGCCATTAACTTTTTTATTCTTTCCCTGAGGACTTCCTCCCTCCTTTCCTTTCCCTGTACTCCCTTCCTTTCCCTGTACTCGCGTGTCCTCTCCTTGCAGGACATATCTGCTTCACACTGACAGAATATGTACGAGTAGGATCTTTTAAAATGCACATTACATGGCAAACATGGTAACATGGTAACATGAAATATAAAATTGGGAAAGGAAATGTTACGGTACACATACTATTTTGCCAGTTTTTAAAATGTTTTAAAATACAACCCCAATTCCGAAATAGTTGGGACGAAGTGTAAATTGTGAATAAAAACAAAATGCAATGACTTTCAGACCACGAGCCAATGTGTTATTTACAGTAGAACATAGGTAACATTGCAAATCTTGAAACTGAGACATTTTACATTTTTATCCACAAAAAAAGCTCATTTCAAATTTTCTGGCTACAACAGGTCTCAAAAAAGTTGGGACGCAGGCAAAAAGGGGCTAAAAAAGCAATTAACATATAAGAGAATCAGCTGAAAGAACATTTACCAAGTATTTAACTGGCATGAGGTGTGTATCATAATTGACTATAAACGGGATGTCTTAGAGAGGCTGAGTGTCTCTGAAGTAAAGATGGCCAGAGGCTCTCTGACCTGCGAAGGCTTGCGTAAAAAAAAATTGCGGAATACTTTAAAAACAATGTTCCTCGATGTCAATTGCAAATTGTGCATGAGGGACAAGGCCGAAGACCTTTACTGGATGCCCGTGATCTTCGGGCCCTCTGACGGCACTCCATCACTCACCGGCATAATTCTGTCATTGACATTACTAAATGGGCCCAGGAATACTTCAAGAAACCACTGTCAGAGTACAGAGTCCGCCGTGCCATCCACAGATGCCATCTAAAACTCTATCATGCAAAAAGGAAGCAACTGTTGAGCATGATCCAGAAGCGCTGCCGTGTTCTGTGGGCCAAGGCTCATTTAAAATGGACTGTAGCAAAGTGGCTAAGTGTCCTGTGATCAGACGAGACCAAATTTGACATTCTTGTTAGAAATCACGGGCGTTGTGTCCTCCGGGCTAAAGAGGAGAAAGTCCACCCCACCTGTTATCAGCAGTTCAGTTCAAAAGCCAGCATCTCTGATGGTATGGGGATGCATTGGAGCACATGGTATGGGACACTGGCATGTTTTTAAAAGCACCATGAATGCTGAAAGGTCTATAAAGGTTTAAGAGCAATATATGCTCCCCTCCAGGCGACAACTATTCCAGGGAAGGCCTTGAGTATTTCAGAAGGACAATGCAAAACCACATACTGCAGCTATTACAATAGCATGGCTTCATAGTAGAAGAGTTCGGGTGCTGAACTGGCCTGCCTGCAGTCCTGATCTTTCACCGATTGAGAACATCTGGTGCATAATTAAACAAATAGTCTGTCAAAAGAGACCTAAAACTGTCATGCAGCTGGAAACCTGTATTAAACAAGAGTGGGGTCAAATTCCAATGACTAAACTCAAGAACTTGTCTCCTTAGTGCCCAGATGCCTCCACTGTGTTTAAAAGAAGAAGGGATGCTCCACCATGGTAAACAGGCTCCTGTCCCAACTATTTTGAGACCTGTAGCAGCCATTAAATTTGAAATGAGCTCATTTTGTGGATATAATTGTAAAATTTCTCAGTTTCAACATTTGCTATGTTATCTCTGTTCTATTATGAATAGATTACTGGCTGGTGTGATTTGAAAGTCATTGCGTTTTGATTTTATTCGCAATTTAAACTTTGTCCCAACTATTTCAGAATTGGGGTTGTATAATGTTTTAACTATAATTGTTCAAAATATTATTTTACATTAATAATTATTAAAAAAACAAGAAAGCCGTTGCTGCGGCGAACCCCCCGTCACATCTGTCAACTGTGACGATCATTATGGTCACCCTTCACGAACCCTAGTGTATTATGGTACCAAGTTTGGTTGGATTCGGCCCAGGAGCTTCCGAGATATAGTGCAAAATGTTTGGACGGACGGACGGACGGACGGACGTACATACGTACGCAGACCTCCACTAGACCCCCCTTTCGGGGCCTGTCGGCCCACAATGGGGGGTAAAAAGTGAATGGTCATGAGGTGTGACTTGGAAAAACTGTCACACCATATGACAGTGTCACACCATATGACATTTTGATCAGTTAAGCTAATTTACTGGACAGCTAAATACAGCTAGCTAATATTTAGCATGTAATTGGCCAGATGGAAGCAGTGATTTTTAAGAATTCATAAGTATGATTTGTAAAAACTATTTTTTTTAAGCAAATGATGTCACACCATAAGACACAAAACATTGATCACAATTGATTATGTCAGATACAGAGCTTTTTAACTAAAAATCTTAACAGCAGAACTTACCTCCTGACCTTGACCAACACTTCTGAGATGTTACTGTTACTTCCAGGTCAAGCAGGGTCCTCTTCAATATTAAGATTTCCAAATTATTGCCAGTTCACATTATACAATATAGTGTCACGCCTTATGACACCCATTTTACGGACAAAATGTATTTGATCAGAACTTGGTTTGACATTATGCATAGACATCAACACTTTCTGCGGTCATTGACAACACCCAATTATTTCATGTGAATGGAAAAACTTTCAAGTATTTATACTTTATAATAATTTTTATTATTATTTATATTACTTTACTTTTATTTTTGGAAATATACTCTCATTACGGAGGTCCCGCACAAGCTGGACAGTCACACCATATGACATTTTTGATGTTTGGATGAAAATTCAAGTCAAGATCTTAATACACCACGAACAACTTTGGTATGTCTGAAGTTGGTCCTACCAGAAAAAACAACATTTCCATATCAATTCTTAACAATTGCCATTTTTTATTGATGTGTGACACACGGACAGCGAGAATTGTACTATTCGTCTTCCACCCATAATATAAGTATATCAACCCTGAGATACGAATGTCAATTGGCTAAAGTCTTACTCTTAAGTGGAATTCCACCAAACGCAAATCGAATTATTTGTGCAGCCAGATTACATTCAAAGTCAATAATAAGAAGCAAATACACAGGAGAAGACAAGAGTTTGTGCCTTCTCGCTTGTATTCGCGTCTTTGTGTTGACTTTGCATATAATCTGGCAGCGCGTAAAATTAGTGCTTGGTGGAAACGTAGCATTGCGCAGCCAAATCCAAACCGCTCCTGCACATGAAAATATTTAGATGATTCATACTCGTTATTACATGTAATACAGGTTCCGCAGAGGATGCATGGATAGCATCGCAAGATGTATTAGCACATGGCTAACCCACGCACAACTTCACGGCAT